>CM057054.1:50614952-51244748 GCA_029948455.1 Solanum rostratum
CGGATATGGCTTTTGCTAACTATGGACCCTTTTGGCGTCAAATGAGAAAATTATGTGTCATGAAACTTTTTAGTCGCAAAAGGGCTGAATCTTGGGACTCAATTCGTGATGAAGTTGAATCTATGACTAGGGTTGTTGCCACTAGGGTTGGTTCAAGTGTCAATATTGGTGAACTTGTCTTTGGAGTTGCAAAGAACATTATCTATAGGTAATTAACACGGAGAATGAGCTTGGGTTAAATCTGAGAAAGTTGGGGGGATTTGTCGTGGGGTGGGGGGTGGGGGTGGAGGGAGGGGGTTGTTTAAATCGATGAAAGGATCATTGATACAATATGTCAAGTAACGAGTCTTAATCTAAACTTTTCAACTTGACCTGACCTGATTTGACATGATCCCCTTCTTTTTTATTTTGCTTGTTTACCAAATAAATATGAAAGATAATATATTTTTCTTAAATTATTAGTTTGAACTCTTCATATTTACATGATTCTCATTTCTCAAATCATAACTTCTAATTTCGTATATTTGAACATGAGTTTCATTTGACATATCTAATCACATCTTTTTGACAAGTTTTGATTCAAAAATTGGATAAATCATTCCGAGATCAATTTGTTGGTCGCTAAAATGAGTTAATTTTGTCACCTCTATCTACAGGGCGGCTTTTGGAACATGCTCGAACGGGGGACAAAATGAGTTACTAAATATCATGCAAGAATTTTCAAAGCTATTTGGTGCATTCAACTTGGCTGATTTTATACCTTGGCTTGGATGGGTTGATCCACAAGGGTTAAATAAAAGGATTATAAAAGCTAGGGCATCATTAGATGGTTTCATTGATACAATAATTGATGATCATATACGAAGAAAAAAGGCTAATAATTATAATGATGAAGACGATAATAATGATATGGTGGATGAGCTCTTGGCATTTTATGGCGAACAAATAAAATTGAATGACTCTGATGATTCTGCGAATGCATTGAGGCTAACAAGGGATAATGTTAAATCCATAATCATGGTAAGTTCAAAATCTTGATGTTTCTATATCTTTATAGTTTAATTTTAACTATCTTTGATTTCAGCATGTTGATAGTGTAAAAGAATTTTTATATTATTAAAATTAACTATTGATAACTATGATTTAAAAAAAAATGAGATTTATAATTTAAAATCGGATATTACGTCAGTTAGGAACAGAGCTAAAAGTCTCGATACATGTTTTGTAGAATTTTGTTATTCTTGCTCAAACAATATATTTATGTATCTTAAATCATTATATACAAATTAAATATTTATAATTATTTTTTAGATGATCTGACAATAAATTTACTGTACGGCAGGATGTCATGTTCGGTGGCACGGAAACCGTAGCATCTGCCATAGAATGGGCCATGGCGGAGCTAATGAAAAGCCCTGAGGATCTCAAAATGGTACAACAAGAATTAGCCAATGTTGTTGGCCTCCATAGAAAAGTAGAAGAAATGGATTTTGAAAAATTGACGTTCTTAAAATGTTGTATAAAAGAAACTCTTCGTCTTCGCCCTCCGATTCCTCTCTTAGTCCATGAGTCCGTGGAGGATACCACCATCAACGATTACTATATACCAGCTAAGTCGCGTGTTATTGTGAATGCATGGGCAATTGGACGTGACAAAAACTCATGGGATGATCCTGAGAGTTTTAAACCTTCTAGGTTTTTGAAGGAAGGTTTAGCTGATTTTAGAGGTGGTAACTTTGAGTTTTTGCCATTTGGTTCGGGTAGAAGATCTTGCCCAGGTATGTAGAGACAGAACTAAAATTTAATTTTTTTTCTTAAATAAATATATTCATAGTGTATTGCAAGAAAAATATAATGACACATTGTTTTTTTTTAAAAGTACTTTTAACTTTAAAATTCTCTATTTGTACGGTATAATAATTTTGTAGTTTTTAACTCACGCCATTCAGTTTAAAATGAGAAGTTAAGTTAAATTATTTTCAAAAAATATAAAGGCGTGAATATTCTTTTTAAAATAGATTAAGAAATAATTAAAGTGTGTTACACAAAATGGAATATAGGAAGTATCCTTTTTTATAGCTATATAAGTATTATAACATATTTAAGATATAAGTTTTGAAAGTATTTTCATTTTTCTTGATCATATTTTCAGTCAAATACTTTTATATAATATAAAAACAGACGGATTACAGATATGTTTTAGAATATATTTGGCATGTATGTTTAATATTATACTAATATATATTTGTAAATGTCAAGTTCAAATCAGTGGCGGAGCCAGGATTTCAATTAAGGGGTTCAAAATCGGAAAAAGCAAGTACATGAATTAGTCGAAGGGGGTTTGTAAATGACAAGTTCAAATCAGTGGCGGAGCCAGGATTCCAATTAAGGGGTTCAAAATTTGAAAAAGCAAGCACATGAACTAGTTGAAGGGGGTTTAACATCTACTATGTATAGATAAAGAATAATTTTAACTATGCATTAAATAGTATAATTCTCCGTCGAAGGGGGTTCGAATGAACCCCCCGGCCAAAGAGTGACTCCGCCATTTGTTCAAATCAATCCTCGTGCTCTAACCCTTTTCTCTGATAAAACTACATGCGATCAGACTTTCTGATCTGATTCTTTATTACATTTTGATATATACATAGCAGAAGCTTTAGTGTTCCGACTTCTGAGGATTTCAAGCATGTGTGTTTGTGTAGGTATGCAATTGGGATTGTATGCATTTGAGATGACATTGGCACATCTTCTTCATTGCTTCAATTGGGAGTTGCCAAATGGAATGAAACCAAGTGACATTGATATGAATGATGTTTTTGGACTCACTGTTCCTAAAGCTACAAGACTTGTGGCTGTGCCAACTCCACGTTTGTTATGTCAACTTTATTAATTTCAACTAATAATTAGATAGGAAGGTGAAACTTTAAATTCTTAGAGATTATATAAAAAATAAAAGTATGGTCATGGAAATTAAATAAACTCTTGAATGAGTTGACACTTGGAATATAGTAAAAAGAATTGTGAAATTATATATTGTGTTTCGTTCATGTATTGGACATGCAATATATTGGCAAAATAAAGAAAGTGAATATCTTATATTATTTAATATTATTACGGTTAGTTTTTTAAATATCATGTTTGTGTTGATAAAATTTTAGTATATCATATCGTTATATGTGACTTTAGGTAATGATGAAATTTTTTTATTTTGTTTGACAATCTACTTGATGTGATTGTATTATTATTTTTTAATTATTTTATCTTTACTTATTATGTAATAATTTTATTTTATTTTTTATCCTACTTTTTTATAGTTTTTTTTTTTTTTGAATTTTTATACCACTAAACGGAGAGTCTACTGATTTTTTTTAAAAATAAAATATCTCATGGATAAGTACAAACAGGAGAATTAGACCTTACCTTACCAATCCTAATGAAGTGTTGAAACTTCACTAATTAACAAGCGTGAAGAAAATAAGAGCTCGAGAGAATTAAGTATTTTATAATCACCACATAGTTTGCTATATACTCTATGATGATACTACAAATGAAGATGCTTAGATAAACATAAAAGCCAAGAAGAAAGTTGAGCTTTCAAACTCAAACTTCCTTTTACAAATGTATAAATTAAAAAAGATAAATTGTCCGTCTAAAGTAATATGAAATATTTTCCTCTTGTCATCTTCTTCAAATCTATCCAACAACAATTGATATTTCATTATTTCTTCTTGGATTTATTGAATCTTTCTGAAGCTATAAACACTATCATATGATTTTGCTTTACCAGTCGCATCGGTAGGTGTCTTGGAACAAACTCTCCGATCACTTTACTATCCCAACTATATTTTCTTCCATGTGATTTCTTTTTTATTTTGTTGCTTCCATTTCTTTGTTGCCTAGGTGAGATATCTCCATCCCTAGCCACTTTATCAAAACATATGACTTATATATTGTCTTCCTCGTCATCGTAAAAGAAAATCCTTGCCCAAATCAATTGCATACGTGTTAGTTGGACTAAGTCTTGACGCGAAGGCCCATGATTCATTCTTTTTTACAATCACACTTTCTTCATTATGGTGCTGAGTGCTATTAATTGGAGTATCCATCAAAGTTCTAGTCTTCCCATTACTCTTAGGCACAAATATAGGTGCATTATGGTTGAGATTATTCCTCGAAATTGGTGATTTATTCTCCTGAAAATTTTCTCTTTCGCTATCATTATTTTGATATTCTTCATCTTTAGCTTGTTACGCCTATGCTTAGACTTGGATGAAACTTCATCAATTACCTGAATCATATCATTATTCATTTGTCCAAGTTGCTCCTCCTTTTTATTTATAGTTACTTCATCATGTATCCTAATTTTCTTGTAGGTTTATTTTTCATATTAATGTGTGACATTATGTTACGATAAAAAACAAGACAATCTATCCAAGTATTATATTTCATTAAAATAATATTGTGCTATGCAATATAACACATACAATACATTAGACACTTGATAAATTATTGACTTATTAAAACTTTTATCTCATAAAAACTAATTTGTTTTTTGTCATGGTTTAGATTAGGTCTCATTTATTTGTGCTTAATAAAAATCTTGATCTTAATTATCAAGTCTGAACTTTAATCATTCCGATTTCAATCATGAAGTATGTTTATTAATTTATTTTATGTTTCTACCACGTAGTATGTTTGAATAGATCTAAACAATTAACATATATATCTCAAAATCTTAATATTATTAAAATTTTCTAGGGAAAGAGTATAAATTTACACTCAAAGTTGCACCAAAAAGTAGATTACATGCTTTACTATTGAGGCGACCTATTACACACCTGAATTACTTAAAAGTTAATTTATTTCCACCTTGACGCACATATAACCAGTCACATGATGGAGAGTGTTTCACATTCGTGCCACATCATCACCACGTCACTCCCATGGCACTGTCACATCAACAATTATGTCATATTTTAAAAAAAAATCATGTCACCCAAATTGCTTCTTCTTCTTTATACGTCATTAATCTACTACCATTGTTGCTATTATGGCCATATTTACATCTCCACCACCATATATCTCATCACTCACAACTAAATTTACCATCAGAATCTTCCCACAATCACGGCCACCATAAAAAAATTGATAACAACCATAATAAACTTGACTAAATTCATTTTCAAAATCAAGGCATCACCATTGCCACCATTGAAATTCATCACAATCATAATCATAAATTTTCAATAACAACTCCCCTTAAAGTCCCAATTCAATAATCAATCCTCGGTTCCAAAACCCTAATTTTGACTGAAGAAACTCCAGAAAAAATTCTTGACACCCAAGTAAAAATACAAAAAAATAAAAATAAAATTAAAAAACCAGCCCAAGCAACAAAGAGAGAAAAAAGTCGAAGTGGAACCCAATTACAACAGTCTCGAAAAGATGCTAAAGTTCTTGCGCTTTCCAGTTGAGGCCCAAGTATATCCACTTTTTGCAGTCATAGGAGTTGTAGGGATTTGTGGAATGCAATTGGTTCATAATATCTGCACCAACCTTGAAGTCAGGGTGACCAAGGAAAACAGGGCAACATGAATTCTGAATAATTTTTCAGCAATCCAAAGTGAGGCTCGATTCGAGTTTGATATGGATTAACATCATTATTCTTTGTCTTCTTTTCCATAAAATGAAATAGACATGAAATTCATTTTTCTGGCCTGTGATAGGCCTAAAAAATATTGAAAGAAACTTGAATAAATGTAATTCAGAATCACAAGTTCCTCCAATAAAAAAAAAAAGTAAGAAAGAGGGAAAATAATGCATAAGAAGAAGATCTGAGTCGATTTGGTGATGAATTCTACCGTCAATTCAGATTTGAGTCAATTTGGCGATGAATTCCACCCCAATCTTGTTTTTTGGTTTCTCTAAAAAATTGCGCATAACAAAAGTGAAGAAAAGAAAAATAGGGTTGTGCGAAGGAGAAGAAGAGCATAAAGTAGGAAAAGGGATTGGGGGTGGGAGAAAAAGAATTCTTTGACTTTATTTTTTACCAAATGCGCCTCTTTTTTTTCTTTATTTAATTTTATTTCCACGTCAGTTTTGAGAATGATAATAATATCACTTTTGATAAGACTAGATGTGTAATAGATCGTTCAACAGTTAAAGCATGTATTCCACTTTTCAGTGCAATTTCAGGTGTGATTTTTTACTTTTTCCCAATTTTTTACAAAATGATATAGTTCATCAATTCCATGATCCTTCATATCTGCCACTATCATCAAATACCATTGCTATTATCATCTACCATTGTAAACTACAGCATATCCACCATCCACAACTACTACCACCATTACTCATTGAAATAAAGATGTTTTTCCTCATTGAAGTAGTTTTGTAATTTACGTTGCATTTCTTTTTTCTTTGTGATTCATTTTGTATATATTGTGTTAAGTTAAATAAAATAAAGTGCACACTAACAGAAGAAAAAAAATAATGCAAATCAATCAAATATTGGTGCAATATAGTATTGGCACTAAATGCAAATATAAGTAAAACAAAATCGCCCACCGTGGGGCTCGACAACCCACGACCACAGGGTTCATAGCCTTGTGCTTACACATGTTGTGCTTCAAAAGTCATATTTAACCAATGTGCTCCTAATTGCTCTTAGAGTCCAACCGTTTCGAATTCATGTCGCATAAGACTCAAAGCACTCTCTATCAATGATTTTTTCATACTCAAGTCTTAAACCTGAAACCTCTAATTAAGGAAGGAACAGTCTCATCCACTACACTATATCCTTTGATGATACTAGATCAATTTTCTACTTATTCGTTGTTTTGCTAATCATTTCCAAGCAAGTGAGTAGCCATCTTTACATTTATGGGTTTAGCATATTCGAACAATTTTAACTCAAATCTTGTATTTGTGTTAAAAGATTCATTCAAATCTCAACATATGTATGCATAACTCAATAAGCAAAACAGATATTTTTGTCAATATCTATCCAGACTTAGATGCTCAATTTGAATTTGGAACATTCCAAAAACTTGTCTACTGACAGAAATCTCCTTTTTAGTTTGCCTTCTCCAATATGTGGAAATGACGCTCCGAAGCAGTCAAGCAGGAGCCAGCCTTCAAACGCTGGCGCATTTCAAAACTTATAAACTTAAAATTCAGGATGCTCATCTTGTCTAGAACATCCATGGAAAGAATATCATAGCTATAAAAAAAAAATGGTTCTAGCAAAAAGGAATCATCATTACACAAAATCATGAATGCCTGGCATTACCAGTAGCAACTTTATATTAAGGATTAATTATATTATATTATACAGGCCAATTTGGCATGCCTCTGAAGCTATGATGAGTGTCATTATCAAACAGCAGAGTTTATATCAAGATTTTAAGAATACTTGCCTGGTGAAAAACTCATCACCAATTGAATGAGTTGCTTTATGTGATCATAAATTAGACAATAATGTTTCAGTATGAGAGCTCTGAGTACAATAGCATATTAAATTACGAGCAACTAAAAATGCTATTCACCATTTTGCCTTCTTTTTCCTTGGTATTACATTTTTCAATCTTTTCTGTTTCTTTCAGAAGGGTAGGGGAACTTATTTTAGTGAAAAATACCTAGTTTTTCCAGAGAAAATATAGAAAAATCCATTTTAAAAGATTTCTTCAGAAGTAAAGGGATAGATAATGTTCAACAAGAGAAGTTGCCCAAATAGAAAGCGCCCTTCAACTCCAACATTGAAATCGTGGATTTGAGTCATCTAAGAAAAAAGAAAAAGTGAGAACTCCTGTCTTAGATATAGGTCAAAAAAAGGATGAAATTCTTGACTATCCTCTCTTTTAATCCACCTAAATTATTCCGACGAATATAAATCAGCCTGGCACATCCCACCAATAAAGCTACAAGCCGTAGATAGGTAGAAAGAAATCACCTGATAATCTTTGCCTCCTAATTTTGGATCTCCTTATGTAATACAGAATTCTCAAACCAACGTTTTTTTTTTTTTTGAAAGAAACAGGAAACAGAATTTAGCTGACCTACTTTTCATCAAAATTCAGAAAGGTGCAAATTCTTGTTTCAGAATCTCACATGCTAAAGCTTTACAGTTGGTAAATATGTGGTCACAACTTTGCAATAATGAAGAGTCTACAGCACGATGACCGATAACAGGATGATAAGTATCCAGCTTGAGTAGTTCTAAGATCTCTTGTGTAGCCCATAGATACGACGAATGACCTTTGATGAAATCAGTTACATCAACCTGTAAATGGAATGCCAAAGAAATTGAACTTCAATTAAATGGAGACAACTGCAATACAGAAAAAGATGGGAACACTGAACTTACATTCTCAACACCAGGAACCTCAACTGGTTGAATTCCAGCCAAGCCTTTGGTAAGGAGACTGTTTAGAGAAGAAATTACAGAATTCACAAGAAAGAGAGGCAGAAAACAGCAAATCAAACATGAAAGCAGATAGTGGGGAAATCCTTCAAACCGTCAAATATATTGCAGCAGCAGTACTTGACATGTTCAACATTAGTACTGTGCTTGCGGGATGCATACCTGGCACGAAAGGAAACTCCAAGCATCCAATCATTTGTAGAATAAGCATTCACAAATCTACCAGCTACCAGCTGCAAAACAAGAACAGCGAGCTTCACATAGTAATGAGGTCGAATCCTATACTTGTAAGGAAAACAAAATATGAACAAAAGGGCATGTGGAATGGGGGGTGGGTGGAGGAGCAACGATTTATGACTACAATTAGAAGTACTTAAAATCAAGAAAAACACGACATTGAGAACCTTTCTAGCTGCTTCCCAGTTCATATCTTTAATTGCAAGAGGTGCCCCAAGAAGAACGACTCTTTCCACAAGTCCAGCTGCCAAAATTTAAGTACTTCAGGATCTAAAAGCAAATCAATCAACTATGCCTCAAAAAAACAAAGAAACTAGTTGTGGTCCACATGAAGCAAATGATCAATCTAAAAAGTAAAAGTAACGCTTACAATTATTTTCACTTTCAGCCAGAACCTGTAGACATTTAAAAATAATTCTTGCCCCGAGTGAAAACCCTACAAGTGTCACAGGCCTGAAATATTCATGGAAAACCAACAACGGAATAGGCTACTGTATAAGCCCAAACTTTCAGGACAATCAAAAGACAGTTTCACCAAACTACACATAAGCTTGTGTACCTGTGTCCCTGTAATCCATTCTTCAACACTTCTGCTAAGAGCACTCCTGCTTTATCAGATCTGCAAATAGACATCAGCAACCGTCATCAGATTTCTTTTTTCTGAGCAAAGAAGTGAGATGCTCTGCTTCGACACAAAATGGCAATTACAACTTCTCAGTGATTTAAGTAATAGGAGGCTGGAGCACAATCAGCATCATTGGAAAAGCGAAAGGAAGGACAAAATTTCATAGACCAGAAATGCTGGGGATATAAGACTTTTAAAGTGAAGATGAGAAAACGAGTTGGGTTGTTCCTTTTGATTTTCTCATCCTCGTGATTAATTTACCACCTTCTCTTTAAAGAGTTAACCTTCAGATAGCAGAGAAAGGGAAAAGGAAAATACCTCCACAACCTCCTCCTCCCAGATCAACATCCCACACCAGAAAAGAATGTGTAAAAGAAAAGATAAGCAGACAAACAAAAACCTGTCCAGAGCAATTGACCATTTGCTGTCTATATAATCAGTAATAGAAAGTAAAGCTGTTGGCCAAGCCAACGCTGTTAAAAGTGACTGTAATACAGTCATCATAGCACCTTGCTTCATCAACTCCATTGCAATTCCTGTAATTTAGGAAATCATGCTTGTTAACATTATACACTTAATATACAATTCTAGCTGGTCAGTTGATTGCATCAGCCAAAATCGAAGTACAAATTATTTACCTGAAGTCAGCCAATCCTGAACTCCAGAGCTTACACCAATAAGATTCTTAGATTCCCACTGCAATATATACCTGAGAAATTGTGAAATGTCTCACTATAATCCTTGTACTAAAGATATGCAAACGGTTAGGTTGTTCTTATAGACACACATAGGAAATTTAAACAAAGCTCATTGCTACTGAGGCAGTATCACCAAAATGAAAATGAACTGAGAAAAAGAAAGAATGATGTTTTACCTTTCAGAATTATCATGTTGTCCTTCCCAAGGACTTATAAAGTCTTCCTCCTCAAAAACAAGTCCTGAGATCAAGATCTGAACGGCCAGCCGCTGAGAGGATATGCAAAGTGAGAACAAATACCAAAGAGAATCTTACCCAGAAAACAATACATGCTAAGAAGAAAAACAAAGTATAAAGAAAGAGAGCTAGTGATATACCCCCTGGTTGTGGTTTTCCCCAATAGCCTTGAACTCAAATTCTTCAACATCTCCAGTTCTCCTGGCCATTTTAGTTCCTGTAAGTCCAGCTCCAGCAGCTGGATAAGTAAAAGTATCAGTAACAACATCAAATAAGCCTAGAAGCACTTGAAGATGTTCACAGTGAAAATCCAATCTTAGTTTTACGAGTTGCCTTACCTTATCTGTCTCTATTATCATACCATAGAAAAGATTCAACCAAAGAATATAGGATAATATATACACATATACCACACACAATCCTATAAACATTTACCTCCAAATGATGCCGCAACTGCAACAGATCCTGCAACACTTCCTGCAGCAGTAGCAACAGCAGCGAACCCACTTGCTCCAATCATAGGAATAAGAGTGCCCAAGGTAGGCGCTAAAGCACCAAAGCCTGCAGCTATTGCAGGAGCAGCCAAACCTGATCAATAACAAAACAAAGGTCAGAAAGTCGTACCATTTTTTTCTCTAATACGGTTGTCAATGAACATAGTAAAAGCTCCTAAAAATAAAATATAAAGACAAAGGTCAGAGAAATCTATTCCCTTACACTCGGACGGTGGTTTACCATGATTTCATAATGTACAGTATTGTATGGTATGGTATTGTACAGTACTGTACAATGTTTTGGATAACTGTATGGGTTGCTAATGTTTGATTTGACTGTATGGTACTATATTGTCACCGATAAATTTACAAAAATGTCCTTAATTATTATACATATTAAATTTATCAATATTTTTAAAAAAAAATATTTTTAAAAATAAATACATAGAATCAAATAGGAAAACATACAAGTTAATATATCTTCATCCAATACAAACAATACAAGAAAATTAAAAAGTAAGAATTTTAAAAAAACGAGTCTCAAAAAATAGACCAAAACGTAAAAGAAAAGATTGGAGGTGGAAGAAAAGTTTCAAAAGTTGATGCGGAGGAAAATAAGTAATACAAAAGCAGTACATACATTATGGTAACGTTTAATAAAGAATAGAGGATAAATTAGAATTATTTAAATTTAAGTAAGGGTATAATTGGAAGAAAAATTAGAGAACCATGGGATACCACCAAATTGGTGGTTTAAAAAAGTGGGGGTTTTCATGGTTACAGAACCACGAAATCAAACCATGCCATATCATATAATTAATGAAACAATCAAAACAAACATAGTCCTCTTCCTAACCATACCATACCATACCACACCACGAAAAATCACCATCCAAACAAGTTGTTAGAGGTTTGTTAAGATCATATCTGCCTGCAAAATGTTGCGAAAATTCAGATGTCATACCACCAGTAATTGCCATTAAAGTTCCACCAGTCAATGCAGCTGCACCTATAATACCTCCTCGTTTCCACTTAGCCCATGAACTATCAGGAGACTGGCTTTCCTCTTTTGATTCTTCCTCTTTCAGCAAAGCCATTGCTGAACAAGCAACCATGGTCTCAATGGCTTCCTGCAGCACCAAAATTATTTTTAAAATGTGAAGTTTATGGAAGTTCATGCCTCAAGTAAATAGCTACTTTGGGCAGAAGATGTAAATTCTGAGCAATTTCAACATGATCACTTCATATGAAATAGATTTTATCCTAATTTTAATGAAAAAGAACTGCTTGTCAAAATCAGAATAAAGTATGTTTACACATATGCATCTATATTCTCTTCAGAATTGCTGACATCAATGTAAAGAACCAAAGAGTATAAAAGATCCAGATTCTCTTCCTAGCATAAAAGGAAGGGAAAAACATATAACCAGCCATGCACATATTTCCTCTATAGAGTTATAGCTAAGTGAACTTATTACAATGGTGGGATACATTAAAAGTTATTTTAATTAACTTTTAATCTAAGATTTTAAAAAATACATTCAAAGAAGTCTATGACTGTATTAGCCTGTAAAGGTGTGTCAGCTCCCTAATATGCAGACAGATCCTGTGTCATGGCTAAAGATGGACTCTTATCACTCACATAAAAAGGTTATGTCTGTAGTAGCCTGCCACTTTCGAATAATGTTCCTAGCCATATCAAGGTATTTAAAGATCTTCAAACATTATATGGCATAATAAGATAAGAATGTGCGAATTATCAAAAGTATTACTCAAGACCAAATCAAAAGTGTAGGTGTCACTCAATAGTTCTGGTAATAAATTCCACATTAATAGCCAGGAGTCAGTTACCATATCTGGAATCCTATCACTAATTCACATTTTCGTTATGTAGTAATTATTGTATTATTTTACCAACTTGAACATAATTGCTATTACATGTATTAGAGCACATAAATATGCAAAAACATGCCCTTCATCTTAATAACTTAATTTATTATCCATATCTTACTTAAAAAAAGTGCAGGCCCGGTGCACTAAAGCTCCCGCTATGTGCAGAATCCGGAGAAGAGCCCGACCACAAGGGTCTATTGTACGCAACCTTACCTTGCATTTCTATCAGAGGTTGTTTCCAAGGCTTAAACCCGTGACCTCCTAATCACATGGCAGCAACTTTACCAGTTACTCCAAGGTTTCCCTTCAATTATCCATATCTTATTATCTCTAATTTTTAATACTCCCTCCATTTCAAAAGAATGACCTACTTTCCTTTTTAGTCTATTTAAAAAAGAATGACCCCTTTCCTTTTTTGGGAACACTTTAATTTTGCCATTCCGCGTGGCATGTTGAAGACCACAAGATTAAAAGACATTTTGGTACATATGGCATAACTTTAATTTAGGACCACAAGATTAAAAGGTCTTCTTTATTTTCTTAATAACCTCCATGCCAAGTCAAACAAAGTCATACTTTTTAAAATGGAGGAAGTAATAAGTAAAAGTGATTTTAGAAATATACTAAAGTGTTTTTAAAAATATTGTTTAGAAAAGGAATGGAATATTTATTGAATCAATCATCTTATGATTTAGCAATCGCATTTTAACTTTCCTCCTAAATTTTTTCATTATTTAATATAGTCATTAAGGAGTATAATTTTATGATTATTCTTAGTTTATAGTTCACTAATTATTTTAAGTCACATGTGATAATAAACAAGATCGTAGATAGGAAAGTGATGCAATATGAGTCATCAAAACCTTGGGGAAAATCTTTATCCAATTGAAATGAAACACACATAGATAATATACAATATATCACAATTTTAATACGATTAAAAAGATTTAGATAATATAACAAATATCTAGATTTTGTTGGGCGAAGAAGCACCACAACTAAAGTTTGATGTGATAATAAATAATGAAAATAAATTAGACACGATATTTTACGTGGAAAACCCTCAAATAAATAGAGGGGAAAAACCACGGGGCAGAAGGATTTCACTATAACAATAGAAAGTACACTGCTCTCAAATACAAGGAGAAAACAATAATAAACACTTCTCTCTCGTAAAAGGAACAACTCACTAAAGAGGACACTCAAGACTATATTTCTCTTGGTATATAACTCTCTTTATGTTTTACTCTCTTTGGATTTCTCTTGTGGGATGTTGTTATGGATGTTTTTTTCTTTTGGATGATTAAAATGAGGAGCCAAAGTGCTCCTTTTATAGGCAAAAGTTAGCCTACCATTGTTGACAATTCAACAAGAATGGTGGCCAAGCAAATTGCCAAAACAATTGGCAACTTGCCAACCAAGTTGCCAAAAACAATTTGACAACTTGCCAACCAAGTTGCCAAAACCAAATTGGCAACTATTGTTGACTACTTTTTGCCTCCATTTTTGACTACTATTTTGTCTCCATTTTTGACATTTCTCCCACTTGAAGATTTAATTGAGAATCAATTAAGTCTTCACACCATCCTTTCTACCCAATTACTGCAATGCTATGTTTCTGCTAGGCCAATAGAAGATCGACACCATATAAACTTGTTACTGTTGATCGGCTTCGTAAACATATCTGCTAGGTTGTCATTGGTGTGAATTTTCTGAATATCCACACTGCCTTCTTCCACCTTCTCACGAACAAAGTGATACTGGACTCGTATGTGCTTTGTCCTTGAATGAAATGTCGGATTCTTTGCAAGATGCAAAGCGCTCTGACTGTCACAAAACAGAACGACCTTCTCTTGTTTGTGCCCGAGCTCCTCCAGTAACATCTGCATCCATATTGCCTCTTTGCTAGCTTGTGTAGCTGCTACATATTCTGCTTCTGTCGTGGATGTAGCCACGATAGATTGCAGTTTTGAAACCCAGCTTACAGCTCCTCCAGCAAGAGTAAACACATAACCTGTGGTGGACTTGCTTTTATCAAGATCACCTGCATAATCTGAATCAACATAACCTTTAACAGTAAAGTCTGATCTTCCATAACACATTGCAACATGTGAGGTACCCTTGATGTATCTCAAGATCCTCTTAACAGTATTCCAATGCTCTCTACCAGGATTAGCCATGTATCGACTGACCACTCCCACTGCTTGTGCAATATCAGGTCTTGTACATACCATGGCGAACATTAAACTTCCCACTGCTGATGCATACGGTACTCGAGACATCTCCATCCTCTCTGCTTCATTGCTAGGACTCATACTTGAGGATAACTTGAAATTAATAGGAAGTGGGGTAGATATTGACTTACAATCTTGCATCTTGAAGCGTCGCAAGATTTTCTTCAAGTAGTTCTCTTGAGAAAGCCAAATCTTCCTATTATTTCTGTCTCGGTGAATTTGCATCCCTAGAATCTTGTTTGCCGGTCCCAAGTCCTTCATTTCAAATTCCCTAGCCAACTGTGCCTTTAAATTTGTGAGATGATCTTTGTTGGGGCCTGCTACCAACATGTCATCAACATACAACAGCAAAATAACAAAATCGTCATCACCAAATCTCTTGTAATAAACACAAGGATCTGAACTATGTCTGTTGTATCCAAGGCTTATAATGAAGGAATCAAATCTTTTATACCAACATCTCGGCGCCTGTTTGAGACCGTATAGAGATTTGTTCAACCTGCAAACCAAGTTCTCTTTTCCCTGTTCTTCAAAACCTTCTGGTTGGAGCATGTAAATTTCTTCTTCAAGCTCTCCATGAAGAAATGCAGTTTTGACATCTAACTGCTCCAAGTACAAGTCAAATGTAGCACACATCGCCAGGACCACTCGAATGGTTGTAAGACGAACCACCGGAGAAAATATTTCATTGAAGTCTATACCTTCTTTCTGAGCGAATCCTTTCACCACCAATCTTGCACGATACCTTTCCACTTGATCATTACCGTTGCGTTTGATCTTGTAGACCCATTTGTTTCCAATGGCCTTCCTTCTTGGTGGTAATTGAACAAGATCCCATATTTTATTTTTATGAAGAGCTTCAATTTCTTCTTGCATTGCTGCCATCCAAAGAGATGATTCTTGGCCTTTCATAGCCTCTTGAAAAGTTGAAGGCTCTCCATCTTCTGTTAATAGACAGTATGCAACATTGCCTTCCATAGAATAATCTGAGTGCCAAGCTGGTTCTCTTCTCTCCCTAGTTGACCGTCGAACTTGTGGAGTTTCGATCTCAGCTTGCTCTTGTTCTTCGTGCTCTGGTGCTGCTTCAGAAGAAACTGACACTTCTTTTATTTCTTCAACTGTAGTAGTCTCTGGTTTTTCTTTTGAAGTGCTACCTTCTTTTGCTTGTAACTTGTTTTCTACAAATACAACATCCCTGCTGATTACCACCTTGCGGGAAGTGGGATCCCACAAGCGATACCCCTTGACTCCATCAGCATACCCTAAGAAAATGCATTCTCTGGATTTTGGATCCAACTTCGATTTTTCTTGGGTGTTGTACATCACATAAGCAGGACTTCCGAATATATGTAAATGAGAATAATCGACTAGTTTTCCTGTCCACATCTCCATCGGTGTTTTTAGATCAATTGCAGTCGATGGTGACCGATTGATCACATAACAGGCGGTTTTGACTGCTTCTGCCCAAAAATGTTTTTCCAGGCCTGCAATTGCCAACATAGCTCTTGTCCGTTCCAACAAGGTTCTGTTCATCCGCTCTGCTACTCCATTTTGTTGTGGAGTATATGCCACCGTGAACTGCGTTTTGATACCTTCTTGTTTGCAGAAGTTATCAAATTCATCACCAGTATATTCTCCTCCATTATCTGTCCTTAAACACTTGATCTTCTTTTCAGATTCAAGTTCCACCCGCGCTTTGAATTCTTTGAAAGCTGTAAAAACATCTGTCTTTCTCTTGATTGGATACACCCAACTTCTCCTGGAGTAATTGTCGATGAATGACACGAAATATTTCGCTCCTCCTAGAGACTCCACCGGTGCTTGCCAGACATCAGAGTGGACCAGATCTAGTATTTCCTTGCTTTTAGCAGAGGAACTGCTGAACTTCTGTCTATGTTGCTTGCTAGTAACACAATGCTCACATAAGGGTAATGAAACCTTTTTGAGTCCTGGAAGAAGCTTTTGCTCAGCAAGAATCTTCAAACCTCGTTCCGACATATGGCCTAGTTTACGATGCCACATCATCGTTGATTCTTCAAATGAACTTGCTGAAGCAGTTGATGCTTCTCCTTCCTGGTGTGTTTCACCTTTAAGCACATATAAATTTGCAGCAACTTTCTCAGCTTTCATTACTACAAGCGCTCCTTTGGATATCTTCATGACTCCACCATGAGTCTTGTATGAGCATCCATTTTCATCTAATTGTCCCAAAGACAATAGATTCTTTTTCAAGTCTTTTACATGACGTACCTCCTGGATCGTGCGTATCGTGCCATCATACATTTTTATTTTGATGGACCCAATACCAATAACATCCAAAGCATGGTCATTTCCCATGAACACAGACCCTCCAGAGATAGGTTCATATTGATGGAACCATTCTCTCCGGGAAGTCATGTGCCATGTTGCTCCTGTGTCCATGATCCAGACATCGGAGAAATGCTTTCTGCCTTCATTATTTGATATTGCCTCACTACACAACACATCACCATTATGCGAGGTACTTGCAACATTCCCTTGAGCATTTGATGACTCAGGGTTTTCACTCTTCTTTCTGAACCAACAATCTTTCTTGAAGTGCCCTTTCTTGCCACAGTGATGGCACTTGACATGCTTGTTACTTTTGGACTTAGATCTGCCATGATTGTGACTCCCACTGGTGCCACGTTCCGTTGGTCTTCCTCTCACCATCGTCAAGGCTTCAGCTTGCTGCGAACTTGCTTGTCTGTCTTCCTTGTTTTTGCGCCGATTTTCTTCTTCTAAGACAGCGGCTGCGATTTCATCGAAAACTAGACTGTTTGTATTGTTCGTCAGGTTGATGATGAGTTGATCATACGAGTCAGGCAGACTTTGAAGTAGAAGCTCCGCAGGTTCAGTCCCCTCTATTTTGCAACCCATTGTTGTAAGTTGCGAAAATAGAGTATTCAAAGTATTGATGTGTTCAGTAACCGACATGGACTCTGCCATTCGAAGAGTATACAATCTTCTTTTTAAGAAGATTTTATTATGCAAAGACTTGACCTCATACAACCCCGTAAGAGTATCCCATATTTCCTTCGCCGTTCGTTTTTCAGCTACACTAGACAATACTTGATCAGCCAGTGCCAAGTGTAGATCTGCAACTGCGTTGCTGTCTATGTCGTTCCACTTGCTGTCATCAGTAATGTCTGTGGGCCTCCCTTCAATTGCAGCTAAGCAATTGTCTTTTCTCAATATCGCTCTTATTTTCATTTTCCACAATGAGAAATTAGTCCCATTGAATTTTTCAACATCAAACTTTGTTGTACTTGACATTGTTTTTGCTTCTCACCCTTTTAGATCGTTTCTGAATATTTTTGCGAACTTTTCGTGACAAACTGTATCATCTCCGAAATTTACTATTCACAGATAGTACCTTCGCATAAAATAGACAGAACAACCGAGGGTTCTGATACCACTGTTGGGTGAAGAAGCACCACAACTAAAGTTTGATGTGATAATAAATAATGAAAATAAATTAGACACGATATTTTACGTGGAAAACCCTCAAATAAATAGAGGGGAAAAACCACGGGGCAGAAGGATTTCACTATAACAATAGAAAGTACACTGCTCTCAAATACAAGGAGAAAACAATAATAAACACTTCTCTCTCGTAAAAGGAACAACTCACTAAAGAGGACACTCAAGACTATATTTCTCTTGGTATATAACTCTCTTTGTGTTTTACTCTCTTTGGATTTCTCTTGTGGGATGTTGTTATGGATGTTTTTTTCTTTTGGATGATTAAAATGAGGAGCCAAAGTGCTCCTTTTATAGGCAAAAGTTAGCCTACCATTGTTGACAATTCAACAAGAATGGTGGCCAAGCAAGTTGCCAAAACAATTGGCAACTTGCCAACCAAGTTGCCAAAAACAATTTGACAATTTGACAACTTGCCAACCAAGTTGCCAAAACCAAATTGGCAACTATTGTTGACTACTTTTTGCCTCCATTTTTTACTACTATTTTGTCTCCATTTTTGACAGATTTTACTAGGATGAAAGAAACACTTTATGATATGTTCAAATAATTACATGACTAGTGTAAAGGCATTACAATTCTAACTATAGTTTGTTCACATTCCAGACAACTACATAGTGAAATGTTAATAAGAGCTTAGACTTAAGATTAGCCATTTTTCAAGGTACACCTACTCATTCTAAGACTTTTCTTCTACCCACCTGATATAATGTTGGCAGAAAATCTTGGATCAAATGCAAAAATCTGTCTTTTTGAGCGGAAAATGAGTAGGATAAAAATCTTATCCATTCACAACATCGCAAACAAGCCAAAAGCGGGATAAATTTCTCAGAGTTCTCCACTTTTGGGCAGCTAATCGAATGCTCTAGCTCTACAATTTTTCCTTCATGATTGCAGACTGATATACAAAAGGGCTACAAAAATCTTTTTAATCAAAATTTAGCATGTTTATAAATCCTCATAGGATAAGGAATTAATACCAGTCACTTAAACAGAGATAGAAGGGAAAGAAACCAAACACATAATGGAAATTTATGAATAATTTAAATGAATGTACCACTTTGATCCATCTGACATTAAGCCATGTCGCTAGCAACCGTAAAGCCACACGGTGTCGAGCATCATAACCCTTCCTTCTTCGAGTAGTTTTCTTAACATCTTCAGGTACTTGTGCGAGACAAGCTGAAAGAAGCTCATAGAGAATAGTCACCTTCCTAGTGTACCCAAGCATTGATACCTCTTCCACAGGTTTTTCATCAGATCCACTAGCAGACTTCAAATGAGCCCCCACAATGCTAGGTGCTTTATGGCTTTTCTCTTCATAATTTTCAACAGACTTGGGCTTCAAATCAGCAATTGAAAGCTTCTTCTCACATTCATGTTTATATTCACGCCTCTTCTCCTTCACAGACACATTATGAGAAGTTCTCTCCATGCTTGATGCCATAGCATCTACGCCATTTGCCAAAGCAAGTTCCATGTCTGCTGCTTCTGAAGAACCGTCATCACTTTCTTCAGACAGTAACCTTAGAAACTGATGAAATATCAGTAATCATGCCGTCAGGCAGGTAATGACAAAAATACTTACGATATCGACTGATGACATTAAAAATCAAAGAAGAAGCCTTCCATTATAATAATAGCATTTAGCAGCAGATGCAACAGATCTCTCTTCCCAAAGTACAATAGACTGCAATTTTCTGATAAACTCAGCAACTAGGTGTTGACATCCAATTTTGTAGTGTGAATTAATTATCAAGCTTTTAGTTTTAACAATTTTAAATAATGAGCTTTCAAAAATGCAAAAAATATTTTTTAATTAATTTTTAGGTTTAAATCTTTTAAATTTTAATTATGTTTACATATTGCATATTATATATATATATATTTCAAATATTAATAGTTAAAGTATTATATTTCCAAAAATTTCTCAAAATAGATTCTTCTTTAAATACTCTACTTTAATTATTTTAGGATTAATTACCCTATAGTTAATTTAATTATTTTAAGTTGCTAGTATTATAAAGCTCTTTGATTAATTTATATAAATTCATCTCGTGGTCAAATTAATTGATCAATTCGAATTGATCATATTTTAAACGGTCATTGAAGTGGTTAATTTTTTAAAAATTCTCCCTTAACCCGTCCTTTAACTTCAACCCAAACAATTCTTAATTAATTCCCCCCCCCCCCCCCCCCCCCCAAAAAAAAAGGGCCCAATTCCTAATTCTATCCCCAAGCCCAATTTTCTTTTAATTCCTAACTACTCCTACCCAAACCCAATCCGACCCGGCCCAAACCCAATTAAAACCCTTCACTAATTACTCCCCCTTCCCCCTCTCTCTCTCTTTCCCGATTCTTTCTTCCCCTTTCTTCTTCCTCCATTAAAACAAGAAAACCAGACCAGAAATCAGAAAAAAAAGCAGACGGCCAGTGGCCGCTTTCAAGCAAAAAATGGTCAAACCTGCTCCCTACCCTCTTCCCCTCGTCCTTGCGCGTCAGAGGAACCCCTGACGTGTCTCACATCTAAGCCATCGATTCAAATCGATGGCTGAGATGTGAGACTTGTAAAAGGGATCCCACTTAGAAGATTCGAATTTTGGAGTCCATTGTCGTTTTTACCCCCTTTGTTTTTCGAACGTTGCCCTAGTTTTTGGGGATATAAAACCCCACTTCGTCGCTGTGTTGGGGGGATTTTTTTTGGGGTCGGATTTTGGTAAAAAGAAAAAGGGAGTCGATTCGGAAATTTCGAGAAACCATAGGAATTCATATTCCACATTTAATTGTTAAGAGCAGTACATTGTTCGAAAGAGCTCGGAATCGTGGGGTTTTTGAAGTCATCGGGTCGCGAATAGTTTTGGTGGTGCGAGGTGTCGTAGTTAAGCTCGTCTCGTTCCAGTCCCACTGCCCGGATAGAGGTAACATTCCTCTTTATTTTTTCCATTTCCTATTTTTTCAGATGTCTGTATTTTCTATGTTTTGATTTCATCCAAGCAATCACTGTTTCCGAACTGTTATGGTTGAGTTGTATAGTTGTTAATTCAGTTGAACGGAGGGTCGATTGGCTATAGTATTACGCCGAGGCTTTTCTTGATTTTATTGGGTATTTGGTTTACTGTGATTGTGTTTCATGTGTAGGCATATATACATATGTATATGTGTACCCCCTCAACTTTTCCATCTTACTTTCTGTTCCTGTTATCCATTCCTTTATCTATGCTTCTTGTTTCCTGTTAATGGTTACTCCATTTATGCTTTCTGCTTCTATTGATTGATTACCCTGTGTGTATGTATGTACGTATATATGTCGGTTTATTTTTATTTTTTTTGTGACGATTGAGAAAGGTGATAATGATATTTCCATATGGTTTTTAGCGTTTAGTTTTTTTTTATGGCAAATCATGATTATTGATACTTGAACACCTTGATAATAGGTTTTATTCTGGAAATCATCAGGACTTGCTATTCTTCTTTCATTTCCTATTCTAAGATTTTAGAAAAAAGTATTATGTTAACATATAGCTCTTCTTCTTTAATGGCTTTCCTCCTTTGAAAATTTCCTTTCTGGAGGGTGGTTACTGAACATTGGAAGTTGTCGACTTGATTTATGATAAATCTAGCTTTTGTGCTCAAATATTGAAAAGTCCAGCATACTCTGAAGAGTATGGGTTACATAATTCTAAGGTTGTCTAATGTTCATTAACTCATGTATATCCCTTCCAACAAATGTTTTGCCACCAAGAAGCAGCAAAATTGGAAATTTCAGAGCTTATCAGTGTCACCTTCATGTACTTTCCATCTAATTTTATTTTTTTGGTTTTGTGACGATTGAGAAAGGTGATAATGATATTTCCATATGGTTTTTAGCGTTTAGTTTTTTTTTGGGTTTCAAAGAGACTAGTATATGTTAATTTCTAGTTTTAAGTTAATAGGTTGATTCTTAACTCAATGAGTTTATGTGTTGATTGTTGGCGTTGTTAATCCTCTGTATGTGTATACTTTCTTCATTGTATTATTTCTAAAATATAAGCATGGATTTTTGGTTATGTTAAATCGTTGCATATGTGCATATTTCTTAATACCTTTCACCTTGAAATCTAGGGTTATTATTTATGTATTTTTACTCTTTCATTGCATTTGACGACCACCTGAGTCCATTTGGACATGTCCTTGCATTCGTTGGGTTGATTTTATCATTCTCCCGAAATCTGGTGCGTCGAAGGTCAAATTGGAATCAGGTTTGCATACTTAGGAAGCTGTAGCAGTCTTTTTTTTGGGCCAAAACGTCACTGTATACACTGATATACAGCGTCTATACAGTGACGTGATCTAAGGCAAATTGGAAAATATTCAAATTTTAGGCAGGAATGGTTGGAGGTGTTTGAGATATTGAATTCACAGGAATATACAAGAAAGTTGGTGTGTATACATGATATATACACTGGGTGTATCCCAGTGTATACGCTGGAACAAGACCAAGGGAAATGGGCTAAAAGTCCAGTCTTCAACAGCAAAAGGGAACTGGGCCCGCTAAGCCCAATATTTTTGGGCCTCTTCTCCTATTTAATTACTTTGTCATATTTTGTGATTTTGCTTAACTCTAACTCTAACATTAATTTGATGTTTTATGTGTTTTAATCTAATTAAATTCCCCCGAAGGTCGATCATTTGTGTTGATTTTTATTTGTGACGTCTTTGAATTCTTGGTGCCAAAAATACTCTTTTAAGAAATTAGACTTTTAAAAAAATCTTCTCTTTTAAATACTTCAAACATTTTCCTAGAAATAATCCTTAAATGTTTTCCTCTTTTTGATACTTATATATTGTAATGGTTGTTCTAAAAAAGAAATTCTAATAACTTAGTCTTGTTTGTCAATTTTGATAGGATTAAATAACATGTGAGTAGATTTTAAATGTTTTATTTTCCTTGGTCATTTTTAAATATTTCGTTTAAACTTTTCCTAGTTAATAATATGTATTAATATTTTTAAAGTTAGTCAAAATTACCTAATCGCCGGATAACCGCGTGTTAGTGGCCATTTCGAATGCGTAAAACCTTCTCGAAGTGGAAATATGAACCCGAAACTTTTCTTTGGATTTTTAAAAGATTTTTTCTGTTAAGTCTTTTAAAATGTTTTAAACGGTTTCTTGATTTTCCCTTAAAAATCAAGTGGCGACTCTAAATCTCGAAGATTCGTTTTTACTAAATTAATTAAGTAATAAATGGAATTCTCGAAACCGAAGCCATTTTTCGCGATAACACTAGGCATGCAAACATAACTACCTTACTATTCTACAACTTTAAAGAGACAAGAAAACTAACCGCTCCAACATGATGCTTCGGAGGTGTAGAGGCAGCAGTTTTCTCTAGTCCAGACCATGCCTTGTCATCAATCTCTAAAAATCTACCCACAAAAAATTCAAAACAGAACCCAAATTAATAATCAACAAACTGAACATTACGCACTAGCATTAGCTGTTGAACGCTGGTTGAAGTAGTGTAGAGCAAATGTGTCATGTTCAAAGTGTGACAAGTGATTCACCTTTTGCTTTTCCATTAATAAGTAGTAAATGCCCCTTCAACTTTGATTCATATAACGTTTTTACCATTTGAAGACACCCCAAAATTCTAGATACAATTCAACAAATAAATGTGATTTTGCTATTCAAATTTAAAACTTTAATGTGATATCTTCTCGATCAATCTAATTTTCACCATATCTTCCACTAGCAACATGATAACAACTGAAACCTGTGATATCCTTTTTGGCTCCGAACACCCAAAGACCTCCGCAGTAACAATTGAAATAGACAGAAATTTGTATCTAGGGTATGACCCAGTGGTCAATGAAGAGATTGAAAACTATGAGATCTCAGGTATTCCCAACAGATAAATACATTAGATAATTCCTTCTCATCTATCTTAGCCTTGTTGGACAGAGTTTACCTCATACCTATTAGTGGTGGCAGGTAGCAGGTTTCATAATTGAGGTGTGCAAAGCTGGCCACCACACCATGGTTATCTCAAAAAAAAAAGTGAAAGGATGAAAAATACACCTAAAGTATCTCGATTTTTTGAATTTCAATACCTAAACTATCACATGTTCACTTTTTCCGCCTAAAATATCAGATGTCCACTTTTTCTACTTGAACAATCCTCAACTATCTAAACTGTCACATATCCACTTTTTCTGCTTGAACTATCATCAACTATGTTAACTATCACATGTCCACTTTTTTCGGCCCAAACTATCATCAACTATCTAAACTATCACATGTCCGCTTTTTTTTTCCCCAAACTATCATCAACTATCACATGTCCACTTTTTCTGCCTGAACTATCATCAACTATCTGAACCATCACATGTTCACTTTTTCTGCATGAACTATTATCAACTGTTTATTTTGGATAGGAAAAAAAAAAACAAATAAAAGTGTATTAGAACACATATTTTGTAATAATTCACGTAATTAACTCGCACACCTAATAATTCAGCTCCAAAAACCAATACTACTTAATGTGCATTTTTAACCCTTCCCTTCCCTCGACAAAAAAATTAAGAACAAAGAGAAACATACCAAATGGAGTACCAAATCTCGACATTTTATAATCCAATAAATAAACATCGAAAATCAAATGAAATGGCAAAAGCAATAAAAAATGAGCAAGTAGAAGGAATTAACTTGAAGATAGGTCTGAGAAGGTCAAAGGATTCATGAACCCAAAGTTGACGATCATCGGTAACGGGATCGGTACTGCTACCACTGCTACTCCGTTCGTCCGGCGGCAAGCCCATTGGACAAGTTTGATGGATCTGGGCCTGGTGAAGGGCAAGCCCAAACAAAGCTCCGGCTGCATACCTGTGTATCGGTGTCAACCTCAAAGACGACGACATTGATCACCGAATTTGATCGATCGATTCTTCACATTTTCTTCTTCTTCAAGTTCTATGAAGTTGATTTTTCGCCATCTTTGTGTTTTCTCTGCCTCTATTGTTCATATTTTTTCGCGGTCGGATTGTATTTTTGTTGAATTTTTCTATGAATTGACGAAAGACTTTAACGTAAATAAATAAATAAATAATAATGCTGTATAATGTATTTTCTTACAAATAGGACATGGAAATATAAACAAATTAGTGGCCAAGGCCGTGCAATTCAATACAGGTTTTTTTTTCCCTTAAATTTCGTGATCTAGATAAAATTTGAAGAGCCAATTATTTTCATATATTTTTTTAAAAAAAATAATTTTTTGAATTAGTTTCAAAATAATACACATTACTTCTAAGTTTCAATTTCAATTGCACATATAAAATTTTGAGAGTGAGTTAAAATTTATATTTATTTTTTTAAACTATTTCAAATTTTTTGTAGGTAAAATAGTCAAAGGATTTATTAGGGGGTAATATCGTAATATTAAGCAGCTGAAACAAATACATAAATCGGCAGTTGCTTTTAAAATTATGTAGACACTTTAATAGCCACCGTTAAATTAAGCAGACATGTTATTATTATTTTATAGTTAAAGTAGATGAAGAAATAATTAAATAGTAATTAACAGAAATGACATAGTGAAACTAAATAACACTTTAATAGCCACTGTAAAATTAAGCAAACATGTTATAGTCACCTCAAGCAGCTGAAGCAAGCACGATAACCCTGAGCTGCTCAACTTAGCCGCTTATTAAATAAGAGAATATGCAGATCTTATTCATACTCTGAAAGATAGAGAGTTCGTTTTCAATATATCTGATTTAAGGAAAAAGAATCATGAGTAGTTATTGCAAAATACTATTTCACATGTCACATTTTAGTTGTTGTTGGATTCCTTCCTTAGTTGGAGAGATTCTAGAAAAGTGTAGAATTTTCTACAATGATTTGGAGAACTCTAGAGAAGTATAGAACTCTCTAGAATCTTATGGAAGCATGTGGAAGAATATGGAAGCCTCTAGAATATTCTAGAGTCATGTGGAACCTTATGGAAGAGTATGGAAGATATTGGAAGAGTGTAGAAAGGAGTGGAAGAGTAAAGACTCTCTAGGTGTGGACCATTCTAGAGACATCTTCTCCATCATTCACTAAGGAGGTGGAGTAGTATAAATAGAGGTGGAAGTTTTCATTCCTAGCCATCCACCATCCAAGAGCAAACCTAGCAATTCAAGTGAAGTAAGAATTCACTTGTGAGCTAGACAAGTCAAAGCAATTCTAGCAATCCAAGTAAAGTAAGAATCTACTTGAGAGCTAGAGGTAGAAGATCCACATTTAAGAGAGCAATCCAAGTGAAGTAACAATCCACTTAAGAATTATCATAGAAATCCAATCCAAGTGAAGTAAGAATCCACTTGAAAGCAATCCACTTCCAAAGTGAGGATATCTATTAGTGAGTGTATAGCTTAAAAATCTTAATCCTTAAGTTTGTAAGCCACCTTAGAGTGAGGATATCTTTTATAAATATATTCTTGTAATCCTACTATTCTTTTATATAGTGGAAGAATCTCCTTTTGGGTTTATTAACTCTTGTACTCCTACCACTGTCTTAATTCCCAAAGGGTCTATCTTAACTTCACAAGCGGAAGAATCAAACTTTCCCAACAATTGTTATGTTGCGTTTTTCGAAAATCAATTTGAACAATTTTAAAGTTAAATTATATTAAATTAATTTAATATTTTAAAATAAAAATTTAGATATTAAAAAATTATAAGAAAAATATTATTGATTGCAACTTTTTTCACATCAATATGATAAAAAAAATATATATCTTAAAATGTCTATATAGTTTGACTCTAAAAATGAAAATAATGATAACTAAAATAGGACGAGGTAGTATAAAGAGCATGACAAAGTACTCTTAAAAAAAAAAGCAATAACTACAATAAAATACTATGATAATTAAAGGAAAATAAAAATAATTTTGAAAATTGAAGAATAAAAAATTACAGAGCAATAATACATAAGTATGTTAAATTTTGATTGCTAAATTCAATTAAAACTATGAATAAAAAAGTTAATTATAAACATAAAAAATGACTAAATTTGCAACTTAAAAAGTTACATCAATAATGATCATTATTGCATGGTCTTACATAATGATTTGTTTGTTTCACTTGTATGTCTTGTTGCTCTTCATGTTGGATGTGTCATGATATTGTTTTGAAGTAACAAATTTTTCTCACCATGCAAACATGATATTTAAAGGTTGTTTGATAGAGTATAAAGATAATGCTAAATAGAATACATTTGTAATGCTTATATCAGTTATATTTGCATTAATTATGATGAGATATTTCTTATAGATGGTTTGGTTTGGTGTATTGAAAAATAATAACTATTGCATAAAATTGTTATTTACGGAGACACCCTTCACAATTATGTGAAAAAAAATTTGAGGAACAGTTTGATCTTTAACCGTGTTGATGCATTTATTATATCTTCTTACATTACTAATACACAACTTAATACACAATAGAGTACAATAACTAAATGCAAGCATTAGTTATACATAGCATGAAAATATGTACCAAATAAGATGCTATAATACATTTAACTAGTATCATACATTATTTTTTCTAATACACTCCACCAAACTACCTGTTACTACATAACCTATGACTTGTTCCAAAGTAATTGAATGCATCTCTTTTTTTCTCCCCTTATGCTAATTTTAGAAGAAGACTTGTGTGCTTAAAAGTCCGTGATAATTAAATAAAATCAAGATTTTATCATGACAGCAATATTACTGAGGAAGCTCATTCTTTGAACAAATCATGACTTATACGAAGGATAGTCTCTATAAAAACCAAAGTGCACAAAAAGAACCTACCGATTCTTGCCAATCATAACAAAATGCAGGTAGTCAATATTCAGAACCAAAGTGCACAGAAAAAACCTACCGGTTCTTGCCAATCATAACAAATGCATGGAATCAAAATTCAGTACTGCAATTTGCACACATAATAGAGATTGCCTATTGGTCAGAATTTACCTGTTGCAATGTGTACAAAATTCTGCACTTAATTTGTACAGAAGTTCACATAACACTTCTAAATGCACAAGTTCAAATTCCCAACTGAAGTTTGGAACATGTAGAGATTTGCTGGATCAGAATTACCTTTGTGGCATTGTATGCTAATTTTTCTGCACCTCATTTCTACAAAGTTCACATAATGATTCTGGGGGAGGAGAGGAGAGGGGAGGGGGAGGGGGAGGGGTCTTGATCATACATTTAATAGTGCAAAAGAGAAGGATTAAATCAAATTTTCCGTAACTGACACCTTTCGTGGTATAGATAGTCAAACAACACCCCATTGCAAACTAGAACTCAAAATTAACGAACTCATGTCCTTCGGGAGGAAGCTAAGAATATCATCCACTACCACTCAGTGGCTGTCTTGACCTACCAAACAAAATCCTGGGTCCCTTCCTTGAAGATCCCAGTCTTGCGCCAACCAAAACTCTCCCCCATGAACCTCCTCCGTACTATCTCACACCTTATTCCCAGCAAACGTGACAATTCAAGTATGGATTAACCCATGCAGTATCCTTGCTGGAATCTCAACCAACATTTGCAAATCTCTCAACTGAACAGACCCAAAACATGTTTCCCTGAGCTGTCCCACGGCCAGGGCTCACAACTTCCTATTCAGTACTCCTATCAACTGCTGAGAAATTCAGTGTTCTGACTCATACAAGGTACAGCAATATTGAAACCAGCTTCCTCTTGGGTAAAGGAAACATCAGCAGACATGGTTTCTCCCTCTGTACGTGTTGGATGAATTTCGAATCAGACCCTTTTAGAGGGTCAAAAGCATCCTTTTGAGATGCCCTAACTAGCTTGTTTGTCGCAGGTGATTGACAGATTAGCCTACTTAGTTTCTCCCTCGCTGCTCATTAGATGAATTCCCATCAGACCTCTTCAAAGGGTCAAACACATCAGCTTGAGATGGCCCAACTAGCTCATCTGCCACAGGTGATTGACAAGGCAACTTTATATCTCCATTTGAGCTCAAGCCATCACTTTTTGCAGGATCATGCGTAGGACTCAGGTCCTCAAACAAAGCTAAAATAAAGTTTTTGTAACCTGGTATCATCTGCTCACTAAACCTCATTGCTGAAGTAGGTGAACCCATACCACTCTGAGTTTGAGATTCCATTGCATCAACTTCAGCCAATAGATCTGACACCGACTCTTCAGCCAAAGTGCTGAACTCAATAGGCTCATTAACAGTTGCCTGCCAACTGGAAAAGTTTGACATCTGGAGAGATGTGGAAGTATGATTAAGATTAAGTTGATCTGCAATAGGAATGGGTGTGGCAACATGACCACTTGCTGCTTCGGCTGGCTTGAGAGAAGAAATGGAGACAAGACCAGCATCCCGTTCTTCAGCAGATGGTTCTGCCGTTGGTGAGTTTCCGTCCTGTTCATCAGCTAGACTAGAACCACTGCTCCAGCTAGGGCCTGAATCCTGTACAGAAAGCTTAGAAGGAGCAGACTCTTTGTTTCCAGCTGCCTCTCCAGCTTTAGCTTCACCATGGGACTTTGGAGTAGAACTAGACCAATCATGGATATCTGAAGCACGAAGAGGAACACCTGAACTCAAAAAAAGCAGCTTTTCAGCAGCCTGTGCTTCAATATCATCATAGGTTGTTTTTGCGGCAGGACTTGGCCGATCTGGAAGATTAATGCTACCTTTCTGCTCAAATGAATCTTTTGAATTGGTACCTGAAGCAAAACCACTGTCCAAGTTAAATGATAGTCCGCTACTGGTTGAGGACCCACAATTCTGTCCAGAAGACTGTCCTGCATTACTCTGGTTGTTAGATTGGGAATTCCGACTGTAAGTATCGGTATTCTGGCACATTGTGCTTCCACAGGAATCCTTTATTACTTGACCTGTGGCAATGCAAAGCTCCACATTTTCATGAACTCTTTCCTTGCTTGGAAGATTTACATGCACCTCCCCATGATGGGACGAAGGGACTGGGCTACACAGTTGGAGTTTGTTTGAATAAGAATTATTCCCATTCATCAAGTCCAAAAATTTTGGAAAAGGAGCCGACATCCCATCCATCCTTGAATTCTCAGCATTTCCATTTGAATTTTTACTTGCACGGTGACAGGGTACCTCCATTTCTCTGCATTCTCTCCCTGTTCCAGTAGAACTTCCACACCCAGTACCATTTCTATCATCAGAGGCAGGTCCAAGCTCATGAGACTGGCTTGATTTCTTTCCGTGAACTGCAGGGGCTTTACGGAACAGCCCATTTAGTGCATCATTTAAAAGTACGGCATCATCATACTCATTATTTGTCCATACCCTCATATCAAGTGGGAAAAGCCCCAATGTACTCCATTTCCTCAATTGTGTCATCGAAAATGATCCTTGAATTTTACCATTAGGGTCACGGTAATGCCACACTTCATCTGTTTCACTGATGTTGATGGATGCTGAGTTTGTCATTGATAGACTTGCAATTGAAGTCTCAGATCCAGACCCATCCACAGCCTGATCAACAATTGCTCGATTTCCTAGCTTCTCCGAGATATTAGTACCATGAGCCTCTGTTTTCACATCCATTTTGTACGGTGCCATGATAGATCCCTCTGCTTTAACTGGATAAGTACAACAGAGTAACCAATTAGGTCATGATGAGGTGAACTTTTAAAAAAGTTACTAGTAATATTAACGTCTTACCATTTGCAATACGATGACCATATTTCAGTTCCCCCTGTATCCTACCTGATTCTCTCTCAGGATTTTTAGCTTGAATAAGTTCAGACAGTGTTAGTGATAACTTTTCTTTTAAGTATACCCAATACAACTTGAAGAGATACTCCCAGCTGCCTTTGTCATCAAAATCTACTTGAACCTGAAAATGTTTTTGGTGGATATAGAAATTTAAATCACACAGAATTGAAACAATCCCAACATTTTTTAAATTTGCAGAAATTAAAAAATTGAAACGAGGTAGTTAGATTCTGCATAAAAAATCAAATTAAATCATATTAATGGTAGACTTATTACTTGCTCTATCTCAATTTATGTGGAGACCTTTTACTAGGCACAAAGTTAAAGAGTGAAAGAAGTCTTTTTAAAACTTGTGGTCTAAAATAAGTCATTCTTTTTGGAACCGACTAAAAAGTAAAGAATGTCTCACAAATTGGGACGGAGGGAGTAGAAAATATTGGCGAGACGTGACAAAAAACACAATGAAGACAACAAAAATTAGTAATTTATCAGATCCAGTTCCTGAAGACTACAACTGTTCCTTTTCATAAGAGGCCACACTAATCAGACTTTGGAAGCAACTTACTCAAAATATATGGAATCAAAATGAGATCATTACATGTAAGACTAAAAATCTGTCAATACCATGGTGCATATGATATACCTTTTCATTGTTCCCTTGGTCTTTATTCTCAATCAGCATGATAGTTCTCATGCACATTGAGCAAAAGCCTTTTTTCCCTCGAACACAGACGTAATCAGCATTCTTAGCACATCCCTTGCACAATGAATATGTACAAGTATAGCACATATAGTGAGAAGCCTTTTGACACACACTACAAATATGCCAACCTGAACAGAGAAAACTTTGCAACATTATAACAGAATAGAACAAAATGACATAGGTAAACTTCATACAACTACAAAAATCTTCAAGACTTACAGCTCATGAATCCTTTTAAAAATAAAAATAAAAACTTCCAGGCCATGATTCTTGTTAGACAGTGTTGAAAAGTGTTAGAATAGGAATCATGTAATAATGTAGACAAACCATTCAATAATATTCTCCCCCAATATTTCTCACAAAGAGAAACAAAGAATTGATCTCATGCACCATATCGAAAAATGAACGAGTCTTTCTTAGTTAAAAGGTTTTGTGCACAACTAATAGTTTAGACTGGCTGCTGCATCATACAAGGCCTAACATGTTATAGTCATGCCAGATCATAAGTCTTGATGCAATGCAGTCAACTGTTTACTATTCATCTATATTTAAGTTCAGTATCTATCAATTATATGTCGTGCCGAATCAGTGCACTATGACCATTGACTGCTTCCTTATTTTTTTTCATGTTGCATCTACATAGTGGTGCTTAGATTAGCTACGTTGTATGGGGCAGAGAGTTGGTCAGTCAAGATGAAAATTGCAGCATTGAGGATGTTGAGATGGATGTGTGGCATACTAGGAGAGATAAAATTAGGAATGGAGATACCTGGGTCAAGGTAGGAGTGGCCTCCGTGGTGGACAAGATGAGAAAAGTGAGGCGAGATGATTTGGGCATGTGAAGAGAAGTGTAGAAGACCCACTGAGGAGGTGTGTGAGATTGGCAATGGTGGGCATTACGAAAGGTAGAGATAGACCGAAGAAGTATGGGGGGTGGTGATTAGACAGGTCATAGTGAATCTTGAGTTTACCGAGGATGTGACCATATAGGAGTATTTGGATGTCGTGTATCAGAGTATAGTCTGCAGGATAGGCTTAGTGGTCATACTTAGACCACCTTTCTTACCAGTGATATTAGCACTATTCTCTAGTTTTGGTCATCACTTATGTTTTTTTTTGCGCTTAAAATGTTGCATTGTTTGGCTGTCGTTGTTCGTTCCTCTATATGTTGTATACTGCTTTCCGTTTCACATTATTTTGTTATTGCACCTGCTCTCATTTATGTATTCCCTTTTCCAAACTGCTTGAAAATGCTTTATTTTAACCCGAGGGTCTATTGAATACAACCTTTGTATCCTTACGAGGCTGTGGTATAGTCTGTGTACATTCTACTCTCCCCGTACCCCACTTGTGTAATTCCACCGTATATATCTAACCCACTTAGGCAGCCTAGCATCCTTAGACTCAGCCCTCTTTCTTTTCACTATTGATCTAGTCCAACAGAACCATGACTACGAATTTGGGAACACATGCACATACAGGAACAAGTCCCAACTTTGTATTAAACTCGTGCCACAAAGAAGCACATGAAACACTTAGCCTTACAAAATTTGTCCAGACCAACACACTGTTTATGACTGGTCTGCCTTTGCCTTTAAATAGGCCACAGCACCCAGTCATGCGTCATTCATGTGCCTGTTAGGTCAGTTGACATCCCCAACTAATAAGCCAACTTTAAAATTTGAATTACAAGTTTAGCTGACAAGTCCCAAATGGCTAGAAACTGCCAAAACCGCCGTTGTTGTATCTTGAGTTTATTAAATTCCTAACCTTGAACGGGAAGGTAGATTAGCATGCAATAGCCTAATAAATGCCAATCTAAGCCAAAATTCAGAAATGCGGTTGCGAAAAAATTAAGAGAGAACTCTATCAACAACAGCAGATGCATCTTAATACTAAACAAGTTAGAGTCCATTGTATGAAGCCTCCAAGTCTATTCTGCTCTACTGATGGTGAAAATCCCGCAACAAAAACTATAATTCAATCCCAAACTAGTCAGGACTATTAGAATTATTTACTGAATATGGACTTAACATTAACTTATTATTTTGTTTGCCAAAACGAGCAAAGTGTTAATGGTTGTTGGACAAGACACGGGCCATATATTTATGTGCATTTAATGATGGACCTATATCATTTCATGTACTAGGTGTGGACCGATAATAGTGAAGGCCTGTTGGAGACCCATGAGCCTGTAGTTGGGAGGCCCAGTAGGTTAAGGCTTTTAGGCCTATATATATGGCGCTAGGTCCTCTCTCCTAGCTTAACCTAAAACATTTCCCTATAGCTGTCAATCTTCGTAAACTAAAGGAGAGGAAGACTCAGCCTAGCTTGTCTTCAGTTGCGCCTTGCTATGGCATACAAGGTACACACTCTCTTTTTGCGAATTTCATTATTTCATAGGTGTTCTTCATATATGTGATTATTATCGCTGTGTTTCCTGATTAATTTAATACTTGATATCAGAACAAATTACATAGGTCTAGAACCCTATTTAGTGTTCATCAGACGAATGGATCAAAATATTACTATTACCATAAAGTGGATCGTGTTTGAGATTGTATCCTAAACCATATAACAGAGATAGGGTTGGGCAGTCGGTTCAGTTTTGCTTGCACGGTGTACGCAGATGTTACTTTATTAAAATGATATTCAATTAATCAAGTTCAAAGTTTACTTCGGTTTTTGGAATTCTAAAGTTCTTGGGAATAATCTTATGCTACAAGGTTTCTGTGAAATCGGTGCTCAAGTGAATCTTTAATTGCTTTAGTGGATTCTTAAGTTCATTCCAATCTATTTGACAAAAACTCCCATAAATAAACAAAAATTACAAGAACAGAAGAGATATAACCACCGGCAATATAAAATAAATAGATTCTTTTGAGATCCTGAAGAAGGGGAAGCATACCGCAGAACCATTTAGCATTTGAGCTGAAAAATTCCTCGTCCCGTTTGATACAAGCTGGATGGTATGCCTTTGGACAACCCCTAACCATTCAGAATACAATTTAGAACAAATTAGGAAATCTATATTACTTATCAACCTTTAGCCGAAAGTACAGTAAACTAGCATCCAAAAATTGGAAAATCAATCAACTGCCCCTATATCCAAACTAATTGTGAATCCTATACACCAATTTTGCTCAATCTGGTACTTCCCTTCCAAACAAAAGCTTTCACAATGGAAATGAAGGCAAAATACTTATTGAGATTAGCTAAAAGTCCAGTACATAAACATATAGAAACGGGAAGATCAACCCTGCACCTCAATCCAACCTAATTGTGAATCCTCTACACCAATTATGCTCAATTTGGTACTTCCCTTCCAATATAAAAGCTTTCACAATGGAAATGAAAGCAAAGTACTTTTTGAGGTTAGCAAAAAGTGCAGTAAACTAGCATCCAGAAATAGGAAAGAACAATCAACTCTGCCTCAATCGGAAGCTAGTTGCGAATCCTCTGCACCAATTTTGCTCAATTTGGTACTGCACTTCCAATACATAAGCTTTCACAATGGAAATGAAGGCAAAATAGTTAACGAGATTGTCAAAAACCGCAGTAAACTAGCATTCAGAAGCCTAAACCCAAACTAATTGCGAATCCTCTACACCAAATTTAGCTCAATTTATTACTACTTCCCTTCAAATACAAAACCTTTGACAATGTAAAACCAATCTATACCCAAAATCAACAAAGAAACACACACAATTATCAACTCAAACTCACTTGCGATCGCATAGTACAAGAGAACCACCATCAAAACATATAAAACAAACATCTTCTTCCTCATCTTCCTCCGCCACCACTCTCTGAATCTTCGGCGGCGGTGGCGGCTTCCCTGACTGTCCACGTGGCGGCCGTCCTCGCTTCCTCTTCTCTCCGCCGCCGATCATGCTTCCGACCGAACTGACAGTAGCTCCTCCTCCTCCGGCAACAACCACAGCACCTCCGACGACGGGCACCGGAGCTACGATCGGCTGAGATTCGTCCATACCGTAGAAATTAATTAGTATTTTTTTCTCTTTTTTGAGTTATCAAACCCTACACGGAACGTGAAGTGTCAGTCTATATGAACAATATCAATCAACTTTCGTCATTATTGACTGTATAAAACTTGTAAAGAAAGGGGCGACTTTACTCTCTTTCAAGTGTTGAATAGTTGGTAAAAAATATTTGTGAACCAAAACCGACAAAACGCTAACACATGTGTTTGGTTTGTAGGATACCCCATTAAGATAAAATATGAGATTAGTGTTGCAGATGAAGCAACTAGGTCTTGAGTTTGAGTTTTGAGTATGAAAAAAAATTTCTTTGAGTTCTGTATATGAAAAAATTATTGATAGAAAGTAACTTTTTGGGATTTCTTTGGGATCTTACGCAGTGTGAATTTGGATTAGTCAGGCTCCAATACCGACATTGGATTAAGATTTCGGATTCGAGTTTTGGATATAAAATTCTTTTTTATAGGAGACTGCTTATGCAACTTCGAATTAGTCGAGTTCCAATGGGGACATTAGATACAGAATGGGCGATAAAAAAAATATGTATTTTATTAGTGAAAAAATTATAATTTTATAGGTAAAAGTTCGTAAAAATTAGTCTAAATCATTTTTTGAGAATTTGAAGTGTTTTAAAGAATGCACCAAATTAAGCTAGAGTTTGACCATTTATTTTGAATTAGATTTTGAAATTTTTTTTTAAAATTTTTCAAAAAATCTGATTCAAAATAGATGGTCAAGTTCTAGTTTACTTTGGTGCTAAACATTCCAAAATTATGATCACTAGACTAATTTATTCTATATGGAAGGTGGGATAAAATAATCTATAGTTAGATGGAATAAAATGGAATATCGGTTAATCAAATAAGGTATTAATTTAATACCAAATATGATTTAAAGATATCACATCTTATCCTGCACACCCAATGATCCTTAAAGTATAAACTCTTTAGTCTAAATCATTTTTTGGGAATTTGAAGTGTCTTAAAGATGCATCAAATTAAGTTAGAGTTTGACCATAGATTTTGAATCAGATTTTAAAAATTTATTTAAAGATAAATTTTCAAAATCTAATTCAAAATCTATGATCAAACTCTAGCTTAATTTGGTGCGAAATTATCCCAAAATTATGATCACTAGACTAATTTATTCAATATGGGAGGTGGGATAAAATAATCCATAATTGAATGGGATAAGATGAAATATCTGTTAATCATACATGGTATAATCTAATATTACCTATGTCCCATATTATATGGACACTTTCCATTTTACACAATTATTAGGAAATCATTAATACACCAGTAGACTTTAATATTTTACCCTTCGTTTATATCAATTACATTAAATTAAGTTAGAAAAAGTCATTAATACACTAATTAATGGTGGGGTAAAATGAAAAAAAAAATTAATTCTATCCTAATTTGGTAAGTGCTCATATAATATGAGACAAATATTTTAGAAAGATGTCCATATAATAGAGACAAAGGGAGTTCCAAATTTCATCTTGAGATATCACATCTTATTCTGCGTACCCAATGACTCTTTAGTCTAAATCATTTTTTGGGAATTTGAAGTGTTTTAAAGAAAGCACCAAATTAAGCTAGAGTTTGACCATCTATCTTGAATCAGATTTTGAAAATTTATTAAAAGATAAATTTTCAAAATCTGATTCAAGATAGATGGTCAAATTCTAGCTTACTTTGGTGTTAAACTATCCCAAAATTATGGTCACTAGACTAATTTATTCTATATGAGAGGTGGGATAAAATAATCCATAATTGAATGGAATAAGATGAAATATTTATTAATCAAACATGGTATAAATCTAATAACAAATTTGATGGGAAGGCATCACATCTTATTCCGTGTATCCAATGATCCCCAAGTATATACTCTTTGGAAAATTTGCTTGAAACTTTTTGATCACCTGCTATCTTGAAATTTCTTCACAAATCTGTTGAAAAAAGAAACAAGAAACCAGTGTGTTGCTATTGTTAGCATCATTTAGCCAGTGTTTGACCAATATATTTGAATCAAATTTTAATATTTTATCTTCAAATAGGTATTGATCATGAAATTTGATTAGATTTTAAAAATATTTGAAATGTTTACTCAATTTTTTTTTTAAGAAAAGCCAAGTACACTCCAAGTCCAATACTTAAAAAAATATGGATTTTCATCACAAGAAAATTAAAATTTAATCAAATTTTATGATCATAGATATAAAATTTTAAATCTGATTCAGAATATATGGTCAAACATTAGCTTAGTTTGATGTTAACTATTCAAAATTATAGTCACCTGATTAATTTATTTCATATGGAAGGTGGGATAAAATAATTTACTCAACTAGGATTTTTAGCACTTTACCTTGATTCTCTTGGGTTGAAAATAAATTGAAAGCAAAAATACGAAGATTAAATACATGAACCGAAAGACATATGAACTTCAAGAATAGAATTTCTAAATTTCAAGGTAAAGTATTAAGAATCTAATTAGTCTTAGGGGGTGTTTGGATTGACTTTCTTAACTGGCTTATGAGTTAAAAGTTATAAGTTAATAACCCTAAATTTTTGACTTTTGACTTTTTTTTATACCTTTTTAATATTATCTGAACACTTTCAAAATTTAAAATGTGTTTTAAACGTTAAAAATCAAAAAAATAAGTCAATCCAGACATCCTACAAATTTAGCATAGTAAAACCAATTATGATACTAATGGAGTTAATTCAAAAATTTAGATCAAAAGTGATATACACCCGTATTTGAAGAAATTAGAAATATTAATTAGTATAAGACCAACCAGGTTCGAAAAAATAATAATTTAAGACGAATTACTTTATTTATTTTAATTTAATAAAAACTAAAGATATGAAGTTAAATAATTAATTCTACCTCTTAAAGAATTGCTCTATAAGGTTGTAAAATTCATAGTCACCACACACATAAAACGGTAAAGAAAAAAAATCTCTCAAATAATATTAATTATGTATTTTAAAACAACAAAATCTACCTTTATATACGTAAAAAAAAAACTTATCTTTCCCTATCTTAAGATAGAAAGAAATTCAAATCATATTCTTATAAAAATAGCAACTAGAAAATTAAATTTTAAACTAAGAAACTTTTAAGCTAGAAAACTTTGGGCTTGAACATTTAGTGTTTTTGGGGTCCAATCTTCTTTCTTTGGATTTGCGTATAGACACTTCTTTCGTATTTAATATTTTCTTGATTTTCTATTAAAGTTTGATCAATATTAATAAAAGCATTCCAATGGAATACTATCACTGGATCTCTCATATGAGAGTTAAGTATCCCAACCAACTTGATGAGTCCGGAATCAAAAGAACGAAAAAATTTATCAAAGGATAAATAAATGGAGATTAAAATAAAAAAATAAAGGCACAAAAATCAATACGCCTCATCATTCCGCCGTTAAAAATGTGAAGAGAGTAGGTTGTCAACCTTATAAGGCGCATGACCTACTCCGTCTTCCCTTTTCCTTTCTTTTTATATCATTTTTCTTTTTCCTTTTTTCTTTTCCATTCCCTTCTTCATTTTTTCCTTCCCTTTCTGTTTACCATTCTTTTATTTTAATTATTGTAGTGCTTTTATTTTTATTTTATTTATTTATTTATTAAATCACACGTATATTAAATAGTTATTAGTGATTTTATATTTGATAGTATAAAATTATAATTTTTTTTATTAGAAGAAAAGATATAAAAAATAAAAAAAAGGCAAGATTAAAATTACGGATATTATATTGTAAATTCATAATTATTTTAATATTTTTTTAATCAAACTTTAAAAAATGTAAGTTGAAAACAATTTAGGCATAAGTAAAAATAAAATTAGCATAACAATGAAACTGAGAATAAATTAGATTAAAACATGCATTTTAATTTATTTTATAAAAATTAGCTTAGACTAATTTTTGAAACTTTTACACGCAAATTTTTTTTTAAAAAAATAATTAAAATGCATATCAAAAGTTACAAAAAAAAAACACCGAATTTTGTAGTTGTCTCTAGAATTTGAGTTCTTGAAGTTGCGCGTGAGTAAATATGTTAGAAAATATTAAAATTTGTGAGTGAAAGTTATTAAAAACAAGTCTAAATCATTTTTGGGAATTTGAAATGTTTCAAATAATGCACCAAATTAAGTTAATGTTTGATCATATATTTTGGATCAATTTTTGAAGATTTATCGTCGAATAACGAATTTTTTTTCAAAATTTGATGCAAAATGTATGGTCAAACTCTAGCTTAACCTGGTGCTAAATTATCCCAAAATTATGTTCACCAGACTAATTTATTCTATATGGGAGTTGGAATAAAATAATCCCTAGTAGGATGGGATAAAATGAAATATCTGTCAATCAAACATGGTATAAATCTTAAATCTAATACCCAATTTGATCTTAAGACATCACATCTTATTTTGCATACCTAATGATCCCCTAAGTATATACTCTTTAGAAGACCTGCTCAGAGCTTTTTGATCACCTGCTATCTTGAAATTCCTTCGCAAATCTATTAAGAAAGAAACAAGAAACCAGTGTACTGGTATTGTTAACACCATTTAGCTAGTGTTTGGCCATTTGTTTTAAACCAAATATTAAAATATTATCTTTAAATATGTATTTTGATCATAAAATTTAATTAGATTTTAAAAATATTTCTCAAATTCTCAAAAAATCGCCTCGAACCAATGTTTGAAATGTTTACACAAATTTTGTTAAAATAAATAAATAAAATGCATGTTCAATACTAGGAAAAACATAAGTTTTAATCACAAGAAAAATCATATCTAAATGGTACACCAATTGTGGCTTAAACTTCTTTGCTATGGTTCTTTATTAGTGTTTGCAACAGGCATAGCAGGCGTCGCCAATAAATTCTTGGGAATTAGATAGTTTGAAAACACCAATAGTTATCTAACTATATTTACTTATTTACCTTATTTACTATTATTCTCTACTGTTTTAAAATATTTTGAAAATTCCTCTTTAACTCTCAAGATAAAATTACGAGGACGTTTTGCATTTTTGAATTTCAAATTTATCCAATTTTCTGTCAAACATTGTATGTCACGCCTTGGGAGGGTACGCTTGGCGTGGCCGACACTCGAAAGCCATTGATGACTCCCAAGCGAACCATTTTGTCTCATCACATTCGTTTAATCACAATCTAACAGCGGAAGACATCAACAATCCAAATCAATTCAATATTGTGAATATAGTTTTGAAAAAGTACAAGTCTTAAAAAATAGAACACCAACTCTAATCCATCATTGTCTATAAAGCCTTTATCTTTAATCATCTAGATGGTGCCAATGACAGGTTCATGGCCACCTCAAATCAAAATAAAAGCATTAAACTCAAAAGTAAGAAAGACATAGGTGGTATCCTCCAAATGTAGGGGAGGACTCACTAATCAGTTGAATGCGGATAGATCCTCAACTATGCACCTGTTATGATCTCTAATACTTGTCTCGCAACATTTTTATAGGTCCAAATGGACGTCAGTACGTGGAATGTACGAGTATGTAAAATAGCTGGAAAGAAAGAACACAATCATAAATACCCTACTCAAGGGACTCAACTCAACCATCAACTCAGTTCAAAAGACTCAACTCAACTCAAGAAACTCAACTTAGAAAGATAAGGAACTCAATCAAAATGTCATAAGTCAAGTAAAAATACGATTTAGACAGAGGCCAATCACATCCAATCCAGTTAGAGTACTGTCATGTTTTATTGAGAGTTTATCGAATCGACAACCATCACCTATGAGCCAGTGATGATACAACAAAGTGGTGTTGTTGCCCACCCATCCAGTACCTTGTCATGGTAAAGGACGCTCATAATCAATCAATCAAATCCTTTTAAAGGATTTCAGAGGTATGACTCATATCCAATCAATCCTATGTTGGCAGCATAGTTATTGAGTTCAAGTGGGACTTATTTTCACTCAATTCGGTGTTCAATACTCCTCCCAAGACTCGTCGTTCATAAAATAATCCACCAAACAATGAGTCTCATAAGGACTCTTATCAATCCGTCATAATCAAGCCTTTCAGCCTATTAACCATTTAATTAGTTTTCAGTCACATCTTTCAAGAGGGATTTAGACAACCGTATCAATTTAAACCAATCATTTGAGTTCAATTATGAAGACTATCGGGCCCATCAAGTTCTATCAACAACATCATCATCACCATTCCCGCATCACAATCACAATCATACTGTCAAGGTTGTAGATTCAATCCTTAGGTTCATTCCTGCAAATTTAAATAAAATATTATCTAGAATTTATCCTTAAAATATGAAGTCAAATCATTTGTTCAAGAAACAAGTTCGTAAAAATATTTATTATGCAATATTATGTAAAATATATATTTCAAGAAAATTCTCATGAAAACCTTCATAGGATTCACTCCCTTCATAATCAACCTATCACATTCTATCAAGATTACATTCATATTCAATACTATTCACATTTATAGGTTCCACAATTCATGTTACTATTCTCAATCAATACATCTAAACATTCAAATTTAAGAGACAATATAGTCATGGTTTATATAGAAAATGATGCAATTCATGTATTCAAGAAATTAACTCATGAGAATTGTCAATCATTTAATATCGTGTAAGAATATTCTAGGATTTTAGGAACAATCTCAAGAAAACATTCATTGAAGGCAAAACCATTCACAGTTCAATTAATTCAATTTATATGGCACATGGAAAAACAATCTATGCTTTAGATTAGTCTAGCATACCTGGAAGAACAAAAGTTCTTGAAGAAACTCTTGGTTTGGAACCTTAGAGCTTGAACTTGAGAAACCCTTCTATGAAGTTTGAAGAAGAATCTTGATTCAAAACTTTAGATTCTTCAAGAGAATCTTGAACTTGGAGTCTTTAGATATTGTCAGTCATTTTGTCTTTTCTTTGATGACTCAAACTTGGAGGAGTAGGCGGAGGACCTTTCGATCGTGTATGGTAGGCCAGTGTGCGCACACAGATCAACCTAGGGAGGGGAAAAACCAGCAAAGCCTTGTTAGAGGTTAGGGTAATAATAATTGTAATTTAACAAATAATCATCCTAAAATGCAAGGGACCTCATTGAGCCAGAGGTAGGCCTAATACGACAAGCAAGTGATTCTTAATAATTAATTCAAGCCCTTGATTTGTTAATTGGAGTTTAGTGTTTAGAAAATACAGAATAATAATTAAAAAAATAATTATTTTGTTAATAACAACTATTACAATCTTTGAATGGTAGAATATATATGAGATCTAACAAATGGAAATGAATCTTTAAACTATATAAACCTAAGGAATAAATCTTAAGCTCCCTTTTAACAATATTTTAGGCTTGAATTGATTATCGTGATCACATAGACACATAGTATGCATCACTTCGTCTCGGAGGGTGATTGGACCCTCTAGACTTAATAGGGCGGCTACTATTACGTAGATTGACCCCCTTAGGGTCAAACTACCTAGGGCTTATGCATGCATGATCTTAATTTTTGGGGTGGATAGCTCTATCCTAAGTTTTCTAAAGAGTGGGTTTAGACATGGACTGGGTATTCTTATGCGAGAAGCACGTGGTCCAACGGTAGTAAGACTATCCGCCATTCACCACGCAAGCGCTTACTCTCTAAATTTTGGTTTGGAAAGAGTAGGGAGAGGTGCAAAGGCACGACATCACCTTAAAGAGAAAATAAGAGGGTCCCAAGTGGGGGAGTTTTATGAACGGAATGCCAGTTTAAATTTAAATGTAAACAATTAGCAAATAGCAGTGTTATATGAATTAAAGCAGTAAATAAGAAAAGGGAAAGGGAAGGGGCTAAAGGGAAAGGGGAAGGGAGTTAAGGGATGAGGAAGGAAAAGTTAGAGGGGGTGGGGAAAAAAGGACAAAGAAAATAAGTCAGTAATATAATAAAAGCAAAATAAAGAAAGCATAAAAACCCACATAAAGAGACACGTAATGGTAAGAGCCTAAGTCCCCAGCAGAGTCGCCATTCTGTCGCGTCCCATTTTTCCTCGCGGAGAAATAGGAACCTGGACGACGTCGTGGCAAGGACTCTTTTGGGATTTAGAAAAAGTTGAAGAGTCGCCACCTAATGAATTAAGGTGCATTAGGACACCATTCTAGCCTAAGGGTCGAAGTTAACCAGAGAGAGGGTAAGGGCTCAAATTACCTCGAAGGGAAGGTGTTAAGCACCCTTCGAGGTCCGCAAAAGGCGGGTCCCGACCGTGTCTCGTATTTATGTGGGGGTGAAAACACAAATAAGGTCTCGCATAGTTTTAATAATTTCTAGATTAATTCTAGGTGACAAAAGTTTGAGCAAAACACACATAATAAATATTTAAACAAGTTGGGTTATTTAATTTCTTCGGATCAGACGCACTTGGTTTATTACCAAGCCCCAGGACGAAAACCAAGGTTCCATCCTATTGGGGTCAAGCGTATATCATCCCTTCCGAGTCCTATCTACCCCTACCCCTCTCCTAAGTTGATTTTATTAGTTAACTTAAAAGCGGACTAGAAAAATAAAATACTAGCGTATCCTAAAGGTGCCTAGCGTCCCTCCTAATGTCCAAGAGGCATTGGACGGCTATTTTGGATAGAATTTCTAGACTAAAATAAAATTTAGGCTTCCTAGTTAGACTCATCGACAACGCAAAACACACAGGACAAACATTTAGCAAGTACAGTCTCATATAGGCCTCTCCACAAAAGAACATAAATAATTAGAATAAAGATCCAAGTTCGCTAAGCGTGCCTCAAATCAACATGAAGTGAAATATTTCAAAGCTTGGTTCAAAGATTTAAAAACATTGATATATATAAAAAATTTATCGAGACATGATTTAAAAATCTTAAGAGGAAGGACAAATATGTTATAAGACATGTTAAAAAATAAAAGTCTTATAAGCATGATTTCTAACATGTGAAATATTAAAATCGAAAATCTAGATTTCTTTTATGGAAATAATGTTAAAAATCATGAACAATATTTCTTAAAATGTAAAAAAAAAAAAAAATACCCTAAAGCATAATTTCTATTGATAATATTACGAAAATATATGAAATGCTATAAACATGGCATCTAACACATAGATGGAAAATATTAGATATCTTATATAACATGATTTCTAACGTTAAAATCTAAAAAAAACCATGATTTCTTACATGAAGACGATATTAAAAATCATGAACATAATGTCTAGAATGCGAGAGCAATACCCTGAAGCACGATTTCTACTCATAATACTACAAAAACATGTCAAGTCCTATGAACATGGTTCCTAATAGATGGGAAAAATATTAGATATCATAAAAACATGATTTCTAACACGCAAAGAATATTAACAGCTAAAACCATGATTTTCTAAAAACATCAATTCCTAAAGGTATGATATCTATTAAACAATATAAAAAAAACAATCCTATGAACATGAGAAAAGAAGAAAAAAAACATCATTATTATGCGTGATATCTACATTTTGCCTTATACCACTTTATGTATTTATTCATTTGTTTTAAGACAAATAATAAAAGATCGTAAATCACATTATTCATATAGTTCTCCTTTTTATTTTATCCATTTTTTTTATTCAAATCCTAAAGTGAGATTGCCTATGTGAACGTCGCAAAATAAACCATAAAGAGAACGAGCAGCACGTGATTCCCTCTCCCCCTTTTAACTAAGTCCCCAATCTTCACTATATCATCATTACATCATAAAAAGGATAAGCATACAACAACATAAAAAAAATTTAAAGTCTTCGGTGGCCCTCCAAATCTATCCCTTCCCCGGACGACTCTTCACGCCCTCGATTGCAAAAGAAAACTTAAAAGGAACCTGCAATACTAAAAAGAACTAGCAGTACCAGAAATAAAATAATAGAATTAAACAATATGAAATTCAGGAACATGCGAGTGAAAGATGGGAGCGGGAACTTACTTGCAGTAAGTCCAACTTGATTCTTAAATTTCACAGAAAGGTACTACAGAAACAACAAAACTACGGAGAAAATAATTTCTTAAATTTTTATTTCTTGTAACAGTGCTTGAGAGAGGAGTGAGTTTTTGTTTATGCTTAAAAAGGGACTGCCTGCAATGTGAATGAAGAGACCCTTTTATACATGTCCAAAAGAATTACCAAAGGAAAGAAAATCAGTCCACAATTTAAGTTTTCCTAAAGGTGTGAATGATAGGGCATGATATTGGTTAATGTGTTACCAAAAAAAAAAAATAGAATGAATTGGTAAAGGAATAAGCTTCCAAGAAATCATGTGGATTCTGAAGGGAACTGCCATAAATAACCCAATGTAATATTAGAATAATTAGCTAATCAGTTTAAAAATACAAAAATAAGAAATCAACCAAAAATATTCTTAACTAAATAGACATACATCTACCATATATACAATTGTTCACATGAATCCAAATAAGGGAGAAATAATTTCCAATAATCAAATTGTCAGCATATATATTATTCCTATATTATTCCTGATTAAAGTTTACCATAATCACACCTAATAAAAAGGAATCAACCCAATTTCAATAAGATTTTGCTATAGTAATATGGGGATGTAAAAAAGGGCTATCTAATCTTTGCGGAATCAATCACGAATTATTATCGTACATATCGATCGCGGTGTTCAAAGCATAAAAACTCTTTTTTTTTTTTTTTAGAAAACAAGTTAAGTTATACAGTACGGATGTTGAAAGGAACAGAAACTTCTTCAAAATTATCCCATCCTGTAGCCATAAAACAACAAAATAACGAAAGAGATAAAAAATAAAAAATAAAAATTAAAGTTAAAGACAAACATACTGCTAACTTGAAATGGGAGGAAGTGGACCAATTTTTTGCCTCGGCAATGTGCAAATCCTTGACTTTCCGGTGGTGTTGGTGACTTGTTAAAGGGATTGCGGATTTTGGCGGTGATTTTGGGGTTTTTCGACTGGTCGAGGGGAGAAAAATGATGAAAGGAGAAAAGGGAGGGGCCGCCGGTGCAGTGGGGTTGTTGGAGGTTGTTGTTGCCGGCGGTCGATGGGGAAGAGGTAGAGAAACGGGAACAAGAGGGGGAGATAAGGGGTTTGGCGAGGGGCTGCCGGCGGCAGCTTGCTGGAGAGGTGGTGGAGGAGGAGAGGAGAAAGGGAGCAGCAGCCATTGATGAAGGAGGATTGAAAGATTTAGGGTATTGGGTCTTAGTTAAGAATTGGTTTGGGTCGGATCCGGGTCGGAAATGGGTGATCCGGATTTAAGAGTTAGCCATTAAATTGTTGAAATTTAAAATCAAGCCATAAATTGATAATTCGAATTTAAATATTAGTCAAAATCGTAGGAATTTAAAAATTAGGCCACGAATTGAATTAATTTGGCTAGGATTGTAAGAAATCGGCTAAATTGAAATAAATTTCGAGGAATTTGACTAAAATTGAAATGAATTTCAAGGATTTGGTCAAAACTAATATGAATTTTCTTTTAAAAAGACTACGAATTAAACAAAATAGAAAAAAAATAATAATAATAATTATAATGCACACACAAAAAAAATGGAATGAACGTATTAAACTTATTTTTTTTAAAAAAAAAAATGGATAAAGTAAAATATTATGCATTTCGAGATAAAAAAAAAATAATAATTAGACCGTAGATAATGAAAACAATAATATAATAATGTAAAAAAATAAAATAACAAATATTACTACTACGGTTTAACAATCTTACGGAATAATAATAATAATTAATAGTAATAAGAATGATAATACTACTAATAATAATAACGGCAATTTTAAAAATTGATAAAATAATTAACCAAAGTGTATATTAATATTTCGAAAAACTCAAGAAAAATGTGCAGTCACTTTGATAAAATTAAAACAGACTTGTTTATTTAAAAGTTTCGAAAATACCTATTTTAATCAAATGGCAATGTAAAAATATGTTGTAGGTCGGTCAAAATTGGGTGTCAACAGCTGCCCCTTCTTTGCTCGGGAATGAAGTATGAATTATTGGGCAAAGAAAGTTGACGGAGTAGCCAATTTTTGTCCGACCGATGGAATATTATCGGAGAAAGAGGGTACGAGAGTACGAAAACTAAAATAGTTGATGTAGTTAGAATGGTAGCAGAAGAGTGAGAGCAAAGCATAGTACGGAATGTGAAAAACGTCTGGGATTTGTTGCGAGAGACATGTATCCGAACCGAATGCTGTACAGTACTCCATAAAATTCAAAATCTGTAACCTTTAAAACACTAGGTAAAATGGTTAGAACATGTATATCAAATAGTGAAATGAATTCATAAATATGATGCAAGTTCCCACTTAGACCATGAGATTTGCCATAAAACTATGAGGATGATGTTTTAGGCTATGATGTCTTGGGCCATGCTAATCATAGATTATATCCTCGGGTCATGAAATGATGTCCGTAGGCCATGAAGGACGGTGCCTTTGGACGATGACACCCTCGGATCATGCTAAACATAAATAGAATCCCTAGGCCATGAAATGATGTCCTTAGGCCATGAAAATGATGCCTTTGGACTATGACGCCTTAGGGGTATGCCATTTTCATGCGATTTTTCAGGCCAATGTAAAATTTTCAAAAGGAGGTCATGCAATTTCAGTAGGCGAAATGTAGTTTCAGAAGGCCGTATAAAAGAAATTTTCTTATTTTAAAAATATAAAGGTGATTTCAGTAGGCCATGCAATGTTTTCAAAGAAGGCCACGTAGTAAGCCGAAAGTGATGTTTTACTAGGCCATGCAATTTTCAATAATTCTTGGTAGGCCAAATATTAAATCTTATTCGCTTAAAAATGTCATTTTATGCGAAAAATGCAATTTGATGTAACTTAGTAGGCCAATGCGAATTTCACATAATTTGGTAGGCCAAAGCAAATTTCAGTAAGCTTGGTAGGCCAACGCAAAGTGCAATTTGCAACAATTTTAGTAGGCTAATGTCAAAATGCAAAGTTCAAGAATATTAGTAGGCCAATGCGAAAGTACAATTTTCAATAATTTCAGTAGGCCAATGCAAAATGCGAAGTTCAGTAGGCCGATGTAAAAATGTAATTTCATGTAAATTTAGTAGGCCCATGCAATTTTCATGCGAGTTTAGTAAGCCAATGCAGAACGTAATTTCATGCAAATTTAGTAGGCCCATGCAAAAAATGCAATTTTTAATAATTTTAGTAGGCCAATGCAGAGATGCAATCTTCAGTAATATTAGTAGGCCAATGTCAAAATGCAAAGTTCAGTAATTTTAGTAGGCCAATGCAACAATGTAATTTCATGTGATTTCAGTAGGCCAATGTAAAAATGCAAAGTTCACGTGAGTTTAGTAGGCCAATGCAAAAATGCAACTTTCATGTGAATCTAGTAGTCCAAAATAGTAGGCCAAATGCAAAATGTATTTTTCGGTAGGCCAAGTACGATTTCGGAGGCAACAAGAAGTAGATTGATATAAAAGGAAATAAGATAATCTGACCTTCGCCCATTGTGAGAAAACGTCAATTACTTTGTATGATACGAAGAGGCTTTCCGAGCATGTATGCCAGTCTACACTCAAAGAAAAATCATTAGTTTGAAAAAAAAGGGGAGGTTGATCTGTAGCCCGCACGTCCTTTTATTGATCTCCCGCCTTTCGTCTTGATGTCCTCGTTGTCGGTTTTCAGTTAGAAATTTTTGAGAGTTGCTCAAAAATTTCTGCCCCAGTTTGTAGAAAATAATCTAAGGAATTTTTGAGATCCTTTCAAAAATTCTGCCCCAGTACCTTGTCTACTTATGCTTTCTTTCGAAAGAATTTTTGAGATCCTCTCAAAAATTCTGCCCCAGTCCATGGTCAAGTGGGGGAATAAGATTTTTATTATGGTAAGACCGAACTCCAAAGGAGCGCCTACGTATCCCTCTTAAACGGGAATCAGGTCTAACGTAGTTCCAAATACAAGGATGAAAGAGCATTAAATAAAACACTTAATAGAAGGAGGCCAAATTCCTGGTTTATTCTGTTGATGTAGATGTTTTCTCCTGCAATTCAAGCGAGGCAACCCTTTCCTTAGATGGCGCACCTTAAGATGGAACTTCAACATGCTCACTGATGATTTGGTAATGGATTGTGGGATGTGTTTGGCGTAGGGTCCTTCAGATGTATGACCTTAGTATCGATCAGGTTTTGAACCTTATCCTTCAAGGCGCGACATGCGTCAGTCGTGTGTCCCTTCATTCCTGAATGGTATGCACAAACTTTATTTGGATCATACCACTTGGATTGAGTGTCTGGATTCAGAGCAGGAATAGGAGTGATATAGCCAGCTTCTTTCAACCTCTCGTAGAGTTGTGCTATGGGTTCAGCCAGAGGAGTGTAGTTTTTGGTAGGTTTTCTTTCAAAGTTGGGACGATTTCTGTAGTTTGGTCGTTGAGGAGGTGGAGGTGGAGGTGTTTGAAAGCATCTTGGTTGGGCATGATAAACGGGGTATGCAGGCTGTTGGTAAGGAGTAGGTGGTGGATAAAAAGGGGGAGGTGTGATGGATGAAGACGTAGGATAGTGGGGAAGTGGCGAGCCCAAATTTGACGTCTTGTGGGAGCTTTATGTGCCATCATTACCGAACCCACCTCTTTCTTCTTTCGAATATCAGGCACACCTCCAGACTGCAAGGCTTTGTTGGTGGCCTGTAAAGCCTCTAGGTTGATAATTGTGCCATTTTTTATACCCTCCTCAATTCTTTCACCTAACTTGATGATGTCTGCGAAGCTCTTTTCTGCCACAAGCATCATTCTATCATAATATTGAGGTTCTTGGGCCCGAATAAAGTAATCCTTCATTTGAGATTCCTCCATGGGTGGCTTAGCCTTAGCAGCCTCGGACCTCCATCTTATGGCGTAGTCTCGGAATGATTCACTTGGCTTCTTTTTTAGGTTTTGAATATAAAACCAGTCTGGTGCATTCTCGATGTTGAACCCAAACCTATTCATAAAATCCGAAGCCAAATTCTCCCATCTTGTCCACTTTCGTGAGTCTTGTTCTATATACCACGTCAAGGCTTCCCCTGTGAGGCTTCTGATGAACAACTTCATCCTGATCTTTTCATTCTTTCCCACTCCTACCAGTTTATCACAATACATACGCAGATGAGCCCTTGGATCTCCAATGCCATTGTACAGTTCAAATTTTGGAGGTTTGTATCCTTCTGGTAACTCGACATCTGGGTGCATGCATAGATCTTCATAGCTCAAGCCAATTACCTTTTTACTTTCTTCTACCTGTTGCATGCGATTGCTCAGACTGTCCAGTCTCTCAGTTAGGGATTTAATCAACATATCCTTTTGAGAGGATTCTGATTCATGGTAGTTGTGGATAAAAGGGGATGTCTCGACATATATAGGATTATGGGTGTGAGTTCCGGAGGCATGGGCCTTTAAGATGTTGGCAGTGGACTTGGGAGGCATATCTTGAACGTAGGTAGGGTTTTGCGGATACCATGTTGGTTCAGGAATGCTTAGTTGATGTGGGTTTGGATGATTGCTTAAAGGGGGTATATAAGTGGGGTTGGACTGGTTTTGGGGGGTTGGATGAGTTGGTGGAAGATGATTTGAGAAGGTGGTTTGAGTTGTAGTAACTGGGTCATCCATGTGTTCTCCGAAAGGAGTGCCGAGAGAAATGGATAGTCTGGCCAAGTTGCGCATGCTGGCCATTTCATCCTCTAACTCTTGAATCTTCCTTTCTAACCTTAGAGTTAGATCATCCGGTTGGACTCCCCTTTCAGAAGACTCCACTCTTTCAATAGCATTATTGTCAGTCATTTTGTCTTTTCTTTGATGACTCAAACTTGGAGGAGTAGGCGGAGGACCTTTCGATCGTGTATGGTAGGCCAGTGTGCGCACACAGATCAACCTAGGGAGGGGAAAACAAAAAACAAAACCAGCAAAGCCTTGTTAGAGGTTAGGGTAATAATAATTGTAATTTAACAAATAATCATCCTAAAATGCAAGGGACCTCATTGAGCCAGAGGTAGGCCTAATACGACAAGCAAGTGATTCTTAATAATTAATTCAAGCCCTTGATTTGTTAATTGGAGTTTAGTGTTTAGAAAATACAGAATAATAATTAAAAAAATAATTATTTTGTTAATAACAACTATTACAATCTTTGAATGGTAGAATATATATGAGATCTAACAAATGGAAATGAATCTTTAAACTATATAAACCTAAGGAATAAATCTTAAGCTCCCTTTTAACAATATTTTAGGCTTGAATTGATTATCGTGATCACATAGACACATAGTATGCATCACTTCGTCTCGGAGGGTGATTGGACCCTCTAGACTTAATAGGGCGGCTACTATTACGTAGATTGACCCCCTTAGGGTCAAACTACCTAGGGCTTATGCATGCATGATCTTAATTTTTGGGGTGGATAGCTCTATCCTAAGTTTTCTAAAGAGTGGGTTTAGACATGGACTGGGTATTCTTATGCGAGAAGCACGTGGTCCAACGGTAGTAAGACTATCCGCCATTCACCACGCAAGCGCTTACTCTCTAAATTTTGGTTTGGAAAGAGTAGGGAGAGGTGCAAAGGCACGACATCACCTTAAAGAGAAAATAAGAGGGTCCCAAGTGGGGGAGTTTTATGAACGGAATGCCAGTTTAAATTTAAATGTAAACAATTAGCAAATAGCAGTGTTATATGAATTAAAGCAGTAAATAAGAAAAGGGAAAGGGAAGGGGCTAAAGGGAAAGGGGAAGGGAGTTAAGGGATGAGGAAGGAAAAGTTAGAGGGGGTGGGGAAAAAAGGACAAAGAAAATAAGTCAGTAATATAATAAAAGCAAAATAAAGAAAGCATAAAAACCCACATAAAGAGACACGTAATGGTAAGAGCCTAAGTCCCCAGCAGAGTCGCCATTCTGTCGCGTCCCATTTTTCCTCGCGGAGAAATAGGAACCTGGACGACGTCGTGGCAAGGACTCTTTTGGGATTTAGAAAAAGTTGAAGAGTCGCCACCTAATGAATTAAGGTGCATTAGGACACCATTCTAGCCTAAGGGTCGAAGTTAACCAGAGAGAGGGTAAGGGCTCAAATTACCTCGAAGGGAAGGTGTTAAGCACCCTTCGAGGTCCGCAAAAGGCGGGTCCCGACCGTGTCTCGTATTTATGTGGGGGTGAAAACACAAATAAGGTCTCGCATAGTTTTAATAATTTCTAGATTAATTCTAGGTGACAAAAGTTTGAGCAAAACACACATAATAAATATTTAAACAAGTTGGGTTATTTAATTTCTTCGGATCAGACGCACTTGGTTTATTACCAAGCCCCAGGACGAAAACCAAGGTTCCATCCTATTGGGGTCAAGCGTATATCATCCCTTCCGAGTCCTATCTACCCCTACCCCTCTCCTAAGTTGATTTTATTAGTTAACTTAAAAGCGGACTAGAAAAATAAAATACTAGCGTATCCTAAAGGTGCCTAGCGTCCCTCCTAATGTCCAAGAGGCATTGGACGGCTATTTTGGATAGAATTTCTAGACTAAAATAAAATTTAGGCTTCCTAGTTAGACTCATCGACAACGCAAAACACACAGGACAAACATTTAGCAAGTACAGTCTCATATAGGCCTCTCCACAAAAGAACATAAATAATTAGAATAAAGATCCAAGTTCGCTAAGCGTGCCTCAAATCAACATGAAGTGAAATATTTCAAAGCTTGGTTCAAAGATTTAAAAACATTGATATATATAAAAAATTTATCGAGACATGATTTAAAAATCTTAAGAGGAAGGACAAATATGTTATAAGACATGTTAAAAAATAAAAGTCTTATAAGCATGATTTCTAACATGTGAAATATTAAAATCGAAAATCTAGATTTCTTTTATGGAAATAATGTTAAAAATCATGAACAATATTTCTTAAAATGTAAAAAAAAAAAAAAAAATACCCTAAAGCATAATTTCTATTGATAATATTACGAAAATATATGAAATGCTATAAACATGGCATCTAACACATAGATGGAAAATATTAGATATCTTATATAACATGATTTCTAACGTTAAAATCTAAAAAAAACCATGATTTCTTACATGAAGACGATATTAAAAATCATGAACATAATGTCTAGAATGCGAGAGCAATACCCTGAAGCACGATTTCTACTCATAATACTACAAAAACATGTCAAGTCCTATGAACATGGTTCCTAATAGATGGGAAAAATATTAGATATCATAAAAACATGATTTCTAACACGCAAAGAATATTAACAGCTAAAACCATGATTTTCTAAAAACATCAATTCCTAAAGGCATGATATCTATTAAACAATATAAAAAAAACAATCCTATGAACATGAGAAAAGAAGAAAAAAAACATCATTATTATGCGTGATATCTACATTTTGCCTTATACCACTTTATGTATTTATTCATTTGTTTTAAGACAAATAATAAAAGATCGTAAATCACATTATTCATATAGTTCTCCTTTTTATTTTATCCATTTTTTTTATTCAAATCCTAAAGTGAGATTGCCTATGTGAACGTCGCAAAATAAACCATAAAGAGAACGAGCAGCACGTGATTCCCTCTCCCCCTTTTAACTAAGTCTCCAATCTTCACTATATCATCATTACATCATAAAAAGGATAAGCATACAACAACATAAAAAAAATTTAAAGTCTTCGGTGGCCCTCCAAATCTATCCCTTCCCCGGACGACTCTTCACGCCCTCGATTGCAAAAGAAAACTTAAAAGGAACCTGCAATACTAAAAAGAACTAGCAGTACCAGAAATAAAATAATAGAATTAAACAATATGAAATTCAGGAACATGCGAGTGAAAGATGGGAGCGGGAACTTACTTGCAGTAAGTCCAACTTGATTCTTAAATTTCACAGAAAGGTACTACAGAAACAACAAAACTACGGAGAAAATAATTTCTTAAATTTTTATTTCTTGTAACAGTGCTTGAGAGAGGAGTGAGTTTTTGTTTATGCTTAAAAAGGGACTGCCTGCAATGTGAATGAAGAGACCCTTTTATACATGTCCAAAAGAATTACCAAAGGAAAGAAAATCAGTCCACAATTTAAGTTTTCCTAAAGGTGTGAATGATAGGGCATGATATTGGTTAATGTGTTACCAAAAAAAAAATAGAATGAATTGGTAAAGGAATAAGCTTCCAAGAAATCATGTGGATTCTGAAGGGAACTGCCATAAATAACCCAATGTAATATTAGAATAATTAGCTAATCAGTTTAAAAATACAAAAATAAGAAATCAACCAAAAATATTCTTAACTAAATAGACATACATCTACCATATATACAATTGTTCACATGAATCCAAATAAGGGAGAAATAATTTCCAATAATCAAATTGTCAGCATATATATTATTCCTATATTATTCCTGATTAAAGTTTACCATAATCACACCTAATAAAAAGGAATCAACCCAATTTCAATAAGATTTTGCTATAGTAATATGGGGATGTAAAAAAGGGCTATCTAATCTTTGCGGAATCAATCACGAATTATTATCGTACATATCGATCGCGGTGTTCAAAGCATAAAAACTCTTTTTTTTTTTTTAGAAAACAAGTTAAGTTATACAGTACGGATGTTGAAAGGAACAGAAACTTCTTCAAAATTATCCCATCCTGTAGCCATAAAACAACAAAATAACGAAAGAGATAAAAAATAAAAAATAAAAATTAAAGTTAAAGACAAACATACTGCTAACTTGAAATGGGAGGAAGTGGACCAATTTTTTGCCTCGGCAATGTGCAAATCCTTGACTTTCCGGTGGTGTTGGTGACTTGTTAAAGGGATTGCGGATTTTGGCGGTGATTTTGGGGTTTTTCGACTGGTCGAGGGGAGAAAAATGATGAAAGGAGAAAAGGGAGGGGCCGCCGGTGCAGTGGGTTGTTGGAGGTTGTTGTTGCCGGCGGTCGATGGGGAAGAGGTAGAGAAACGGGAACAAGAGGGGGAGATAAGGGGGTTTGGCGAGGGGCTGCCGGCGGCAGCTTGCTGGAGAGGTGGTGGAGGAGGAGAGGAGAAAGGGAGCAGCAGCCATTGATGAAGGAGGATTGAAAGATTTAGGGTATTGGGTCTTAGTTAAGAATGGGTTTGGGTCGGATCCGGGTCGGAAATGGGTGATCCGGATTTAAGAGTTAGCCATTAAATTGTTGAAATTTAAAATCAAGCCATAAATTGATAATTCGAATTTAAATATTAGTCAAAATCGTAGGAATTTAAAAATTAGGCCACGAATTGAATTAATTTGGCTAGGATTGTAAGAAATCAGCTAAATTGAAATAAATTTCGAGGAATTTGACTAAAATTGAAATGAATTTCAAGGATTTGGTCAAAACTAATATGAATTTTCTTTTAAAAAGACTACGAATTAAACAAAATAGAAAAAAAAATAATAATAATAATTATAATGCACACACAAAAAAAATGGAATGAACGTATTAAACTTATTTTTTTTAAAAAAAAAATGGATAAAGTAAAATATTATGCATTTCGAGATAAAAAAAAAAATAATTAGACCGTAGATAATGAAAACAATAATATAATAATGTAAAAAAATAAAATAACAAATATTACTACTACGGTTTAACAATCTTACGGAATAATAATAATAATTAATAGTAATAAGAATGATAATACTACTAATAATAATAACGGCAATTTTAAAAAATTGATAAAATAATTAACCAAAGTGTATATTAATATTTCGAAAAACTCAAGAAAAATGTGCAGTCACTTTGATAAAATTAAAACAGACTTGTTTATTTAAAAGTTTCGAAAATACCTATTTTAATCAAATGGCAATGTAAAAATATGTTGTAGGTCGGTCAAAATTGGGTGTCAACAGGAAGACATCAACAATCCAAATCAATTCAATATTGTGAATATAGTTTTGAAAAAGTACAAGTCTTAAAAATAGAACACCAACTCTAATCCATCATTGTCTATAAAGCCTTTATCTTTAATCATCTAGATGGTGCCAATGACAGGTTCATGGCCACCTCAAATCAAAATAAAAGCATTAAACTCAAAAGTAAGAAAGACATAGGTGGTATCCTCCAAATGTAGGGGAGGACTCACTAATCAGTTGAATGCGGATAGATCCTCAACTATGCACCTGTTATGATTTCTAATACTTGTCTCGCAACATTTTTATAGGTCCAAATGGACGTCAGTACGTGGAATGTACGAGTATGTAAAATAGCTGGAAAGAAAGAACACAATCATAAATACCCTACTCAAGGGACTCAACTCAACCATCAACTCAGTTCAAAAGACTCAACTCAACTCAAGAAACTCAACTTAGAAAGATAAGGAACTCAATCAAAATGTCATAAGTCAAGTAAAAATACGATTTAGACAGAGGCCAATCACATCCAATCCAGTTAGAGTACTGTCATGTTTTATTGAGAGTTTATCGAATCGACAACCATCACCTATGAGCCAGTGATGATACAACAAAGTGGTGTTGTTGCCCACCCATCCAGTACCTTGTCATGGTAAAGGACGCTCATAATCAATCAATCAAATCCTTTTAAAGGATTTCAGAGGTATGACTCATATCCAATCAATCCTATGTTGGCAGCATAGTTATTGAGTTCAAGTGGGACTTATTTTCACTCAATTCGGTGTTCAATACTCCTCCCAAGACTCGTCGTTCATAAAATAATCCACCAAACAATGAGTCTCATAAGGACTCTTATCAATCCGTCATAATCAAGCCTTTCAGCCTATTAACCATTTAATTAGTTTTCAGTCACATCTTTCAAGAGGGATTTAGACAACCGTATCAATTTAAACCAATCATTTGAGTTCAATTATGAAGACTATCGGGCCCATCAAGTTCTATCAACAACATCATCATCACCATTCCCGCATCACAATCACAATCATACTGTCAAGGTTGTAGATTCAATCCTTAGGTTCATTCCTACAAATTTAAATAAAATATTATCTAGAATTTATCCTTAAAATATGAAGTCAAATCATTTGTTCAAGAAACAAGTTCGTAAAAATATTTATTATGCAATATTACGTAAAATATATATTTCAAGAAAATTCTCATGAAAACCTTCATAGGATTCACTCCCTTCATAATCAACCTATCACATTCTATCAAGATTACATTCATATTCAATACTATTCACATTTATAGGTTCCACAATTCATGTTACTATTCTCAATCAATACATCTAAACATTCAAATTTAAGAGACAACATAGTCATGGTTTATATAGAAAATGATGCAATTCATGTATTCAAGAAATTAACTCATGAGAATTGTCAATCATTTAATATCGTGTAAGAATATTCTAGGATTTTAGGAACAATCTCAAGAAAACATTCATTGAAGGCAAAACCATTCACAGTTCAATTAATTCAATTTATATGGCACATGGAAAAACAATCTATGCTTTAGATTAGTCTAGCATACCTGGAAGAACAAAAGTTCTTGAAGAAACTCTTGGTTTGGAACCTTAGAGCTTGAACTTGAGAAACCCTTCTATGAAGTTTGAAGAAGAATCTTGATTCAAAACTTTAGATTCTTCAAGAGAATCTTGAACTTGGAGTCTTTAGATATTGTGGATAAGGAGAATTTCATTTCTTGAAGTTTTTGATCTTTGGGAGAAGGAAAATTGGGGATCTTCCGGGAGAAGGAAAGTTGGGGATCTTGAGAGTCACAATATGTATAATGATGTTATTATACGTATTGTGATTTCCAAGATCCCCAAGTTTCCTTCTCCCAAAGATCAAGAACTTCGAGAAATGAATTTCTCCAAATCCACAATATCTAAAGGCTACAAGTTCAAGATTCTCTTTAAGAACCTAGAGTTTTGAATAAAGATTCTTCCTCAAACTTAAGAACTTCATAGAAGGATTTCTCAAGTTTAAGCTACAAGATTTCCCAGCCTGGGGTTTCTTTAGGAACTTTTGTTCTTGCCCCATAAATCAAAATTAATTGAATTGTGAATGATTTAGCCTTCCATGAATGTTTTTTTGAGATTGTTCCTAAAACTCTAGAATATTCTTACATAATATTAAATGATTGGTACTTCTCATGAGTTAATTTCTTGAATACAAGAATTGCATCATTTATTATATAAACCCTGGTTATATTGTCTCTTAATTTTGAATGTCTAGATGCATTGATTGGGAATAGCAACGTGAATTATGAAATCTAAGAATATGAATAGTATTGAATATGAATGTAACCTTGATGAGATGTGTGATAAGTTGAATAATATTGAATATATATATATATATATATATATATATATATATATATATATATATATATATATATATATTTCTATCTATTATATAGAAATGTGAAAAGGAGGACAACCAAGGGTGGTTTGGTCATTTCAAAACTATCTAGAAATATCCTTTCTTTTTCAAGATAGAAAAAAGATTACCAATAACATTTTAGTAAACTTAACCTTATTTAAGGATAAAAATAATAATTGAATAATTAATAATCAAAATAAAACTCTAGAAGAATTCATATATGTTCTTACTTTTATTATGGACACATAAGGATATTTTTGTAATTATGCTAAAGTGAATGAGTGTCTAATTGGTTAACTTCTCACAAACAATAAGAAATGTTAAGCTTGTTAGGACATGTTTTAGAAATAAAATTTTGAACTAATTTAAAATAAAATGTGTTTGAATAGTTCATTTTTATATATTGTTACTAAATACTTTCAAGGGTTACTGCGTAAACCTATTTTTAATATTAAGTTACATAATATGACAACTACTAAAGTTTGTATCTTGATTATTAAAGTAGTCTTAAAAATGACATACCAATATTTTTGTTTAATTTAAAGAAAAAATCAAATTTAGTGACTAAAAGAAAAAACAACTTTTAACTATCAAGAAATTTATAATTTGATAATGTATTCATTGAAGGATTAAAAATTATTAATTTTTTATTTCTATGTAGGATATTTTTTAAATTTCAAATATGATAGATATCTAATAGAGAAATTTGAAGGGAGAAAGTTTAATATTCAAATTCTGATTAACATTAAAAAAGGATAATCTCAAATATATATAAGAAACTAATTAATTTACAATAAATATAGCCATATTTTTTTACAATCATAGAAAATGTACATGACTAAATAATATAACTTGTCAAAAGTCATAGAAAATATACACTGACTATACAATATAGATTACTTATACATGAACTATACATCAAATATACATTATGAACACTCAAAAAGTGAATATAACTTATTACATTGACTATACATGTCTATACATTGAATGACCATTTTCTTAGTAAGTATTTTGACCGAATGGTCATGTACTATAATTATCCCTATTAAGATACACATTAAAGAAAAATGAGGAGTTAAAAAAAATAAAGAAGAACAACAAAAGAAAATGTCAATAGAAAAGGACTATGTTGAGAAATATAAAAAAAGAAAAAAAATAAAGGGAAAAACAACCTGGAAAAAAAAACATGTATATTGGTTATTTTTTGTGGGGTAAGATTTAGAGTTTTCTTTTAGGCATATTTAGAGTTTAGTATTAATTTTTTCTTGTTAATTTAATTTAGAATTTAAGTAGTTGAGAGTCTTTTGGAACAACCTCTCTATCTCTATGAGGTAGTGGTAAGGTCTACGTTTATTTTACCCTCCCAAAGCCCACGTGTGAGATTTCACTGGTATATTATGTTGTTGTTGTTGTTGTTCATTTAGAATTTAACTACGGCATGATATTTAGAGTTTAATATCATTTTTTTTATTAATTTGATTTAGAATTTAATATTAAGATAATTGTTGTGGAACTAGAATCAACTTTTTAATAAATAATTTCAATATTAAAATCAAAATAAATAGAACTATTTCTACTTATCGAAGACAATAATAAAACGATCACAATTTATTGACAAACTTAACCGCAATAAATTATTCTTGAGTGCTAAAGTAATAGAAATTTGAAAAGCTTTGAATCGAGCTTTACTAATTGGTTGGTCAAAGATTTACATATATTATAATATGCAAAGCTTGTGGTGCAAATATCACAAATAGAAGTTAACAACTGGGGAAATAGATACCACTTGTAAAGATATATAAAAATTGATAATCTTCTTTTGCAGATATTAATATTTTATATATTTCTCGAACATGAAATGTACTTATTCATAATCTAACACACTTTCTTATTTTCTCTCTATATAAAATTTCTTGAAATTTAGTCTTTTCAAGTTTGGATATAATGACGCATTTATATCGTACAAACATTTAAAATAAATCATAAAATAATATATTAAAATTATTTAGTGAAAAATATATAAATTATATTGGGCCCGTACCACGGGCCTTAAATTATCTAGTATATATATATATATATATATTTCTATTATATTGAAATGTGAAAAGGAGGACAACCATGGGTAGTTTGGTCATTTCAAAACTATCTAGAAACATTCTTTCTTTTTCAAGATAGAAAAAAGATTACCAATGGCATTTTAGTAAACTTAACTTTATTTAAGGATAAAAATAATAATTGAATAATTAATAATCAAAATAAAACTCTAGAAGAATCCATATATGTTCTTACTTTTATTATGGACCCACAAGGATATTTTTGTAATTATGCTAAAGTGAAGAGTTTCTAATTGGTTAACTTCTCACAAATAATAAAAAATGTTAAGCTTGTTAGGACATGTTTTAGAAATAAAATTTTGAACTAATTTAAAATAAAATGTGTTTGAATAGTTCATTTTTGTTTTTTGTTACTAAATACTTTCAAGGGTTACTATGTAAACCTATTTTTGATATTAAGTTACATAATATGACAACTACTAAAGTTTGTATCTTGATTATTAAAGTAGTCTTAAAAATGACGTACCAATATTTTTGTTTAATTTAAAGGGAAAAAAAATTTAGTGACTAAAAGAAAAAACAACTTTTGACTATCAAGAAATTAATAATTTGATAATGTCATTGAAAGATTAAAAATTATTAATTTTTCATTTCTATGTAGGATATGTTTAAAATTTCAAATATGATAGACTATCTAATAGAGAAATTTGAAGGGAGAAAGTTTAATATTCAAATTTTGATTAATATTAAGAAAAGGATAATCTCAAATATATATGATAAACTAATTAATTTACAATAAATATAGCCATATTTTTTTACAATCATAGAAAATGTACATGACTAAATAATATAACTTGTCAAAAGTCATAGAAAATATACACTGACTATACAATATAGATTACTTATATATGAACTATACATCGAGCATACATTATGAACACTCAAAAATTGAGTATAACTTATTACATTGACTATACATGTCTATACATCGAATGACCATTCTTTAGTAAGTATTTTGACCGAATGACCATGTACTATAATTATCCAAATTAAGATACACATTAAAGAAAAATGAGGAGTTAAAAAAAATAAAGAAGAACAACAAAAGAAGATGTCAATAGAAAAGGACTATGTTGAGAAATATAAAAAAAAGAAAAAAAAAGGGAAAAACAACCCGAAACAAAAAACATGTATATTGGTTATTTTTTGGGGGGTAAGATTTAGAGGTTTTTTTAGGCATATTTAGAGTTTAGTATTAATTTTTTCTTGTTAATTTAATTTAGAATTTAAGTAGTTGAGGGTCTTTTGGAACAACATCTCTGTCTCTATGAGGTAGTGGTAAGGTCTACGTACATTTTATCCTCCCAAACCCCACGTGTGGGATTTTACTGGGTATGTTATTGTTGTTGTTGTTGTTGTTCATTTAGAATTTAACTACGGCATGATACTTAGAGTTTAATATCAATTTTTTTATTAATTTAATTTAGAATTTAATATTAAGATAATTATTGTGGAACTAGAATCAACTTTTTAATAAATAATTTCAATATTAACATCAAAATAAATAGAACTATTTCTACTAATCGAAGACAATAATAAAACGATCACAATTTATCGACAAACCTAACCACAAATAAATTATTTTTGAGTACTGAAGTAATAGAAATTTGAAAGGCTTTGAATCGAGCTTTACTAATTGGTTGATCAAAGATTTAAATATATTATAATATGCAAAACTTGTGGTGCAAATATCACAAATAGAAGATAAAAACTGTGGAAATAGATATCACTTGTAAAGATATATAAAAATTGATAATCTTCTTTTGAAGATATTAATATTTTATATATTTCTCGAACATGAAATGTACTTATTCATAATCTAACACACTTTCTTATTTTCTCTATATATAAAATTTTTTGAAATTTAATCTTTTCAAGTTTAGATATAATGACGCATTTATATCGTACAAACATTAAAATAAATTATAAAATAATTATTAAAATTATTTACTGAAAAAATATACAAATTATATTGGGCCCGTATCACGGGCATTAAATTATCTAGTATATATATATATATATATATATATATATATATATATATATATATATATATATATATATATATATTACGTAATATTGCATAACAAAAATTTTTACGAACTTATTTCTTGAACAAATGATTTGAACCTTTTTTTTTAAGTATAACCCCTAGATATGATTTTATTTAAATTTGCATAATAAACCTAGGGGTTGAGTCTAGAGCCTTGACAATATGATTATGATTGTGATTGTGATGTGAGAATAGTGATGATGATGTTAATAGAACTTGATGGTCCCGAGGGTCTTCATAATTGAACTCAAATGATTGGTCTAAATTGATAGTCCTCTTAACGTTGTCTAAACCTCTCTTGAAAGATGTGGTTGAAAACTTATTAGATGATTGATAGGCCGAAAGGCTTGATTGTGATGAATTGATAAGAGTCCTCAAGAGACTCGTTGACTGGATTGATTATTTTATGAACATTGAGTCTTGGAAGAAGTATTGAGCACCAAATTGAATAAGAGTAAGTCCAACTCGAACTCAATAACTATGTTGCCAATATAGGATAATTGGCATCAGTCATACATTTTAAGTCCTTAAAGAGGCTTGATGGATTGTTGAGTGTCCCTTACTCCGACAAGGTATTGGACGGGTGGGCAACGACACTGGTTCGTTGTATCATCATCGGCTCATAGGTGGTGGTTGTCGATTAGAGAAACTCCCAATAGGTCATGATAGTACTCCGATTTGATTGGATGTGATTGGTCTCTATCTAAACCGTATTTTTACTTGACTTATGACATTCTGATTGAGTTATTTATCTTTCTGAGTTGAGTCTTTTTTAGTTGAGTTGACAATTGAGTTGAGTCTTTTGAGCTGAGTTGACGATTGAGTTGAGTCTATGATTGTGTTCTTTCTTTTCTAGCTATTTTACATACTTGTACATTCCATGTACTGACGTCCATATAGGTTTGTATCATTTAATGATGCAAATACAGGTGATAGACGTCTTCAGCAAGCGCAATCGTTGAAGTTCTATTTTCTCATTTCCAGATCATGGTGAGCCCCTTGTTCCTAGAGGCATTCTATTTATATCATATATTGTTTCTAGAGTATTTCTTTCCTTGAAGTAACCATGAGTTTGTCATCGCCACCATCTAGATGTTTAAAAGATAGTGACTTCATAAACAATGATAGATTAGAGTTGATGTTTTATTTTTGAAGACTTGTACTTTTTAAACTATTTTCACAATATTGAATTGATGTAGATTATAAGTTTTACCTATTATTTTATTGAGTCTTTAATTGATGAGCCCACAAAAACGTTCCTTGTACATAAACTAAGTCTTTCGTTGTTGATGAATGAGTAATTGAGCCAAGTGGTTCACTTGGAGGCTAACAATGGTTTCTAAGTGTCAGCCACGTCAAGGGTACCCTCCCAGGGCGTGACAACTTCTTCCTAATTTACCATGATCATCAATTATAGTCTTTTCCTATGACATTTTTCAAGATATTGTATTTATTATATTCAAAGGATGATTTTTGTTAAAATTATCCTTATTATTTACTTATTAATTCCAATGCTAAATCAATAAGGGACAAGACGGACAAAGGGAGTAAGAATGTTTTGATATTTGAAATGGAGAAATTTTTTGGATGTTTGGTTGGTCTTTTTTCGAAAAATAAGTTGCTTAAATAAATAGAAAAATATTCAATAAGTACAATTCCGTAGCCCAGTATCCTAACCAACTAGACCACAACGGATTTATAATAATTATTTCCACGTATTCTTTTATATAATTTAGAACCTTAAACAAACTACGTTACAAAAAGAACAAGAAAGTCCAAAGAAAAGATGACACAATACATACGAACTTACAATTTGTATTTTTTGTTTCATCTTTTTATTTCACTTTTCAATTTTTTTTTCCTTGATCTTAAAGTGGAAGATGTACATGGAATAAGTGAAATACATTAGTTGTCCGCTTTTATGGTTCATTTTCTAAAACCAATGGAATGTTCAAACTCGTAATATGCACCTAACGTCCAAATAGGATACCCCATAGCATTTTTACAATAGCCAATAGGTGAAGTTAGATCTTCTTTCAAAGAATAAGATGCAAAGCAAACGAATTATTTGTGAGTAGCAGATTATTGTGAAAGTGAAGTCCATTTCACAGAAACTGTCCTGTAAACTTATATACATGTCATCTGACACAATATACCATTATGATGTGATGTCAAGTACAATCATGGTCATACTGTGAGCCATAGCTCTGCGGAACATTGCATAATGCCAGAGCTTTAACAAAGTAAGCTCTAAGAAGAAGAGTTCTTCATATTATTAGCAAGTCATAGTACACGAGATGAACTCATACAGATGACATCGTTCATGGATGAGCAACTATACATCTGTCCATGACGAGATACGTTATTTAGTGGTTGGTAAGTGGACATAAAGTATACGTCAATCTGCAATAGACATCAGATGATGTTTTCACATTGAACTCGGACCTGAAACCTGGCACTGAGACAGCCACAAATCTATATGTTCAATAATCTTTTCCCTTACTTTACGAACTGCATCAGGGGAACTGCAGTTTTTGGTGTCACCTGTGATATGAAAGACTTGTCATGAAATGCATCATGTCATTGTTTCAAGAAAAGGAACTTCATGAAGCATCATTTGTAAGACAAGTTGACGATCAATGCCTATCAAACCTCTACCAATTATTTATACTGAAAGATATCTTTTTAGTATGGTTAGAATGAAACAAGAGCAAGCTTTTTATGTTACTGAATCCCTCTCAATGCCTTACACTTTTGAGAGCTATTCCTCTTTCCCAAATTGCCCAAAAAGACGAACGAAGACACATAGTTACTTTGGATTCTGCTTTTTTTCTTCACCTTCACAAATCTCTTTTAGCCTCAATGTCACAACTACTCTGCCACAATCTCTAATAACACCCAACTTGATGTCAATAACAAAAAGACAAGGTCAAAGCTGTTGAAGATATTTGCAATTGCACTTAAATACGGCTTGCATCTTCTCCACGCTTGTTATACAAAGAGCCTGTTGGATGGGCCCATAAGTTAGGAATGGCTTATACTTGTTATTTTGGCTGAAAAACAAGTGCTCACTTTTTTGTCTTACCCAAACACTACCAAAGTGCTTAAATGCTATTTTGGCTTAAAGACACCTAATATAAGCCAATCCAAACAGGCTCAAAATCTATTTGTTCCTTCTAAGATTGCATTTCACATTGCAAACCAGTAAGGCAACTTTGTTAGACACCTTGGTTATCCTCATCCCCTTCTACAAGCCATCTTGTTCAACCCCCTTGGGATAGTGCTAGGTGATAGGATCTTACAGTTTCTATGATCGACATTCACAATTAATTTCTCACTGTATTGCAAGCGCTATCAATATATGCAGCAGTTCAGAGTCATAGTTGATAACAAGATTATTAGAGAGGTAAAGAAAATAAGATTTATCATTGCAGCAGTGACCAATGAGACCAAATTAAGATTAAATAAAAGAACTGCAAGCAAATAAAAAGGAAAGATGGGAGTTGTATGATATGTTGCTCGGACTCTTCAAAAGTGTCAGCGGGTGCGTGTCGGATTCGCCAAAAATAGTGTACTTTTGGAGAACCCGACACGGGTGCGACATTGAAAGTGAAGAGTCCGCAACTTAGGTTGTAAGAATATTCATGTCCAGCATACACTAGCACATGCCAAACCACTGAAATCTACACAGTTAACAATGAGATCTGATATGTGCATACCTTCAGGTACTGAAGGAGACTGGGGGCAGCCCCGCAGGTCGGTTCCATGGCCACAGTTATGGCAAGATATTATGTAAGAAGGCACTGAAAGTTGAAAAGAGATCTCAGAAATAAGAAAATACTTGCAGTACAACAATAAAGCGAAGTACTGTAGCCTCAACAAATTGTCACTTTCAGTAGCACTTTTAGCATAAGGTCATTCTGTTTGTGATCCGTAAGTGTGAATTCAAGCAGACTTCTCTGAGAGAATCATTTGATAGGAAGTCATTGCATGTAAGCCAGCTATGTTGATACTAAGATCAAGAAGCAGATAAACCAATTATCAAATGTTGAAGACAAATTTATAGGAAAATATATGAAGTTATGATAGCATAAATGTTCAATATAGACCACATCTACCAAACCTGAATTTATAAAGATGCTACTCAATCATAAAAAGATTTCCTGTAGATGAAGAACGGTCCATTTCACTTCAACAGATCTAAAACAAATTAAGCATTAATAAAGTCAATGCATCTGTCTTGGAATACAACACTCAACCAGTCTAATTTCACAACGGACAGGCATGAAATTTCACTATAGGAGTAGCGTAAAACTCACTCTCTGGGGAAGAAGTCTGTTTGGATGCATGTTGCCAGGGGTCCTGTGATCCATTGGTGAAGACAATCTTTGACCCTGCCAACAAATTTTTAAGATAATGAAAGTTGTAATTCCATAATTGTTCTGCATTTGAAGCAGGATTAAGTGAAAAACAGATTTACTAATTCATCCAACTAGAGCTCACACCCTCTACAACATTTTTGCGGGATGAAAAATGTAAGCCAAAGTAAAAATGGCGTGACAGAATATCTATGGAAACAAAGATAAGTCAAAGAAATGTTATTCTTTTATTGAAACAGTAATGAAACCCCACCGTCACATGCAGATCAAGGTTAGATCCTAGAGGACATACACAAAATATGACAGAATGAGAGGTTAAAGCAGTAAGTAAGGACCCCAAGAACTAGGTGACAAATATCATACAAGGTCAAATTCCAACCACCAGACATTACATTCAATTAGACATTTGAGTCCAATCTGAGAGTCATCAATCCCGAAAAGTCAAATTTGCACCTTCTATTAAAGAGACTAACTGGCCATTACATCAAGTATTTATTGCCACCTTCCCCCCCCCCCCCAAACCTCCCTTTCAGTTGGTTGAGGTTATTATTTTCTTAGTTTTAAACATTAAACCAAGTAATAAACGTAAGCCAACAATGATGTCATCACTTTGTAAAATGATCAGGAAGTGCCATGACTGTTGGGACCATAAAAAATAATTCAGACAATTTGATTCAGCTATATAATGTTTATAGCAAACCAAAACTAGAAAAGGTCAACCAACTATATCAAATAAAACAACATCGGTAATGAATATTCTCTTATTAAGTGCAACCAAGTGAACAGCAGATCTATCCTTCATTTCTTTTTATTCCTTTTAAATAACTCAAGCATATCCTACTAACAAATATACCAAGTCAGGGGGGCAAAAAGCAGTAATGAGACTGCTAGAAATAACTACGAATAATTACCAGCAATTTTGGTGCCTCCATAGTACAAGTTAGTGGCATCGACATCAGGATAGATACCGTCTTTAAAGACATTCCTGCACAGGTCCAAATGGTATCTGCATGATGAATATATTGAATTATGAAGTCAGCTCACAGAAATCGCACTGGACTACAACAACATACCCAGTGGAATCCCACAAGTGCGGTCTGGGGACAGCAAAATTGTACGCAGACCTTACCACTACCTCATAGAGATAGAGAGGTTGTTTCAGAAAGACCCAAAAAATGAATCTCACTGGCCTAAACAAGTGGAAATAGAGCAGTTAAACAAAGCAAAGAAATATTGCTTAAATACTTCCAAGAGTAAGACACATGCCTGGTATCAACTTTAGAAGAGCGAATACTATCATTCATGGGTGCAACCTGAAAATATGCAACTTCTGTGCAGACCTGGAACCACCACAAGCGGCCAGAAGTATCACCATTTACAGAAGTGTTCTTCAGATATTCCTGATCATAGGTTTTGACGCTGCCCCCAAAAGTCTTAATGAAATACTCCTTTAAATAGGTGGCATATGCATTCTGCAGATTTAAAAAGAAAAGAATAAAGTGATAAACGACTAAAGAAACAGAGAATTGGCAAAGTCTTCCACAAAATGTATTATCTTTCTTTTAGGGTGATTGGGTCTTTTAACATGATGTTCTAATCACAGATTATGGAGTTGCAATTAAGCTGAAGTCCTTTTCTTAACTGCAGAACACAAACAAACCCAAAAAGAAAACTTCCTGGAAAGCTAGCATATAAACGGGATATCAACAAGGAAAATTTTGACGGAGATTGTAATGACCCGGTTGGTTATTTTTGAAAATTTTCTGAAATTTATCGTTTTACCCTCCCGATAGTTGCCCCGAGTCGTATTTGATCAGTTCATGGTGTGGTTTTGACTGTTCTTCGGAAAGTTGTAATTTTGGGGAGTTTTGAGTTTTAAAGGGGTTTAGGTTGTGAAAAGTGATTTTTGGTATCTTTCGGAGTTTTGAGTAACGAGATGGATTTCTGACGATTCCATTGGATAGGGGTGGTGAATATTAGGTCTAGGTAAGGTTTTGGTTGATTTTTCGGAAGTTCCGAAGTCGATTTGGTTTTTTTTAGCCCTAAATTGCTTTAGTTTGCGACTAAATGGGTTCCGAGTCAAGGAGACCTCGAATCTGTGATCCAACGGTTCAATTGAGTCTGGAACGTCGAATTTAGTAGAGTAGCATATATGATTTGGGTGCACCAGGTTTCGAACAAATCTCAAAAGTCGATTCCGAGCTTTTGTGTTGGTTGAGTTGTTTCGTGGTGGTCTAGTGTTGCAGGTCCCGCTAATGCGGTAGGTTGGTCACGAAAGCGATCATTGCTTAAGCGAAGACCCTATCGCTGAGCTCTTCTTAGCGAGTGTCGCGAAAGCGAAGGATTAGTCACACTAGCGAGAGATTAGATTTTTGCGAGATTCACTTAAGCAAACCATGGGTGGTGATCACAATGACTGCGTAAGCAACCCTAGGTTCGCGAAAGCAAGGCGCGAGGGTGTCTTTGGCCTGAACTTCGGGGTTAAACTCCATTTCACCATAAACAATAAAGCAATGACAAAGATTGAGTAAGGTTGTGGGTCAGTGATGTATTTTGAGGATATGGTATTGGAAGATAAACAATGGTTGAGAGACTTCATGAACATCCCACCCTTTCTGGTTAGCTATCCAGCAGCGAGAGTAGTACTTGCACGCCTTATACAATATTTGAAGTGGTTCAACAATTGAGAATAGTATAGTTAAGGGAATGACCATGTTATGAGCGTTGTAACTTTGAAGAATACAATTATTGAAGTTTGTCATAAAAAGAATGGGCTTCTTAGCGTATGATGAGGATGATGTTTAGCCAAACGAGATCAGCACTTCAACTACGGTTTCATAAACTGGGTGTATATCAAGAAGAGTTATGATACAACTACTACGGCGATACCTATGTTCACTTGGTTAGGGTTATGAGCAGTGTTGCTTTTGCTAGTGACCTGGGTTGCAAAAGGGTGCATATCATTTTCAGCTGGAGACAACTATTTGGATAATGGATTGCAGTTACTTATGGGTAGAAAGGTGTAGGCTATTTGAGTACGATCCTCTTGGTGGATATGATGTGTTCTCGTAGTGGATCTTGGTATGATATTACTGTGTTTAAGTGTAGAGTTTATTTCAAAAATTTAATTATGGACTAACCCCCTAAATAAGCCAAAAAGAATGGAGTGATGTTGAGATGATAGGCTTGTGGATAAAGGAAGTTCCAACAAGTATACCTATGTGAAGGCCATTGAGACTGCTAATGAGAAGACACATGACACGTGTGGAAACTGGTCAATTCACATGATTAGACTGTATAATGGGATTTTAGGTGTCACGTCGACAGTAAGGTTAACTTCGTGAAGATGGCAAGGGTTACTGAGTTGGTATCAAGAGTTCAAGATGGATTATGATTAGAATATATCTATATGGTAAGGGTTATCCGTTAAAGAGATCCAGTATGGTAATATTGACTTGGGGGTATATTAGGTTGCAGTTTGCTACCACTTGATAAGTAGCACAGTTACAGGGGAAGTTGTATGATGTGTTGGAAACCACTCGAGTAGGATTGATTGAAAGGTTTTGAACTTATAATGGGAGAATTACTGGAATGTAGTTTAGCCTCCGAAACAAGGCGAGAGCCAGAATACTTACTCTAATTGCAAAGTTCAAGGATCTAACTTCAGGGATGTCGAGGAGTTGGGTTCAGAAACACATGACTTCATTTGTCTTGCTCTGGTTATGATAATGGTGTCAGGTGTTCATCAGTCTTTGAGAATGGAGTCTTGAGAAGTTTTATATTGGTCTCGAGTTTGATATCTCTTACAATTCGAGATTTCTTAAAAAGAACATGGTAAGGTTGATGGATAGGTGATTGATGATAGACCGAGATGTGCAATTTCATGGATTCTTCAAGGTATGGGTTAGTGTTGATTGATAAGGGAATCGGTTTACATGGGTTGAATCAAAATTCAGGTTTTCCATTGTGAGTTAGTTGGTTTTGTCAAGGTATGATTTGACAAGGTAAGGAAATGATTGATTATGCCAATTATTGAACATTTGAAAGGACTTGTGCATACTTTTGGTTGTAGATGTTGTTACCTCTGATTGTGAAAGAGCTTAATGAAGTTTTCATTTGAGGAGTTTGGTTTAAAGTAGAAGGTAATCTGTTGTGGAGTTTTGGGTTTTGGATGACTTGTTTTGGTGGGAAAAGATGAGTACCATCACGTCCATTTCTGGTCGTGACAGAGATAACTTGAGATCTTTTGGAACTATATATTGAACATAAACATATATGTGAATATCTACTTATGTCATTTCCCAGTATATATAGAAATTTACAGAGTCAGAACCTAATCCAAGTGCAGGAGGAAAATTGTTTTTCAATAACTTAATTAAGTGTTTTGTTTAACTATTTACTGGTTCTCAAAAATACGAAAGCATAACTGTATAAAATGGTTATACAGAAGAATTCACTTCTTGAAAAGTTTTGACAGGTTTCCAAAGAAATGAGTCTGCTGTTTATTGTTTGTTCAAGCCAGCACCTCCAAAAGCTGAGGCGCTATGCCAGGATCATGCTTGTGTAAACTATGAACAAAGGTTCTCCTTTGCCCAAAATGAATGCCTTGTTTCACTTCAGACAAGTCAAATACTAACAATTTTTAATCAGTCCTGTTTTTTCACTTTAAATAATGGTCATGTCGGCTTTCGGTAAACAAGACAAATAATCAGTTGAAGCCAGTGTGTGCGTGTGTGTGTTTATGCAACGAACAAAACCATACCACTAAATCTTCCCCGGACTTCTTTGCTTCAAGTAGTGGGATGCATAGTTCGTCTGGACTTCCGTATTGAATCTAAAACATTAGAAACTTTCAATTAGGAAAATTATGAAATCATTCAATAGAGGATGGAATACAAGTGTCTCATACATACTGCCATAACTGCAGCATCTGCCACAAAGTACAAGAAGTCACCATCATTTCTCAGCTGAAAGAAAACAAAATTTCATCTATTAGACTAATAAAAGAGAGCAAAAATAATATGTATCCTCTCCTTAATTGAGAACATGATGTAAAATGTAGAAATAAGAGCAAGACTCCATGTCAACGATATGGTATAGTTTTTCTACAGGTTATTGAGAATAATCTGCTAATGCATTATTCTGACAGTCTTCAGCAGCCCACATTTCTGCATGTATCGTCACTGCTATGTTGCCACAGGTGTTAAGGGTTTCAGAGAACTCTTCTAGAGAAAAAATGAAAATGCTATGCAGTGTCATTATTAGCTTCCAGAGTTTACACGAATATCTTCATCCATAGTGGCGGAGCCAGGATTTCAATTAAAGCGGTTCAAAATTTGAAAAAACAAGTACACGAACTAGCCGAAGGGGGTTCGATATCTACTATATAGATAAAAAGTAGTTTTAACTATGTATAAATAATATAGTTTTTCGTCGAAGTGGGTTCGGATGACCCCCCTAACCGAGTGGCTCCGCCACTGTTCATCTGTATGCTGCTTCAGGTGATTCAGTGGACGATATCAGAGAACTCTTCAAGAAGAAAATAAAGAAACCACAGAACCAACCACAAACGACATAAAAAAAATGCTACAAGTTTCATACCTCACCAGCACCAAACAACGCTTTAAGGTCCTTGGGATTTGATGCAAGTCTTGCTTCTACTAGTTGAGTAACTTCTAGCAATGTTGTTTTACATTCTGGACCAGCAGATTCACCAACCTGTAGTAGGACAATCAGTAGTCAAATTCACTGATCCTTGAGAAAGTGTCTGAGAAATCCAAAAGCCACAAAGAGCAAACATTCTCAGTCACAGTGTCTCAATTTCAAGGTGTGTTAAGTCTTTTCTCTAGTAAGCTTTCTTTTGGGATTTATTCTCTTGAAATTCTTTCCTCTTCTAACTTACCCAACCTAATATGGCTACTTCCATTTGGAGCGTTAAACTTTGGCTGAAATTTGAAGGCTTTGAATGGTTAAGGTAATTTTCGTACTAAAGTACTCTTTAGGAATAAGCAATTATTGAAAATATTTTGGTATTATGAAGGAATATAGAGTTTCAGTGTATACAATTTTATCAGTTATTCCTTCTTAGACACTGTGGTTATGATGGAAGCAGAGGCAACTGGCAGGACATTGTGTGTGTGTTTGACTGCAACATAAGCATTTTCCAGTGCAGAATATCTTCTTATTATGCATGGGGAGGGTCGTTAGGATTTACATGTTATAAAGTACATAAACTGGTTGTATAGCCTCACTTTCACACTTGTATAGAGAGTTAATGATCTTCTTCCTCCTCTAGTGATTGAGAACAGCTTGTGTTTTTTATTTTACTCCGTTTCTAAAATAGAACTGTTCCAAACAGAAGTATTATTTCAACCCCAAAAGCTAGCTCACGAGGGGAGGATCGCCCAAGACCATACAAGGAGACCAAGTCTCCCATCCAAAAACAAAACAAACCAGAAAAACTGTTTTACAATCCAAAAGAACCCCTAAGAAAGATGGAAATACAATGAAGAACATCCAAAAGAGCTTCCTCTTATAAAGCATCCGTTCCTGATAAGATGAAAACTGCATAAATATAAAGAAAGTAGCACAATTTTACCTGCTTGTCAAACTCCGGGAAGTTGTAAACTGCTTCAACTACTGCAGAGCTTGCAAGGCTTCCACAAGTTAGGTGAGGAAACTTCAGGCGAAACCATGCACTAAGTGCTCCCGAGTATGAAACACCAAAGACAAACCATCTGTTCTCAATATTGGATTTGTTGAGCTTCACATTCAAGGACTCCTGCAACATATCAGAAATATTATCCTTAAAAACTGACATGCAGAGGGTAATATCATAGTTCTGTAACTCTGAACGGTCTCCTTTTGGCTCTTATATGAGCTTGTAATTACTCATTTCAGCACTATAAAAGTGCTGCCTTCTGCTATATATACAAGTTGCTATCTTTCTAAAAGAATAAAATTAAAAAAAACTGACATGAAAACGGGTAGAAGCAGAGTTATGAAGTGCAAAACTAAATCAACAATGTAACATATGGCTTATATGTACATACCTGAATATGATGTGGTTAGATATAAGGCGCCAACCGGAAAAAAAAAGGGCCATTAATTCATGTTTCCCTTAAGTCAATTATTTCATTGTCATTTTGAACTTACATAAGATGCATTTCACCAACAAGATGCTCTTCAGGTTTAAAGTTAGTTCTAGGCCAAGTGTTATACTATTGTCGTGCTATCAGATTAAAGATAGCAGTTAGGTAACCCCCCAAGCTATCGAGCTTGATTGTAAAAGAAGTCGCATGCTTCGAATTGATAAGAAATTACCATAGATAACGGAAATAGGATTATGATGCCAACCTGATAAAAATTCCTGAAAGCTGCTAAGTCAAAAAGTGCCTGTTTTGATGACAGATATTTCAGATTCCCAGTTGTTAAGGACTTGAAGGGTGAACTCTTCCCATAGTACCGATGCTCAAGAGTAACAACAGCAGCTCCAAACTTCTTCGCTAAAACCTGTTAGACATGCAAGGTTTAGAAGTATTCTTCAGGCCGAGTACATATTCCCATTCAGTCCTCAAACAAAACCAAGTAAAAGAAAGTGAGCGTATCGTTTTAGCCTTCCATGATTCTACACGACAAGTTATTGCCCACAGCCAGAACATGTTTTTATGTGCTTGATTTGAGTCAGCTAATAAGAATACTACAAGCTGGAAGTCAATGCCAAGGTTGTTTGGATTCAAAAAACCTCGGTATAAAATCTGCATTATTATGTGGGTGCTCACAAGTCCTTAGTCTATATCTAGTATTTTTCTGCTTTTGATATATATGAGTTGGTGGTAATTGACTTGAGCCTTGCGGTTTGCTCCCTTTCAAGATCTCAAATTCGAAACTCACTGGGTGCAAACAATTTCTGAGAGCCATCGGACTGGGTAAAAACCTGAATTAACCGTGGTGCACTTGCGGGAAACTCCTTGCCGAGGGCCTGTGCACCCCCGGGATTAGTCGGGGCTCAAAGAGACTGGACACCCAGTGCAAATAAAATATATATATATATATATATATGAGTTGAGGGTCTTCCGGAAACAGCCTCTCTATCTCTACGAGGTAGTGGTAAGGTGTGCGTACATATTACCCTCTCCAGACCCCACTTGTGGTGTTTCACTGGGTATGTTATTGTTGTTGTATGTGGGTGCTTGGTTACTATTTTTGTTTCTCATACAAATAAAATCATGTTCCGCGTAACTTATGGGGGAAATCTTTTATTATTTTACACCGCCATGATGTAGAATACCAGTAGCTTGTATTAACGATAAAGATACTAGCATCTGAAATGACAACGACAAACATATCCATACACCTTAATTATAAAAACCAAAAACATGACCCTTTAGATAGTAAAAATTCCTAAACAGTAATTTAAAAAACTTGTACAATGCCACTTCTGGCACAGACTTTATTTTAGAAGTATTTCAAAAATTGGACCATTTTCATTAAGGGTCTGTTTGGAAAGCCACCTGGTAATTGGAATTGGTGTAGTTACTGGAGTAGTAATTACCAGCCTAGTAATTACTTCGACTTGTTTGTTTGCCACGATATAATTACAGTTTAATTACAAGTGTGTTGTTAGGTTGAATAAGTGTAATTACAAGGTTATATTAAATTTTAAAAATAAAAGTTAATTATCTAAAATTAAAAATTTATATTAGGCAAATAAGGGTATTCATAAATAATATTAAACTGAATTTTTGAAAATATATTAATTAGTAAACATATGTTCTTAACTAACAGAATTAAATCAAATTAATTTATTTTAATTAAATTAATCATAAAAACTAATACAAGATTTATAAAAACATCATTAAATGCATGTTTGATAAAAAAATATTAAACATTATAAATATAATGTCATAATAAAATTATTAATATATTCTGATTTAAAGAAACTATCTGATCTAACTAAAAAATAAATGACTTGTAATGTGAAATATCAAGTCAATACTACTAAAACAAATGAAACTAAAAAGATAACATAAGTTCTAAATTCACAACAAAAATTCAACATAATACTCTTATATCAAATTTCAACATAATGTACATAAATATGATTTAAGGAAATATAAAATAAATAAATAAAATAATATGAAAAACTGGATGAAATCACATGGAGTAAAGACTGAGAATGAGAATGAAATGAAAAATAAATACTATATAAAATAAAAATTATAAATAAAAGAAAGAAATTAAAAAGTAACCAGCTTGTAATCGATATTGCTCGGACTCTTCAAAAGTGCCGGTGGGTGCGTGTCGGATTCACCAAAAGTAGTGCATTTTCAAAGAATCCGACACGGGTGCGGCATTGAAAGTGAAGAGTCCGCACAACTTAGCTTGTAATTACACAATTTCTTTCCCTTTTCCAACCCCTACCACCCATGGCAAAAGGGGGAAGCCAGAAGGGACAATGACAAAGACGAAATGTCCTGATAAACAAAATCAAAGCTGAAACAAGAATGCATTCACTATGAACAGTATCAGAAGTAAGGACAATCAACTTACACTGAGGTAATCGTTCGGTATCCCACTGCATTCACTTTCTCCACAAATTCTCAAAAATATCGGTCCATCAGGTACTCGAAAATCGTCAAGAAACTCATAGTACCTCTGTCCAAATATATGATGATCCTACAAATTGCAGCACCAAGTTAAAGCTATACAATGGGCCAATCAACTGTAGTTAACTTAATTCCCAACCTCAGCTTCCTCTTCTCCCCTATTTACCTCTTTGTTTGTCCCTCATCAATACACAGTCAAAATCACAACTATTTGCTACAGCAAAATAAGAATTCTTCTAAAGCAAACATTTTTATCGCTAAAAAACTGCAATTTCAGGGGTATATTGTGGCTTTTTCCAAGAAAAAAATGCCGAACAAAAAAAGAATCTTTCTAAAATGCATGATACAAAATTCAATAGAAAGTACCCTTCGGATGGTTGTGTTATTATTATCAGTCATTTATTTTGTACTTATTGTCTTTATAATTTTTTATTTGTTGTCCACTCTGATTGTTTCATAACTAATATTTTCTACTTTTGGGGTAATATCTTTTGAGATGAGGGTCTCTCAGAAACAACCTTTCTATCTCTATGAGGTAATGGTAAGATCTGTGTATATTTTACCCTCTTCAGACCCCATATGTGGGATTTTACTGGATATATTATTGTTGTTTGTACCCTTTGGGTGGTCCAGTAGTTTGGGCTTGAGACTTTCATGTTGCAGGTCTCAAGTTCAAAATCTTGTGTTGAGCTCATTGCATCGAGCTTGCCTAGTGCGGGTTACCACTCTTATGTGATTTGCGAGCTATGCCATAAGAGAGAGGGTTAACCTTGTGCGCACCGAAAGCAAAGACAGGTTAGAATGGATAGCTCACTGGTGGGATTGACGGGATAGAATGAGGTAGAACCAAGGGAGAATTATGGCTATAAAGGTCCTTGCCCTCTTAGGCACATGGTTCTAAATATTCAATCTCAAAGCGGTACTAAAAATTAGACAGAAGAACTATAACTAGAATTCTTCGCCCCCTTGTACCAAGAAGCAAGTTCAGAACATAAAGTATAGCAGCTCGATTTCGTTGTTATAAAAAAAAAAAAGGAATTCAATATAAGGCCAAAAAAATTTTCCATAAATCAAAATAATAAACATTTTATATAAACTAAAATCATACAGTACTTAACAGATTTCAGAAAAAAGGGTTGTCTCCTTAGCAAATAAAAAAAATCATACAGGTCTAGAAGAAAAAACAGAAGATGATTGGAGAACCCAGTAGCTCAATTGATTAGCTACGTGAATATTTACCTGATAGTTCGATTCCCCACTTCATAATTCCGTCCTCATTTTTCCCTTCCCATACACCAATTTTTTCTAAAAAAATAAATAAAAAAGAGGATAATTCTTACGTAAGGAGAAAAGTGATCAAGAGTCTGATTAAACCAGTGTTCTTCTTTAGTCAAATACTGAGAAGTTGAGATTCCATTTGAGAAGAAGAAGAAGAAAGCAACATGTAAAGCTAAGATTCTTAGCTTCATCCTTTTTGCTTATAAATTGAGGTAGCTTATTTTTATAATATAAAATATATTCATCCTTTCAATTTTCTTTTCCTTTGTTTTATTATCTTCTTGTATCTCATCTCTTACATAGGAGCTCGACTAAGTTTAGTGTTAGTTTGAATAGAGATATGCATTGATTGGTTCGATTGTATTTATTATTAATTTAATAATTTTTAAATATATTAAATCAATTAGATAATTGTTATCGCGAAAAATAACTTTGGTTTCGAAGAATTCGATTTATTACTTAATTAATTTAAGTAAGGATTAAGAAAGAGCAATGTATCAGGGGCTGAAAATCGAATCTTCGAGATTTGGAGCCGCCACTTGATTTTAAGGGAAAATCAAGAAACCATTTAAAACATTTTAAAAGACTTAACAGAAAAAATCTTTTAAAATCTAGAGAAAAGGTTCGGGTTCATATTTCCACTTCGAGAAAGTTTTACGCACTCGAAATGGCCGCTAACACGCGGTTATCCGGCGATTAGGTATTTTTGACTAACTTTAAAAATGTTAATTTATTATTATTAACTAGAAAAAGTTTAAGTAAAATATTAAAAAAAATGAGGAAAATACAACATTTAAAATCTTAACCACATTTTATTCAATTAAAATTAACTGAGTGAACTACTTTAAAAAATAATCAAGAACATAATGTTAAAATCTACCTAAATTTACTTATTTAAAGGAATTAATGAATTAGACTAAGTTGCTAGAATTTTAAAATTCGTTAAATATCTAAGTGTTAAAAGAAGTAAACATTCTTGAATTATTTTAAGGAAAAATACTTGAAGTCCTTTTAAGAAAATTCATAAAGTCTAATTTCTTAAAAAAGATTGGAATACCAAATTATTCAGGGATATAAAAATTAACATAAATGGCTAACTTATGCGGAAAATTAATCAGATTAAAACACAAAACATCAAATTAACGTTAGAGTTAAAGTTAAACGAAATCACAAAATATAATAAAATAATGAAGTGAGAGAATAGACCCAAAACTATTGGGCTTAGCAGGCCCAATCATCCACCTGTCCTAATTTTCTACAAAATTGGGCCTGCCAGGCCCACCCTTCTCTTGCTGCTGCTGATGGGCTGTTGGCCCATTTTTTTTGCTGCCAAAAAATTAGGGGTTCTGGGCCTTTTATCCCTGTTATACACCGGCTGTATATACACTGTATATCAGTGTATATCGGCCTTCTCCGACTTCCGAAAAATTTGAGATCGCTCCTTAAAACCTGCTTAATTCTTCACGACCCCGAGAAATGCAAGGTGGGTGTCCCGGAAGACTTGTTCGGGGCAGGAACTGGGACGACGACGAACCGAGAAGGAGTTCTCACCAACGAAACGGAAGCTCCCCTTAGAAACTTGAAGCTTCCGACTTCAAAAAATAACTTCAAAATTAAATGGATTTCGGACCGAAATTGTCTAACTCTTAAATGTAATTTTTATATGTTTTTGGGTCTGAAAAAAACCCTCCTTAACAGTGAGGAGAAAGGTCGAATTTATAGGGGAGAGTCGGGTTCGAATTTTTGGGGCATATGCGGACAAAATTAGGAATTTTGAGATTCAAAATTAGAACGTTGGAAAGGGTACCGTTTGGTTGTCGTTTTGCCCGAAATGGGCACTGATTTTGACTGATTTTTCTAGCGTTTGGCGTGGCTGGCTCTGGCTTTTCTAGTTTTTTTTTTTCTTTTTCTGGTTTTGGTTTACGTTGGGGGGAAGAAGAAGGGAAAGGGGATTAATTAAGGGTTTGGGCCGGGTCGGTTGGGGAGTGGACTGGGCAAGGGATTTAAAATAGTATGGGTTTTGGGAAGGGGACGAAATTGGGTTTAAAAAGGGGGTCTGGGCTGGAAAGGGAGTAATTGGGCTGCTGGAATGGGATTTTAAAGGGGAATTGGGCCTGAAAAATTGTGCCAAAGAGAAGACTGGGCTAGAAATGGGGTAATTAATCCTAAAATAATTAAAGTAAAGTATTTAAGGATAAAGTCTTTTGAGAAACTTTGAAAAATTATCGAAAATATAATACTTAACCATTGATATTTAAATAAATATATAATATACAATATATATTTTTCTTTTGCATTTTTGAAAGCCAATTATTTCAAATTGTTAAAAGCTCGATGATTAATTTATACCGTGGAGGGTCAAAATTGGGTGTCAACAATAATTTTTATTAATTTTTTATTTTTAATTGTTCGATTTTTTATTTACCCAACAAAAAAATGATCATAAAATAAGTAGTCGACTTATTTAGTAATTTGACGTGATATAATGGAATTTTTAAATCTATTGAACTTAGTGAAAATAGATTGAAAAAGCACAATTTAGCACAATTAATATTCATATATTAAAGAAATTCATAATTAAATAACACATCCGCTAAATAGAAACATTAAACTAAAAGCCCAGACAAAATGAGCACCTAGGAAAAAAAGGCCATATGCAGATAATGAAGAATTATAAGACTGAATTACTTGGGATGCATATGCCCATAAGAAATCGCGGAGCCACCCATTAATAGTAATAGAACTCTATGCAAAGTTTCCTCCCGTGATATGAGTTACTAAATAATGTGATATAATGAAACAAGCAAGCCAATTATAAATGACATAGTGCTTTTAAAAACTAGAGTGAGACAAATAAGGAATTGTAAAAATGATGAACTTATTTTTATTTATCTAGTTTTGCAACGTAACACTCACCTAATTTGAAAAAATATTCTTCGTGAGTACATTATGTCAACCCCCAAATGAAAACTATAATACGATGACTAAATCAACAGAAAGTAAACAAAATATTTGTTGAGCACCTAACCTTAACAATATGGAATATCTGGCCTCATATTCTAATTTATTTCTTTGATGGAAGACTTATACATTGAAAATCAAGCAAAATACATGATTTACGAGTATTGATATAGTGGCAAGTAATGTTAAAATTAAGTATAACTTACACAAATCCCATTCTGATTTTTAAAAATCTCCAAAAATCCCGAATCTTTCACTAATTACTAAAAATACCGACTTTTTGTATATTTTTGATACCTGCAGAGGCAGTGTTGATACTTACGTTAGTGTAACCGAAATTTAATGCTCCTGCGCTTAATTAGGAAAAAAATTTACTGTCAACTATGTCAATCCCTTGATTGACGGTTTTAGGTTACAAATTAATCAATTAATCCATAAAAAACGTTATAGACATTGTGATTTGAATTTCAAAATTAAACGGATGATTCAACCAACAAGAAAAAAAATGCAGATCAGCAATTAACAATTCTGCGCTGGGAAAAAAAACGTAGGTCGTCAAATCATGAATATTTCCATTTTGATATGTCACAGTGGAACATGGGAATCTGATGTAGTTTACAGTGGTTATAAAAGTGATGGAATTGTCGTAGGTGAGAATACGTCTTTTGTTAATCTTAGAGCTGCAATTGCATCGGTATTGGGTATCAAATTTACTTAATTTTTTAGGTATCCACATCATCTTTCAAAACCCTCAAAAAAATAGGTATCAATTTGACAAACCAACCAGTGTAAATATCAAGAAATAAGTTACTTAAGTATCAATCTTACTTAATTTGTTAGGTATCCACATCAACTTTCAAAATCCCCAAGTCAAATAGGTATCAATTTGACAAACTAACCAGTGTAAATATCAAGAAATAAATTACTTAAGTATCAATCTTACTAAACTTGTTAGGTATCCACATCCACTTTCAGAACCGCAAAAATTGGGTATCAATTTGACAATCCAAACAGAGTACATCTCAAGAAATCAATTACTTACGTACAAAATTTAGTTAATTTGTTAGGTTCCCACATCAACTTTCAAGCACCTAAAAAATAGGTATCAAATTGACCAACCAAGCAGTGTATAATATCAAGAAGTCAAATACTTATGGATCAAATTTACTTGATTTGTTACGTATCCACATCAACTTTCAAAACCCCAAAAATTAGGTATCAAAATGACAAACAAAAGCAGTGTAAATATGCGTCAGTAATACATTCTTACAGATTCTCAAATTTTTTTTGAATCACTAACTCTTAAAGATGACTAATTTGTGTATTTGCGGGTTTGGGAGGATAAAATCGATTTATCTTGGGCAATGGTGGTCGTGCAGAAAGTGAAGAATGTGCTATACTGATCCGACTTGCATGCCGTTTCCGACCTGTGGATCTTGATGTGGACGCTACATCCTTCACTTTTTTACCTCTTGCAGTTGAGATTTCGTCGGCCTCATTGCCGGAAGCGTTGTGGTGGTCGACATTGGCAGTGTCGACTTCTTCACCACATTCGAACACTTCTTGTGTAAGGCCAAGACTAAACGAAGGTATGGATTCCATTGTTGATTGAAAGAAAATCTAAAAAAATTTCTAATAATGGGGGTCAGGATGGAGATAATGGGATTGAAAACTGAAAAAAGATAGAGAAGAAGAATGAAAACTAAAAAAGGAAATTTAAATCTTCCTATGGAAACTGCAAGAGAGAGAAAATATTTTTTAAAAAAAAATTCAAAAACGGCTTAAAAACGGAAAAATTAAAATCTAAAAAAATGAGAGAAAATGATTTTAAAAAAAAAAATAAAAAAGCTGCTTTAAAAAAGGAAAATGTTTAATTTGAAAAGTGATTAACATTAATTAGACATCTACACCTAATAAAATTTCCAATTATAACTCATAATAAAAGAATATATTCTTTAAGTATCAAAAATAAGTTGAAAAAATTTAAAAGATGGGATTTACGTAATTTTTATAAAAAGTTGGGAAAATTTGATATTTGGATAAAAAAGGTTGGGATTTTCATAAATTAACCTAAAATTAATTATATTTAATATCTATGAAGGGGTAAAGTAGTAAATTATTATAGGGTTAATGGGTTATTGATTTACTCAAAAACCCAATATTAAGAATCCAAATCGAACTGATAATCCGATAATTTTTTTTTGTAAAATCATTAAAAATCTATTAATCTAATAACCCAATAATAATACGAGACCTCTCCAATAATATGAGGTCTAATAACCCATTTTCCTTTCCTTTGTTTTCTTATCTTGTTGTATCTGGTCTAGCTGGAGCTCGACTAATTTTAGTATTAGTTTGAAGACGTTATATGAAAAAAAATCAAAGTTTTATGTAATCGTGTAATTTTCAAATTATATTTTAAGTACACAAATTATAAAAATTATTAAAATTATAATATTTTCTCTGTTTTATTTTATGTAATAGTATTTAACTTCGTACAATATTTAAGAAAATGAAAAGCTTTAAAATTATGTGGTTCAAAATAATTCTTAGATATTTGTGTGATGGTAAATTATTTCATTAAAGGTAAAAATAAACTTTATAATTAAAATATTTTTAATTATAATAAGGTGTCATTTTTTTTATAATGGACTAAAAAGAAAAAGATCTACATAAAATGAGACATACAGACTAATTCTTATTTTATCTTACTGAATGAATGAAACATAATCCATAAAACAAGTTATTGGAATATCCTAAAGTGACGTATTTGATAAAATATATATTTTTATGTTTTTTTATAAATAAATATTTGTAATTATGAATTTTTAAATATACATAATTTTCTAAAAATTACTAGTCAATAATAATAGTAATTAGGTGCTTTTAAATACAAATTTTTGACATGATACAGACATTATCTTTATGCGGAATATGAAATTCTTCTTTTGCAAAATTTAAAATTAATAACTAATTTTCCAAAAAAATATAATTACATATTAAATGCTATCTGAAAATAAAGATTTAAAATAACGACTTCATGTTACGTTTCTTTTTAAAAAAAAATTATGGGATAAGCAAATATATACTAGTTAATTAGTTGTAATTAATTACGGCTCGCGGCAAACATATATCTGTAATTACAATTTGTGTTTTGTGTAATTCGTGTGATTTATACAAACATTGTGTGTGATTATACAAAAGTTGTGCACGAATCAAATTGTATAATGAAATATACAAACACTGTGAATTGTATAACAAATTACACAAATATTGTGCACAAATTGTATAGTGAAATATACAAACTGTCACGCCCCGGGAGGGTACCCTAGACGTGGCCGGGACTCAGAAACTATTGCTAGCCCCCAAGCGAACCACTTGTTTTCAGGACAGTCAATTAACATCAACATAGCGTAAGTGAAGCAGTGAACAACATCAATAAAAAGGCCAAAGGCCAACATCTGTCTCAACATCAACTAAGTAAGTAAAAGTACTACTTAGTTCATAAGGAAAACATCAACATCAACCTCGACATTATGTCTACGAAGCCTCTAACCTGACTCAACTGTCTAAGATGGTACCATGACAGGCCATGGCTACCAGACTCAATGAAGAAAGGAAACATTAAACAAAAAGGGTCTCCTCCGGATAGCAAGGAGGCTCACCAATATTGGAACTCGAAATCTCTGGCCTCAACGGTGCATCTGCTGAAGTCCTCTAACTCCTGTATCTTCATCATAAAACGATGCAGCGTCAAATGGCGTCAGTACGTGGAATGTACTGGTATGTAAAATAGCTTAATAACAATATAAGTACAACAGCAAAAAGGAAAACATTAACTCAACATCATACTCCATCACAACGTCAAGCGTCTATCTAAGGCAAGAGGTTAGAATAGACAACTGACTCATCAACCTCTCATCTCTACATCATCATCATATCAAACTCATCTCAAGGAAACTCGACTCAACTCACTCGAGGGACCTCAACGTCAACCCAACCCAGGGAACATCAACATTGACTCAACTCATGGAACATCGACTCAGAACATCACATCAACATCAACATCAGAGTTCTATCAAATAGAACCTAACTGGGAGTTTCTCTAACCGACAACCATCACCTATGAGCCAGTGATGATACAACGAAGCGATGTTGTTTCCACATCCATCCAATACCCTGCCCCGGGTAAAGGACATCAACCTCAATGGATCCACAAGAAAAACCTCAGTCCTCATTTGGGAGAAGATAGGAGCCATCCGCATTGCGGTTCAATCCCCTCTTCCTACGCGGGCCACGTAGTTAATGGGTTCAAGTGGGACTCACTCTTACCCATTTCGGTGCTCAATACTCCTCTCAGAACTTGACATGCTCATAAAACCTCAAATTCATCAGTCCCATAGGGACATAATACCTCATCATCAGTCCCATAGGGACATAACATAATACCTCAACATCAACATAAGTTCCGTAGGGACATAATATAATACCTCAACATCAACATCAGTCCCGTAGGGACCTAGTACCTCAATATCAACATCATCTCACCTCATCAATATCAACATCAACATCATGGACTCAAGATACTCTTTTAGAGATTAAACTTTCAAATTTAAGACATCATAAAACATCATTCTCATCAACATCATCATCAAGAATCTCGTCAAATGTGAAATACAATCACAATATTATCATCATCAAGGCTCTAGACACATCCCGTAATTTCATTATGCATGCTTTTCAAATAAAATAATCATAGGGTTTTAAAATACACTCATGAAAATGAATCATGATAGATTAGTGATGATAATCAATTCATGTAAGAAAACATTTAGACATAAAATAACATCAATTCTACATGCATCAAATTCTTCACATTAACCTCATCATGACAAGATACAATTCTCTTTACTCAGAAGGGCACATGGGAGAACATTCTCATGCTTTAGGTTAACCTTACATACCTGGAATGATTTGCTAACACGAATTTACACAACCTTCTCTTGATCTCCTCAACCTCAACTCTCCTCAAGCCTTGACTTAGTGACTTCTAGGAGAAATACCTCTTGAATGGGGTTTTTGAAACCCTTTTCTTAGAAACCGACCTTTATTGGTCGTAGGGGAACGTTTAGGATTGATAGGATGGACTAAAATGTCCTCCGTAATTTAAAAGAATTTTTCTCCGACCTGAAATAACACAGTCCGCGATGCGGACCTGTCGCGGACAGTGTATTTTCGAAAAAACTCAACTACGTCAAAAAAAATTACAGAAAAATATAAGTGTGGCTCCGCGACAAGTCCGCGACGCGATTCCATCGCGCAATCACACTGTTTTTCATTTTGGAACGAAAAATTATCTTTTAACTCGGTCGCTCTAAAAATCGACCGAGACCCTTCTCCCATTCAATTTTCAGTGTTGATCACGAATCCGCTCTCGGATTTTCAATCCGAGCATCGAAAGACGCATTTTACGCACATCTCTTCCCTAGGGGTATTTTGGTCATTTACCAAGCGTTACACAAACGCTACACAAAAACTACGAATTGTATGGCAAATTACACAAATGTTGCGCGAATTTATACAAACATTGCTATATATAACTATAGTTATAAAATGCAATCACCCAAATGTAATGACCCATAACTAGAATTAGTCCTCTTGACTTCATAAAAATATCTCCCTCATAAAATTTTAAATGGGTATTTTGGACTATTCGATAGCTATGACAATTTAATTTGTGGGTCAGTGTAAATAATTACTATAAGTGTTGGACTAAATATTAATTTGCTTAAAATCCTATACCACTTGATCTATGTATTAAATTAGGTTAGTGGGATTTATCAGTTTCAGAAGAAAAAAATAAGATAAGAGGAGGAAAGAAAACTCACCTGAAGGTTGTCGAAAAACGCGTGCAGGAGGTAATTTACGCATCTTCCTTTATTATGTATATATGTAGAAGAAGATAGGATATAGAGTAGTGGAAACTAACGACGGCAGGTTCAATGTTCAATTGTTCCAAAGAAAAATTATGACGACACGACCTAGGGATTTGGGGAGAAAGTTGCATATAATTAATATTTATTTTCATTATTAATAAGTCTTGGTGTTTTAAAATATTTCATACTAGAATAATGTTAATCCAACTCTTCTGTCAGTGCTTTGGTTTTGTTGTTTTAGACCAATGGCTACTATGTTTATGCGTCCTCGACTGCATATATATATATATATAGGTATATTTTAGTATTAATCTTAGAGGAATTGAAACTTAACCCTAGGCTTGAAAGTTTGGAAATTGATTATAGAATTGGTTAGTTTTTGGGTCTAAGCTACACATATAGTTATATGGATATTGTGAGTTTTGAAATCATATTGTGATAATTTATTTGACTAGATAGTGATGCTACGGATTCTATTCGAAAGGGGAAAGGCTCAAGTGTTTGATTGATCGTGAATTGACTAAGGCAAGTGAACTTTCAAAACTTTGTAATTCTTGTAGAATTCTCAAATTATCCTTTCTTCTATCTGTGAATCGTGAAATATTTTAATGTTATAAAAATTGAGGTAACTAGATGTAAATGTGAGTTGGTGTTGTGTTGTGACACTTGAATTTGAAAATGTGGCTAAGTGATGAGATTTCTATTTTTGAGATATATTGTTGTGGTTGGTGATTATGAGTGGGTTTGTTTGTGGACTTCATCTCATGATCATTCATTCTATGACACACACATTTGCATTGTTCTGGATATTGTTATGAGTGGGATGGTAAAAGTTGGGGTCGAGGTCTTTACCGGTCGAGATGTGATGCCGAGGTATTTGCCAGCAATATTGTAATACTAAAATCTGTGATAATGATATTGTGATGCCGAGGTCTTTGCCGGCAATATTGCGATACTGAGATCTTTGCTAATGATATTGTGATGTCGAGGTCATTGCCAACAGTTATTGCATAATCATTGCATCTCATCCTTGCATATTCTTGTGTGGTATGATGTTATTCATGTGATTGATTGTGTTATCACTTGCGAGTTGTGGCTTGTGATTTGATAATTGTGATATACTGAAAAACCATCTCTATTATGAATTATGTATTGCTGGATTGAGCTGATTTTCTGTGCAGGTTGTAGTTGTGGAGGTCGGTTGGGATGAAAAGAGTTTGTGTATTCTATTGGACTTATTCTGTTTTGTTAGTTGACTTGTTGGGTATCGCGTTGTTTTTGGTACTCACCGTTGCTTCTACACTTGTGTGGGTTTTGAGCTCGGACAGTGAGTAGTATTTTTCCTTGATCATCCGAGGCTTCTCAGGAGATTTAGAGAGATAGTTGTTGTCATCTGGCTGACTCTCTTGTTCCTATTTCTTTCTGTTTTGTTCTATTCAAGAAGAAAGACAGTTTAGAGATGTAATTCTTTTGATTCTGTATTGCTAGTGGCTTACATATGTGACAACCAATCCTTGGGAAGTGTTTAAGTTGTGAAGACTTTTCAGCTTTAGTTACCTATCTTAGTTAGTTACTTTCGCACGTTATTTTTTATTCTCATTGGGTTTAGCTGACTTGTTTGGTGGGATTGAGCAAGTGTCATCACGTCCATTTTTAGGTCATAACACCAAACTATATCTATGCAGCATAATTAAAATATTTTTTGAGTGGCTATATGCGAATAAAATATTTATCCACTATACTACCTTGATGATCCTTTTTGTTGTTAAAACATCACAACTTGCTTAATGTGTTTCACCTAGCATCACATATTCTATGATATTGCGGGAATTAAAAAAAATAAAAGCTTAAGTCATCGATAGACATCTAACTTCGTCCATATTTTTCACTTAGACACCTCAATTAAGACTAGTTCCTATTGAACACCTAAACAATTCAAAACATGTACCTATTAAACACAAAATGCTGATTTGGCAAAAAATTATGAAGTGTGTGTAATTCACTTGTGCTGACGTGACAAAGTGACAAATTAAAGGATGACATTTGACAAATGAATAAGAAAAAAAAATTATAATAAGACAAAAAAGAAAATCTATTGTTTATTTCATTACCTAATTTTTATTTTATTTTTTTTGCATAAATGTATATATATAACCAACCATCCAACTCCCCCTGCCACCCAGCCCCCTGGCGTCGCCTCCCAACCCATATATATATATATATATATATATATATATATATATATATATATATATATATATATATATATATATATATATATATATAATATCTCTTCTTCTTTATGCACTAAAAAAATTCATATAAGTGTATATTTTAATTATATTAAAGAATTATTTGTATATGTCATATCTAAAAAAAATCGTAATTATATGTATATAGGCTGGGGGGCAGGGCGGGGCGAGGGGCGGGGGTGGGAGGGGGTGGGAGGGGGGGAGGTAGATGGGTGGTTATATATATATACACACACATACATATGCAAAAAAAAAAAATAGATAATGAAATAAAAATAAATTTTCTTTTTTGTTTTTTTGTAATTTATTATTTAAATTCTTTTTCTTATTCACATGTCAAATGTCATTCTTTAATTTGTCACATTGTTACGTCATCGCAAGTAAATTACATACACTTTATATTTTTTGTCAAATCAACATTTTGTGCTTAATAAGTACATGTTTTAAATAGTTTAGGTTTTCAATATGAATTAGTCTAAGTGAAAAATACGGACAAGTTCAGATGTCTATTGATGACTTAAGCCAAAAATAAAGAATAATTTTGGTAACAAAAATTATGGCAAGTCATATCTTTTGGACCATCGATCAAAATAATTATTATATTTATTTAAATACTAGTGACAAAATTCATGCGTTGCACGAGCTCAATTACCAGATCGTCCCTGAATTTTTTATGTAATTTTTAGATACATAAAAAACTTAAAAATAAGACAAATAAATTAAAATGTAAGAACCATCAAAAAAGTATAGAGACCTCCTAAAGTTGCTCAAGCCGGCATGTCGACATGCTGCCTGCTTGAGCAGCTTCATTGACACTTGTAAGATAGTAGTAGATAATAATATATAGCATTATATATATATATATATATATATATATATGTACGCGCGTTTATTGGCTATTATTTTGATGAGCGAATGTACAATATAATTTTAGACAAGTTACCCATTCAACCAATTGGTTGAAATAATTACTGGGGGTAGAGAATTCTAGACACAATTTGAAACTCAATGGATAATGAACATGCTCCTTTCCACTTCTTCATTTAAATATACTTGGAATGTTCAAACTCGTAATTAACATCTAATCTACGAATCATGCATTATATTTTTACCATAAATATTCAAACTCGTAACGAGCACCTAACGTACAAATCATGCCCTACATTGACCAAAGCCATTGCACCTATCATCTATCCAATTTTTTCCCTATATGTAGATGCAATCATATGCCCAAATACCACCGAAGTCGATTAAACTTTTTTGACTTTAACATATAAATATAGCAAGATGATCTTTTCAGACAGGTACAAAATTTGGACTAAGAACTAGATTGACTACTGCTATTGCAAAGATACAACAATAACAGTAAAATTCCACAAGTGGGGTTCGAGGAGGGTAAAATGTATGCAGACCTTACCACTACCTCATAGAGATAGAGAGCCTGTTTCCAGAAGACAATGATACAATAATCTTACCCTACGAAACACCGGTGCACATATGGTTGAAGTTCAACCAACTTTGCCTGAACTTCGTCCATGTCTGAAGTTGTTCCAAAGTAGATAGATGTGCGAAAATTTTCAAAAAGTGGAAACATATTAAATAATGATATCCAAATGGGGAAGTTGGATATTCTAAATCATAGTTCTTCCAAAGAATAAGATGCAAAGTTAAAGATCCCTCAACTCCTTACTGTGATTTATGAGTTGCAGACCTTTATGAAAGTGAAGTCCACTTCAAATACTGGTCATTTCACAGAAATTGTCCAGTAGACTTATATACATGTCATCTCACACAAATCCTGCTTATATATGTTTAGAAAGCGAGCATTTTTTTTCCCAAGAACGACCATTATGATGCAATGTCAACTACAATCATGAACTGTAAGTTCAAGAAGAACTTTTCATATTAATAGAATGTCACAGTACACGAGATCTACTCATACAGATGACATCGTTCATGGATGAGCAACTATACATCTGTCCATGATGAGATACATTATTTAGTGGTTAGTTAATGTACATGAAGTATACGTTAAGTTGTATAGCTCTGAGATGATGTTCACATTGAACTCCTACCTGAAACCTGGCACTGGGACAGCCACAAGTCTATATGTTCAACAATCTTTTCCCTTACTTTACGAACTGCATCAGGAGAACTGCAGTTTTTAGCATCACCTGTGATATGAACGAATTGTCATGAAATGCATCATGGTTCATTGCTTCAAAAGAAGGAACTTCACGAAGCATCATTTCTAAGACAAGCTGACGAGCAATGCACACAACCATGCTGGTAAAATTTGTGACATGATGTGCAAGAAGATTCTAGAATCGGAATGCACTACGATTAATCAGGTTGTTGTTCCTATCATGTGTGGAGACCGGAAGCTATATTCAGACAATTGTCCAATTTGATGCTAACTTCGACTAATTTTATTTGGTGAGCAAACTTACGTATTCAACTATTGTCGTGAGATTGTTCATGTGCAATTACAACAACAACATACACAGTGATGTTCATGTACAATTGTAAGAACAAAAGCGTGGATGCTCTGCCACCACTAAGTATGAAAAAGTCGGAGAAATTATACCTTCCGGATCAGTAGACACTCCACTTGTAAAGTACTGATAGGATTAAACAAAGAGTTTAAATTATATGTACCATCAGTGTACAAGATTTTTTTTTACACCATCAGGTAAATTTAAAGATAATTACTATAATATTTTTCAAGAAATATTTATACCTTTTGAAAAGAATATAATTTACGTAGGTATTATGTGGCAATGGTAAAATGACGATGTTGCGATTCTTGTCTTTTCTTTGTATTTTTATTCCTTTCGTTTTACTGAAATTATTATTTTCATCTTTCATTTTATTTCAAGAAAACTTGATTTATGACATTCATATTTATAATAATAATAATTTTAATATAATACAACAACAACAACATACCCAGTGAAATCCCACAAGTGAGGTCTGGGAAGGGTAAGATGTACGCAGACCTTACTACTACCACACAGGTGGAGAGGCTGTTTCCTGGAAACCCTCGTCACAAAAATCATAATATAATGTGTAATAAAAAAAAAATTTGAAAGAGATGGAAGATGTAGGGCGTTTTTCAAGAGATTTTCCGTGTTCTATGAAAAATACAATAATAGAAAAATGAAACGAACACTTCGAAAAACACTTAATTTTGTGGAAAAAATACCAATAAATCCTAGAATCAATAAACAAAATTAAAATATATCTAAAAAAGTTAGCTTTGTTGTAGATATAAAAATGCAATTGTTATGGATTGAAAAAAGCATGCACAAAAGACTACATAGTGAAGGAGAAAGAGATGGATATATATGCTTGTAAAATAATTAAGAAAAAAGATAGTTAGATTGTAGTGCAATAGCAAATTAAACTCTTAAACAAATTACAAACTAAAGAAAGAAAAACATATCAGCTGAACTTGGGTCATTGAGTTTTTTAACAAGTCAAAATGCTTTATTAATCAACAGATATGGTTCAAAGTTTACACCAAGTGTATCTGGAACAACCACATTCCACTAGCAAACCTCTACCAATTATTAATACCAAAAGATATCCTTTTACTATGGTAGAATAAAGCAAGAGCAAGCTTTTTATGCTCCTCAAATACCTCTTAATGCCTTAAACAATCAAATTCCTTTTCTTCTTTCCCAAATTGCCCAAAATGACAAGACAATGAAGTTACTTTCGACTCTGTTTTTCTTCACCTTTACAAATCTCTTTAGCCTCAACTTTGCAACTACTCTGCCACGATCTCTAATAACACCCAACTTGATGTCAAATAACAAAAGACAAGGACAAAGCTGTGAAGATATTCGCGATTGCACTTAAATATGGCTTGTAGAGGCGGATTTACCTGGGTGGGAGGGGAATCGTAATTCTTTCTTCAAAATTGAAGTAAATCCTATGATTCAACGAAAGGGCATATAATTTTAGGTTTTCAACTTCACCATTCCTTTCGTGGGAATACAATTCGAGATGAAAAACTTCAAGAAACTTATTTTCTTCCAAGAAATAGATTTAGAATCAAGATAAGAAATATGAAAATAAGAGCTTCCATTCGTAAAATTTGTTAAAAATGTCGACTAATTCGTAGGCAAGGGCGCATTATAGTAATTTGTTCTAACTTGCGACATAAACAAAGACAGGGCTAATTAGACTTGCCAGAAGAGTCGATGTACAAAATACAAATAAAGAATCTATTTTGATATGAAATGGATATATCCATATATTTCTGACTCATATTTACGAGATGATAAAAAATATGGAAAAAGTTATACCAAAATTAGTTTGCGTCAGAATGGATGTATTGGTTCATATAAGGGAGCACGTAGAATACCAAAGGAAGTTATTCATGTTCAAGCAAGTTTCAATAATACCATTGTCATTGTTACAAATGTATGGAATTGAGTAGTTTTTTGATCCTCAGCTGGTATTTCTGGATCCAAAGGTATGAGAAGAGGAACACCGTTTGTTGCTCAAACCCCAGCAGCAAACGCTATCCGTAGAGTAGTGGATCAAGATATGCAACGAGCAGAAGTTATGACAAAAGGTGCCAATCTCGAAAGAGATGCAGCATTACGAGCTATCCAACGAAGTGGTATACTATTAACTTTCATACGAGATGTAAATTTGATGCCACATAATGGTTGTAGACCTCCGAAAAAAAGACGTGTGTAGAACTGAACATTGAAGAAATCTTAAGAGAAATAAAAGATCCGATGATGTAATCAAATAATAACACAATGGTTCGAGAAAAAGTAACAGTATCTACTCGAACACTACAATGAAAGTGTGTTGAATGAAGAACAGACAGTAAACTCCTTTATTATGGATGGCTTTATTTTGTCTCCTCTTATGAAAGGCCAAGCCGATACAATAGGCATTGCAATGCAAAGAGCTTTACTTGAGGAAATAGAAGGAACATGTATCACACGTGCAAAATCTGAGAAAGTCTCATATGAATATTTTGCCACAACGAGCATTCAAGAATCGGTACGTGAAATTTTAATGAATTTGAAAGAAATAGTATTGAGAAGTAATTCTATTTGTGTCAAGGGTCCTGGATATGTAACTACTCAAGATATAATCTTGCCACCTTATGTGGAAATTGTTGATAAAACATAACATGTTGCTAGTTTAACAGAACCAATTGATTTTTGTATTGGATTACAAATAGAGAGAAATGCAAGGAGGTCGTGGGTTATATGTGACCAAGAGATCATGGGTTCAAGCCTTGAAAACAACCTCTGCCAGAAACACAAGGTAAGGCTACGTACAATAGAACCCTTGTGGTCGAGCACTTCCCCGTACTCTACGCATAGCGGGAGCTTTAATGCAAACCAAGCTTCCTCTTTATTCCAAATAGAGAGAAATTGTGGATATCTTATAAAAACGCAACATCAGTTTCAAGATGGAAGTTATCCTATAGAAGATGTATTCATGCATGTTCGAAATGTGAATTATAGTATTCATTATTATGAGAGTGGGAATGAAAAATAAGAGATACTTTTTATCAAAATATGGACAAACGGAAGTTTAACTCTTAAAAAAGCACTTCATGAAGCATCCTAAAATTTAATTAATTTATTTCTTTTTTACATATGGAGAAAGACAACTTATATTTACAGGATAATCAACACATGGTTCCTTTATCCTCTTTTACCTTTCATGATAAATTGGCTAAACTCATAAACGACAAAAGCAAAACAGCATTGAAACTGATTTTTATCGACCGATCAAAATTGTCTTCCATAATCCATAATTGTCTCAAAAGTGTCCAATATATACACATTATTGGACCTTTTGAATAACAACCAAGAAGATCTTATGAAAATTGAACATTTTTATAACAAAGATATAAAACAGATATCGGGCATTTTAGAAAAAATATTTTGTAATTGATTTAGCAAAAGATAAGTTTTAAATCTGTTGGACTTGGTGAAAATAGATTGAAAAAGCACAATTTAGCACAATTAATATTCATATATTAGAAAGAAAGTCATAATTAAATTGAATAGATGTATCTAGGGAGAATTCTTCCACTGGGTATGTTGTTGTTGTTATTGTTGTTGTATCTAGGGAGAATTCGCTTTGAAGAAACTATTCCCTAGATATACATGTCGTGTTAGTTCATAATTGAATCAATTAAAAATTTTAAAAATGACCTAAAGTTAGAGATTTATCAATAGGTAATGTTGCACCAATGCCCAACCAAAGGGCGACTGCAATACCAATCAAAAAGACAGTCATAGCTACTGGACGGCGAAATGAATTTTGAAATTTATTAACATTCTCTAAAAAAGGTACTGTTAATAATCCTACAGGTATCGAAACCACTAAAAGAACTTCCAATAATTTATCGGGCACTCTATGAAGTATTTGAAATACAAGAAAGAAATACCATTTAGGTAAGATTTTCAAAGGGGGTGCAAATGGATCCGCTGGTTCACCAATAAACGGCTAAGCCTACATTATATGAAATAGTACCTAGAATTATTACTGGAAAAATATATAAAAAAATTATTGGGCCACGCGGGTTCGCCATGATAATTATGACCCATACCCTTAGCCAATTTAGCTCTTAATGCAGGATCATTCAAGTTGGATTTTTTTTGTTCTTAGGATAGGTGAATTCTTGTAGATCCATCTCCTGAGGGAACTGGACGTAATAACTTTCAATCATCCAGCTTGAGCAAGAATAGAAAGAACCAAACGAATCCATATAAAATATATATATGGTACCTGTATTTACACATACACATATATTGATATATAAATGGTTCAATGTATGAAAAAATTGTCTGAATTCTTTTGTATGGAGTTGCAACTATCCATTACAAAACAAAGAATTCTGTTCTTACTAGTAAATACTCAAGACCCGAATAGGCTTACAAATCAAATCTTTTATTTCTCTTGAGATTTGTTCAATGTTCATTTCTATACGCGTCTTTTTTCGGAGGTCTACAACCATTATGTGGCATCAGAGTTACATCCGTACGAAAGTTAATAGTATACCACTTCAACGAATAGCTCGTAATGTTGCATCTCTTCCGAGACGAGGACCTTTTATCACGACTTCTGCTTGTTGCATACCTTGATCCACTACTGTACGGATACTGTTTGTTGTTGCGATTTGAGCAGCAAACGGTGTTCGTCTTCTCGTATCTTTGAATCCAGAAGTACCAGCTGAGAACCAAGAAACTACTCGACCCCGTACATATGTAACAGTGATAATGGTATTATTGAAACTTGCTTGAACATGAATAACTCCCTTTGGTATTCTACGTGCACCCTTACGTGAACCAATACATCTATTCCGACGTGAACTAATTTTCCGTATCGATTTTGCCATATTTTTATATCTCATAAATATGAGTCAAAGATATATGGATATATCCATTTCATATCAAAATAGATTCTTTATTTGTACATCGGCTCTTCTGGCAAGTCCGATTAGCCCTGTCTTTGTTTATATCTAGGGTTAGAACAAATTACTATAATGCGCCCCCGCCTACGGATTAGTTGAATTTTTCACAAATTATACGAATGAAAGCTCTTACTTTCATATTTCTTATTCCTTAACTTAATTCTGAATCTATTTCTAGGAAGAAAATAGGTTTTTTTGAAATTTTTCATCTTTGAATTGTATTCCCACAAAAGAAATGGTGAAGTTGAAAACCTAATCCTTCAAATCTTTGTTATGGAGTCGATAAATTATATGCCCCCTTTGGTTGAACCACAATGACTTACTTTAATTTTGACCCTATCTCCTGGCAGTATCGGTATAAAACAGAATTCCTACCCCCCCACCCCCCCTTTTTTTCTTTTTCACAAATTTCACAAATAGGAAGTTTCGAATCCAATTTGTATATTATAAAAGGATAACCAGATATAACACAATTTCTCCACCTATTTTGGTAAAAAAATTACACTGTATATATAAAATCAAAATTGAATATTATGTTTATATAATACATAATGAACCCCCTCAACACATGGAAAGGCGTAGCACAAAAGTTCAAGGGGTTCATTCTGCTGAAGGTCGTGGGTCCAATACTAGTTCACACTTATTCTTTTTAAATTTTGTCCTTTCTCACTTCTTTTTCTTTTTAATAGGCAATTGGGCTTTGTCCTTATTAAGTCCAAATGAGCATTTGGGCTTGCAGTAGACAAACTAATAAGAGTAATTTTTTGTTTTAGTTTAACCCTTTTTTTTAGTCAAGGTAAATTTGTATTCACAAAAGGCTCATCTACAACAGATGATGCAGAACATTTTACAATCCACACATGGTGTGAGCCCTTCCTCGGTGAGGACTACACAACTAAACAAGACTTTACAAGTTACCTATGAAGTCAACTATGTCTACTGTATTCCCTAACATATCATGTTTACACCAAAAATAAAGTAAACTAAGGTATATGATTCTAATCTTCTGGCTGTTGGTCCCTTTACCTTCAAAACATCTTGAATTTCTCTCCCACCACAATGTCCACCAGACACAAGCTGGAATGGATTTCCACCAAATCTTCAGTGGCTCCCCTGCTGCCAATACCTTTCCAGCAGTTGAGTAAGTCCATAGTAGACTTAGGCATTACCAACTGGCTCCGAGGATATAGAGGAACATGTTCCACAGATTTGTAGCGGCTTTGCAATGAATAAATAGATGGTTGTTTACTTTTGCTTCTTGATTGCACATATAACACCTTGAGCAAATCTGGAAACCTCTTCCTTGTAACACCTCATGTGTTGGCAAGCTTGTCTTAGCACTAACCACCTAAAACAAGCTACTTTAAATGGGTTTTTAACCTTCCAAATTAGTTTCCAAGGCCATACTTCTGTGTTGACTTGGTTATTGTTCTTCCACCAGTAGCAAGACTTCACTGTGAAGACCCCTTTGTTGTACAGTGACCAGATTGGCTTGTCTGCATTAGTGGCAATACCTGGGAAATTGTTCAAAACCTGGAGAAATCTAGCCATCTCTATCACTTCCCAATCATAGTGCTCTTCTGAAGATCAGATTCCAACCCTGGGGCTCCACATTTGTGAGACTAAGGCATTCCTTTGTGAGCTTTGAGTGTAAAGATGGGGGGAAAAAGATTTCTCAAGTTATCTTCTCCCACCCAGTGCTCATTCCAGAAATCAACTTTCATCCCATTACCCACTTGAAAGGAATTGTTGTTGTAAAACTGAAGCCACAACCTCCTAATGGTCTTCCAGACACTATATCCAAAGGTGCCCATGACCTCCTCTGTGGTCCACTGGCTATGCAAACCATACTTATCTTCAATAAACCTTCTCCACAATGCTATATCTTCTGTGCAAAACCTCCAAAGCCGTTTTTGAAGTAAGCATTCATTTTGTGTACTGAGCTTTTTAATGCCCAAACCCCCTTGATTTCTGTTAGTGTCAGTGAATCCCACTTGACCAGATTATAACCTTTTTTCTCCTTATTTCCTTGCCATAGGAAAGACCTCCTTAATCTGTTAATCTTCTTCTCAATGCGTTTGGGTATTGGAAACAGGCTCATCATGTATGTAGGGAGAGCATCCATCACAGACTTGATAAGTGTCAACCTACCCCCACCCCCCACCCCCCACCCCCCATGATAGGTATTGGCTCTTCCATCTTGCTAGTTTCTTATCACACTTTTCCAGTACTTCACCCCATATTTCAAGCTCTTTATTCTTAGCACCCAATGGCATCCCAAGGTATTTGGTAGGAAGTGTTGCTACCTAACATCCAGAGTCTCGGCCAAGAGCTCTAAATTATTCACTTGGTTAACTTGGAAGATAAAACTCTTGTGCCCGTTGACATGTAACCCAGAAATGCCCTTGAAAATTGTTAAGATGGCTCTTACATGTCTAATTTGGTCCAGCTCTGCGTCACAGAATATAAGTGCGTCATCTGCATAAAAAAGATGACTGATTTCCATAGCACTGCCCCTATTTGCCAGAGAGCAGAAACCTCTGATCCACCTATTTCCTTTGGCTATTCAAAGCATGTGGGTTAAACCTTCCATAGCTAGAATAAATAAGAATGGTGACATGGGGTCCCCTTGTCTAAGCCCCTTTTGTGACTGGAAAACACCTTCAGTGCCACCATTAATGATGAGGGAGAATCTCACACTAGAGATGCAGAATCTGATCCAATTAACCCATTTGGTGCCAAATCCCATATCTTCTAGGACTTCTCATAAAAATGACCAATTGACATGGTCATATGCCTTTTCGATGTCCAGCTTGCACAGGACTCCAGGGGTTTTCTGTCTCTCCCTAGAATCTACCAACTCATTAGCCAAGAGGGTTGCATCCATAATCTGCTTGCCCTTCAGGAAGGCCATCTGATGCTCGTCCACAAGCTTTCACATAACTGTTTTTCGTCCTCTCAGTGATCAATTTAGAAATTATTTTATACTAATAGGTCTGAAATCCTTAAGCTCTTCTGCTCCAGGCTTCTTTGGTATAAGTGTTATAAAAGTCGCATCAAAAGATTTCTCAAAAATTTCATTCAGATGGAAATTCTGAAATGTATGCATTAAGTCATCTTTTAAAGTGCTCCAGCACTCCTTGTAGAAATGCATTGTAAAGCCATCAGGTCCAGGTGCTTTTTCACCATCACATTGCTTGATGATATTAAGCACTTCAGTTTCAGAGAAAGGTCTCTGTAGCCAATCCTGTTCCTCCTGTGTATTTCTAGGGCAACCCTGCATCTCAAAAGATTCTCTCCATGCTTCTGATTCTGAGTAGAGTCTACTATAGAACTCTACCATAGCCACTTTTATACTCTGGATCTTGAATTTCCTCCCCTTGGACCACCAATCTGTCAATCGTGTTGTATCTATTATGAGCTGATGCCATTCTCTAGAAAAAATTGGTATTGTTGTCCCCTTGTTTCAGCCAGAGGACTCTGGATTTTGGCCTCCATCTTGCTTCTTCATTTTTAGCCAGTTCCTCTAGTTCCACCACTACTGCAGCTCTGATCATCATTTCATCCTGAGTTAGACTTCTATAATCTTGAATCAGGTCCAATTCAGCCAACTCATTCAGTAGACTGTTCTTCCTGCTCACCTATTCCCCAAAATTAGCTTTGCTCCAAACTTTGAGTTTCTGTTTCAAGTTTCTCAGTTTGACACTAGGTTTAAATCAGGACGGCCAACTACCACCATATCATTCCACCACCCTTTGATTAGTTCTGAGAATCCTTCCACCTTAAGCCACCAATTTCAAATTTAAAGTTTGATCTTTTCTTTACCCCGCTCCCACATTCTAGGAGTAAAGGACAATGGTCAGAAATTACTCTTGGAAGTATCCTCTGCCTGATATTTCTAAAAGATTCCTCCCACTCCATTGATATCAAGAACCTGTCCAACCTTGCTTTGCTTCTATGATTGACTCCCCGAAAACAAGTGAACTTCCCTCCATTTAATGGAGGGTCATGGAGTTCCATATCTTCAATCCATCTGGAAGACTCTGTCATGATATTTGTGATCCTGCTGCAACCTCTTCTCTCTGCCATGAATCTCACAGCGTTGAAGTCTCCACAAGCTAACCATGTATCCTCACACAACTCCTTAACAGCTGTTATTTCCTCCCAGCACTCAAGTTTCTCACTTCTGGAATGGGGGGCACATACCCCAGTGAGGAACCAAGTGAAGGAACTCTGGACAACATCAAATCTAAACGTGATAGAGAAGTTACCTATCTCAACTAGTGCCCCGCTCCAAATCCTACTATCCCACATGATTAGGATCCCCCCTCTACTACCAACAGCTTCAAGATAGCCCACAATTCATCCACCTACTAGGCCACAATGATTTGGCTACCTCCTCCACATTCTTGTTAATCTTACTTTCCTAAAAGCAATAGACATCTGCTTTCCATTTTTGTAAGGCAGTCCTAATAAGGTTTCTGTTTTCAGTGCTATTAAGATCCCTCACATTCCAAGTTATGATATTAATTTTCATTTATAAGTCAGGCAGGGAGGCCTTCCCCTGTTCCTGACTCCTCCAACTTCCTCATTCAAACTGGACTTCAGATTCTTTAGCTCATTCTTTCTTATTCCCGTGCTTTTGGGAGTAGTGGTGACTTTCCCTTCATGTCCAATTCAGCCTTCTTTTGTCTATCTTCATGATGAGAAGGGCTAAGGTTTCCTTTTCAAATCCCTCAAACGCCACCCCATACGTGTTGCTTAGATCTAGGATGTGAGAGTTAACCTAGTTAGAAGCTTCCGTCTCGGGCTCCCTTATTTCCCCATAAGATTTGTGGAGACTGGTTCTACATCAAGTACCTGCTGAATTTGCATGTTATCCGAAACTTCTATTTTGCTCTTCACATTGAATATTCTTCCCCGACTGATTAGGGCTTTCTGCGACATTTTCTATGCTGTGTGTTGCCCTCTGATTGTAATGTTGGAGTTTCTGCGTTATCAAACTCCTCCTCTCTTGGTTGTCTCGCATCTTTCCCTACTTATCTTCCCCAGTTGATGAACGCCTCCAAAAATTTAGAAGCAAGAGTCTTCAACTCCATCAGACCTTTACAGTGATTTCCCTGCAGATCGTTTGTATTCTCTTGTCCTATGGAAGTACCTATATGCCCATCTTGAGATCTTTGTGACTTATATAAAAGATCTGCATTACGTTTTGGGGCTTTTCCTTTCATTAATCCCTTTGGGCCTGGGTTATTGGAAATCCCATTAAAAGAATTGGCCCACAAATCCTCTCTCATCTTGTGCTCCCTAGGTTTCCCACATGGCCTGTGGGCTCACCTCTGTACTTTGACCAGATGCCTTTAAAACACTCAGCCTTTTGTCTTTTCGGTCTTTAGGAAGGGACCACTAGATAAAAGGGTTAGGGCAATCAGTTTTGTGCAAGTTGTCGTCAACCACCACCCTCATCGGCGCTTCCGACCATATCTGCATAACACATAGCACCCCACCACTTACAACTGTCACTTCCTTTGGGATATCACTCCCATCTCGTCGAACTTTTATTCTCGCCCACTTGAGGTAGTTTCCTAATTGAATTTCTTCTTCTGTTTCAACCCAACCCCCGCAGAGATCGCCGATTGCCTTGAATTTCTTCTTCTCATTCTTTCTTATTCCCGTGCTTTTGGGAGTAGTGGTGACTTTCCCTGTTCCTTCATGTCCAATTCAGCCTTCTTTTGTCTATCTTCATGATGAGAAGGGCTAAGGTTTCCTTTTCAAATCCCTCAAACGCCACCCCATACGTGTTGCTTAGATCTAGGATGTGAGAGTTAACCTAGTTAGAAGCTTCCGTCTCGGGCTCCCTTATTTCCCCATAAGATTTGTGGAGACTGGTTCTACATCAAGTACCTGCTGAATTTGCATGTTATCCGAAACTTCTATTTTGCCCTTCACATTGAATATTCTTCCCCGAGTGATTAGGGCTTTCTGCGACATTTTCTATGCTGTGTGTTGCCCTCTGATTGTAATGTTGGAGTTTCTGCGTTATCAAACTCCTCCTCTCTTGGTTGTCTCGCATCTTTCCCTACTTATCTTCCCCAGTTGATGAACGCCTCCAAAAATTTAGAAGCAAGAGTCTTCAACTCCATCAGACCTTTACAGTGATTTCCCTGCAGATCGTTTGTATTCTCTTGTCCTATAGAAGCACCTATATGCCCATCTTGAGATCTTTGTGACTTATATAAAAGATCTGCATTACGTTTTGGGGCTTTTCCTTTCATTAATCCCTTTGGGCCTGGGTTATTGGAAATCCCATTAAAAGAATTGGCCCAAAAATCCTCTCTCATCTTGTGCTCCCTAGGTTTCCCACATGGCCTGTGGGCTCACCTCTGTACTTTGACCAGATGCCTTTAAAACACTCAGCCTTTTGTCTTTTCGGTCTTTAGGAAGGGACCACTAGATAAAAGGGTTAGGGCAATCAGTTTTGTGCAAGTTGTCGTCAACCACCACCCTCATCGGCGCTTCCGACCATATCTGCATAACACATAGCACCCCACCACTTACAACAGTCACTTCCTTTGGGATATCACTCCCATCTCGTCGAACTTTTATTCTCGCCCACTTGAGGTGGTTTCCTAGTTGAATTTCTTCTTCTGTTTCAACCCAACCCCCGCAGAGATCGCCGATTGCCTTGAATGTTTTCTGAGACCATAAATGCTAAGGAAGACCCACTATTCTAGCCCAAGTCACCTCAGCCCTGTAATCTTCCTCAGTAGCCCCTAGCAGTGGACTCCACCGTTGTAGATTAACTGCAGAATTTTTCCAGTTCCAGTCACCAGCCATGACCTGCTCCGCTATAGCTCTAGACGCGAACTCAAAGAGGAATAGGCCATTACCCATCTCATAAATGTTAAGTCCAAAAGATTGCTTCCAGCTGTTGTTGGCCCAAACTCTGACTTCTGAAAGAGTAATGGTAGCTCACTCACAGCTATCAGCATCATTTATGTAGATTCTGTCCCCCCTCTTCGAAGTGTAGTCGTCAGGCCCATCTACGTTGATCCTCTGTCTGGCTGCCCATTTACTGCTTTTCAATGCCTCAGCATAAGGCAAACGTCTGTCGGCCAGTCTGAAATTCTCTACATTATTTAATGGCTTAAATCGTGCAATGAAGCTTCCCACTTTTCCAGCGATGTCATTCCAGCCAGAGTCAAAAGTTAACTCTGGAATAATAAGTACAGACCTCTATCTGCCCCTCACATTAATCAAACTCACATATATACCATATTTATTAAAGTTTCAAGAACAAAAGATCTCAGAAAAGGCATCTTTCTTCTTCCATCTTTTGACTCTGTTCCCCTTTGTTGTGGATGCTTCTTGCAGGGTTTTGACGATCCATTCCATAGCCTTTCTGTTGAAAGTTGTTCTGGTAATGGCGCTCCTTCCTCTTTCAGTCCATTTGAACCATTTCCTTGTCGTTTGGCTAGCCCTTGTTACTTCAAAAGCTTGAACCCTACCGCAAAAAAGATGGTATCCTCCATGTTGCTGTAAAAAAAGGAAGAACGAGCGGAAGGAGAAAGAGAAAGAAAGAGAAGGAGAGAAAGAGAAAGAAATAGGGAGATTTGAAAGTGAAAGAAGGAGGTAGAAAGTTCCGGTGACCGGAAGGATCACCGGAATTTAGGAGAGGCCCACTTAGGACAATCTAAGACATCCCCTCGGGAAAAGTGCCTGGGAGATTGAGGAATTTATTGTTTGTACATTTTCTAGTTTAACCCATTTGTATGTATATATCTATTATATATACTTAATAGTTAGTCTTTTTCTATTGTCCAAAAAAATAAATGTTGGGTCTTAAAATGTTATATACAGATTTTTTACATAATTGAAATTAAAAAAAAAATTATTCTCTCTTTCAATACTCTCTAAATTTCTCTAATTTCTTATTGCTTTGCAACATTAATACACTTCTCAACAAAATAAAAAAGTAATACGATGCGTATCTCCTTTTCTACGTTTTGTCATACAAACAACAACATACCCAGTGGAATCCCACAAGTGGGGCTTCCCACGCAGGCTCCTTTTTTTGTCATGCTTGTTCAAAAAAATTTATACTAGACTAATTTTACATAAAAAAAAATCTTGTCTTTTGTTAACTTTTATGATTTATTTTATCAATTTATATAGATTATTTTTTTAAAATATATTTTTATCATTCAACATATATTAATATCGATGTTGTTAACAAAAATTTAAATTCATCAAGTACTAAATATATATTATTATAATATTAATAATTCAATCTTTATATCTTTTAGAATAAAGTAGGACACTACAAAGTGAAAGTAAAAACAAAGACACAGTGTTTTTTAAGGATAGGATGATACACAATAAAAAACGGAATGAAATGTTAAAAAAGACATGATAAGGCAGGTAAAATTTAATGGACACCGCACTTTGCTTTTCATCCTACAATTTTTTCGTATTTATTTCTTCATATTTTGAACCCTTAAATAAAAATCCTAGATCCGCCACTGACGGCTTGCATCTTCTCCATGCTCGCTATACAAAGAGCCTGTTTGGATGGGCCTATAAGTTAGGAATGACTTATACTTGTATTTTGGCTTAAAAGCACTTGTTTGTCATACCCAAACACTACAAAAGTGCATAAATGTTATTTTGGCATAAAGACACCTAAAATAAGTCGATGCAAACAGGCTCAAAATCTATTTGCTCCTTCTAAGATTGCATTTCACGTTGCAAGCCAGTGAAAAAAGGCAACTATTCTTTGACACCTTGGTTATCCTTTGCCTTCCACACCTTGTTCACCCCCTTAGGATAACCCTAGGTGATACGATCTTACAGTTTCTACCATTGACATTCAAAATTAATTTCACACTGTGTTGCAAGTTCTATCAATGTATGCGGCAGTTCAGAGTCATAGTTGAGAACAACATAATTAGAGAGGCAAAAGAAAATAAGAATAATTATTGTAGCAGTGACCGAAGAGACCAAATTGAGAGCAAAACAAAAGAACTGCAAACAAAGAAAAAGAAAGATGGGAGTTGAAGTAAAAATATCCATGTCCAGCATACTGGTGGGTATGCCAAACCAGTGAAATCTACACAGTTAACATTGAGATCTGATATATGCATACCTTCAGGTACTAGAGGAGACTGAGGGCAGCCCCGCATGTCGGTTCCATGGCCACAATTATGGCAAGATATTATGTAAGAAGGCACTGAAAGTTGAAAAAAGATTTCAGAAACAAGAAAGGTATGTGAAGTACAACAAATCAAAGTGAGCACTCTAGTCTCAACAAAATTGTCATTTTCAAAAGTACTTTTAGCATAAGGTCATTCTGTTTGTAATCTGTCACAGTATATTCAAGCACACACTTCTCTGAGAGAATCATATGATAGGAATTCATTGTAGGTAAGCAGGCATATTGATACTAAGATCAAGAAGCAGATAAAGCAATTATCAATTGTTGCAGACAAATTTCTAGGAAACTATATGAAGTCGTGATAGCAGATGAATGTTCAATAATAAAGACCACATCTTCCAAACCTAAATTTATATAATTTTTACTTCATGATAAAAAGATTTCCTGTGGATGAGAAAGGGTTCAATTTACTCTTTGCATATTTATTGAAAGGTAGCATGGACCACTTCGCTTCAAGAGATCTAAAACAAAGCATTAATAAAGGCCATGCATCTGTCTTGGAATACAACACTCGACCGGTCTAATTTCACAATGGATAAGCAGGAAATTTCACTATTAGAGCAGCCTAAAACTTACTCTCTGGGGAAGAAGTCTGTTTGGACGCATGTCGCCAGGGGTCCTGTGATCCATTGGTGAAGACAATCTTTGACCCTGCCAAAACAAATTTTTAACATAATGAAATCTGTATTTCCATAATTGTTCTGCATTTGAAATAGGACTAACTGAAAAACAGATTTACTAATTCATCCAACTAGAGCTCACACCCTCCACAACACTTTTGTGGGATGAAAAATGTAGGCCAAAGGGAAAATGGCCTGACAGAATATCAATGGAAACAAAGATAAGTCAAAGAAATGTTCTATTCTTTGATTGAAACAGGAAGGCCCACCTCATATGCAGATCAAGGTTAGAGCCTAGAGGACATACACAACATATGATAGAATGAAAGGAGGTCAAAACGGGAAGTAAGGACCCCAAGAACTAGGTGACAAATATCATACAAGGTCAAATTCCAATGCCAAACATTACATTCAATTAGATATTGAGTGCAATCTGAGTCATCAATCCCCAAAAGACAAGGTTTGGAAATATTAAAGATAAACACTTCCATCAAATGATTAAAGAGACTGACCATATTCTAAAACACAGCCATGATATCAAGTATTTATTGCCCCCCCCCCCCCCCCGAAAATAAACTTAAGCCAACAATGATGGCATCACATTGTAAATAAATCAGGAAGTGCCATGAATGTTGGGACCATATAAAGTAATCCCAGACAATATGATTTATCTATATAATGTTTACAGCAAAGCAAAATTAGAGAAGGTCAAACCAACTGAATCAAAAAAAACAGCATGGGCAATGAATATTCCCTTATTAAGTGCAACCGAGTGGACAACAGATCTATCCTCCTTCATTTTCCCTTTTAAATAACTCAAGCATATCCTATTAACAAATACTAGAAATAACTATCGAATGATTACCAGCAATTTTGGTGCCTCCATAGTACAAGTTAGTTGCATCGACATCAGGATAGATACCGGCTCCAAAAACATTTCTGCACAGGTCTAAATGGTATCTGCACGATAATGTATTGGATTATGAAGTCAGTTCACCTAAGTCGCACTAGACTAAACAAATGGAAATAGAGCAGTTGCGAAGAAATATTGCTTAATTATTTCCGAGAGTAAGACACATGCCTGGTATCAACTTTAGAAGAGCGAACACTATCATTCAAGGGTGCAACCTGAAAATATGCAACTTCTGTGCAGACTTGGAACCACCACAAGCGGTCAGAAGTATCACCATTTACAGCAGTATTCTTCAGATTCTCCTGATTGTAGGTTTTGACACTGACCCCAAAAGTCTTAACGTAATACTCCTTTACATAGGTGGCATATGCATTCTGCAGATAAGAAATAGAATAAAGTGATAAACGATTAAAGAAACAGCGAATTGTCAAAGTCCTCCAGAAAATGTACTATTTCTTTCTTTTTGGGTGATTGGATCTTGTAACATTATGTTCTGATCACAGATTATGGAGTTGAAATTAAGCTGAAATCCTAATTTTAACTGCAAAGCACAAACAAAGCCAAAAAGAAAACATCCTGGAAAGCTAGCATATAACAGGACAACAAGGAGAAGATAAATTGAGATTTTTGGGAACTACCTATTGATAAATTCCATGTGAATATCTACTTATGTTGTTTCCCAATATAGAGAAAACATACACTGTTGGAACCTAATCCAAGTGCAGGTCTTCAATAACAGACTAAGTGCCTGTTCGGATTGGCTTCTTTTTTTTTTTTTTTGAATAAGGTTTGGATTAGCTTATTTTAGGTGCTTATAAGTCAAAATAGTTTTAAAATAGTTTTGAAGTGTTTGGATAAAGTTAAAAAGTGCTTATAAGCACTTATTTTTAAGGAAAAATAACAAAAATAAGCCAAAAGCCATAAGTTGACATAAGCCAAAAGCCGTAAGTTAGAAATCCTAACTTATGGCTTTTGGCTTATAAATCATAAGCCAATCCAAAAAGGGTCTAAGTTTTCTTGTTGAACTACTAACTTGTTCTACGAAAATACAAAAGCATATTTTTATAAATATAGGTATACACTCTAACAAAACTTCTGTTCCTCATACAGAAGAATTCACTTCATGAACATTTTTGACTGGTTTCCGAAAGAAATGTTCTGATTTCTATTGTTTGTTCAAGCCAGCACCTCCAAAAGCTGAGTTACAATGCAAGTGCAAGTTCTACTGTTGTCTTTGAGTTGTATATATCATACTCAACCTTATAATGCTTTCACTACTTTGTAAACATCAACATTTCATTTTCAACAAAAATGGATTAATCAGTCTGGCTTTCACTTTAAATAATGGTCAATTCGGCTTTTGGTGAACAAGACAAATAATCAGTCAGATTTGTGTGTGTGTGTGTGTGTGTGTGGGGGGGGGGGGGGGGGGGGGGGGGCAACTAACAAAACCATACCACTAAATCTTCCCCGGACTTCTTTGCTTCAAATAGTGGGATGCATAGTTTGTCTGGACTTCCATATTGAAACTATATCATCAAAAACTTTCAATTAGGAAATTTACAAACACTCAATAGAGGATATCATATGACTGCCTCATACATACTGCTGTAACTGCAGCATCTGCCACAAAGTACAGGAAGTCACCATCATTTCTCAGCTGCAAGAAAACAAAAGTTTGTCTATTATACTACCAAAAGAGAGAAAAAATAATTATGTGTACTCTCCCTATTTGAGAACATGATGCAAAACCCTAGAAATAAGTGCTAGGCTCCATGTTTACGATATGGTACAGTTTTTCTACAGGCTATTGACAATAATCTGCTAATGCATTATCTTGACAGTCTTCAGCAGCCCACATTTCTGCATATATCGTCGCTGATATGTTGCCACAGCTGTTAAGAGTTTCGGAGAACTCTTCTAGGGGGAAAAAAATGAAAAGAGCAATGCAGTGCAATAATAAGTTTCCAGAGTTAACAAGGATATCTCCACCCATATGCTGCTTTAGGTGATTGAGAGGACAAGATCAGAGAAACTCTTCTAGAAGAAAATAAAGAAATCACAGAAACAACCAAAACCAACAGAAAAAATGGAAAAAAAAAGTTACAAGTTTCATACCTCATCAGCGCCAAACAACGCTTTAACATCCTTGGGATTTGATGCAAGTCTTGCTTCTACTAGTTGGGTAATTTCTTGCAATGTTGTTTTACATTCTGGACCAGCAGATTCACCAACCTGTAGTAGGACAACAGGAGTCAAATTCACTGATACTTAAGAAATTTTCTGACAAATCCAAAACAAAGCCACAAGCAGCAAATATTCGCAGTCAGTGTCTCAAATTCAGGGTGTTTAGGTCTATTCTCATGTAAGCTATCTTTAAAAAATTTTCTCTTGAAAGTCTTACCCAACCTAATGTTTAGGCATTTTTCATTCGCCTACTCCCATTCGGAGCATTAAACTTCTGCTGAAACTTGTGGGCTTTGAATGATTACGGTAATTATCATACTGACAATAGCTATAGTGCTCTTTAGGAATAAGCAACAACAACAACAACATACCCAGTGGAATCCCACAAGAAGGGGGTCTGGGGAGGGTAAGATGTACGCAGACCTTACCACTACCACATAGCGATAGAGAGGCTGTTTCCTGGGAACCCTCGTCACAAAAACCCATCGGCAGAATAAGCTAGATATGATAAACAGGCAGGTAGGAAGAACAATTCATAATGAAAAGCACATGATAATAAGTAAATACAGGAGAATTAACATGTAAAGGCAGATAAATAACATATAAAAGGTATACAATTAACAACTCCTTCCTATCTACCCTATTAGCCTGCTACTCTAATTCTCGACCTCCACTCCTTCCTATCTAAGGTCATGTCCTCGGTGAGGTTAAGTTTCACCATATCATGTCTAATCACCTCCCTCCAATACTTCTTAGGTCTACCTCTACCCCTCCGTGTAGCTCCCAGATTTAGCCTCTCACACCTCCTGACAAGGGCATCGGTACTCCTTCTCTGCACATGTCCGAACCATTGCAGTCTCGCTTCCCTCATTTTGTCAGCTCTTTAGGAATAAGCAATTATTGAAAATATTTTGGTATTATGGAGGAGTATAGAGTTTCGGTATAACATTTTATTAGTTATTTCTTCTTGGACATTGTGATTGTAATGGAAGCAAAGGCAGACTTGTATAGAGAGTTAAAGGGTTTTATTCTCAAATGATCGTCTTCCTTCTTAATTGATTGACAGCTTGTGTTCTTTATTTTTCCCTGTTTGTATTTCTCTCCCTTTATAATTAGTACCTTTAATTTTTGAAAGAATATTCTAGTAAGTTTGTTTGTTTTGAAAACACAAAATGACTGTTCAAATGAAAGTATTGTTTCCAGGAAAACAAAACATAATTAAAAGGCTAATTATAAGGACAATTATTCGTATGCTGCCTCTCTACCAGACAAAGGTACCTTTGCAGACCCAACTTGTGGGACTTTAAAGGGTATGGTGTTGTTGTTAACAAAATGGACCTTTGGCCCAACTAAATCCCAAAAGCAAGCTCAGATCGCCCAAGCCCATATAAGGAGACCAAGTCCCCTGTCTGAAAACAAAATAAAACAAAAATAAACCAGAAAACTGTTTTACGATCTAAAAAACCACCTAAGAAAGATAGAAATACAATGGAGAACACTCAAAAAAGCTTCCTCTGTAATCTATTCCTGTTAAGCAGAAAACTGCATAGATATTAACAACCGAAGTGGCACAATTTTACCTGCTTGTCAAACTCTGAGAAGCTGTAAATTGCTTGAATAACTGCTGAGCTTGCAAGGCTTCCACAAGTTAGGTGAGGAAACTTCAGACGAAACCATGCGCTAAGTGCTCCTGAGTATGAAACACCAAAGACAAACCATGGGTTTTCAATATTGGATCTGTTAAGCTTCACGTTCAAGGACTCCTGCAACATATCAGAAATATTATCCACTGAAAACTCACATACAAAGGAGTAAGAAGCAGAGTTGACAAATGGAAAACCAAATCAATGAAGTGACATATGGCTTATATGTACATACCTGAATATGATGTGGTTAGTTTAAGGTGCCAAAAAAAAAAGGAAGGCTCATCAATTCATGCTTCTCTACAGTTAATTATTTCATTGTCATTTTGAACTTACATAAGATGCATTTCACTGACAAAATGCTCTTCAGGGTTTAAGTTAGTTCTAGGCTAAGTGCTATAATACCAAGGCATGTTGCCACAAAATTTGGAGGTTGGCTTATCCCACTACCGTCATGCTATCGGATTAGAGACAGCAGTTAGGTAACCCCATGAGCTATCGAGCTACATTGTAAAAGAAGTAGCATGCTTCAAACGGATAAGAAATTACCACAAATAAAGGCAATAGGATTAAGATGCCAACCTGATAAAAATTCCTGAAAGCTGCTAAGTCAAAAAGTGCCTGTTTTGAGGACAGATATTTCAGATTCCCAGTTGTTAAGGACTTGAACGGTGAACTCTTCCCATAATACCGATGCTCAAGAGTAACGACAGCAGCTCCAAACTTCTTCGCTAAAACCTGTTAGACATGCAAAGTTCAGAAGTATTCTTCAGACTGAGTACGTATTCCCATCCGGTCCTCAAACCAAAGAAAGTAAAAGTGAGATAGCTTATGGTTTTAGCCTTCCATGACTCTACACGACAAGTCATTGTCACAGCCAGAACATGTTTCTATGTGCTTGTTTTGAGTCAGCTAACCAGAATACTACAAGCTGGAACTCAATCCCAAGGTTGGTTGGATTCAAAAGAACCTGGTATAAAATCTGTATTGTTACGTGGATGCTTGGTTACCATTCTTGTTTCTCATATAAAGAAAATTGTGTTTCACGTAACTTATGTGGGAAATCCTGTATTATTTTACACCAGACATGACGTGAATACGATGTAATAGTGATAAAGATACTAGCATCTGAAATGACAGACATATCCTTACACCTTAATTATAAAAATAAAAAACATGACTGTATTAGATCGTAAAATTCCTAACAATTTTTTTAAACCGTAAATTAAAACTTGTACAATGCCACTTCTTGACTTTGGTGTCGCAGATTTTATTTTAGAAGTATTTCAAAGACTGGACCATTTTCATTAAAACTTTAATCACCAAACTACGCCTTACAAGCTTGTTTTGGTGATTTCAGAAGGGTCAATCTTCAAAACCTTAGTAAAAGTTTCATTTGACAAAAAGAATCCGGACCCTGCGCATAGTGGGAGCTTTAATGCACCGGGCTGCCCTTTTTTTATTTGAATAAAAAGAAAAAAGTGTGAAGAACATTACTATTACATCCTTCATCGAGTAAGATTTTTATCTGACCATAGTACTTAAAAATGACAAAGAAGTGATATATAGGCTAAAGGGTATTACTTGAGACTAATCTCTCTTTTTTTCCTTTAAAAAAAAAATAACCAAGATAAACCGCAAAATGCACAAAATATGTATGGGAAGAGTTACTAGTAAATGACTCCTGGAAGAAGAGAAAAGCTTTATCAGTAAAACAGTCATTTGTGAATTTGATATAGGTCTCCCATGAATCAAATAAGCACTTGTTATACAGCTCATTTAGGATTATGAAGGCCATACTGGAACCTTTGGTTTGATAGGTTAAAAGATGAAATGAGTAAAATACATCATTTTCAGTAATAATGTACATATGTCAGGGCCTTTTCTCTTTTTGCTAGAAAGGCATCATAAATTCTAGTTCTCCGTTTAGACCATACAAAGAAATTATGTCCAGAGTATTAGGGTGTGTTTGGTATGGAGGAAAATATCTTCTGGTTTTTCAATTTTCCATGTTTGGTTGATCAAAATTTTTGAAAAACATTTTCTCCTGGAAAATAAGGAAAACGACTTTCCTTTCAAGACTATCTTTACCAATTGTAAATTGATTCTTTTTGCACCTCTTCGCTACTCCAGGACATGTATGTGAAATCATTAATTAGTCAAGTTGTTCCGATGCTTGTTCATAGAGGAATTTTCGCGGCTCACTGCCTTGTCAAACATATAAGTCTCCACAAAGAGGACATAATCTGAAAATGTTGAGGCGAGAGGCACTTGATTCCTTTGAACTCACAAAAAGCATTACATCGGATTCAAATAGATATCAACTGGGATGGTTGAGTTAATAACCACATGAAAACATTTTGACCAACTTTAGTAGTGCCAAAGTGATCCTTAAGTATAAAACTAGTATTTTTGCTGTAAATGTGGAACTAGATATAATCATATAACATACATATAGATCAATCATTTCTCCAAATATTGCCTAAAGAACTTAGGTGACATGAAGTGGAAGGAAACTTTTTCTCACATTTCCTTTTCCAACCCCTGCCTCCAAGTCACTCCACCCACGGCAAAAAGGGGAAATAGAAACTGAGTTTGGGAGTGGAGAAACAAGAGGAGAAGCCCCAAGGGACAATGACAAAAAACTGACTGTCCTGATAAGAAAGATCAAAGGATGAAACAAGAATTTTAAGAATGCATTCACTAGGAATTGCATCAGAACTAAGGACTATCAACTTACACTGAGGTAATCGTTCGGTATACCGCTGCATGCGGATTCTCCACAAATTTTCAAAAATATCGGTCCATCAGGAATTCGGAAGTAGTCAAGAAACTCATAGTACCTCTGTCCAAATGTACGATGATCCTACAAATTGCAACACCGAGTTAAAGCCATATAATGGGCCAATCTGCTATGGCAAAGCAACTTGATGCTTTAGAAAAGAAAACATTTCTCTTTCAATTGCATCTATTACACAAATTTAATACAGGTTCTTCACAAAACTACCCTTTGATCCATTTATTAATATTCAACTGCATTGGCTGGATTGCTTTCATTCTCACGTGGATATAGTTGTGTCACTGCATTACAAAATCCGTGCTAATACAAGCATACACGGACGTATTTAATGTTTTTTCAGGTTCAACTATCCAAAAATACGCAAAAGCTATCGATAGAAACATCTTTCTACCTGTTCCGATGTAAAAACATTATTTGCCTCTCTACCTTCTCCAAATTTTCCAGTAATTTTGACTAAACCTTCCAAGATAACAAAAGATATAAATTTCTTCCTTGTTACTTCTCGGCACCCCCCACCCCACTAGAAAAATCCCCTGCCCCGTGCTCCCTCTCTCTCTTATTTTCCTCTTTATTTGTCTCGCAATCAATACAAAATCATAACTTCTTATTACAGCAAAAACAAGATTTCATCTAAAGAAAACATTTTTATCAGCAAAAAAATACAACTTCAAGAGTATATCATGACTTTTTCCAAGAAAAAACATCAAATCCAAAAAATTCTTTCAAAAAATGCACGACACAAAATTCAATATAACACGAGAAAATTTCCATAAATCGAATTAAACTTTGTATATAAGCTAAAATCATACTACTAAACAAATTCTTCTTCCCTAAAAATACAAACAGATTTCACAAAAAAGGTTTTCCCTTTGCAAAAGCTATACACAAAAAAACATAGGTAATTGAAAAATCTAAAGAACACATTTTATCACTAAAAACTACAATTTCAAGGGTAAATCATGAGTTTTCCTAAGAAAAACATTGAAAACCAAGCTTGCCCGCACTTCTACTAATTCTACATGCCTACACCACCTACCAACAATACACAAATTCAATACAACGCCATAATTTTTTTTCCATAAATCAAATGTAAACATTGCATATTAGGTAAATTACTTTAAAAAAACTCTCTTTCCCTAATCCTTAAAATTATAAACAGATTTCACAAAAAGGGTTTCCCCCCTTTGCAAAGTAACAACATAGGTCATCCAATAGCTTAATTGGTTAACTACTTGAACGTTCATTTCAACTCGAAAATTCGGTTCCCCACCTTATAATCCCATCCCCATTTTCCCCTTCCTTAACCCCTATCCCCAAAAAAAAAAATTAAAAGGGATAATTACTTACGTAAGGAGAAAAGTGATCAAGAGTCTGATTGAACCAGTGTTCTTCTTTGGTCAAATACTTGCTTTGTGAACTGATTTGCTGAAGAAAAAGCTGAGAAGTTGAGATTCCATTTGAGATTGTAAGCAATTCTGAGAAGAAGAAGAAGAAAGCTAAGATTGTTAGCTTCATGGTTTCTGCTACTTTTTGTCGTTCTGGGGTTAACAAAATTGTGGTCATATATATACACACACATTGTCATTCTTGGAATTTTCCTCTACTCCTTTGTTTACTTGGCATGATTTTTTTAAAAAAAAAAACATTAAAATAATTTTTAAATATTTATACGATTGAAAATTATTTCTTAAATATTTATGTGATTGAAAATTTTGTTATTAATAGTAAAAGAGAAATTTTAAAGTTAAATTACATCAAATTATGATAAGGTGGCATTTTTTTTTTTAGAACAAATTACATCGAGAGATACTAAACATAAAAAATTACAAAAAAGCAGCTCTCGTTGTATAGGCATGTATAGTCAGTGTATGTTTGTGTATTGTAATGTATATTTAGTTTATAACTCATGTATAAGTGATATACATTGTATAGTAGTATATACCTTCTATAACTTTTGACAAATTATATTGTATAGTTTCGCTTATTTTGGACTACATTTTTATGTAAATAAAATATGGGCTTTTTTTTGTAAACTTTTTACTTTTTTGTATATATATGTAATTTTCCCTTCTTTTTAAGGTTAGGATAAAAAGGAAAGGAAAGTGTGATCGAAGGAGTATATATTAGAGTCGGATTAATTTAAATTTGTATATAAAAATAAAAAGAAAGAGAGAGAGGGAGGGGATGTTTTATTAAGGAATTTTTTAAATATTTTAAATTCAAAATTGAGATATTTTATTAATATTGTGTTTAGACATGTAATATGGAATTATGAATTTAAAAAACATTTGAATGTGTGATTTGAGATCATGATTTCTAATTAATTCTCCAAATAATATGATTTGAGATTCAAATCACATTTCAATTTTTTCTATAAATGTAAAACTAGATTCATAAGTTCAATAATTTGTAAACATAATAAATAGAAAAATCTATAATTTGAAATTTTATAATAAAAAGCTTATGTTTAGTATAAAGAGATTATGTGTACCATGTGAAATGATTATATTGAATAATAATTAGTTATTATTATTAGATGGATTTTTATAACATTGTGTGTATTTGAAAATTTGTTTTTACAAGTATTTATTTATAATAGAAATACGAAAATATGAGATTTTTTTTATTGTATTTTAATTATCATATTATTTTTTTAATTATTGCTATTTCTTTCTTGTAGACGTTACACTACTTTTCTTATTAACTACTATCCTTTTTTCGGAATTTTTTTCTTCTTTTGCTTACATCCGATGCACTTGAACTGAGGATCTTTAAAAAATAACCTTTCTACCTACACGAGATAGTAGTGTAAGGTCCGCATACACTCTACTTTCCTTAGACCCTACTAGGTAAAATTTCACTAGGTATGTTCGTTGTTGGAATATAAATTTATCAATGTAGCATCTTAGATATTTCAATATCTTCATGTTTATGAACTATGCTTTTAATAATTTTCATCACTTGTATGATTTAAATATTTGTGTAAAAACTTCAAAAAGTAACTGCATGTTCAAATAAAATTTCAATTTCATATTAATTTAATTTCATATCATATATCCAAATATGTCCTAAAAAAATCACATATTCATTTCACCTTATTATTTGATGATCATTTTCTAGTTTGTTAAAACATCACAATTCACAAACTATTTTATTTGTTCCACATAACACACAACATACTCTAGAATATGTGAATGAAAAAACACACGAAAGGGTTAATTTCATTTTGGTCTCTCAATTATTAGTAAAAAAACAATTTGGTAAGTTATTTTGGTCTCTCAATTATTACTAAAAAACAATTTGGTAAGTTACTTGTATAGATGGTTAGTTTAAATAGTTACATTAGTTAATTAATTAAATATAAAAATATATACGGAGAAATTTGATATATTGTGTGGAAAAACGGCATAATGATTTGCCTATATTGTATATGGATAAATTTCTTTAACCAAAGGCGTCGAGTTCGAACTCCAACTATGAAGAAAAAATCTTGTTGGGAGAGTCGCCTCTAAATGAGTTCTATAATGCGCAATCCTGAATTTACTCAAGGCTTCAATAGTGGCTTCGAAAAGCGAGCAAACAACCAATATATATATATGAGAAATCAAAAGAAATCTTAAAGAGGAGCAAAAGACGACGATAACAACAACAACATACCCAGTGGAATCTCACAAGTAGGGTCTGGAAAGGATAGAATGTACGCAGATCTTATTACTACCTCATAGAAGTAGAGAGGTTGTTTTTTGGAAACTCTCGTCTCAAAAACCCATAAGCAGAAGAAAAAAAAAGGAGCAAAAAGCAAACCCAAAAATAAATAAATTAAGGACATAACTGAACTTGTAAACTGGTTGAAAGGATAAGAAACTCTTGATGATTTTTCAAAGTTGGCAAATGTAGAGACAGACAATTCTAAACTTTAGTGAACTATAAGGTTTATTTCAGGAGAGTAAAAAAGATGAATAAAATATTAGGCAGAAAAGGAAAGAAGGATCCAGAAGCTTGGTAGAAGAAAATAATAGATGAAATGACAAAAATACCCTCACTTTTGTTTTAAATAACCAAAAGTACAAATCTGTCCAATTTTTTATTTGGGAGAGTCACCTTTAAATGATCGGCACTGTAGTGCAAAATTAGTCGTTATTCGGGACTCCAATGTTGGCTCCAAAAATCGTGTGTGAAATATAAAAAATATAAATTTGAAAAAAGATTATAAAACATATCATATATATATATATATATATATATATATGAGAAATCAAAAGAAAACTTAAAAGGGAGAAAAAGATGACAACAACAACAACATACCCAGTGGAATCTCACAAGTAGGGTCTGGAAAGGATAGAATGTACGCAGAACTTATTACTACCTCATAGAAGTAGAGAGGTTGTTTCTTGGAAACCCTCGTCTCAAAAACTCATAAGCAGAAGAAAAAAAAGGAGCAAAAAGCAACCCAAAAATAAATAAATTAAGGACATAACTGAACTTGTAAACTGGTTGAAAGGATAAGAAACTCTTGATGATTTTTCAAAGTAGGCAAATTGAGAGACAGGAAATTCTAAACTTTAGTGAACTATAAGGTTTATTTCAGGAGAGTAAAAGAGATGAATAAGATATTAGGCAGAAAAAGAAAGAAGGATCTAGAAGCTTAGTAGAAGAAAATAATAGATAAAATGACAAAAATACCCTCACTTTTGTTTTAAATAATCAAAAGTACAAATCTGTCCAATTTTTATTGCACAATGTACAATGACATTGAGCTATGGTCGACCTAGCTTTTATGTTATATATATATATATGAGAAATCAAAAGAAAACTTAAAAAGGAGAAAAAGACGACAACAACAACAACATACCCAGTGGAATCTCACAAGTAGGGTCTGGAAAGGATAGAATGTACGCAGAACTTATTACTACCTCATAGAAGTAGAGAGGTTGTTTCTTGGAAACCCTCGTCTCAAAAACTCATAAGCAGAAGAAAAAAAGGAGCAAAAAGCAACCCAAAAATAAATAAATTAAGGACATAACTGAACTTGTAAACTGGTTGAAAGGATAAGAAACTCTTGATGATTTTTCAAAGTAGGCAAATTGAGAGACAGAAAATTCTAAACTTTAGTGAACTATAAGGTTTATTTCAGAATTTTCAGGAGAGTAAAAAAGATGAATAAGATATTAGGCAGAAAAAGAAAGAAGGATCCAGAAGCTTAGTAGAAAAAAAATAATAGATGAAATGACAAAAATATCCTCACTTTTGTTTTAAATAACCAAAAGTACAAATTTGTCCAATTTTTACTGCACAATGTACAATGACATTGAGCTATGGTCGGCCTAGCTTTCATGTTTCTGCATGGTAGAAATATATATATATATATATATATATATATATATATATATGGAGAAATTTCTTTAACCAAAGATGTCAGCTTCGAAGTATAAATATGAAGAAAAAGTTTTGTTGGGAGAGTCACCTTCAAATGATCAGCCCTGTAGTGCAAAATTAGCCGTTATTCGGGACTCTAATGTTGGCTCCGAAAATCGAGTGTGAGATATAAAAAATATAAATTTGAAAAAAAATTTAAGTTAAAACATATCATCATTTAATTTGTATGTCACTAGTCCAACTAACCCCAATTCATCTTAATATAGATGAACCTACAAAGATAATTAAAATGTTTCCGATCAAAAAAAAAAAATTAACTATAAAATTTCGAAATCAAATTTTTTATTAAGGGTGAAGTTATTTTAATTAATTTGACGCATTCCTTGATGGCAAGATTTCTTTTGTTTCTTTCGACAAAGACTTTTATTTAATTAGTTGTATGTGAACTCTGTGCACCGTTTTATAATGTCAATATTGCATATGTGAACTTTTATTGAAAAAGAGAGAGAATATATTTCATACTTGAACATAAATTTATACTTTATTTGGTTAATTGCAAATTCAATTTTGAATATCTCACTTTATCTCATCAAACTTAAAATTATTTTATTTTTTAGTTGACTATTTGTACTGATTAATATTACATAATTGTCCTTATTCATATAGTCAATCTCAAACTACAATAAAGGAAGAAGACTGCAACAATTTGTCAGCGAATGTTAGGACACGCTTACTTAGGTACACGTCATATTGGTGATTAGATGAAGCCATGATAGTGAGAATTCATATAATCGATACCAACTATTTGAGTTTGAGACACAACAAGATGTATTATATTGTTGTTTGTGTTGCCATATTGTATGCCCTTTTACAACAAGAAAATAGAAGTTGGATATTTAAATTTGGAAGAAAACTCCTGTGTAACTCCACAAATAGAATATGCGAAAGATGGTGCGTAAAAAAAGAGGTTAGGGTTTATTTGATTTGTATATACAATACAAATAAAATATAATCAACTATCTTTCTTATACTTTTATTTATTCATTAGATAAAAAAAAAATAGTAGTTGCACATACAACCAAACTTTAAAGCTTGAAAATGCACACACATGTTTTTGCAGGTAAAAATAAAACAAATTACCTTTACATCACCCCCACTTCAATTACAAACTTTTAAAAGATTAGAAGTAGAAATATGATATTTTAGAAGGAAAAGTTGAGCATGTCCATGCTTAAGTTCTCCATCATGAGAGTCTCCATAAAACCACAACTATAATTTGGAGCCATGTTCTTGTTATTGTAATTTCCAAATTTATTGGGCTTAAAGGGACAACTTGAAGAAATAGCCACAATTGGAATGTTGTCACAATTGCACATTTCAATCATATAGCCATCTGGATCATGAAAAAATACTTGATCCACTTTGGTCCCTTCTTCCTCTACAATTGCAGTCACATACCTTATTCCCATCTCCTCTAACCTCCTCTTCATCAAATCAACATCACTACACTGCTTGATAATAGAAATGACATAGTAGGTTTATTATCAGCGTATGATCCAGTTATCAATAAAGTGCAATTATAATTATGAGAATTAAATCAAGATTCAAATTTCGAAAGATACAAAAGGCGTTAATGTAGATGACTTCTTTTCATTTATATACGGGAAAGAGTTGCGTAGCATTCATGTTGGTTGGAGATAACATGTAACTAATAGTTAGAAGAATGTGCATGTTGAATTAATTTGTAATATTCTGAAAAATCATCTTTCAAGTTCTATAAATATAACGACTATCATGAAGTTAGTATAAGAAAGATGGGTTACGTAGATATACTAGGGTTTTGTTGATTCCTGAATGGAATTGCTTATATGTAATGTCCTATATAATGTACTAGCAATCTCTTTGAGAATAGTTGTATCACGTCAAAGTGTTTTTTGTCTTCTTTTTTTTTTTCTAACAGTGGGAGCTAGTTCGAACACCATCATTATAAAAATTAAAATAATAAAAAGAAATTGCATTCCCCCTCTTTTAGTTTATATATGATTGTGTTTGACTAGACGTAGAAAAATTATTAAAAAAAAAAAACTAGTAATTTAATTTACCTGAAAGGAAATGTGATTATCCTTTGGATTAATAGGCCTTGTCTCATCCAAGTCCTCCATTGCTTTGTTCTCAAGCAAGTGAATCCCAATGCCATAATTGTAAAGCCTTCAAAATTTCAAAGTTAAAATTTTATCAAATTCTTAAACATTTCAAAGTTTATGAATATGCCCTAACATATAAACATTCTTTAGACTATCAATATGTATAATTTATAATGCGTTCAACTGAATTTAGTATCTTCAACGTGAAGCATATATATTGAAAAATAATATTGGGATTACTCCACTCATAAAAGGTGATAATTAACCCTAAACCAATTAGTTAGACCTAGGTCTTCCTAAAACCCTAGTATGTGACCTATATAAATACATAATTATGGTGTAGGAAATTTCATTTGTATCGTGAAGATTCTCGATGATCGATGATTCAGATACTAAAATTGAAACAAATATTAAATACTGAATCATGCATAAGTTTGAAAAAACGTGACGTATATTGTATAGAAAACCTAAAAAGAAATAAGAAGTATCGAATTTAAATTCTGAATCTATACTGACCAAGCTCCATGAAACTTGAAAGAAGAAGGACGTTTGACAAGACCAAAACCCAAAACATCTTCAAAGAACCTCACAGAATTCAACACGTCTTTCACCAACAAAGAAACATGATTCAATGAAAGTAGAGGCAAAGGTTGGCAACTCATTTCCTCAATCTCCATATTCATCTTAATATATTTTCTTCTATAACTTTTTCTATTTTTCTTTCACTTTATATAACTTTTAAAATAATTTGTGTTTGGATAATCAATTTAGCCAAAGATGTTGTTTATTTATAAGTGCATGCATTGGGAAAGCTTCTATTATTCAATTACTTACATTTAGGAACCTTCCTAGAAAGTTCTTGTCATTGAGTACTATAGGACAAATATGTGTAGATATTTAAGTTGCGTAAAAGTGAACATAAAAATATTTAAGTTATATATATTGATAGTTTAAAGTTTTTTTTATATTCTGACATTATTTTATGAGTCAAAAGCTTTTTTTTAAAAAAAATTATATTCAACGTTCCGTGTCAGAATTAGATTTTTATTTTTTATTTTTTTTTCAAATGCCATATATATGACATGATCCTAGGATCTAATATTATTAACAAAATGATCTAAGCTTTTACGGTTAAAAATAAATTATCTTAGATTTTAAAAGATATCATTTAGTGTAAAAATAAATTAACAAATAAATAATAAAAGAATCTTTATAAAATATCAAGAAAAATGATCTTAGACTCTAATATTTATTTTGTACATGTAGCCTACATCCACAACACCATTAAAAAAGGGACAACATATGCAAAGAAATTTCACCGCTAAAGTTTAGAGAGGATAACGTGTACAAATTTTATCATTATCTCGTAGGGATAGAGAATTTTTTTTTTTAAATCCTTTGTTTGATTGAATGCGGCAAATTAAAGTACAAAGAAGAAAAAATAGTGAAGATAATCTTTTCCATACAACAAATCGTAAAAAATATTAGACTATAGAAATAGGGTAATCCTTTCCCATATATCAAATGGAAATTAAATCATATAAAAATCCCTATGATATTTCAAGTAAATCCCCAATTAAATATTTTCTTTATGGCTTAATTACCTTACCTTATAAACCATATTACTTCCGTTAAAATTATATGATATTTCAAGTAAATCCCCAATTAAATATTTTTTTTAAGGATTAATTACCTTACCTTATAAACATAAACTTCCCTTAAAATTATTTTCTTCTAATATAATGCACTGAAAATTTCTAAATAATGTTACAAATTAAGATGGAGAATAATAAAATTTCAAGAAAAGAAAACAATCCTTGCCATTATGCCTTCAAGTTCATATGCAGAGCAACATTGACTCTACTTTCTGGATTAATTACAGGTTTCTTAATCATTTTTTTAATTAATGTATTTAAATCAGGTCATTTAAGGAATATTGATAAAATAGACATATTTTTAGGCTTGTTATTTGTTGTTATTTGTACAATTCTAACAGTTTCTTTGATAATTTTTACATTAACTGATTTGAAAAACATGTTTATAGCACTTTGGGGTTTGATTAAAGAGCCAGAATCTTCTGTCTTTACAACATTATCAAAGTCTGAAGAGATTCAACAAAGAAATGTTGGTGAGGAAATTGTGTAAAATAAATTTATTCGAGAATTGTTAGTAGAGTACTTGAATGTTGAATGGTTTGAATTTTTTTGAGGTTTATGTGATTTTTATGTAAGCAGGATTTTGTTGATCTTCTTGAAGTATTTTGATTGTCAAGAATAATTTGATCATATCTTGATATATTTATGAATATCCGAGATAATTATCATCTTGATTACTTTAATATTATTGATTTTGGATCTTGAATGAAATATTGTATTATAATTTTCTTGTAGTATTAGTCTCTTTTCGAAGGAATATTGTACAGTTAAACCTCTTTATAGCGATAATTTTTGTTTAAAAGTAAATACTTATTGAGATAGATTGAGTAATATTTTATTTAAAAATAATATAAAATACTATAAATTACAAAATTAATAATTTAAAATATTTTTTTTAAAAAATACATATAAAAATCGATTGAATCCTCAAATTCAATATGTGTCACTAGGGGTGTTCATGGGTCGGTTTGGGTCGGTTATTGATCAAAATCAAAATAACTTAATTCGATTTTTAAATTCTCAAAACCAAACCAACCCAATTATAATATATGTTTGTCGATTTGATATTATAAAATTCGTAGGAGAAAAAGTGACAACAGTCCATTTAAAATGAAAAATAGTTAGAACGATTGATATTATAAAACTTTCAATCACTAAATTTAGTGTAAAAAAAGTTTCAAAATTCATCGTTTCGGCCTGGAAGAAAGAGATAGTGACATTTCTAGTCCCATCAAGAATTGTCATATACATGAGATCAACAAGATAAATATCCTCATCTTGAGTATTTACGCTTTCATAATAAGTAGATGGAAAAATAAAAAATATTTTTATAAATAATGTATTACGTATGTATAATTATAAAGTACATGAATATAGTTTCTCGGTTCGGTTATTTTTTTGATTTTTCAAAACAAATCCAAACTCAAACCAAACACTATCGGTTTTCAAATAAGTAAAACCAAACCCAAATAAAATTGATTTATTTAATCGATTTGGTTCGATTTTTCAATTTGTATGATTTCTATTCAAACCACGAACACCCCATGTGTCACATTAATTATAATAGAAAATATTATATATTGGGCTCGTGCAAGCACGGACTCTCATATCTAGTATATTTAATAAAATTTTAGATAATTATAAAATTCACGTTTTACCATGACTATTAATTACTACTTATTTTAAAAAGTACTAAACAATCAATTAATATAAATATTATGATAAAATTCTCACATTAATTATATTAGAAGCAATAATAAGTGTGGCTTTGGAGGACGACCAAAGTGGCATATTTGTAAATACGCCGTCGGCCGAGGTTATTTCTGAAGGCAAAGCACTAATGGCAGGTATGTAATTATCGGATATTGCAGGGGCATTCTGTGGCGTCCTATTTCTTTCCTACTATAAAAGGCGACTTCTCCCGTTGTTGTCCTGTTTCCGCTAATTCGTTACCTCGCCGGAGAAGCTTGCTGTACGGTCGCCGTTTTCAGCTCTAGCTAGGTCCAGGTAACCACATGTTCCGTCTCTTTCTTAATTTGTCTATGTAGTCCGACGCGTAGGACTTGGCTCTTCAGGTTTGATTTGGGGCTTACTGGTTGCTTTGGGGTTTTTCCCCTTGAATTCTTAAAGCATCCTGCTTCCAAGTCTTCGTTTCTGAGTTCTTCCTGTTGCATCTTCTTTCTTAGGTGTGTAATTCGTGTTTTCGCCGCCATATTTCAGCATGCATGTCCACTGTCGGACATCATCTTCTTTGTTTGTGAGTCGTTAAGATGTTGCGCTGCTTTCTGTGCGTTTTCTCTGTTTTGGGGCTCCTATTTCTGAATGGAAGGGGTTTTGATTGTGTTAATAGGTGCTCCTGTTTGGATCTTAAGCAGAGATTTTGCCATGCATGTCTATTGTTCGAGAGTATTTAATGATGTTTCCTTATTTTAGATGTTTGATTTTAAAGCATAGCTCTTGTACTTGATCGTTTGGCAGTGCCACAGAGAAAACATTGAAGTTTTAGTAATTCCATTTATGGGCCTTTGGTTTGGAAGTTTTACTAATCATACTTGCACTTCTAGCAATGGAACTCGGCCTCCTCCTCCTGTAAATACACCTCTTGCTGGACCAGTTCCAAAGCCTGGGACCTTTCCTCCACTTGGAGCTCACAGTGTGAGTAGAGTTCATTTATCATGTTATTTATTTCACTTGAACTAATACAAGGAGCCGCAAAATGTTTTGAATTTAGAACTTTATTGTATAAATTCACACCTCTTTTTGGTTAAAAGTACTTTAACAACTTTGTTTCTGTCCAGTTCCTGGTGAGCCATATCCTGTAGAAAATCACACTGCTCCTGCTCCTGCTCCATCACCTTCTGTTGCTGATATTTCAAGTATCATTAATTCTTAATAGCTTATCTATGTTCTTACTTTCCTGTTGGTTGATATGTGCTTTTCTTTATAATATCACTCCAGGACAAACTTAGTGTTTGTATGTTATTTTTACTATTGCTTTGTTATGAGTTACTTGAGTCGATTGTCTTACACAATCTCTTCTACCTCGTGATAAGATCTGCATACACTCTAGACCCACCTAATGGAATTACACAGGGTATGTTGTTGTTGAGCTTGAGAAGTTTCAAAAGAACTGAACTTATTTTGGCCTCATAAACCAGCTCCCAAGAGTCCAAGACCGTTAAACTTGTGCTTAGAAAGAGTACAGTCCAAGGCAACTGCATGCTTATTTCTTGGTAGGATATTCACACCCATGCATGGTATTTGCTGATTCTATTTTTATGTTGAGCAAGCAGTAAAATTCTCATTGTTGTGATGAGAGATGATAACATTTATATGACAGCAATCTGATGTTTGGTGGAAATTTTTATTGAGCCTATGCTTTGTTCATCATATCTAAGGATCTCGCTTGAGGCATGTACACCATCAACCATTTATGAACCTCTGAATTTTTTTTGCACGGATGTAAACACTACTAACAGCTGCATTGGGTTCATTTTTTCATGTCCCTGGAGTAAATGGCTCTGCAGTTCTGTTAGAAGTAGCTTTGGCTTTCATATGACCAGCGTCCCCGACATACTCTACTAATTCTTCTGTGCCCTTTCCGGACAGGACTATAATAAGTTTTAAAATATGATGGAAAGTATTTTTTAACTAGAACAATCAACTGTCCTTGCAGGTAAGAATCTCACTGGAGGAAAGTTGGTGATTGATGTCAACTATTTGTTCTTTCATGTCCACCACGAGACCATTGATCTTTGTAAAGAGACATCTTGCCCAGCGTCCGGTGATTTTGTCATTTCCCACTCACAAGAGTTGCCGGGATATACTCCACCTGTGAGTTAACTTTCTGATTTAATTTTAATCTATCCATGTTATAGTCCGTTGCTACTTTCATTCTGCATAAATTTTGTTTTGTTGGATTATCATTCTGCAAGATATTCTCTATTATTACAATGAAAAGTATAGACCTCTGTCTGAATATATGGTTTCGTCTTAGCAGTCAACTGGATTTAGCTTTATTCTATCACCAACTTTTGTCTGCATAAAAAATCTATTTGTCCTTCAGTTCTATATATAACCCCCATGTTATATGGAAAGTGTCAAGCTATTATATTTCTTGTATGAGAAAATTTGTCAAAAGAAAATGAACAATGTAAGGAGGAGAGGCTTTCCCTTAACTGAGAGGTATTATCTCAAACGTTTCTTTAATTTCCTCTAATCTTACTTGATAGGTTGTTATTCTTTCATACACTGGTGAGTTTATCCAACAATCCACAATAAATTCATATATCCCTGATAGTTGTAGCCTCAATTTGTCTATGCAGTAACCTTGTAATCCATTTAGTAGCTCTCCTTGCAATGTTGGTTTGTTGTTGGTACCGCTCCTTTCCCCATTATTTTCTGATTTGATATGCATTACTTGCACCGAGGATCTATTGGGAATAACCTCTCCATCTTTACAAGGTTGGGTTAAGTGCGAGTGCCCTCTACCCTCCCCACATCCTACTTGTCGTATTACATTGGCTATTTTGTTGTTGTCCTTTCAATGCTCTATGTTTTTTATCGTATGGTTGTTTTCTTAATTACAAAGACAGTGTCTATCAGAAGTATTACGGCTACCTTTCCATTGAGGAGTAAAAAACCTCCAATGTTCGACTGTGTCTTCCAATGAAAAGATTTCTCATAAATTCCAGGTACTTCGAAACACAAGTTTCTGCTGTGCATCAGGAAGGTACATTTGCCCTTTATTACAAAACAGTGATGTGAAAAGTGCTCAGAACAACGCCTACGCCGAGAGGCAACCCACAACAAGCTCCGACTCTACTCTTCACATTATCCTCCAGTTCTTCAGGTAAGTCACCTCTCTCTTCTTCCTTTGTTCTTTCTTCCTCTTCTTCCCTTCTTTAATTCTTCGTTCATTCTTTCTTTTTCCCTTCCCTTTCTCTGTTTCTACCAGATTCGAACCTCTAATTCTCCTCCTCGCTATTAAAATTACTGCACGTCTTACTAAGGATTCAATGTCTTGAATCAACATTAGAAAGAAATGTATCCAAGGTACACACTTCTGATTTACTATTTATCTTTCAACTAGCATGACGACTTTATCTTCAGAGAATGTGAGACAACGCAGTTGCTTCCTCCATTAAAATTGATGCTGAGGCACTCTTGATGTTCAAGAACATGATACAAAAAGGGCCTTCTGGTGTTTTATTTGAAACCAGTCGTATATATCTTGTGTAGGGTAATCCTTCCAGGTGTTGGAAAGAGGGGACTTCTTGAATGTAATTTCATCGTTTTGGTGGTGTTACATTTCCTGTATTCTCATTGAACTTTATGAATTTCAGGGAGATCTTATGGACCTGCTTACAAATCTGTCTCGTCTGCAACAGCAAAATCCAAGGGAAGCCTTCTCCTTCTCCTTTATCTTCTCCACCTGATCCATCTGGTGCTCCAGCATCTCCATTTGGCAATGTCAATCTCTTGAAGGGACAACTTGTGGACGATGTGACACCCACTCAAACAATGATTAAAGCTGCTAGCTCTGACAAAGAAATTACTGGCAAGGCGATCACAAGTTCTTTAGAGGATAAAGTAGGACGTAAAAGTCATACAGGCACCACATCTACTGATCTGCGTGGCATGTTGATTTCTCTACTTATGGAGAACCAGTCCAAGGGGATTAGTCTCAAGGTAAGTGTGTTGAATTGGACCTTTGTTAGTTTAGCTATCAATCTGGTGTAGGAGGTGGAGAAGTTGAGAACAAAGATATCCTTTTTCCTTTTGCTTATTGACTTTTTTTGACATAGAGTACTTGGTAAATTCTCAATTATATCTCTATACTTGGTAAATTCTTAATTATATTTGTATACTGCATCAGCTTTTTATTTCTTGCCCTAGGACATCTTGTGTGTTCTTAGGCACTGGAAAAAGTTGTTGGGGACATGCTCCCAAACTCAGCCAAGCAAATTGAGCCCATTATAAAAAAGGTAAATGGTACATGCTTTTGCTTTAGTTCTGCTGAAAAAAGCAAAGAGCAGAGGAAGGCATGTCTGTGACACAATAGTTATAATGTTTTTACACATTAATTTGTGGTGGCAAATTGCTATATACCAAACACCAGGAAGATACTTTTTGAAACCGGAAGTGGATATAGAAAGTTTCCTGAAACCTGCCCCTGAAAGTGGAAGGTACGAGTTTCTTAATGCTGTTTGTTATTTTTTTGTCTCTTCAATTTGAATTCAAATAGCATCTGTCATAGACAAAGCCGATCTGCATTTAGCACTCATAGTCAAATTTAAGTCTTCATAAGTATACCTGTAGGAGCAAGGGAACGTCCGACCAGAGAAAAACATAGAAGACTTTGTGAAATGATGCTATTAAACAAAGTGAAATGATATTATTAAGTAAAAAACCTCGACATTTTCCCTCCATTTTGAGCTAAAACAATCAACGAGCAAATACATGTTTTTGGCATTACAAAGGTTAACATGTACTTCCAAATTCTTCTTTCTTTTGATTTCCAATTTATAGGGGATGATGCTAACATACAGAGATCATATCTATATGCAGTGTTGCTCGGACTCGGGTGCGGATCTGGAATGAAAGGCATGTACACCACTATAAATACCACGTGAATATATGTACAACAAACAAATAAACACTTGAATAATATTGGAAAATTCTTCTTTCTTCTTGATTTGACCACAAAAATGGCTAATGATGAGGTGATTCTTTTGGATTTTTGGCCTAGCATGTTTGGTATGAGGCTGAGAATTGCACTTGCTGAAAAAGAGGTGAAGTATGAGTACAGAGAAGAGGATTTGAGGAACAAAAGCCCTCTGCTTTTACAAATGAATCCTATCCACAAGAAAATCCATGTTTTGATTCACAATGGGAAACCAGTGTGTGAGTCTCTTATTGGAGTTGAGTATATTGATGAAGTTTGGAAGGATAAAGCCCCTTTGCTCCCTTCTGATCCTTATGAGAGAGCACAAGCTAGGTTCTGGGTTGACTACATTGACAAGAAGGTAAATTCATAGCCCTTTCCCCTTTTCTTTTTAGGATTCATTAACCAATCCATACTAATTTGGTATTGAAGCATTGTTGTGTTGTGTTGTTAGAGTGGATTAGTGTCCCACATCGACCCAAAAGATAGTTGTTTACTTATTTTAGTATAGATACTTTTCTCCTCGTGATTTTTGAGGTTGAGTTAGATAATAGGTATCATAACTTGATAATATCTTCTGTATCTGCTAGAATATATGGCCTTTCCATCTTGCTTTAGGTCACAGGTTCCACATATTATTAAACTGTTAGTAAACTTTAACCTGTGATAGTATGTTAGTTACCATCTTCACTAGACCATCAACTGATGCTTATAGAGAGATTTAAGATAGTAAAATTAGCAAAATATTACACATTCGGCTGCTCACCCAGCAAATTAGTCTATTTGTCGACTGCGAAATATTGCTAGAGAAAGGTTCTGTGACATGGACGCCCAGCGTTTCGAGTGTCTTCTTGGATAGTTATAGCGGCCCATAGGCGCGAGATGTACCTTGTGGGGGGGGGGGGGGGGGCGGCGGTCCCCTGGACATAGTCCTTTCAGGCAGTGGCCGTTTAGTCCATGGTCCATTGGATGGTCGGTGCAAGGCCGCCTTTACCATTAAAGGCCTATTATTTATTTGATTGGAGACTTTCCATTAGAGAGTTTCTGGGCTGGTCTATGATAGAAATTCAAAGAAATTCATTCTCTCTTTCCTTCCTGTGTACTTGATTGCTGCACTTTCCTTTGCCATTGCAGCGTAGGAGAGCATGGAAGACAGGAAATTATGGACAGTATGCAATGACATTAGCATCTGCTTTCTGTTGCGGGGTATTTCCAAACTCCCCCACTTGTGCCCTATACTGTCGCGGTTGTATCTTGCGTGCAGATAGATAACAGGAAAACAAAGGTAATTAACCAAACTACTTCACCATTACATATACAGGTACGCTGCACTTTCAACAACTGCACGCCTTCTCTAACCCTAAAAAATTCAACCCTTCTATCACAGGTACATCGAGGAAGAAATCCAGCAGCCGAGTTTACTGCCGTCCATCATAGTAACAATGAAAATTCACGCTACCGTAGCTCCCCCGAAACTTCACCATTCTCCTGGCACTTTAGGGATGTATATGCATTAAGTTCTGTCATCCCCTATTCCTCCGACATTCCCCCAGAGCCTTAACAATGTACTCATGTAACATTGTAATGACCCTGAACATGGTTTTGACTTTTTGAGCCCGAAACTAGTTTAAATGAGTTTTCTCGGGTTTCGGCCAAGGAGACCTCAAATTCAAATTCTAATGATTCCATTGGATCCGGAACATCAATTTTGGTCTCGAAGGACCCTTCGTTCAGTTTCTGAAGCTTTCGAGTGTGCTTTGGTCCTTTCGATAGTTTTCGATATTGGGAAATGAGACCCACATTGGAACAAAATGACCTCCGATGAGAATTTCGACTACACCATTGAGTCCAAAATATCATTTCCAATCAGATTTCATATATGGAATGTATTTTTCCGACTTCGGGTGAGGCCGGAGCGTTGAATTTAAGTTTGAGAGTTTGCTGGAAATGCTGAAGTGGGGATGACGTGGCCCAATCAGGCGCTGCCACGTGGCAGGTGGTGCAGTATATTAAAAAAAAAAACGCAGATTTTCTCAAAAAATTTCTGGGTTTCTCCCAAACGTCAATCAACGATTTCTCCCTCGATTTTGGTCCGATTTGGGCGATTCAAAAGGCTAAATCGCATATTTTTCCGAGAGAAACACCATGGGAGTTTCAGAAATTAATTTTGGCGCGCCGTTCGAGGTCAAATTTGCTGTTTTTCGCTGGTTCGGATGTCTTTTTTTTGGAGACTTTAAATATGAGATTTCTACCTCGTTTTAGCTCCGTTTTTTAAACGGTTTTCGCCATTGAATTCCTTATTACTGGGAGAACATTTTTATGTATAAATTTTCAGATTTCCGACGACTTTTTTTGGTGACGAAATTTTTTGGACCATTTTGCCCTTTTCACCGAATTAATTGATTCTAGTGTTCTTAGATTCGTTATGTAATTGTGATGTTATACTTGAATAGATTTTGGTGATTTGGAGTATCGTAGAGAGGGAAAAGCTTCGGAATTGACATGATTCGAGACTTTATATAAGGCAAGTGGATTACTAAACTTTTGTTAAATATGTTGAACCTCGTATGCTTCCTTATGTTGTAATCTATGGGATGAGATCGTATCATGTGTTGGGTTGATAATTCTTATTGTGATGCCAGTGTGAGGGCTTTAAATTGTCTATGTGTTGCTTCGAGAGCATGTGAATCCTAAATTGAGAATAGTGTGAATATGACGTGTTGAGAAAGGGAGATAATCGTAATATACTGAGGATCATGGGTTGTTTGAGGAAATAAAGTTACTAAAATGGGGTGAAATATCTTAAAAGAGAATTGTACCCAAATATGTATAAAGGAGGGTGAATATTATAATTGCTAAACATTGAGAACTTTGATATTTATTGTACTTATTGAGAGGAATATTGCTTCTATAATTGTGTCTTGATTGCATGCATCCTCATACTCATGACATTTTGAGAAGTTGTTAATGGTGATTCGTATCATGAGTCCTTGACCATGAGCACTTGGGTGGCAAGGTAGTTGATACATTGAGATTCGTATCATGAGTCCTTGACCACGAGCACTTGGGTGGCAAGGTAGTTGATACATTGAGATTCGTATCATGAGTCCTTGACCACGAGCACTTAGGTGGCAAGGTAGTTGATACATTGAGATTCGTATCATGAGTCCTTGACCACGAGCACTTGGGTGGCAAGGTAGTTGATACATTGAGATTCTTATCATGAGTCCTTGACCACGAGCATTTGGGGTGGCAAGGTAGTTGATATGTTGTGATTGAGGTATATGGCCTGCGAGGTCCCCATGAGTCCCCTTAGTCTTGGAGTCTTAGCTCGACGGGGGTATATACGAAAGGCTGTGCGACGGTTTTGATACCACCTTGCATTGCACGACATGCATCTCATCCTTGCATATTATTATGTGGCATGATGTTATTCGCGTGATTGATTACGTTATCATGTGTGAGTTATGGCTTGTGATTTGATAATTGTGATATACTGAAAAACTATCTTTATTGTGTATTATGTGTTGCTGGGCTGGGACTTTTCTGAGTGCAGGTTTGTAGTTCGGCAGTATGTGGTTGGGTGTGAAGGAGTTACTTGGTTCTTCATTGTTTTACTCTAGGTTAGTTCCATTTGCTGAGTACCGTGTTGTTTTTGGTACTCACCCTTGCTACATTTTTGTAGGTTGCGAGCCCGATCCCTTTAGTTAGAATTTTCTCATCGCAGGACCGAGCTTCCGGATTATCCTTAAGGTAGTTGCTTATCTCATCGATGGACCTTCAAGGAATCCATTATTATGTTATGTTCTATTTGAGGACTAGATATTTGAGACATTTATTTTATCCGAGTACTATGTATTTAGAGGCTTGTACACGTGACACCAGTTCTGGGATGGTTGTAGTTTGGTATTCCTATGATTATTTGTCACACTAGACTATTTTCTCTTCCGCTATTATTGTTATGTTTGCATTAGTAGGTATTGAGCTTACTCGCCTTGGTGGGTTAGGTGAGTGTCATCACGTCCGAATTTTGGGTCGTGACAAACATGTTTGTTGGTATGAATTATGCCTGCCGTTCTTGCATCTCCCTTCACGGATTACTTCCGCATTTAACTCCTCCATAATGCAGCGCCCGTGCAGCGCACGGGCACCAACTATCTAGTTATTTTATAAGTGGCATGCACTGAAAGAGTAAATCTCACTTAATCCTACGTTGATCTTTTTTTTTTTTTTCCTTTTATCACTAATGCTCTTTTTATTTAGAAAATAAATAAATTGTACATCTTCATTATATAAGATCAAATAATTTGATATTTTAATTATTATTTTTTTGTTAGCATTTATGAAGAATCGTGATAAAAATAGGAAGAATTGGTAGTTGAATTTTAACAAATTAAATTTTTATTAAGTATAGATATTCTGAATAATTTTTTTAGTAATTTGTGTCTTGTTTAATATATATATTTTTTCCTTCTTTTCAGATACAGCTCCCACTATTATCTGCACCTATTTAGTATGTGTTTACATATAGATATGATGAAATTCGATATATTAAGTGGATAAAATCAAATAATCATATTAAAATCCCTACATAATATTTCAGGTAAGTAAATCCCCATCAAATATTTTCTTGAGAGCTTAATTACATTATCTTATAAAACTTCCCTTAAACGTATTGTATCTTTAATAAAATGATTTAAAATAAATTATTTTAGAATATAAATAAATACAAAATCTTAAATTTCATGTCAATTACATCACATAAATTAGAACAAATATAGTATTTTTCTTCTTCTAATATTATTGAAGATTTCCAAATAATGTTACAAATGAAGATGGAGAATAATAATAATTCAAGAATAGAAAAGAAGCCTTGCCATTCTGGATTTATAACAGGTTTAATAATCATTTTTTTGATAAATGTTTTTTCACTTTTTAAATCAGGACATTTGGAAAAATTGATGAAATAGACATAGTTTTAGGCTTGTTATTTCTATGATTCTAACAGTTTCTTTGATATTTTTTACGCTAATTGATTTGATAAACATGATTAGAGCACCTTGGATAGAGCCGTCAATATGTGCTAGGCATGTTGGGCCGGCTCGACCTAATCCGTAAGTTAGTAGGGTTGGGCTATCATTTTTTGTTGGCACGACTCCAATAAGCCTGTTGATTTGTGAGGTTTTTGCAATATGGGTTGGGTCAGCGATTAAAAAAATAATTAAAAACAAAAATAAAATAGAGTATTAAAAATAATAAGAGTCCAAACTCAAAGTACATTTAAAAATTTTAAATACTAAAATATACAAATTATATTTTTATAATATGTAATAGTAACATTAATATCATGCAATATTGCCCTGTTGTCATTTATTTTAATATTTTAAATTATAATTTAATTAAAAATTTATAGAAATAATATACTTCTAAAAATGTGGGCTGACTCGACAAGGCCCGTAGCTCACGTACTGATGGGCTAGGTTGGGCTAGCTATTTTCTAGCCAACAAAAAATTTGGGTCAACCCGGCTTGCCTTGGCCCGTCAAATTTCAAAACCTGTATGGGCTAGCCCGGATGGGGTGAGTCAGCCTGTATTGACAACTCTAACTTTGGGGTTGGATTAAGGAACCAAGATCTTCTGTTTTTGCAACATTATCGGAGTTATATAAAAAAATTCGTGATTCAAGGATTGTTAGTAGTGTATTTCTCGAAGGTATGATAATTTAGACTTTTTGGGGATTTATTTAATTTTTATAGAAGGATGATTTAGCGATTCCTCTTAAAGTGTTTGATTTGTCAAGAATAATCTGATAATATCTTAATACTTTTATGAGTACTTAAAAAATTTATGAGATATTCGCGATAATTATCTTCTTTATATGCTAAATTTATGATTTATGTAGGACTTAACTTATGCCTTGCAAATTTTTTGGGCCTAGGGCATAAGTTCAATATTATGAACTAAAACTAGACTTGTACCTTTTAATTTTAGTTTTCGAACATTATATATTAAGAAGTTCATACATTGAATATATATTATGGACATAGTTTACGTATTCTAATATAAGTCTAATAGTATAATTTTAATTTTTAGAACGTAACTTGATATGAACTTATGTCTTATAGAATATCGATTTATTTTTAATAATAAGGGCAAAGTTTTGCCTAGTAAATTAAATAGCACTAAATTTCTGTTTCATTGGCAAGCATTCACTAAAAAAGTTCATATATCGAAATTAGGTCATAGTTCAGGCAAATTTTTATTAAATAAATCATAAAAATAAGAATTAATAATTATATTTGCATAGGGCTGGTTATTATATGATTGTCGAGAATAGTCTGGTTATTCTTGATTTTTTATGAATATCTCAAGAATTTATAGAATGTTCAAGATGATTATCATCTAAACCTTAATCTAATTTGATTTCATTAGTATTTTTTTTTAATTTCCATTTCAATGGCATTTCGTAGTACAAGGAAATCAAGGGTGAACCTCTTTATGGTTGCATTATTACAATGATGTATTCATGATCGCTATAGTGAGATATTATTATATACGTATTAATATTTGACATATAAATCTCATTTAACTTTTAAAAATAAAATTTGATGGAGGGACATATAATAGGAATATTATATTTGAACTAAATTATACGTGTGTAATTATATATAATAATTACAAATGAGACATTAATCTCATGGGCGAAGCCACCTTGAAGGTGATCAGGTACGCGTCATTCGCCAGAAAATTATGTGATTTATAAAAGTTAAACATACTAGCACAAGTGTATAAATTTATTTTTACACATTTTAAACATAGTTTAGAAAAAAAAATTTACACGTAATTAAATTAAATTTCTGATTCCGCTGATAATTAATTATATCCAATCACCAAAGGTAATATTCTTACACCAAGCTTGAATTCTGATAGAATACTTTGAATGAACTCCCTCCAAAAACAAAAATGAAAATGATATTCAATGTATCATTGTCCCTATCACAATAACTTGCATATGACTTTAATACAAGAAAATATAGAATGTCAACATAGTGAAAGAACTTTATGTTAGTAAAAATTTTATTATATTTTTTTCATTTATTTTATTTTTCAGTATTAACTTGACAGAATACCTTTTTTTTTTTTTTTAATTTTTCATTCAGTGTCCAGGACCCATGTTGGAGTCCGACTATATTCAGATTCGTATCGCGTAACGCTTCATTTAGAAGAAAACACTCTCTACCAAAAAATTTTTTCATTTCCAGGTCTCGAATTTAAAACTTCTGACTCAGGGAAAAGCTGGCCCACCCTGTTAGAGAACACCTTTGATTGGCCCCCAACATCTAAAAGTTAGTAGTAAATTTAGAGTACCAAAAGCAACACTAGGTCAACAAAATGCGGTGGAAAAGGTTTGAAAAAGATTAAAAGGAAACGATAGAATAGTAAAACGTGAAAAATTAGTTATCCAACTTTTTTAAAAAATAAATAAAAATTATCTCATTTTATTCTTAATGACACTTCATTATAAGAGTGATATTATATATTAAGATTAAAAAAATAGCTTAAATTTTTTAAAGCATCACTTCACAATAAACTATTATTAAAATATTTTTCCACAAATATATTTTTAAAGAAACACTTTAATTCACCAAAAAGTCAAGAACGTAAAATCTTCTTAAGATATTATTTGATCTCAAACTTTATATAGTAATGTTTGCATAAATTTTGCCATATTGTTTGATGGAGTATCTATTATAGGATCTTTTAATTTAAAAATCTACTTGATTAAAGAATAGTTAAAGGTCTAAGATTCAAAATCGTCCAAACACTAGAGGCCTAAGACCTAGTGTATATATATATATATATATATATATATTTGCACAATTTTATAAAATATATTTGTATATTAAATTTAACATGTTAATAGATAAATAAATTTGCATACATGTAAAATTATTTGGTTCGATTTAGAAATTTTTTAATTTTTTTATAAACTAAAAAAATCGTCCCAATTATTCGAGACAGTTATCGACTTGAATAAAAGTTCATGATTTTATTAAAAAAATAATAAAATTTAATTCAATATGGATAAGTTTGGTCGATTTTTCATATTCAGTCTAGAGATGATGGGTAAAAAAAATAGAAAGTTAAATTTCTCACTATAATTTTATTAAAAAAATTATATAATTAAGTCAAAGTACATAATCAAATATTCTCAGCAAGGATGAAAACAATAAAGGAAAGCGTACGATGTTCCTAAAATTAGAATTTATCAACAATTAAATCAAGGGACAAAAAATATCATTAATTCAAACTATACTAATAATTACTATTTTATATAAAATTCAGCACATCAATTATGGTATTTAAATTATTATTTTATATTTTATATAATTAACTCATATATAAATAGGAAAATTTATATAAATATACTATATTAAAAAAATATTTACTATTTATAGCAATAACAAATTTGTCAGTGAACACTTATAATACAAATTTTATACATATAACAAAGATCTATTTATAAAACATATATAATACAAGTTTTGTTGATTAATCATATATTTATCACACACTCTAATATATTTATAATATATTGTGTTAATTTATTACTAATATGCACAATATATTTTAAAACACTTATAATACATTTATATTATATGCATAATTCACTTTTAACACAAGTACAAAGTTACGGGTTCAAAGCCTCTGACAGAAATACAAAATAAAACTGTGTATAATAGATCCTTGTGGTCGGACTCTTCCTCGAACCCTACGCACAGCACAAGCTATAGTACATCGAACTTGTTCTCTATTGCTATAAGTAATAATAAATAAAAAAATATTACTAAAATTAATAATTATTTTTTTAAAATATACCCATCCAAATAATTTTTTTAATATTTGTATTTAATTTATGCATAAATAAGGTAAGATGTCAACATGATACCAATAATTTCAATATCATAATAGGTTGAAATTTGCCAACCCACATTAAACCATATGGTCCATAGATTTATGACATTTTTTTAAAAAAAAATTCCACCTCACTATTCTTCTTTCATTAAAATTCTTAAATATCCACATGTACCTCACACTACACACCATAGGACAGCATATGCCCGCCACCCCTTCTTCATCCTTCCAAATGATTTTTTAGCGGGATAGATTCAAAATTTAAAATTTATATTTAATATATATATATATATAATAAAATTAATAATTAAAATCATAAGTTATATGTATTAAGTCAATATTTTTATAGTAAATATTGGACTTTTAATTTCTTCTCATTTTTAGTTCGTGAATATTTGAATATAAAGATGGTATGTAATTCTTTTTAAAAAAAAATAGAAATTAAAATTACTATGTTTAGGCATGAATATAAGTTAGAATTTTTTTTTCTACTTTTGTGATTGATGCAAAACAAATCATTTGAAATTTAATTTCAGAATGAATATAAAAAAATTGTTGTAATAATTCTTTATTCAAATAATATTTTATCTAAAAAATTAATGAAAGACATTTCACAGATGTTTGACCATAAAAATAAAATTCACTTTATCTGAAATTGAAGTTAGTTTTATGGTTATATTTGATGATATTAGTTATAATAAATACTTTGAATTTAAACGTATTTTTTTGGATAAAATATAAATAAAAATTTTAAGTGTTTAAAGCTTAAATAAAAAAAAGATTTGGTGAAAAGTAAAAAATTTTCATAATCAAATCGTCATTAATGAAAATTCCGACTCCTTCACTCTCACTTGCCAAAAACCACCTCCCACCTTGCCAATAACACTCATCTTCCCTGTCTTAACTTCACTGTGCCACCCTTTAATCGCAATGGCTAATTCTTCATCTTCTGTAAATTTCTTCTTCTTCTTCCTCCTTTTTCTGTTCAACCATTCATTCTTCTGCTTTTCCCTTCAAACCCCAGAAATTCAAGCACTTCAATCCTTCAAGATTAGTGTTCATGACCCACTTGGAGCACTCACGAATTGGGATTCTACATCTCCTTCTGCTCCATGCGATTGGCGAGGAATTACTTGTTCAAATGATTCCCATGTGACTGAAATTCGTCTTCCGCATTTACAGCTTAGTGGGTCTCTTACTACCCAGATTGCTGATTTGCGTATGTTGCGTAAGATTAGTCTTCGGTCAAATTTCTTTAATGGAACTATACCTGCTTCAATCTACAAATGCAAACTCTTGGATACTGTTTTCTTGCAGTATAACTCTTTTTCCGGTGAAATCCCGCCGGAGATAGTGAATTTGACTGAGCTTGAAACGTTTAATGTGGCCGGAAATCAGATGTACGGTGAGATACCCTATGAGTTGCCCGTGAAACTGAGGTATTTTGATGTCTCGGAGAATTTGTTTTCCGGTGGTATACCGGAGAAAATATCGGAACTCTCTCAGCTTATTGTGCTGAATCTGTCATATAATAGATTCTCCGGAGATATTCCGGCGAGTTTAGGTGAGCTTCAGCAACTTCAGTATCTTGTGCTTGACTACAACAGTATAGAAGGAACAGTTCCTTCTGCAATTTCGAAATGTTCGTCGTTAGTGCATTTCAGTGCTGAAGGGAATAGTATTACTGGTGTAATACCGACGGGAATTGCTGCTCTTCCGAAGATTCAGGTGATGAATTTATCGCATAATAAGCTTTCTGGGTACTTAGCATCTTCCATATTCTGTAATGGTTCTGTATATCCTCCTTCCCTTCAAATTGTTCAATTGGGTTTCAATGCTTTTTCTGAGATTCTTCCCCCACAATCGTCTAGATGTTTTAGTTCATTGCGAGTTTTGGATCTTCAACACAATCAGATACATGGGGATTTCCCTTTTTTCTTGACAGACAATTCTGCATTGACGTCCTTGGACTTGTCAGGGAACTTGTTTTCGGGTACAATCCCGAGTTCCATTGGGAATTTGTTGAGTTTGGAGCAACTTAGAGTGGGAAATAATTCGCTCAGAGGTGATATACCGGTTGAGATAACGAAATGTAGTAGTTTGAATGTTCTTGATCTTGAAGGGAACCAATTCGTAGGTGAAATTCCAGCTTTTTTAGGTGGTCTTAGTAACTTGAGGATCTTGTCAATAGGGAGAAATCAGTTTTCGGGTTCAATACCCTCTAGTTTTGGAAATGTCACTAGGCTCGAAAGTTTGAATTTGGAAGGAAACCGTCTTACTGGAAGCTTGCCTGAGGAGTTAATGTTTTTGAGCAATTTAAGCATGTTGAATCTTAGTGGAAACAAGTTTTCGGGTAGTATTCCTGTTGGTATTGGAAATCTTCAGCAGTTATCGGTTCTAAATCTGAGTAGAAATGGTTTCTCAGGGAGTATTCCGTCTAGCATTGGAACTTTGTATAAGCTAGTAGCTCTTGATTTGAGTGGACAGAACTTATCAGGGGAATTGCCATCCGTTCTTGGTGGTTTGCCTAATTTACAAGTGATTGCTTTGCAAGAAAACAAGTTGTCTGGAAATGTACCCGAAGGTTTTAGTAGCTTAATGGGTTTGCAGTACTTGAATCTATCTTCCAATTCATTTTCAGGTCATATACCATCTACATTTGGCTTCTTGACCTCGTTAGTTGTTCTTTCGTTGTTTAAGAATCACATATCTGGTTCAATTCCTCCTGACTTGGGTAATAACTCTGCTCTGGAGATTTTAAATTTGCGGTCAAATTCATTCAGTGGCCAAATTCCTGCTGATCTTGCAGGTCTCTCCCGTTTGAGTGTGTTGGATTTGGGTAGAAATAGCCTGACGGGTGAAATTCCAGAAGTTATTTCCAATTGTTCATCTCTCACATTGCTTGTTCTGGACACGAACCATCTTTCAGGGAACATCCCAGCATCACTCTCTAGCTTATCGAGCTTAGTTACTCTTGATCTCTCTGGGAACAACTTGAGTGGAGAAATCCCAGAAAATCTTACAGTGCTCCCAAACTTGGCGAACTTCAATGTATCGAACAATAAGTTGGAAGGCCAAATACCAGTAAAGCTCGGTTCTCATTTTAACGATCCATCAGATTACAGAGGCAACCAGGGTTTGTGTGGGAAGCCATTGAATAGAAAATGTGAGCGGACTGGTAATGGTAAGAATAGACTGATTATGTTTATTGCAGTGTCTGCTAGTGGAGGTCTTCTCCTTGTATCATGCTGCTGTTTTTATATATACGCCCTGTTGAGGTGGCGTAGGAAGCTCAAAGAAAAGGCAGCTGGAGAGAAGAAGCATAGCCCTGCAAGAGTTAGTTCAAGGACCAGTGGTTCTCGTGTTAGTGGCAACAATGGTGGACCAAAACTTGTTATGTTCAATAACAGAATTACTGTCGCTGAAACAATCGAAGCGACTAGGGAATTTGATGAGGAAAATGTTCTTTGTAGAACACGCCACGGAGTGCTATTCAAGGCCTGTTACAGTGATGGAATGTTGCTCTCGATCTGTAGACTACCAGATGGATCACTAGATGAGAACACATTCAGAAAAGAGGCTGAATCGCTTGGCAGAGTGAAGCACAGAAACCTAACTGTTCTCCGTGGGTACTATGCTGGCCCTCCAGACCTTAGACTACTTGCATATGATTACATGCCAAACGGGAACCTTGCAACTCTCCTTCAAGAAGCATCCCATCAAGATGGTGGGCATGTTCTCAATTGGCCAATGCGACACCTCATTGCACTTGGCATTGCCCGTGGGCTTGCTTTCCTCCACGCAGCGTCTATCATTCACGGAGATGTTAAACCACAAAATGTACTATTCGATGCAGACTTTGAAGCCCATCTTTCAGACTTTGGATTAGACAAGCTTACTGTAGCCGCACCAGCCGAGCCTTCCACTTCAACATCAGTGGGGACTATAGGATATGTAGCACCAGAAGCAACATTAACAGGAGAAGCCACAAGACAATCAGATATTTATAGCTTTGGCATTGTATTACTGGAACTGCTAACAGGGAAAAAGTCGTTAATGTTCACGCAGGACGAGGACATTGTGAAATGGGTAAAGAGGCAATTGCAGAGAGGGCAAATTTCAGAATTGTTAGAGCCAGGATTGCTTGAACTGGACCCTGAATCATCAGAATGGGAAGAGTTCTTGTTAGGAGTAAAGGTAGGCTTGCTTTGCACAGCACCGGACCCCCTTGATCGTCCCACCATGACCGACACTGTGTTCATGCTCGAAGGTTGTCGTGTTGAGCAAATTTCACTCTCCTAAAGAACCAAGACCAGCAATGGTGCCGCGTAAAACCCAAGGTCTCATCTAATTCTTTGCCCTTGACAATTGGGAAGTTGCATTGCAATGCAACAATAGCTAGTACTAAAACTTTAAGTTTTTTGTTCAAGAACTAAAAGAAAATATTCTCATTTTTTTAGTCATAGCTATTTTATTGATTTTGTTGTTCTATTACAAAAAGGCCCTCTTGAGTTGAAAAAATGAAAATGAATTCTCTTTCCGAGTTTAAGTTTTGTGCACGATCGGCGCATGAACTGTTAACTTGATTGACAATGACATGAAACTCTTCGTAACGAGTCTGACATGGTAACTTGGAATGTGGAATACTAATTTGATGTAACCTATTATATTGTAAAATTATTTACGCGCTATCAATATATATAACTTAAATCATTTTGAAAATACATTAAAGGTAAGGGTCAAAGGTTGTGGCTATGGGGGACAAAGAAAAAGAAGTCTATTTTGGAAGAAGACATTGAGGGAGACTTAAGGGCAAGATGATTTCTGATGGTGACACACACCAATGGATGAACTCCAAACATTTTGTGGGTTGTGTCATTATTTTATGTTTTTCTTTTGTCTTAGTTTTGTGATACATGTACAACATGCTTAGAAGCATTTTGCCTTTGTCCAATGATCAACTCGCTAGTTAAGACTTGTTTACTTATATACTAGCATCTCTTTTGTGTTTTGTCAATGTGGGACTTCTCATCTTAAGATGGATTGTTACAATATTAGAGCATTACTGATATTTGCACATCGTTACAATTTTTTTTTTATCTATTGCACCATATTTTTTTACGATAATATTATTCCGTTGAATTATTGAACTACATCATTCATACTTTGGTGCTTCCATCAATCTAAAGATATATTTTTTTCCGGAAAATATTTTTTTTTAAAGAAAAAAAGGAAAATAACTTTTCTTATAGAAATTGAGACCATTCCACGCGTTGTCACCCCGAACTTCCATTCCCATCCAGTATTTTGCTAGAATATATATAAAAAGTTTTAAAAAGTAATTATTTTATATTTATTTACTATATACTAAGCAATAAATAAAAATAAATTTACATTTTTCATCAGCATACCACAAGTTTTTTGCTCGGAACAGTCAAGGCCAGCAACATGAAATAATTGTCCATACATAAACAGCAGAAAATTATTTTAATAATTCTTTTTTTTTTGTTCTATAGCAAAATCAGCTGCAATGACATGACATTTATATAGGTCTGCATACTTTGAATATTATTAATATTTTCGTCGTGTTAATTTGTTTATTTGATTCGATTCGAAATTTAAGAAGGCAAATTTTTCTATTTTAATGTTTCTCTGAGTTTTACATAGTAAGAAGTTTAAGAAGGTAAATTCTTTTGTTTTAGTTTATTTGCCTGAATATAACTTGACACGAAGTTTAAGAAAATAAATCTCCCTATTCCAATTTTAGCTGATTTTGAATTGACATAAAATTTAAGAAGGTAAAGTAAAATTTTGAATTTTCTATAATCGTAAACTTTTAAATATAATGCATCAAAATATCTTTTAATTTTATAGTTTTAAACATTCAAAAAATTGAAATAAAAGATTTTTTTAATGAACTAAATAAAATAAAACAAGACAAACAAATTGATATGAGATGAAAAAGCAGAAAACTATTCTTTGCTACTTTTTGATCCCATATTAGTTGTTAGTTCATATTATTATAAATAATTATTTATAAATAAGACGTGTAAAATAGAATCAACAATTAATATAAGATGGAGAAATTTATAAAATCAAAAAACGTGTAAAATAAAATTAACAATTAATATAAGACGGAAAAAATACTGCGGAACAATAATGGTGTAGCATAATATTATGGAGATAGCCCTACACAACAGCTGGATAAATTAACCATTGTGACCAAGGTGATTAGCAAATTGTTAATGGATTTTTGAAGCAAGTTGATCTTAGAAAATTAATTTTGAACTCTCTTAATTTTAGTTTATGTGATTTATTTTAAATTTTGAGATTCAAATAATTCCTTGTTAATCATAAACTCTTTTATATATTTTTAAATATTTTGGGTTATTTAATATTGTATCTCGTAATATTTTTTACATAGTTTTTAAATATATAAATATTATTTAAAAAAATTTAAAGATTTTTATCTGAGTTCATTATTAAAATTAAACTATTTAACTCTTGAAATTCAAATTATGTCACATAAATCAAAACTTTGGAAGTAATTTTCATTTGGAGCAATCAGTTGAAGCATTTGTAAATATAAGAATCATTTACATAAATAATACATTATATAACATTAATTAATAATTTTAACACATTTTAATTTTATCAAAAATGACTATACTTTTTTACCTAAAATATAAAAAGGGAATAAAATTATCCTTCTTGTTCATCCTCTCCTCTTCCCTCCTTTTTCTCTTTTCTTTTTTTCCCTGTACGTCTTTCTCTTTCTTTCCCCCTTTTTTCCTCTTTTAAAAATAATACTTAATTAATTATTCTAATTTAAAATTTAATTTGAATTGAGTATTATGCAAATAATATTTTTACTACAAAAATTATTTTATATAAAAAAATATAAATGCATTTCTAACACAATTAGTATATAAACTAATAAATATTGTTTGAATGTTTGAAATTCAGATATAATATTTTTTTGACACCATCAATAAAAATAAATAAATAAAAATTATAATTATAATACATTTTGAATTCGATACTTCATATGTATTATAGACATTTTTAATACACGTGGAGGATATAAGTAATATATATTTAATATAATAATTATTTAACATTATTAATAAGAGAAACTAAAAAGAAATAACTATAACACGTTTTAAATTCAGTAAATAAAGATATTATAAGCATCTTTCAATGCAAAAGGTGACTCTATAAATAAAATATTTTTAATAAAAATGTGTTATAAGTGTTATATTTGAATATCAAATATATTTAGTATAATTTAATTATAAATATTATATGTGAATTTTAAATATTTCAGTATAATTTAATTAATTTTATATTACTAGAAAATGTATTATATTTATCGAAATAATAATAATAAAATTCATGAAAATATATAATATTAAAAATGTGGAGTTGAACGGGAGAGAAATAAGAAATTAGAATAGAAAGAGAGAGAAAAGGAGGAAAAAGAAGAAAAAGGACGAGAAAAGAGAAGAAGAAAGAGAAAGAGAAAGAGAAAGAGAAAGAGAAGGGTGATCTTGTAATTTATTGATAAAATATGTTATAGATTGTAATAAAAAAAGTATCCTAAAAAAGATAATATTCGACATATAATGTGTTATTCAAGTAAATATTCCTAAATATAATTCACCTTTTTTTCTGTTATTGACCTTCTTTTTTCGCGGCTTTTTGCATTAATATAAGAGGAAGTTATGTACATATTTGAATTTCTAATCAATATTATACATGAATAAATAAAATAAATAAATATTGATATAATATTAACACGGTGATTTTTAACATAATTAAACTATCCAGCAAAATAAGTTTAAAAATCATCCCAAAAATTAAATTACTACATTCTTGTTGAGTGGCTTTTAAATGATAAAAATTATAGTGTATCGGGCCAAGTCTGTAGAAATTCTTTCCCAGGTTATTATAAATAGCTCTATAAAAGTTTCACAGAAAAATTGCTCAAAGGTCATACCACAAAAATAATCGATCGACTAACACGCACTCTTCTGGTTAATGAAATAAATTTTCAACTTCGGCGACCAAAAATTCCACGTCACAAACCTGGTCCAAAATAGGTCCTTTTTTTTATTTTTCATTTCTCTTGTTTTAGGCTAATCTAAACTAAGATTGTATAGGGTGTTATATACTAAGCTTATTAATCTTATGTGATACTCCATTAGTATATCGATATCCTACCGATATCATATAGGATTGAGCTCTGTTTTAAAGAAATAAAAAAGAAACAATTAAGAACAAATTATAAAAATCGAAAGCCACAATCTTATTTATTGAACTCTAGATTCTAGTGGTATTTATATATTCTGATGATATCAAATAATTTCTTCCTCGTTGATACCATTAGGGTATATTATACTTTGATGGTATTGAGTAATTTCACTAAAATACATGGGGTATGAAAGTAAGAGGGTAACCACTTATCAATAGTTTTTTCTTTTTAAATTACAAATGTTATTTTTCCAATAAATTATTATTGTTTTGTTGCTACGGAGTGTATATTATATATTAAATATTCGAACTTTTCATACGCTTCTCTTTTTATTTTATACGTTTTTAAAAAAAATCCCTTCTTCTGCTTTTTATAAAATTCATTAACTCAAACTAGCTAAATTGAAGATGATAATATGCCGTTGGAATCTCGATATCTAAAAACACTTACGCCTTATTTATTCCTATTAATAAATGAGATGATACATTTAGCTAACTAACTAGAGGAAGTTAAATGCATCGACCAAATTAGCTAGTATAGCATAATCTAATGGATGACAACCTATTAAATGGCAGCAAACTATTACTCGCTCTGTCTAATTTTAATTGAATTTGTGAGATAAGAAAAATATTTAAAGATAAAATTTACACTATACTTTCCACTATTACTTTTTGTAAAATCTTAAACAGGTAGTATAATTTATCTCCTACAAAATATAAAAGTTCAATAAATGAAAGGACAAATATGAAAAAAATTTCAAACATTCACTTTGAACTTTGAACATTGAAAAAAACCTCAAAAATTCAATTAATTTGAGACGAAGGGGGTATATCTAAAATTTTAAAATTAATAGGTTCAAGATTCTAATTTTCTAGAGTTATATATGAATTAATAATTTATAGATATTTGATAAAATTCTTAATTAAGATAAAAGTAAAAAAAATTTAAATTAAGTTAGTGAATTTAAATGAAGGCATGTATGGAGTTATTTGGTGTATAAATACAATGCTCCATCCATGGGTTTTGATGAAGCAAAAAATAAAACTATCTTAGCAAGAAGCAGTTCCTTTAAAAAATGTCAAGGAGTGAGAATTTTAGCAGTAGTGACCTCCTGAAAGTTGAAACCCTACTTTGGAACCATGTTAGTAACTCTGTAAGTTCTTCAGTAGTAAAATGTGCAATTGAACTGGACATTTTTGATGTGCTATTTGAACATGGTAATCCCATGTCTCTATCTGATCTTTCCACCCAAATATCTCTCATTCACTCATCAAAACGCGCATTCTTGCCAAGTCTAATGCGTTTTTTAGTTCATGCTGATTTTCTAAATCAACATGAAAATTGTTGTTATTTTTCTCTTAAACCAGCTGGTCGTCTTCTTGTGAAAAATGAACCCTTGAATATTAGGTCACAAATATTTCTGAATAATGATCCAAGCATCCGAAAGTTATGGTGTGAGTTAGGTAAGTGGTTTCAGGATGATTTGGCCACCCCTTCTCATACCGCTCATGGAAAGTCTTTATGGGATTATATGCATGACGCGGAGAAACAAGTAGCTGCAGCGAGACAATTAGGAGATATTTTCAATGATTCAATGGTTAGTGACTCAAGATTCATGACTAATGCTGTTATCGCGGAGTGCAAGGATGTTTTTTCAGGATTAACGTCGTTGGTGGATGTAGGGGGTGGCGCAGGGACTATGGCGATTGCTATAGCCAAAGCTTTTCCTACCATGAGGTGTGTGGTACTTGATCTCCCTAGTGTTATAGGTGACCTCAAGGGAATTAAGAGTGAGAATAATTTGGAGTTTGTTGGAGGAAGTATGTTTAATGAGATTCCACATGCTAATGCAATCTTACTCAAGGTACGTATACAAATTATTATGCTCTTTCCAAAATAAAGTTTCACTCATCATCTTACATTGTTCATGAATCAACAGTCTGTATTGCATAATTGGAGCGACCAAGACTGTGTGAAGATACTGAAGAAATGCAAAGAGTCGATACCAAGTAGGGATAAAGGAGGAAAATTGATAATTATAGACGTAGTGATGGAGGAGGAGCTAATTCGCGATGAAATTGATGGAGCAAAAAATATAATGAACTTGACAATGATGGTTCTTTTTACTGCCAAAGAGAGAACTAAGAAGGAATGGGAGAAGGTGTTTTATGAAGCTGGTTTCAGTGAATACAAAATAACTCATTCTTTAGGCTTAAGGTCTCTCATCCAACTCTATCCTTGAAAATCTTAATATTCCTTCATTTTGCCTATGCTATTTCTCTAATTTAGTTTCTCATAAGTCATGACAAATAAATGAAAAAAATAAACTGATTGAGACAAAATCAGGAAATGATGTATCATGTCAATTATAGAATTCTATATTTATGAAAAGAATAATTGTTCATTAGTATTTTTATTTTTGTTTCATAGGTTAAATTTGTTAGGTATTAGTAAAATTCTAATTCTAGGTATTGAAAATTAAAAAGTACCCCATTAAAACTAGTAATATTAACTCTTAAAAGATGCCATCTGTTAAATTTTCTCATTAATTTAAGGTGGGTTTACCTATATCACATAGTGTAAAATTCCTATCCTTTTTCGATTTATAGAAATTCCTTAAAAAATATGGCAATCTGGATACATTAATTCAGTAATTTAGATACATTAATTCAATTCTACATATAAAAATTAGGGGTTTAAAGTATCAGCAGGTAACATTTAAAGCATAATACATTAAAAATGAAGATAATTTAAGAATTATAATTAATGTATCCAAATGGAAAGAATAAAATTTTAAATTTATTTGAAAATGAGCAAAAATAATGAAAAATATAGCAAATAAAAAAGTATCGTAATTTTATCATAATTTAGTACTAGATGGATACAAACCACAACAAGTCCACTAACTGATAAGCCCAAATAAACTAAAGTAAAAATAGGTAGCCCAACACCTCCTCAAGTTGGAAAATAGTTATGTAACCCAAATTCTTGCTAAAAATGTTGTGATGTAATGATTTGGTCAAACATTTCAAAGCTACCCAATAATGGGTTGAATTGGCTATTTTATGGCCCATCAAAATGATGAGGGCTGACTCATCAATTCTGGAAAAGGTAGATGGCTGGGTCTAGAGGTGGCAAAATAAAATTTGACCTGATAAGTTTATTTAAGTTTAAATGAGTTATCCAAAAAATTTAATAACTTCAACAAATAAAAGAGAAAGATAATATGTAATTTGTTGCAAATGGAAGGAGGATTATGATAAATCTTAGCAAGGAAGATGAGAAAGGGACTTTTTGGATCGGGTTTGAAATCGTTGATGTATCTGGCACATTATTGATGTGTCTGACACATTATTGGGTTAAGATTATATTGTCACGCCCCGAGAGGGTACCCTTGGCGTGGCTGGCACTCAGAGACTATTGTTAGTCCACAATCGAATCATTTGGACTCATTGTCACATCATACTCGACAACGCAAGAAAAATGCTCAAGAAAAGACTGTAAAGTAAGTAAATCAAGTCTTTAATAAAAAGGAAATTTCCAATAAACAAGAGTTTGGAAAAAAACAATACTCAAATCCTCTACTCAATGTCTATGAAGCCTCTACCTCTAATATCTAAATGGTACCATGACAAGCTATGACTACTGATACACCCAAATTTACACTCCAAACGGAAGAGTAAAGCAGTCGTTAGTCAAATATAGAACTCAACCAGAGTTGAGGTCGATCCCACAGGGAACACGTAAGAATGAATCTATTAGTACCCGCTTTCAGATGTAAATGTTATTCCCAAGATAAAATTGCATAAAGTAAATAGGGGGTTGCGTTGTTCAATTTAAATTCCAATGTAACGGAACTAATAGGGACGTTGATACTGGTTTTCAAATAAGTAGAGAGAAGCTAGGGTTTTGTTCCCCATGACATCTAATACAATAACTAAACTGGTCTGGGTAAACTCGTTCTTGATTTTGCATACAAGATTAAACAAATTAGCTAATACCTAGTTCACCTTTCGGTCCTTCCTAGCTATATTTCACTCATCTCCTTCCGATCTCAGAGTGTATGTAGTTTCGACCTTTGTTTTCGATCTCAGAATACCCTCACCTTTCGGTCTCAAGTACTTAGACTAGGTTAAAAACCCCGAATCTCTGACATAGAACCCTTTTCCTAATCACTACATCCTTCTTGGGCATGTAACGAATCCGGGCTTGCCCTAATGCGTCGACTCATTAAGGAGAAATTAAAGCGAAGAGTTCTACAATAAATGCACCGATCAATCCCTTAAATCTACCTCAGTCTAATTATCTTTATTGTAATGTCATGGTTCCCACAATCCTAGTTGTGGGTTTAGCCTAGCATGTTCAATATAACTTGCCTACAACAATGGAATGAAAGCATCAATTGACTTACAATTGAAAGAACAATGAATCCGTGTTACAATCTTCAAGCGATGATCACAATCCACGAATCAAACGTAAAATAAAGTCAAACTATTGTTTTCTCTCTTGTTCTTTGACTCCAGTCGTCAATAATGTGTCTAACGAAATAAAATAAAATACTATATATAAAAGAAAAAACTAATCCAATAAAAAATAGGAAAAATAAACTTTGGCATGGACACGGTTCATTACACGGGCCGTGTGAGACCAGATGGACCGTCACACGGTCCATATGTCATCATCCTCTGCTTGGTCACGGGCACTAACATTGCCCGTGTCGCGTCTCACAGTCCATTTAACGGTCCGTGAGTCTTCACTTGCACAATTTCCCTTATTTTCGATGATGATCCTGTCAACTTCACGTCAACTTCACGGTACCTGGTACGGTCCATGGCATCTTTTACGGTTCGTGTATTCCCATCGTGCGATATTCCTTGGCTTCGTTCCATTTTCACTCCCAAGCAGGGACACGGTCGGTCACACGGTCCATGTACTGCAAAACGGCCCGTAAGGACCACCGTGGTCCCTCACTTGGCTCCATTTTCCAGCCTCTCTACGTTGGCCACTTCACGCACCCTCTCACGGTCCATGTGATGTTACACGACCCGTGAGATGGTCCATATGTTAACACTTCGCCGTAATTTTTTATTCTTTTTCTAACAATTTATGCCTTCGTCATTTTCCTGCAAAGTACCAAAACACACACATTAAACTAACAAATGCGCTTAAGAACTCACAATAATTCTATGTATTAAGCATCGTAGAAGTCGTATTTTCATGACTCATCAACTACCCAACTCAAAGAAAATAGAAGTAACTACTCATATAAAATAAAAGCTCCTCCGGATAGCAAGGAGGGGCTCACCAACTCTGGAACTCTAAACTCTAATTTTCAACGGTGCGCCTGCTGAAGTCCTCTATCACTTGTATCTGCATTACGAAACGATGTAGCACCGAGTGGCGTCAGTACGTGGAATGTACGGTATGTTAGATAACTCAAGAAACAAGTAAGGCTCAGACTCAATCAACTAACTCGACTCAAGACTCAACTCCTCATCTCATGTCTCATCTCAAATAAATAATGCAAGTTTAAAGTTTAAAATCATGTTTTTCCTCATCTCATATCTCAACTCAAATAACAATGCAAGTTTAAAGTTTAAAATCATGTTTTTCCTCATCTCATATCTCAACTCAAATAAATGTTGCAAGTTTAAAGTTTAAAATCATGTTTTTCCTCATCTCATAACTCAAATAGACGATGCAAGTTTAAAGTTTAAAATCATGCTTTAAAATTTGACTCAGTGTTTAATGCAATTCAGTTTGAAAATCATGATAGGCCCAACTCAAGTGTTGCTTGGAAGTTTCTCTAACCGAATAACTCCCCACCACTGAGGGCTTGGGTGGTGTACAACGAAAAGACGTCGTTTTCATGTTCTCCCTAAACTTGCCAAGGAATAAGACGTCAACCCCTACCTATATCTCTTGGATCCAAAGAGAATGTACATCTATTGGGACATGGCCACCAGAATTATCCTGCGCGACCATTCTACGCCTGGCAACGTAGTTCTTGGGGCGCCCCTTAATCACCCGCTCGCTGCTCAATACTCCTTCCAAGACTAAAATGTGCTCATAGAAAATCAACTCAAACTCATCTCTTTGACTCATCTCAACGAGCCAACTCTTTTCCCAATAACTCTACTCAGTGTCTCAATAACTCAATAACTTGGGGCCATCATTTATGCAATGCATGACTCTAATTCATACCATGCAAAACTCTCAATTATTTCGGTCATGAACATCATATTATCCAGACTCAACTCATAAGATAAAATAGGTATTCTCTATATACGTATATGAAAAAAAAATATACTTTCCGAGTTCAATTCATGGGTTTAGAAGATTTAAATTCATACTTCTCAATTCAGATAATAAGTAAAAAAATACTAAATTTAGGACTAGAGTATCAAACATTCGAAATAACATTCATATTTCATGATAATAATGATGCAACTCATAAATTTCAAGTATATTCATGAAAACTCCAACATGTACAAGAATTTAGAACTCAAGAAATCACAAAGGTTTAAAACATGCGATTTGTACTCATGATCTTGACTCAAGAAGATGAAGGGGCGCGTGGATGAACATAGTCCAACTCTTTAAGTAGCCTTACATACCTGGAAAGTTGACATTACCATTGAAATTTGATGCTAGCTTTTTTGAAGGAAATCTTCGATCTTGGTAGTTCTTTTAATGTGAAAGAACTTGGAAGGACATTGGTTGAAGGAAGTCTCTTTGATTCTTGAATTCTTGACTTAAAATCTTTAGAGATCTTGACGAAAAACCCTAATTCTTGAAAAAGAAGAATCAAGAAGTTCTTTCTTGGAATTCTTGAAACCCTAGGTTATGATTTAAGTATCTATTAGAGATTCATGAATAGATAAAGAAATTTAGGTTGGGTAGCTTGAGGTTTATGAAGAATAACGTACCTTCATGATGAATCTTGAAAATTAATCCTAAATTGATGACTTTCTTGGTGATTCTTGAGCGTTTATGTTTACGAGTGAAAGAGAGGGTCTTAATTACGAAAACTTACGTTTTATGCGTTATGGGACCTTAAATAGACCCCCAAAAGTTTTAGAATAAAAGTACCCTCAAAATAAAATAAAAGGACATCGTTTAGCTTATCCAGAAAGGGTTCGCGTCAGGTCCGCGACGTGGAGCTGTCACCAACCTTCAAACAACTCTGTAGGTCTTTAGTAAAATGATCATAACTTTCTACTCTGAACCCTGATTAAGGCGAAATTAGATACTTTAGAAAGCTGATTCAAAGATCTTTAATTTGATATATTATGGGTCACCTAAATTATTATACTTAGTTAATATAGTCATTTGAAGTTGACCCTTCTATCAACTCATACGAAAACTTAGTCGGAAGAAATTCTTTGAACTAGACTTGATGTAAAAAATCCCTTATGACTCTAAATCACATCTAATATACTTTGAATACTTAGGAATTGGTCCTGGCATGTATATACAACCTAAAAGTCATTGGTCCATCGAACTTTTATCAAATCTTACATTAGAACTGCGACCTTTTATCATCTCCAATTTTATTCCCACACTAAGAAATTGACTTCAACATCTATGCTCAATTAAGAATCATCAACATCATATATTATATGAAGGATGGCTCAATCTTAGCTAAAAAAAATTGGGGGTGTTACATATATGTATTTAATTTTTAGCAGTGTTTCTAATTAAGTGCATATGTATCTAAATAAATATACGCATGCATTGAGATTAGGGATGGAAAAATAGATAAATTATTTGGGTGTCTATCCAAATTTATCCATTTAAAGGAATTGGGTATCCAACCCATTTATGATGGATAAAAAATGGGTAAAGCTCATTTTACCCATTTAAAAATTGGTAATATGAGTAAAAGAGACTCGTTCATAAGTAAATTAATTTTTTCTTGGGAGGAACTAGACGCAGGAGAGGGAGATAGAAAAATTTAGATTTTTTTTTAAATTAAGAATTCTTTTAATATTTGGGGGTTGGGGGATGGTGATGGGAGGCGCGGGGTTGGGGGGTGGTAGGGGTAAAAAATTTAATAATTTTCTTTTGAAAAAAATAAATTAAATTTTTCTAAAACATTTTTTTGGGGTTGGGGGAGGGGGGAGGGCGGTTTGGGAGCTTGGGGGTAAATTTTTTTTTTTTTTTTAAAAAAAATTGAATTTCTTTTACATTTTATTTTGGGTAGGTGAGCTTGGGTGGTAAGGGTGGGGTCGAGGGAGCTCAGGGTGGAGGGGTAGGGGTGAGGATTTGCTAAAAGGATTTACTTTTGAAACTTTTAACATGATCCTTATTATAATATGAGTGTCCATATTTACCCATATTATCAATTGAGTAACTTGTTTTTATCATTTAAAATATGAGTCGAGTTGGGTATCTTATTTATTTTTACTTAATTCATATTTGATCGACTCATATTCGACTTGACCTGCTTGTTTGCCACCCCTAATTGAGGTTCATGCATGCATTTGGCACATTATTAATGTATTTGCCACATTACTAAGTCAAGGTTATATGTATTTAACTTTTTATTAGTATATCTAAGTAAGTATATATGTATGTGACAAAATATATGCATGTATCTGATAATAGTTACTAAATTTTAGTTAAAAAGTCTAAATTTTGTCGCATCCACAAAAACAAGAAGGATTTTTATTGAATTTAAGAGTTGTGATATGTCATATTCTTTAAAGCTGTTGCAAGCGTGATTTTCTCCTTACTTAATAACTTTCACTTATATCCCTTAATTAGACACACTCCTTAATTAGTGATTTTCAATGGTATCCCTTAATTAGACACACTAATTGATATGTGTATCTAGGATACATATATATCTTAAAAGAGGCAAGTGCATGTATCGGGATCCAAAATATGATAATAAACTTAATATTGTAAATTAACATAGAGAAGAAGGCATCACACACCATCAACTTAGTAACAGATAAAAATTTTGAAAAAGACCTTCAAGAATAATTCAAAATTTCGATTACACAAACCAAATATGTTACCCTACAGATTCAATGTTCCAGACTCAATGGGACCATCGAAACATGATTTCAAGATCTACTTGACCTAAAAATCATTTAATCGCAACTAAACTAACTTATGACTTAAAAATATTAACTCACCCTCAGAAATTTCAAAAAATGGATCAAAATTCTGCCTAGACCTAAAATCATCTCTTGAACCCAACAAAATCGTCAAAAATTCATTCCGAGCATTCATAATTTAAATGTTGATCAAAGTCAACTCTTGGTCTAAAATAACTTAAACTTCCAACTTAAGACCTCAAATCCATAAGACAACTCCAAATTTGAAATTGATGATACTCTCAGACCAAATTTCATTAGCTCCAGACAAAATTTCATTCCGAAATTCGTAGTCCCCGTCGGTACCAAAAAATACTTTTTAAGATCTCAAAGCCTCCAAAATTCAAAAACTTCTAAATTTTATAACTTTCAACAAAACTCTAACACCAAACTCACAAACTAATCAAATATGACTCGATGCAACTATCAATAGGAATAAAACGACAATTTTCTCAAAATTTTCAAAAGTGAACTTAAGAGTCATTACAATTGGACAAGAAGAAAGAGTTGAAAACTATTGATTATAATCCTCAATTTGTCTTTTCTCTAATCCAAAACTAGCTTAACATTAAACATAAATGAAAAAGACTAATAACAACTTTACACAATCACATCCATACATGAATTTATGGACCAGTTCATTTTGTCCATAATTAATTTTCAAATATGTTTTTGAAGTCTATTAGTTCCATTTTAAATCGTAAGAAAAAGGTCACCAATCAGGGTTGTGATAGAATGGTAAATTTTATCCATTTATTCATAATCAAAAATTTTGAGTTCGAATCTTACTAAATACTAAATTTCATTTGTTAGAAGGACTTTCCATTCTGGACTCAATACGAATATCAAACTAGCGAAGAACCAAAGAAAATAATCTTGAAAAGGATTTGTTACGTCTTTAAAAATCAAAATTTATGAGGTTGTTAATGCATGACTAGTGATAATCAATGGCTGTTAAATGCAACATTGTTGTCCCCATATTAAAAGGTAGCAAACTAAATAAAATTAAGAAAATGGACTACTGTTTATTGTACTTTAGTACTGAATCTGTCCCATGTTATATTCATATCATGTTTACTATATCTTCCTTTTCCATAGGAATATCATGAGTTTTCAATTGCCTAAATCACAATTAAAAATCACTATTTTCTCACTGAAAAATGCTCAGCGATAATTTTTACTTATATAATTTTGATTAAATTGGTCAGAAAAGAAGACATAATAACATTTTTATACGAAAAATTAGGAAATTTTCCATTATTTTAGTAAAAATATGTTTCTCGCCATGCATATTTTAAATATATAAATAGAATATTCTACTACCAAAGGATATGGAACAGTTGATGAGCTACTTCTTTCTTAATCAAAAATCTCAGATTTGAGCCTTGGATATGAAAAAAACTTTAGCAGAGAATGTTTCCCTCGAATAGACCCTTTGCGGTACGAATCCAAAATTAATCAGACTCTAATATGAACATTGAATACTGACCAACTCCTCCCCCATCCCACCCCACATGTATTGAGCCAAAAAGTAATAGAAAATGTGAATGATTAACTTTTTTAATTTTTTTTTGAAAAAATTCTATATAATTGAATTGATTGGGAGTCCAATAGGATGGCCTATAAGGGTCCTACTAGCATGTGCTCAAAAGAATTGTGTGTTCAACAATCCATCAACATGATCCAATCATCAACTTATCCAATCAAACATTAGCACTTGATTACATCATTGACACTATTATTTATTAATTAGCTAATTAATTAATAGTACTCTCTTTGTTTAAATTTATTTATCTTATTTTTTAAAAATTTAAATAAAAAATATTATTATTTTTTGCATACTCTTTATTTAGGTTATTTAAATAATATTTTAATATATTTTATTTTTCATGTTATTTAAGTTCGCAAAATTAAAGAATATTTTAATATATTTTATTATTTTTATTAAGATCATAACATTAAAAAAATTTCTTTATTTTCTTAACGTATCTGTCCAGCCAAAATAGGAAAATGAAACTAACATTTGACTAAGATATGATCTATCTTTTTCCTTAGTTGTTCAAATGACTCATGCTAAAAAATAATTGTAAATTTAATAATCGATTTAGACAAGTTTTCGAAAAGACAAAAGTTTTTCTCTTTTCAAAAGAAAAAAAATACTTATTTAGAGAATTAAAGTGTTTGATCAAAACTTTTTAAGAAAAAATAAGTAATTTTGAGCAGTAGCAAAAGTCCAAAAAAATATGTTCTTTAAAAAACGTTTAAAACCTTGATCAAGTACAAATTACTCGCTTTTCTAATATTGATAAAAATATTTTTTAAAAAAAAATTAATTAGCTAAATATAAATAACTACTCTTCAAAGTACTTTTTGAAAAAACAATTTTAACAAAAAATATTTTTCAAAATGAGTCATTTTGGCCGTCAATTAAGCAAAGCAATAAGGGGCCTATTTGTAACCAAAATTTAAGCAAAAATTCTCCACATTCAATGGCATTGACTTGTCAATCAAAAATGAGATATAGACAATACACATTCATTGTTTGAAAAGTGATACATATGGCCAAATTTTTTTTTAAATTTTTTTTCCCCTTTTTAAAATAATTAGATGCTTATGCCCAAAAATTTAGAATTTAACAAATTTGATGTATTCAATCTACAAAGCTATTGGTATTGAATATATCATACCTCTAATTATCGATTCAGAATTTGATTTGCTGAAATTTGAGTATAGAAAAAAGTTATATGTATTTTTTTATATTAAAATATTAAATTCAATTGAAGTCATTCTCTGATGGTTACCTTAGTCAAGTTCATCAATATGTCATTTTCGAAAGAGTTTTAACAGTTACACTCTCTATTTTGTTTGAGAAAAGAAAAAAATTTAAAGTGTCGTACAAAGAACTTTGGATAAGGAAACTCCTTTTGTCGATTATCGAATGTTAAAAGAAAAGAGGCTAAGTATATAGTGAAATTCTAATCCTCAAAGTTTTATTTTTCTATATGATTTCTAAATGTATTCAGGACGTTGGTGATTAAAGAAAGTGGGATACTATATTTTCAAAAATGAAATTCATGAAAATGTTAATAGATTCTTTATCTATATCTTCGATTTTAGGGTGAATACGTGATGCGAAAATGTAAATGTAACTAGGATTATGATATTACAAAAATTTATTTTATTTGCGTCTTGATAGTGAAAAAATTATTTACACTGATGATGCATATTATTACTTAAAACTCAATTATACTAATTTGATCAACAAAAGACATTGGCATGAAGAAAAAAATTGAGTTTTTTTTTGGCTCATGAATAGTAACATCAAGATTTTTAAATGGGTGCAAATATAACACCACTTGTTAAAATATTCAATAATAACATTTGATTGTACAAACTCAATCCCACAAAAAAGTTAATTAGAATAGTTGATTTCTTTCTACTAAATTAAGGAAAAAAAATTAAATTCAACTATATTCACTTAATGGCCTAATCTAGCTGCTCCATAGTAATCTTCAATAGTGTCTTGTTGATTTAAAGGGCAGGCTGATGTAGTAAGCTTTAATATTGCGTCAGCTATCAAAGAATGGTCGTTGGACCATATTTAGGTCTTTTGCATGTAATTTTACCTGAACATCGACATTAGTGAACAGAAATCCACTTCATTACAAGGGATAGTAAGTCCCATATCATGGTTGAATCCAAACTCTTCCTCAGCCCTTTGAAGCAAACTTTGAAATTCAGGATATGTCAACCAAGAAATTGGAATTATGTATCTACTCCTATTTTCACCAACATATACTACAAAGTGGCCTTTTGGTACATCATGAGGAATAAGTCCATTCTCATTTTTCCCAAAACTTGAACACCTTTTCATGATTTGTTTGAGGGCTACACTTTGAGTTATGTGTTTGCTTGATTTCTTTAGAGCCATTATCTTTTGGTGCTTGAAAGGATGATCACTTAGGGTGTGTGTGGCTTGAATATTTGAGTTTTGAGTTATGTTGAATTGGAAGGGAAAGGAAAGTATTTATGGGGAGAGTGGAAGAAACAATAGCACATGTTGTGTTGTGGTGAGAGAGGAAATAAATAGGTATTGTAATGTTGTTTTTTTGAAGATTGGTCTAGTATACAAAGGGCTTTGAGTCTTTTTTTGTTCTTTCATCCATTGGTCATATGCCCTACTTATGTCATCCCACCTAAAAACATTACTAGACTTGGACAACTCAACTCCTTGGCTAACATCCAAGTGTTCAACCTGATTTTTTGGTTTCACTTTTTTTTTTCTTTCAGAGCTTTCATCTTTTGGCTCCTTTGATTACTCAAATCCCATACTATTAGGGTTCGTTTGGTTGAAAGCAAGTTAACTTGAAATAATTAATATTGAGATAGGTTATTTTGAGATAAGTTATTTCATCAATGTATATGTGATGACTTATCACATCATTAAGGCACACAAATGGTGGGATAAATATATCAAGGACTACCTAATACATCCTACCAAACATGGGATAAAATAATCATATATTTTATTCCAAGATTATTATACCTTTTACCTTACAGGCTTACACCAAATGACTCCATAAAGAATCAGTATTGTTTTCCCATTAAAGTTTTTTACTGAAAAATGTGCAGTGATTATTCTCATAGATGTATCGAAGAGAAGAAAAAAATGTTCAGTTGTTATTCACGTATTTCTATTGGGATATGTTGTTCACCATGTATTTTCTCAGTGAGTCCGTTCAATGAAAATTGGATGGAAAAAATCGTGTCTTGTAGCACAATTTTTTTATTGATTCATAGTGGGAAAAACCTTTATTTCTAGTATGTTATAATATTAGAATTGGAGTTGGAGGATGCTTACCACATGAGCAATACCTACTTGTCTTTTTTGGTTTCATATATGGTGTTCGTATGAAGCCTGATTAAATTTGAATTCGCCTCAGAAAGTATCTTATTTGAGATTAAAGTGCCATCTGGCACGCAATTTTGTACCCAACGAGACTGAATTCAAGATTTTTTTATTAAGGATGAATGAATGCTTATCCCTCCTTCCAAATAAAAATCCTTGCTGATTATTTTATCTTTAACAAAGACAATTCAATGTATATAAGGTCTCTCGCTATGCGCAAGATCCAAAAAAGATGAATCACATTGAATTTACTGTGCATAATTTACTTGGTATTTTTAACTCTTATCGTTGCGCCAAAAACTTTATTTAGTAAAATAATTCTCTAACATAGATACAATTTGGATATGAAGAAAGTAAAAATCAGTCAAACACCTAGCTAACACCCAAAATGCAGCCCTCTGTTTTTCTTTTTTTATTCAATGAAAGACAACTCAATGTACTTTAGCTCTCGTATTTATTGGACAAGACTTGTCTTCTTCATGATCTCAGAAAAATGAAAATAAATTTTTGCGATGACGCGAGGTACAAAAAAAAGGACGAATTACATTGAATTATGATAGACATTTTTATTTGACATTTTAAAAAAAGTTATTTTCGCAATTTAAACTCCTAATTTTAAATAACATGTTTATGACTTATTTTAGATAATAAATTTTAAAAATTTCTTCCTCTCTTAAACTTTATGCTCAGTAACACATTCACATAAATTATGACCAAGGGGGCATATTCTAGTCAAATGAGAATAAGTACCTAAAGAGAATATGTATAATGATGAACAAAAAAATCTAACCAAAATGTTTGAAGAAAATATAACAGAAAATTTATTTTTAAAATGGCCACATTGAGAAAAAAATAAATAAATAAGAGCATGGAGTGGGTCCAATAGAATGAGGAATAGAGAACCACTAAAAAAGTATCATTTTTGGTGATTCAAGTTTGTTAGATTTTATGATGTTGAAATTGTTGATTACCTTTTGAAGTAGAACCTTCTTAGATTTACCAAATTCCCACTTTGTTTTTATCATACTACCAAGTACCTACTAGACTAGTAGAGAAAAATTAACTTAAATAATCATTCAATTAATCACTTGCATTTAAAAAAAAAAAGTTAGTAAGATATAATTTTGCTATTTATTTTTATTTATAAATTTTAAATTTTACGCATTATAACACTCCAAGCTTTTCTAGCAAAGACCAGGCCGAAAAGTCTAAAGGGGTTCAAAAATAAATACAAAATGGCTTCGGTGAAACTTTTGGTCAAAAAATTTAAAAGATAATTTTTCGGGGCAAAGTTGCATAACCAGAAGAGTGGCCAAAGGTCCGCATTGCAGATCTGCCCAAACTTAGTTCATTTTACCCCTTTGTTCATAAAACACACTCAGTGCATGAGTTTTATGTGTTGATGACTCCTTTGTTCATAAAACGCACACAGTGTATGCGATTTATGTGTTAATGACCTATTTGTTCATAAAATGCACTCAGTGCATGCGTTTTATGTGTTGATGACCATACATCTTTGTTCATAAAACGCACTCGATGCATGTGTTTTTAATGTCCGGTTAAAAATAAACTAAAATGAAACAAGCCGCGTCGCGGATTTGCTCCATCACAATACCCGATTTTCAGTTTTAAGCAAGGGCATTCTCGTCTTTTTTTCAGCCCCGCTAGATCAAAACCCCATCATTTTGAGGTCATTTTCGCCTCAACAATAATAAGTCATGCTCATTCTTTCTCAGACACATACATCTTTCAAAGAACAGAGGGTAGAGAGAAAAGAGAAAAGAGATAGGCTAGGGTTGAATTTCACCTTCCAAACTCCTCAAGAGATCTTCATGCTACATGTAAGGCTTCTCAAAAGTTGTTTTAAGTCCATTTTAATATCTTTGACAATCAATTCTCACCCAAATTAAAGTATGAGTTGAATTCAAGTCTCTCTTTTTGTTTGGGTAAATTCCTTTGAGTTATATGTATATGCTATCTCTTTGAAGTGAATTATCGTATTGCCATACTCTATTATCAAGTTAAGTAGTAAATGTCAAGATATTATGTTGCAATTATATTCATATAAAACTATCAAGTCCAAAGTATAAGTTGAGTTAAAGAAGCATCCTGAGTTGAGTAAAGAAGTATCTTGAATAGTAATGCCAGCATGAGTTGTACAAATAACTTATTTACTATATTTTGAGCATATAAGTACCCCTACTGTCACGACCCGAGGTCGGGGCCTAGATGTGACACGGCGAATGGGAACCCGAGAGTCCCCAAACAAGCCTCAAAGTATCAAATTTCCACATCATTGGTTCAAAATAAATTAGTTAAGCACATATATCTAAATGACGAAAATCAAATCTCAAGAATCCATTCATTTATAATTAAACAAAATGAGAAAGTTTTACAAGTGCCCAACATTTGCCTCTAGTCATAAGATGGGACGGGGGCCAAGACATGTCCCGGGCTCACCCTCAACTAAGAAGATAAATAGGTAACAACATAGGTAGAAGGAAGGTGGCTGGTCCTTGGAATATAGGACTCACCACAATATCAACTCTCCGAATTCGAGCTACCCTTCAAGTGGTGGATGATCATAACACACGGTCCCTACATGGTAAAATCATGTAGGCATAGAGTATGCGTTAGTACGTTTGAATGTACTAAGTATGCGGGTATGCAATGTACGTGACTTACCGAACCTGCATAATCATGTTAAGTGGCAAGGGCACATAATATACAAGGAATATATATTCAATGGAAATTTAATATACAAGATGCCATGAAATGTGTGATACGTGCAATGCAATAGTGCTCCTATATAACAGGGATGGACTATAACCGACAACCCAAATCCATGCGAGCTATTACATGAATTGGACCGATTGGGACCTCCCACCGGTAGGGAGAAGATTACTTGCCAAGGGTAATCTACATCACACCTTACAGAACACACCATTTCGGGGATGGTCACCTTCCTTACGAAAATCACCATTTCGGAAGGATTTACAGAATCAAGACAAATCATAGTCATTTACAGATAGACAAATATCCTCCGTCCCTATGTAGGCACATAGTTCAAGGAAAGGGAGAGGGACCTTGGGGATATCCCTAACGCCCCCAATCCATCGGTGCTAAGTCTTACACATCCCACAAGAATACTTATATATATACATATGCTTATCAAGAGAGAGCTAACATCCATTTCAAAACGTAATTATACAAATAGGCTCAATTACCAAATCCCAGACTATGACCAAAATGCGTATGCACGGAATAGCTCATCTACACATATACCATAATGGTGCAAGCACCCATATTGCTCAAGGAGCCATAATCATAGACATACCGGTGATCACCTTATTGTCATATCCCATGTCTTACCAAAATTCACATTATAATCTCCCTTTTGGGACCAAAATTGGGCTTAACCCATATTTCCAATTTTCCATATATCAATGCCATGAGTATGATGTAATGCATAATGTAGGAATGGCATGGGTAATGTAGAATATATCCAAAATTAGCAATATAATGTAAAGACTAGGAAATCCATAATAAAATTCATATGAAAATGTAGTATAAATCACCCATGCAAAATAACATCTTTAAAGGGACATGCAAGCTTCATAGTTCCATAATCCAAATAGTTCATTTCCATAAAACTAACATAAATCATGGTAGGGAGCCTAAACTAACACATGCATGGTTCAAAGTACCAAGAACAAGTAGTAACACTAACATTTTAAGTAGACAAGTGTAAGAAATAATTTAAGAAGAACTTGGGTCTTCTTGGTTGAAAGGAACCAAGAATCAAACCCCACATACCTAACTTGAAGACAAACTTGAGGAGAAGTGGGCTTCAATTGAGAGCCTTGACTTGAATTTCCTAGAGAGAGAGGTTGGAGAGTCTTGGAGGAGTGAAGCCTTAGTGAGAGGAGTGAAATGAGAGAATGGGTGAAAATGAAGAAGATCAGCTGATTTATGGTCTTAGGAGGGGTGGAAAATACCCAAAACACCCTTAAACTAATTTATATTTACATAAAAATCAAAATTAAAAACGGATAAAAATATTAAGTACTGTTCACGGTACTGTTCACGGCACTTTTCACGGCCAGTGAACAGTGACACGGTCCGTGAACAGTAACCGTGTGACTTTACTTAGAATTTTCAGAAAATTATTTCAAGCCAAGGGCTTCCAACGGAAGGTCGTACGGACCGTGTGATGCTTAACGGACCGTACAAGGGTCCGTATGAAGGTACCAAGGAAGTACACACACTTAGAACAAAATTTGGCAAGAAAATCGTGGGCCAAAGCAGCCTCACGGACCGTTTGATGCCACACGGTCCGTGTGGCTGGCCGTGTGGCTTGCCTGCACGAACAGTCTTAACGAAAACGAGCATAACTCCTTGGTCCGAGCTCGGAATTAGGTGAAACCAGGTTCGTTGGAAAGGTAATTCAAAGAGCTTTAATTTGATATATGGTAGGACACCTAGTGCATTTTGTGCTAAGAGATATGATCATTTAAAATAGACCCTTCTACCGAATCATATGAAAAACCTTTAGGTTTAGTGTCGGAGAAGTTTAGGAATGTAAAAAGGATTTTAAAGGTCATAAAAAGCCTTGGGGATGAACCAAAATATCAAAAACACCTCAATAAAATGGATCCTTAAATTTCACAAGGGCCTTGACACGGTTAGCTTCACGGTCCGTGAAGCTTTTCACGGCCCGTGAAGGCTCCCGTCTAGCCCAGACAGGTTTTACGAAAAAGGGCGTAACGTCTTGCTCCGAACTCGGAATGAGGTGAGACCGGATGCGTTGGAAAGATAATTCAAAGGGCTTCGATTTGATATGTCATGATCCACCCAGTTAATTTCGAGCTAAGAGATATTCTTATTTAAAGTTGGCCCATCTATCGGCACTTGAGAATAATATAGCCAAGGGAATTCCTTTGAACTTGACTTGATTTAGGAGACCCATGATGATCTTAAACAACATAGATAAGCTAGAATTGAAGGCTTGAGAGTGAATTTAGCTTGAGCATAAGGTCCGTACTTAGAAATATCTCACTCTGAAAGCTTTACGGATGACCTCACGGCCGTGATGGCTCCCATGAAGTGCCACCTTGGTCCAAAACTTTTCCGAAATCAATTTTCATGCTTTCTTGAGGTCGTACAAAATTCCGGGTCCTTACATCATCTCCCCCTTGGAAACATTCGTCCTCGAATGTGGAAGATCAAGGCTTGAAGGGCTTGACTTAGAACATGAAACATCCAAACACAAGATACAATGCATAGTTTATCATTTGAAAATCATAAATCCTTTAAAACTGATACCAAAACATATTTAAATCACTCAAAACATCTTGAAAAATCATTTTTGTGCACATGTATGCATGTCATGTCATGAGACTCAAGAATGGAAGAATTAGGACCATTGAGAATAGGAAAGGACCTAATATTATGGGCTTGAGTAGATTGGAAAGGATAGAGGTATCACCGCATCAAACTTGATTCCACTCCCCACGTAGACTTTCCACATATTGGTTTCTCCGAAGTACGTTAACCGAAGCCACATCCTTGTTACGAAACCGCTTCACTTGTCTTATTAAAATCTCAACCGGAGCTTCCTCCGTAAAACAAGTTCCCCTCAACCCCAATACCTTCCAAAGTCAAAGTAGCACTAGAATCACCAACACTTCCTCAACATAGATATATGCAAAACCGAATGACTAGAGCTCAATTTCGGAGGCAAATCCAACCTATAAGCTACATCTCCAATCCGCTATAATGATCTCATAAGAACTTATATACCGGGGACTTAGCTTTCCCTCTTTCCCAAAAATACACCACACCCTTCACGAATGAGACCTTTACATATATCCAATTACTAATACAAAACTCAAGATCCTTCTTTCAAATATCCAAATAAGACTTTTGATGACTCCGAACCACCGCCAACCTTTCCCAACCAACTTCACCTTCTCCATAGCCTTCAATACTAAATCCGATCCAATCAATGCCATTTCCCCTTTCTCAAACCACCCCACCAGAGACCTACACATATTACTATATAAAGCCCCAAACGGAGTTATACCAATGCTAGCATAAAGGAAATTGTAGTAAGCAACCTCAAGAAGTGGTAGATGATTACCCCAATTACCTTTGAATTGCAACACACAAGCCCTCAACACATCTTCCAAAGTTTAAATTATCCTCTCAGTTTACCACTCGGTTTGAGGATGAATGGCGGTGCTCAACTTTACCTAGTACCAAGTCATCCTTGAGACGGCCTCCAAAAGTAAGAAGCAAATTAGGTACCGCGATCAGATATGATAGACCTAGACACACCGTGCAACCTCACCAAATTCTTGGATGTACAACATTGCATACCCTTCGGCGCCAAAATAGCCTTGACTGGTAGAAAATGAGCTATATTAGTCATCCGATCAATAATAACCCAAATAGAGTCGAATTACCTTCAGTCTAGGGCAACCCAACCACAAAATCCATATTTACATTCTCCCACTTCCAAGTAGGGATCTCAATATTTTGAGTCGCACCACCGGGCCTTTGGTGCGCTACCTTCACTTGTTGACACTAGGGCACTTAGGTACGAGCTCGGCTATGCCTTTCTTCATACCATGCCATTAATATACCTCCTTCATATCCCAACACATCTTAGTGTGTTCCGGGTGAATCAAATGCAAAGAGTTATGGGCTCCACTCACAATCTTCCTGGAGAAGACTTGAAAAAGGATTTCCCGAGCATGGTTGGGATGGATTATTTTTCCCTAAGATCACCCACATCCGGAACACATAACTGACTTTGATACCGAAACGCACCATCTCCCCCTTGGGAGAAAACCACTATCCTATTGGAAACCAACCTCTTCAACACAACCAATGACAGATCTAGATCTTGTTTAGCCTTAACATCAACAATCACTCAAGATTCCGCCCCGTTCTAAACATAAACACCAACATTATTAGAGTCGGTCAGCCTAACAACCAATCTAGTCTATCGGTAAGCATCCTTTACTAGCTCTCTCTTCCCTTCACCAACAGAAACCACATTTCCCATAGATAGTCTATTCCGAGCAACGGCTATAACACTTTCCTTGCCAAAATTACATTGTACACTCATCTCATAGCCCCCAAAGAGTCTCAACCCTCTTCTTAGTCCCAAGTTAAGATCCCTTTGAGTGAACACATATTGCGATTCTTGTGGTAGATGAAAACATTGACACATACCCCCTACAAATAGTAGCTCCCAATCATCAAGGCGAACACCACAGCCGCTAACTCAAGATTAAGAGCCGGGTAATTACGCTCTTGCACCTCCAATTGCCTTGAAGCCCAAGCTACAACTCTAACATGTTTCATAAGAACACAACCCCAAACCAAACCGAGGAGCATCACAATACACCACCAACCTATTTAAGCCATCTGGTAATGCCAAAACCGAATTTGATGTACGCCGACCTTTCGAGGCATGAGAACTCACCTCACATTAATCCGGCCATACAACTTGGCCTTCTTCTAGCCAACTTGATCAATGGAGATGCAATAGATGAGAAGCCTCCAACAAACTTCCATCGTAACTAGCCAACCAAAGAAAACTTCGAATATCCAAAGGAGCAAGCATGTCAAACAATGCATATCTTTCACAAACTCCCTTTTGGACCTATCCATAAGATCGCTACAACGCCTTCCTCTCCTAGATTTGCATTATGAGCTCAAGGTAACTCTACCTATTCGATAGGGAGGGATGGAGACAAAGGATTTTAAGACACGCACCAGGGCACGATTAGAATCAAGATAAGTGAAACATTTCCTAAAACGCCTTGTAGCCTCTTACACATAGATGTGGCGCGCTTCACACCCATGAATAAGACTCTACTTGACGCGGCATGTTGGGCTCCGAGGACCATTTATAAACTTAGTGCTCTGATACCATCTTTTGTCACGACCCGAGGTCGAGGCCTAAATGTGACACGGCGAATGGGGACCCGAGAGTCCCCAAACAAGCCTCAAAGTATCAAATTTCCACATCATTGGTTCAAAATAAATTAGTTAAGCACATATATCTAAATGACGAAAATCAAATCTCAAGAATCCATTCATTTATAATTAAACAAAATGAGAAAGCTTTACAAGTGCCTAACATTTGCCTCTAGTCATAAGATGGGACGGGGGCCAAGACATGTCCCGGGCTCACCCTCAACTAAGAAGATAAATAGGTAACAACATAGGTAGAAGGAAGGTGGCTGGTCCTTGGAATATAGGACTCACCACAATATCAACTCTCCGAATTCGAGCTACCCTTCAAGTGGTGGATGATCATAACACACGGTCCCTACATGGTAAAATCATGTAGGCATAGAGTATGCGTTAGTACGTTTGAATGTACTAAGTATGCGGGTATGCAATGTACGTGACTTACCGAACCTGCATAATCATGTTAAGTGGCAAGGGCACATAATATACAAGGAATATATATTCAATGGAAATTTAATATACAAGATGCCATGAAATGCGTGATACGTGCAATGCAATAGTGCTCCTATATAACGGGGATGGACTATAACCGACAACCCAAATCCATGCGAGCTATTACACGAATTGGACCGATTGGGACCTCCCACCGGTAGGGAGAAGATTACTTGCCAAGGGTAATCTACATCACACCTTACGGAACACACCATTTCGGGGATGGTCACCTTCCTTACGAAAATCACCATTTCGGAAGGATTTACAGAATCAAGACAAATCATAGTCATTTACAGATAGACGAATATCCTCCGTCCCTATGTAGGCACATAGTTCAAGGAAAGGGAGAGGGACCTTGGGGATATCCCTAACGCCCCCAATCCATCGGTGCTAAGTCTTACACATCCCACAAGAATACTTATATATATACATATGCTTATCAAGAGAGAGCTAACATCCATTTCAAAACGTAATTATACAAATAGGCTCAATTACCAAATCCCAGACTATGACCAAAATGCGTATGCACTCTCATCTACACATATACCATAATGGTGCAAGCACCCATATTGCTCAAGGAGCCATAATCATAGACATACCGGTGATCACCTTATTGTCATATCCCATGTCTTACCAAAATTCACATTATAATCTCCCTTTTGGGACCAAAATTGGGCTTAACCCATATTTCCAATTTTCCATATATCAATGCCATGAGTATGATGTAATGCATAATGTAGGAATGGCATGGGTAATGTAGAATATATCCAAAATTAGCAATATAATGTAAAGACTAGGAAATCCATAATAAAATTCATATGAAAATGTAGTATAAATCACCCATGCAAAATAACATCTTTAAAGGGACATGCAAGCTTCATAGTTCCATAATCCAAATAGTTCATTTCCATAAAACTAACATAAATCATGGTAGGGAGCCTAAACTAACACATGCATGGTTCAAAGTACCAAGAACAAGTAGTAACACTAACATTTTAAGTAGACAAGTGTAAGAAATAATTTAAGAAGAACTTGGGTCTTCTTGGTTGAAAGGAACCAAGAATCAAACCCCACATACCTAACTTGAAGACAAACTTGAGGAGAAGTGGGCTTCAATTGAGAGCCTTGACTTGAATTTCCTAGAGAGAGAGGTTGGAGAGTCTTGGAGGAGTGAAGCCTTAGTGAGAGGAGTGAAATGAGAGAATGGGTGAAAATGAAGAAGATCAGCTGATTTATGGTCTTAGGAGGGGTGGAAAATACCCAAAACACCCTTAAACTAATTTATATTTACATAAAAATCAAAATTAAAAACGGATAAAAATATTAAGTACTGTTCACGGTACTGTTCACGGCACTTTTCACGGCCAGTGAACAGTGACACGGTCCGTGAACAGTAACCGTGTGACTTTACTTAGAATTTTCAGAAAATTATTTCAAGCCAAGGGCTTCCAACGGAAGGTCGTACGGACCGTGAGGGTCCGTATGAAGGTACCAAGGAAGTACACACACTTAGAACAAAATTTGGCAAGAAAATCGTGGGCCAAAGCAGCCTCACGGACCGTTTGATGCCACACGGTCCGTGTGGCTGGCCGTGTGGCTTGCCTGCACGAACAGTCTTAACGAAAACAAGCATAACTCCTTGGTCCGAGCTCGGAATTAGGTGAAACCAGGTTCGTTGGAAAGGTAATTCAAAGAGCTTTAATTTGATATATGGTAGGACACCTAGTGCATTTTGTGCTAAGAGATATGACCATTTAAAATAGACCCTTCTACCGAATCATATGAAAAACCTTTAGGTTTAGTGTCGGAGAAGTTTAGGAATGTAAAAAGGATTTTAAAGGTCATAAAAAGCCTTGAGGATGAACCAAAATATCAAAAACACCTCAATAAAATGGATCCTTAAATTTCACAAGGGCCTTGACACGGTTAGCTTCACGGTCCGTGAAGCTTTTCACGGCCCGTGAAGGCTCCCGTCTAGCCCAGATAGGTTTTACGAAAAAGGGCGTAACGTCTTGCTCCGAACTCGGAATGAGGTGAGACCGGATGCGTTGGAAAGATAATTCAAAGAGCTTCGATTTGATATGTCATGATCCACCCAGTTCATTTCGAGCTAAGAGATATTCTTATTTAAAGTTGGCCCATCTATCGGCACTTGAGAATAATATAGCCAAGGGAATTCCTTTGAACTTGACTTGATTTAGGAGACCCATGATGATCTTAAACAACATAGATAAGCTAGAATTGAAGGCTTGAGAGTGAATTTAGCTTGAGCATAAGGTCCGTACTTAAAAATATCTCACTCTGAAAGCTTTACGGATGACCTCACGGCCGTGATGGCTCCCATGAAGTGCCACCTTGGTCCAAAACTTTTCCGAAATCAATTTTCATGCTTTCTTGAGGTCGTACAAAATTCCGGGTCCTTACACCTACACAATGATTTTGAAATTATTCTGAGAAATACACTATTACTTTATGTGTTCGTTGAATTGAGACTTTATTCTTTTAAAGAGAAGTGAAAAGTTGTGAAAGCTAAAGTTGGAATAAGACCCAAAAGATTGAGTATTAGAGTAATTTCACTCGTAAGTTATGACTATATAAGTGATTTTAGGAATAGTATTGAGCGCTGATATGGGTAAGAGTAATAACAATTCGAACTCATAAAATACATAGTCAGCACAAGATAGGATCGTACCAACAGTCGTACGACTCGTCATAGGTCATTGAGATGGCCAAGTTAGATGGATCCATAAGTTAAGTTTTGTCCTGTACGTTGACAAGGTATTGGATGGCTCTGGCAACGTGCACAAGACGTTGTATCATCATGATGCTCATAGTGATGGTTGTCTGTTATAGAAACTCCCCAAGTTAAACTATATTATTTTATATACATATATATTGAGTTACATTCATTTATGCATTAAAACAGAGCCTTTACTTATACTGCATTATTTTTGTTGTTGGGTTACTTTTGAGCTGAATTTTGAGTTGAGCATCCCATCCCAAGTTCTTGTTTTGGCCATTTTACACATCGTACATTTCATGTACTGATGTCAATTTGTGATGCATCATTTTATGATGCAGAGTCATGTACCCACGATAGCAACATTCAATAAGACAACTTCCCAGTAACAACTGGTGAGACCTCCTCGCTTTCAGAAGGCTCCATGAGTCAGTTATGTGTAAATACTTTATATTTCAAACTTATTTAGACTTTTCCACGAAGTTTACTTAAATATTTTTAAGATCCACTTATTTAAGCTTCCGCGTATTTGTTGAGTCTTCAATTTAGCAGTAAGCCAAGCCAAGCCGTTTACTTTGGGCCAGAAATCGTCTTCAAGCATGGTGTAGGCTCGGAACGTGGCACACACCTTTTAAAAATAATAATTAAATAAATATTTTATCATAGTATTTCTATTTATTAATGTGCAATATGTATAATTTTAAGCACAAAACACAAACTAATTGAATTACAATCAATATTTAAAATGTATTTTTTAATAATATTAATATGAAAAAAAAAATGAAAGTTAAAACACTTTGGTGTACATTTTAAATATTTAAATTTTAAAATTTTAAATTAATTTAATATAACTTAATTTTAAAAATTAATTCTTAAAAATAAAATATGATAATTATTTAAATCGAGAACGTCTTTGTCTTTTCCCAGTCTTAAACTTGGTATGAATCAAAGTACATCACATCAAACAGGGTACATGAAACATTGATTGCCAAATAAAATTGCAACAATTGGGTTCTCGTCATTTTTTCCAAGACGACACTTGTCGATGGTAAACACCATATAATACGTACTCCTTCGCTTTTATTTTATATGGTACTATTTGATTTAATACGATTTTTAAAAAAAAAAATTAAGCGTAATTATTTAAAATTTATAATTATTCATAAAAAGTTTATGATTAAAATAATTTTATTAAAGATAATAAAAAATTTTAAAATTAAATTATCTTTTATTTTAATGATATAACAAACAAATATCATATAAAATGAGAGACAGGAGTAATCTATTTACATGATTTGACAATAGACTAACTCCTATTAGACTATTGTTCAATTGACATCACAAACTTTAAATGTTATAATTTCATGAGAAATGATTTAATTTTAGAATTCTAATTTCTCCTAGTATTATAATGAGATGATTTATAATTGGGAGGATTTCAAAAATGTCCATTCTAGGGTATGAAATTACAAGCCCTTACCAACTTGGTTAAAATTACCAACTTTATACCAACTTTTATTAAAAAGTAGGAAAGAGAGTATTATTTTTTATAATAAAGTTGATTAAAGTGTGATGTGATAGGTGGTGAAAAGGAAGAATAAATTGATGATATTTAAAAGATTTAGAAGTTGGTGTAGGAAATGGGTTTCTTGTTTAATTTTTTAATTTTTTTTTTAATAATTAACAAAGAAGTAGTATGTTCTTCCCAATTGGAGAATAAAATTTTCAATGTATAAACGTAATGTAAAGCGTAAAATGATTGTACTATGAACAAAAAAATTTGGTGTTCACGAAAAAATTAGTCTTACGTATAATTGATATTGTCATAATAGAAAAAAATTTACAATATAAAAAAATAATTGATAATACAATTTTTTATTAAAAAAAAAATAAGAAGGTAATTGTAGAAAATTTCGTGGAATTAAATATTTATTAAGATGTTCCTACATATTTGTCTTATTCTACACAACTAAAAAATGTTATGTATTAATTATGGTATTTTAAAAAATATTTATGGGAAATGTATTGAAAATATTTATTAGAAGTAGACCCATCAAATCAAATTAATTGATTTGATGGAATGATGGCAGCCTACCACACCCTATAAAGGGAGGGCACATCAATGCGGTACGGTTGGGGGCCTTTTTCCTCCATTTTTTTCATGCATAATCTTTACCCAAAAGATAAAATGGAGGGAATGTTTTTGGGGTATTTAATAAGGTGTTGACCAAAGGCTTTTTTATTGGATGGGGTTTGGTCAGCCTAGTGTTTGATACAATCCTTTGCAAGTATTAATAATATAACAATGATAAATATTTTCCATTAGTGAAGAGACCAATTCCAGTTGTTTGGTGTTGTTTGTGGTATACAACATGGGTTCCATATTGGTTTTGTGAAGGATTTGTAAAAATTGGTAAGGAGGTTAATTATTCATCCCATTTGACATATACGTGTGGGGTAATTATGCATAGTGCCTGCATAAACGTCACGAAATATCACAAACATTTATTTTATTTTTTTTGGGAGTGAAGATACTAATAGTATTTCTTTGGTATACTTGTGATATTACGAATAGTTTTCATTTAGGTGTAATGGGGATGTTGTGAAATAAATTTAAAATAAAAAACATGTCAGTACGCATAGCTTTAACCTGGGACAGTGAAACATGCAAATTTACACCAAATAACAACTAGAACGAAAAAATGGAAATTTAATATTAAAAATCAATCCACTGGGAAAAAAAAATATACAACATTGTTCACAAAATCTGCGGGGGGGGGGGGGGGGGGGGGGGGGGTATATTATGTCCAACAATACAATTAAAAACTACGATTTCCTCCTCGGAACATACTTGGATGCCGGTACTCTTTCACTTTGTCCAACATGCTCAACCTGCCTCCTCGGACCACCAAAGCGGCTGACCACCTTCCCCGTCACCTCACTTTCACTTATGGCACCATTCTCATTTTTTTTGGTGCCATAATCCCATAATAAAGTGCCATAACATAATCGACAGAAGGCTGGGTCAAAAGACTTTGATCCGATCTGAACATAATCATACCCATTAGCTATACCAAAATAGCTAACATACCAAAAACCATCCCGTTACCAAATTAGCATACAACCTTACCATCAGCAATACCATATAAAAATACCAAATCTGACAATAATGAATAATACCATAAACTACACCAGAAAAATTACATCTTTCATACCAAAAAACAGTAAAAATGAACAAAAACCATACAAACTACCATCATGCATACCAAAACAGCAAACATAACAAAACCATCCAATTACCAAATTATCATACAAACTTACCATCAGCAATACCATATAACATACCAAGTGTGACAATAATGAAGAATACCATAAAATGCACCAAAAAATTACATCTTTCATACCAAAAATCAGTAAACATGTACAAAACCATACAAACTACCATCATGCATACCAAAAATAGCAAATATACAAAAAACCATCTCATTACCAAATTAGCATACAACCTTACCATCAGCAATACCGTATAAAAATACCAATTCTGACAATAATGAATAATACCATAAACTACACCAAAAATTTACATCTTTCATACCAAAAATCAGTAAACAAAAACAAAACCATACAAACTACCATCATGCATACCAAAACAGCATACATAACAAAAAACATCCAATTACCAGATTAGCATACAAACTTACCATCAGCAATACCATTATCCCCAAACCGGCATCCATAGTTGGACACCATAAAAAATACCAACTCACAGCCATGCCTAAAACCAAAAAAAAATACACCAACATTTGCAATACAAACAAACATTTGCTGCCCAAAAAAAAACAAATTACATACAAACAAGAGGATATACAGCACATGCTAAAGTCAAACACCCCCTAATTAGCAGTTGCAAACAAAAAAATAAAGGCCATCTAACAGTGAAGGAAAATAACAGTGAAAGAAGAACGACATGGGATGCAAAAAAATTCAAAAAAAAAAGGTTGAGATAAGCTTTACACAAAATGGGAGATGACCATTACTTGAATCTTAAGATTATTGAAAGCAACCCGCAATACAAAATACCAAGAACCCACTGAAAGAACAACAACAAATCCAAAAAATTTCATAACTTTCGAAAATAACGAAAAAAGAAGTTGGAAGGAAGAACAACGACATTGAGTGCAAAAAAAATTAAAAAAAAACGGGTTGAGATAACCTTTACAAAAAATGGGAGATGACCATTACTAGAACCCGACTCAAAATGAAAACCAAAAAATAAAATTCAATAAATACATACCTGAAGATGAAGGAACGTTGTGAAGAAAAAGGAGAGAAATTCTTGTTAAACAAATAATAATACAACAAAGAAGAAGATGAAAAATCAATTTTAACATAGTACATTTTGTTTATTAAAAAAAAAAAATTGAAGTGGTGCATTTAATAACCTCTGACCGCATTTAATGCTCCATTTAATGAAGTCTGACCCGCATTAAATGCGGGTCTACATCACCTTGTCAAAAATTAAAAAAAAAAAAAGGAAAATGATTAAATTAATTGAAAAGTCAAAATATATGACTTGGTAAATATGTAAAATAATTGGTATTCAAGTAAATAATTTCGGAAATGTAATTTCAGTGCTCAAACTTGTATATTTGCTTAAAATTTCCTTTATAATTATATAAATATTAAATGATTATTTGAGATATTTAATTTCAAAAAAAATATGTTCTTTTTTATTTTGTAGCAAATGAAATAGTGATATATTCAAGATAAAGGAAGCGATAAATAATAAACTCTTTATTTTGATTTATTTATCTTGCTTTTTTTAAAAAAAAACAAATCTCATATGATAAGAATATGTTTCTTTTCTAATGGTCAAACACATATACAACCCCTTTAACGTATGTTAGCGTCTAATTTTTTACCAAATTTAAGTTATTTACTTTTTACTATTTAAATATTCATTTTTGAATCTAAATTAGATATTTTTATCTTATTTAGAATAATTTGAAAACAACAAACATAGAGTCACACTGTAATGTAAGTTTTGTTTTAAAGAAGATAAAATTTATAAAAATATATGTTTTTTTTTAATTTTGATTCTAATAAATAATCCAGTATTGTTAGTATTTTCTTGATTATATTTTAGTTTTAGCTAGTTAACTTTTCTATTTATTTTTTAATTGGAAATACTTTTCTAATATTTTTATTTTTTCTTTCTTTCTTTTCTTTTCAAAACATAATTAAATAAAAAGGAAAATTAAATAATCCTAAAACTACCCATTAATTCCAACTCCTCCCCCACTCACCTAAACTACCCCCACAATACTCCCACAAAAAACCAACTACTTCCTCATATTTTAACAACACACGACACACACACACATTTGGATGATCCATATTTCTTCTTCTTTCTTCACATTCTACAAAAAAGAACACACAAAAAAATCATCTACTACTTTCTTCTTTTACACACACATTATATACACATTTAGGAAAAACCTTAGCGAAAATCTGCACAAAATCAGAAAAGAAGTTGGCACAAACACTCAAACAAAGAAAAAAACTCTAAAAAAAACACATAAAAAAAGACGGAGTTTAAGGTTTGCTTTTGGGGTTTCAGATTAGTCGTTCCTATTGTGGTCTATCCTTTGTAAATTATTCTTCACAAGAGGTAACACTTATCTTTCTTGTCCAATTTAATATGATTACACTATATTAAAGTTGTCAAATTTTGTATGTGTTTGACCTACTGCTATTCTTTGACATTGTAATATGAATTACGTCCAAATCTTTCATATCAATTTTTGTTTAGATGTTTTATATTGTTAAATTTAGTATAAAACTGTTAAATAACTTATTTCATGTTGAGTAAATTAATTGTCCAATTATGATGATGTGTGCATTTACGATTTAATAAATTAGAATGACAAAATTAATTAATTATATGAACTCTTTATATAAAATATTGTTTTTAGTTTGTAGGTTCTTTTATTCTTATGACAAAAATTAGGAAAAGTAAAATTTAGTGTTCATAATTCCTTACATGCTAAATGTGCAAAACTTAAATAAAAAATATATTTGACTGTTCTTACTATAACGTGCTCACTTTTTCTATGAAAAAAAATATAAAATGAAAATAAAAATGAGAAGTTTGTAACTTTTTACATCTCATTTTAGTAATGATTCTTTTTTAGAATACTAATTTAACAATTTCATGTTGATATATGTAATTAATATTGAATTGTTGAATTATGTTTTTCATGAGTCACAATGACTAACACTTTACCAAAAATAAAATTTAAGTGTCTTTTTGGCTTTGAGAAAAAAATTTAAACGTTAAATAATTTTTGTAATTAAATTTTTTTAAGTTGAATTTAGGAGCATGATTAGGCCGATAAACAACAATAGGCAAACATTAGGATTTAAATAACATTGAACAAATGTTATTGAAAAATACGAATAAATGAATAATTTGTGGCAAGATTGGAAAGCGTTGCTACCAATATACCACACTAATAAAATAAAATAGTTTTGAACGAGTTTCAAATAGATTAAAGAAGGCGGGTAAATGACATTTTTGAAAACTTATAAATACAATATGTTCAAAATTAAGTTAAGTCATAAACAAGTCAATAAAGCGATCGTGGTAAAACCACGGGACTCGAGGGGTGCCTAACACCTTCCTTTCGTTCAACAGAATTCCTTACCCGATCTTTGTTTCGGAGACCAAAAATAAAGAGTCATTTCCTTTTGATTAGGGATTAAATAAGGTGACTTGGAACACCAAAACTCAATTCCAAGTGGCGACTCTAAATAATAAAACAATCCCTTTTCAAAATGTCGTTTTAGTTAGAAAAACTCTATTTTCAAAAACCCACGCGGATGAAAAATAGGGGTTTGACAACATATCCCTAAATTTCATTTTGACACTTCAACTCAATTTTATTCTATTTTTTGACTCTCCAACTCTAACTTTTATGCACAGTTTAAATAATTAATTAATATTAAAGATAAAATACAAAGAAAAAAATATATTTTCTTAATATGTCAAATATGATAATAAAAATGAAAATATATTTTAAAATAATGGACCAGTAAAAGTGAATGGTGATCACTAATTAGTCTAATAATTAGCAATAACCTATGAGCATGTCTTCTCATTTTCATGAAGATTCCTTAGTAAACAAACCATCATTGAAAAAAACACATTTTTAATATATGTTCTTTTGTTTCTTTTTGCAATATTTTTGTAATAATGTGAAAATTGAAATGTCTCAACATGGAAAACCTTGCATGTGGCCTATTATTAATGTTTAAAAAACATAAGCACACAAAAAATGACAAAATACAATTTTCTTAATTAGCCTAAAAAAATGTTGAAAGACAAACATCCAAAAAAAAACATAAGAAAAATAAAATCAATTAAACACCACAAGAATTTAGTCTTGTGCTTTGGTGGCAAGTTATAATAACTAGTATTGATTTCCCATGTTCCATGGCCCAAAAAGTTGCCTTCTTAAATGTCAATTGCTCTATATACCAAGAAAATAAATCCTCCAATAGCTTTTGTCATGATAAATATAGATACAAAAAAAAGCAACAAGCAAGAATTGAGTTGGCATATGCTAGATATAGATAATATACCCAAAGGATTTAAGTTATAGACTTGACTTTAAAGATTTTAGAATTTTTGAAGTCAAGTTTATATTATAGAATTTTGTTTATATTCTATCAAGAAATTGCAACATGTAATAATACGCGGTAGTAGCGTCAGAATTTTCACTAAATTATGTCGTGTAATTTGGGATTTCCACTTCCACTATGAAAAAAAGTGTACTCATTATATCTCAGGAATCGTAAAAGAAAGTACAATAGAGAATCTCTCAGAAAGTACTTATTTCTTTATATAGTGGATAATACGGATAGGATTTATCCAATTTTATCTGTATCAAATATGGGTCGAGCCGAATATTTTATCTGTTTCCACCTGACTCATTTTCAACTATTATATCCAACTTGACCCACCTGTTTGCCATATTCCCTAACTGATAGCATATTGTTTCTCATATTACCGATTAACATTTATCAAGAAATTAATCTATAATCAGCTAATACGTGATATAATTATCTAAATATTTATACATTGTCGACACTTAAAACTTAAACTCATACAAAAGAGTTGTCTCCCGGCCAATTGACCATAGACTTTGAAGTTGATGCTTTAAGTTTGAAAGATTGAGTTTCAGAAGTTGTAATTTTTGAAAATTGAACTTGTATTTGAATATATATTTCACTTTAAAAAAAAATCATGAGTAAAATAAAAAAACTCACCAATCTTTAAAACTAAAAAATATTTTACAAATAAATTCTTAGAAATTTATGATTAACACTAGCTTAGATATTCATGGTTGATCAATATCCTTCCCACATTTTTTTAAAAAATATTCTCAAAGTGTAAAGGTCAATAAAAGTGATTAAAGGAGTGGGGTGTTCTCTCTCATGTTCTATGAATGAGAGAGGATTACACTAGGACAAGAACCTGCAAAATTAATATGGAACACACAAATGGCATTTTCTTTGAGTAGATTTTTTTTTAAATAATAATAATAATAATAATAATAATAATAATAATAATAATAATAATAATAATAATAATAATAAGCACCTGGCATATAAAACTATATATTGAATTTAAATTTTTTAATTAATTAGGTCTAGGGATGCGGCTATATCATTACATTCATATTGTTTGGTGACAAAGTAATGCAAATTTAATATAAATTTATATTGTACTCTTCGTTCTAATTTATATGGCACTATTAAAACTAGATACATGTCATTTCAGGAATAATCAACAAATATCTTCACAAAGGCGCCAACAGCTAGGGATGCATGTAAGGAGGTTTGAAGAATATTGAATGATACTGTTTTTATCGAAAAATTCATTAAATATGTATATACAATTTAGAAGTAGGAGTAAAAGTAGTATATTTTTTGTGTATTTAATATGATTAAATTGTACTTAATTAGTTGTAATAAATTTATTAGTTAGCTTAATAGTTGGGTGATTAAGGAGTTGGTTAGCATAATTCTTTATATACAGTCATACATGAAATCTCTTTTTTGGTAGATTTTTTTAACAAAGTAAAAACTAAAGATATCGAATGTTGATCACATCTCATTTTAAAATTGAGACGTGACAATTTAGCTAAGTGTGTTATCAACTGTAGATCCTAAGTATTTGGCTAAGCATGAAGTTGTAGGCACGTAAGTTCAGAGCTGGACCAACTACTTCAAGAGCATTTATCCTAAATTGGCTTCTAGTACAAATAACATTAAAAAAAATAAATGCAACCAACGCTTATTAGAAAAAAGAATCCCAAAGATTTGGGACCAAAAGCGGTTAATGATGACCACTCAATAAGTTTCTTCGGCTTGAGTTGGGTTAAAAGCACAGAATGAATTTAAAGTATTTTCCATGATATTCCCATGAATAGCGCATAGCAAAGCAGTGCCCCATACACAGGCAACTCCCATCATATGAAAGGGGGTCCATGGTCCAATTATGAAATTCTTTAAGAAAAATGAATTGATTTATTTTTTTGATGACAAGGGGTGCCGCCGCTATCCTTCGAGTGTGCACAGAGTAAATCCCCGCTCCTATACAATAGCTTGCAAATCACACAAGAGAGGTATCACGCACTAGGCAAGCTCGACCCAGAAGGCAAATCCTTGCTTTCGCTGGCAAAGAATTTTGAAGTGTCAAGTTCAAACCACTAAGCCACCCCAAAGGGTCAATTGAAATATAACTGCTACATCAAAACTAGATGCAAAGAACCAACCAGGCTGATGTTACATCCTCAATCATATTTCCCACTCTCATGAACCTTAAATTCCTCCAAGATTGTAGGCACTTTTAGACAAATGGAAATGAAACAACTAGAGCACAGCTAATGAGACAAAATCTTTGAACACATCAAATTGATAAGAAGTGAGAAAGATGGCCCATTACTTTGTTTCCAAAACAATAATGTGAACTAAAAGAACAAGTCACATACTAAGACATGGACATAAATTTCACTAATAGTTTTGGCTCGAACTCTATTTGTGTTAAAAACAATCACAAAATAAGTATATATAATTAGAATTTAAACAATATAGATCAAATAAATTATGATGGAATCCTGAACTTCTATAACGTTTAAATTCTAAATATATCTCTTCTTAATTTTGTTTTGCAAAAGTATGTTTACCTTATCCACAAGATAGGGATCAAAGGGATGAAAAGGACTATAGTGTTATGGAGATCATGGGAGATTAAATTTTGACAGTGATGTGGTGATAAAAAAGGAGATGAATGTACAAGAAAACATTACATGTTCTTTTTATTTGATAGACATTATATTTATGATGTATCTATGTAATCAACACTCTTAAGTTTACTTAATGTTTGCATTTGACTCATCCATCATGCTCAATGCACCTATTGAGAAGAGCACTCCAACATTACATCATGTAACTAATGCTACAAAACCTAAAAAGGTAGAATAGTCGGTGCATGAAGCATCTCGTTTTTAGACAAAATTTATTACTAAAAAAAAGATTCGTAATAAAAAAGTTAATTGAAATGAGGGTGTCAAAACACAATACATTGTTTCAAAAACCAATTGGATTCAATCAATTAGGATGTGTAATGTAGGCCAGGAGCGGAGCTTATCTTACAAGTTCGACCGAGCTCAGTAAATTTGAATCAAATCTTGTGTTTATCTTAAAAAATTCATTGAGCATGTAAAAATTGTTAATTAATTAGAATATCACAACTTACCCAGTGAAATCTCACAAGTGGGGTCTGAAGATGGTAGAGCGTACGCAGACCTTACCACTACCTTTTAGAGATAGAGCAGTTGTTTCCCGAAAAACCTTCGACTCAAGTATATCAACCTCAAAAGAATACATTAACTTAAAAGGATAAGAATCTCGAACTTATAAACTTCAAAACCAAGTTTCATACTGCGCCTTTTGTAAACAGTTTATACACTGATGTAAGTATCAACAACTAGTTCCTCGACTCGAACTAGGCTGACACAAAACCCAAACAAAAGAAAAGATAAAGTGGCAATCACGTTAAGTAGTGTAAATTCTTTAAAGGTAGGGGTCATAACTTATGTATACGAAAATATAAACTTATACCCTCAAAAAATTATTACCCTGCAAGTAATGATTAAAGACCATCACAAAAATCAAAGTAAGGGCAAAAGTGCATATAATAAGTCCACATATGCCAAAACTATATCTAAAAAGTATGCATATAATAAGACCACATCGCTCTGAACTCACGGACTCTAGATCCTACGCCTCTGTCAAGAACTCACTCGACAGAGTCTTTCTTTGACAAGAACAAACCGGTGCTGCAAGTGATCGCGCAAGATATAAAATAATATACTCACATGATATTCACTAATCGGACGTGTAAAAAATATAGTTAGTCATTGTCCTTGCTGAACATTATGAACTAAAAGCATGTGTCTTTAAAACACAGAGGTAAAAGAAGAAATGAGGATTCTTATACTCGACCCCAACTTGTTTAGGAGTGAGACATAATTGTCGTTGCAGAGAGGTAAAAGACGATGCACGCAAAAAAAATGCAGCACAGTATTCCACTAAATTTAAGAACAAAGTTCATCAAATGTAACTAGCACAACTATACGTGCATGTTCCTCTCAAAGATGCATAGAAGATCTCAAAGAATTCAAATATTAGAAGCACTAAGTGCCATAACCTTGCATTGTTCATTCATGGCCAAGAGTTGTGCTTCTTTCTTGTCAAGGAGAGTTGTCAACTTCAAATTCTCTTCCATTAGCTTTTGGACTTGAGCTTCTTTCTGCATTTTCTCACTCTCCAATTGAGTTGTCTTTGCAGCTAACCTGGTTTACATAAAACAAACTGAGCACAAAAGATATCGCGGATATGGACTTAAACCATCTGTTTTAATTACTAGTACAATACATTATTTCATGCAAACGCTGACATATAAGACAGATTTTTACAATGTAGTTCTTGTGGGGATTACTACTACACCGGTACAGAGATTACACGACAACAACACACACACAATGTGGGATCTGGGGAGGGTTGAATGCACGCAAACCTTACCCCTACCTTGTGGAGGTAGAGAAGTAATATCCGATAGACCCTTGGCACAAGTAAACACCAATACAAAGATTATTCTCTTAATATGCTGGAGAAGAGAATCCAAGTATTCACTAGATGTGCTCAGACGGCTGTTCTTGTGCATCAATTAGTATGAGATACAAAGATTTATTACACCACAGAGAAACAACGGAAGCCTGGAGTCATCTGCAAGTTAGACCCAAGGCATATGATCATGTTAATTGAAAGTTCCTATTTAATCTTTTAAAGGCTTTAAGATTAGGAAATAAGCAGATAAAATGGATCCAAATGAGTATTTCAACTACAAGATTTCCTGTGATCATCGATGGAACCTGGAAGGTTTTCCTGCGGTTATAGAGGATTAAGGCAATGGAATGGCGTATACCCCTTTCTTTTTATCCTTGTAATGGAGTGTCTCAGGAGTATGCTGAAGGTGGCAGAACAAAGAAGGTGGATCCAGGCTTCAGGGCTGATAATAGATGCCAAACAGACAATTTTATTACCCACATCATGTATGCAGATGATAACATTGTTCTATGTGATGCAGAAGGGGCTCAATTCCTGAGGCTCATCTTGCTGATTTTTTAAGAAGTGTCAGCTCTTCACATTAGTCTTACTACGAGTCACTTGATTCCAGTAAATGAAATAAAGAATTTACAAGAATTGGCAGCAATACTTAGGTGTAACACTGGGAGCTTGCCAACAGTATATCTGGAACTTCCTTTAGATGGCAAATTACAAGCTACAGTAATATGGAAGAATATTCGGTAGAACTCTGATAAAAAGACTCGCTAATTGGAAAAGACAACAGTTAATAGTTTTTGGACTCATTTCCTACTCAATGTAGAAAAGAGGCTAGATACTATACGAAGTGAGTTCTCTGGAGGAGAAACAAGGAGAAAAAAGCATTCCCCCTAGTTAATTGGAGGATAGTGAAATTGAACAAAAAGCAAGGGGAATGGGAGTGAGAAATCTTAAACACCAGAATAGGGGCTTACAAAATGGTTATGGAGACTCAATCAAAGTGAAGGAGACTTATGGAAAGTGGTGCTTACCAAAAAGCACGGAAGAGAGCATGACTGGAGTACCAAGATTTCTAACTCAGCATATGGATCAGTGTTTAGAAATTTATAAGAAATTTGTGGGATGACTTTGTTAGAAACACAGATTTTGGTTGGTAATGTGACAAAACACTTTTTGGCATGATGCATGGATAGGACACTCCCCTCTGAAGGAATTAATTCGAGATCTTTAAGATCTAGTGAGGTATACCCATCATTGTGGCACAATGTAGATCTAGTACTGGATGGGAGCTAAGTTTCAGGAGAAATTGTAAAGACTGGGAAGTGGATAGCTTCTCAGAAGTCATCCAAATATTAGAAAGCTTCAAATTTCAGGAAATGGTAGCTGACAGGCTAGTATGTGTTCTGCAGAGTTAAGGTACCTTCTCGGTCAGCAGCTGCTACAAATTCCTAATTGTTGAAGAATGAAAAAAGTCCCACAGAGGTGGTTAATGAGATGGGTAGACTCCTTATAAGGCTTGGGTAATCCTCCTCCATTTGAGGTAACTTTTGGGGTGTGAGTTGGGCCCAAGACTTAATTTTACATGGTATCAGAGCAGGACCCATCTCACCCAATGTTGAGCCTCTGAAAAATTAACTTTGCCCACACACCAGATGCTAAGCACTAGGCGTGAGGTGGGGTGTTGAAAAATGAAAAAAGTCCCACATTGGTGGTTAATGAGATGGGTAGACTCCTTATAAGGCTTGAGTAATCCTCCTCCATTTGAGCTAGCTTTTGGGGTGTGAGTTAGGCCCAAGACTTAATTTTGCACTAATGACCTCCAATACATTGAATGAGAATTACAACTTGGCCTTGGAGGCAGATATGGAGGTCCAGAGCACCATACAAGGTGGCATGTTTTTGTTAGACTCTGACATATGAAGCACTTCTTACACAAATTTTTTTGGATGAAGTAAAGGATTTCATAAAGAGCATCAGGGTGATGCTAAGGCAAAAGAGCAAAAAGAAAGAGAGTTAAATCCTTTACAAGAGTACAAAGCTATGATGAAAGAACTAACAATATCCAAAAGGCTGTCAACACTACTAAAAGGAGATAAAAAGTTCCAACTAAACAGATTGACTAGGCATCTAGCTTTTAGAGTTTGGCTTGAAATTGAGATCCCTTCAAAACATCTGTGATTTCTTTCACTCCAGACACACCAAAAAATTACTGCTAGAATCAGTCTCCAGATCTTGATGGTTTTATCAACTTTCCAAAAAATCCAACTAGAGTAGGCTTCCTTGATATTTGTAGGAAAGACCCAATGTAGACCAAACATATTGAGGAAGCAGTTCCAGATGTCTGCTACAAGTTGATCAAAGAAGAGCTTTTACAAACCTGCACTCCGACCTTCTTGTTCTAAGTTTTGTGCCCTAAGAAATGCCATAACGCTAATGTACACTCAACCTTAAAACCTTAGCACTAAAAAAAAGGATGATTCTCATTCTTAATCCAAATAGTCTACTTCAGTTTATATTGTTTTTGTACATATACATGAATCATATGACCAACAGTCAAAGACATCGGAAATTAATTATAACCAACTATAGCAGATAACAATCTGGTGTCGTGAAGAAATATTCCTGGAGAAAAGGATAAACATAAATTCAAAGTCTTAAATAGTTTGGTAACTTGTTCAGAAAACATGTGTATAATGTTCGGTGCACACGAAGATTCTAACCCTATTGATTCATAAAGGTGTGCTATGAGATATTGAAAGGTATATTCTCTTGGCTTGCATTGCAAGTATTAAGACATATCATTAAACAATACTTTATGCAATAGTTAATTCTGACATCACCGGCACACTGACCATTATTACTCGGCTAACACAAATAAACAGATCTATCATCATTTTATGATAACGGAAATTCTGTTCCAATGAAAGGGATACACTGACCGTTCAAAAAGCCTTTCAATTGTCTGGAATTGCTTTTCTGACGACAGAAGAGTTTCTCTGACACTAATGAGACTATTGACATAGGATTTCAGAGATTCAAAGTCTCTCTTAACACAACAAAGCTCCTGCTCATTTTCTGCAGCTCGTTGTCTCTGTCTAGAAGTTTCTTCAACCAAATCTTCAACTCTTTGGCGCATCTCATTCAAGATACAATTTGTACCCAAAGCAAACCTTTCCATCTCTTCTAACTTAGTAGACATGTTTTCAATCTGAAGTGCCCTTCTTTGAATCTCTTCCTGACCTATTGTTACCTTCTCCTTCTCTAAAGCAGTTTCAGATTCAGCCATTATAACCCTCTTCACAAGATTTTCCATAACATGTGTAACCAATTGTACACTTCTAAGTAATTCGCTCACATAAGATCTATCTTGTTCATCAAAAGAATCTTGCGTACCTGTAAGTCTAATCGATGTTGCATCATCAAAAGACGAGAGATCTATGTCCCTTGACCAACTGGACAATGGTACACCATTTTTATCGATAAGCCCTACTCCATATAGTTCTTTTATACCACATGACGTAGAGGCCAAATCAGGAACAGCTATGACTCTGGCTTTAGCTTTCAAATACATCATTAATGTAGCTGCAGTTCTGACTCTTCTCGAAAGAACATTCAACTCTTTCTTTGTATCTTCTTCTGACCCCTGAATACAAGCTTTTACATCTAATAGTTTTGCTTGCAAGGCGTCGACATGGGACTGGCTTTCCTCCATCTCTTGCTTCCAACTAACATGTGTTTGGCTCAGTTGGTGCTTCAAATCTGAAAGATCAATATCTTCCCCCACTGCCATTACCTGTGTTGTAAATTCAAAGCAGGAACTTAGATTATTAAGTGGCCATTTGGCCATGAATATTTTTTACTGTTTCTGGAGTTGAAAACAAAAACTACTTTTTTCAAACTTCACAATTTTTATGGCCAAATGGGAAACATCTAACAATACTAGGTAGTATCAGCAAGCACAGCACGATTGGACGAAAGATTCTCACTAAGACCATATCAGAAGACTGAGGTGTTGATCAAAAGCAAATAATGAATAAGACAGTAATTTTGACTGCAACTGTACTATCTTTATCACCCGCTCCATTCCTACCTTTCCAATTCCTTCTAACCAATCAACTTGTAACTTCAATCACTACAACACAGTCCTTGATATTCAGATAATGCATCATAAATACATGAACAAGTTCATTGCAGTGCAATGTACTTCCAACTTACAACAATATACCCAATGAAATCCCACAAAACACAATCTATGACAGATAGACAATGAATAAATTTTGCTATAAGATGAGAAGAGAAATTTAGATATTCTCCCTGGAGAAAACAGAAAATTTGCACATAGAAACTAGGTAAGAGAAAAAGAAACTGCGCTATGAAGATAGTGCCTCTTATACACAAGTTTTACCAGTGTTCCTTCGACATCAAATTTCAGAAATTCATACTGTGAATCAACAACAACAATATTCCCAGTGTAATTCCACAAGTGGGGTCTGAGGAGCGTAGGATATGTGCAGACCTTAACCCTACCTTTGAATCTATAAGACATATATATTTATACTATAGTTCCAGATACACACATAGCAAAGGATACTAGAAGAGCACACCAATTCATTGCCAAATTTGCCATTTGCATACCCAGGTGAAGAAACTAAAAATATCTTCCTTTCTTTTAGATAAATCAAAAAAATTCATATATACTAACACCAAGAATGGTCAGATGTTCAGAAAGTAAAAAAGATTTCTTTTGGCAGTAAGTTCAGACAATGATAAAGACTGCATTTTTAGTCCACCCAAACTTTATTTGGCTTCTTTAACTAATCCAGTATAACTCCAAGATAGAATCTTATAGTTTATGAAATGTTTCATTTAGCAATGAGTTCAGATAATTCTAAACACACTATTTTTAGCCCAACTTTCGTATTAGGTTCGTTAACTAATCCAATAGAACTACAAGATAGAATCTTTATAGTTTATGAAATGTTTCATTTAGCAATGAGTTCAGACAATACTAAAAACACCATATTTAGCCCACCCCAACTTTCGAATTGGCTTCTATAACTAATCCAATAGAACTCCAAGATAGAATCTTTGTAGTTTACGAAATGTTTCAATTAGCAGTGAATTCAGAGAACACTAAAGACACCATTCTTAGTTCCACGACCCAATTTAGGATCATGACCGGCACTAAGGGGAAGAATCCCAAAGCAAGTCTTACTAGAATTATGCAGAAAAATCGGGCAAAGTTTCCCCTGTTTTTAGGCCTATCCAAAAATTTTACTTGTCTCAGAATTCAGCAACACAACTACTAAATAATCAAATCAAGTCACCATATCAATTTTCTATCTAATCTCCACACAATAATACCAACTCGTCTCCAACAATAGGAATAAACTTAAACTCAGTCACATATCTAGAATAAACAAAAGAATACCCATGACTCTAAATAAAGAAATGACTATGGAGCAACTCTCTAAGAATTTCAAGAAAGGTCCATAACAAAATAAACTTGTTTCCCACACGAACAAGAGCAAGGCTCACCGTGGAATCAATTTGCTACCTTTAGCTAACTAAATCCTCACCAATATCTTGTATTCTCTGGAAAAAAATAGCGGGGAACGAGACGCTAGTTTAGTGAGTAATAACACTTAACCACAATCATTTTAGTAAGGGACAAGTCAGAAAACATGCTAGTATAATAATCAAAATCATGTAATAAATGCTCTTTCAAAATCCATAAACATAATCAATCTTGTTATCTCATATAAGCAAATCAACTTAACCATTTGAAAATAAACTCAGTAGAACACTTTCATATCAAACCATATACATATTCGGGAGGTTTCCAAGAATGAATCATGTAATCGGTAATCGGTAATCGGTATGCCTATCTTCTTAAAAGAATAGACGATAACTATAAATCTCATATGAATAGATCCTTACTCGAGGGATATCGGTAACGGTATGCTAGTTCTACCTTTCCACTATTTAGGGCTCAATCTGTAATTGGTAAATACAAGGTGCACCAGGTCTAATGAACCCGCCGTTGGCTACGGGATTCATCAAGGTCTACTCCCATTAAAACTTTTCTTTATAAAGCAGTACAAGGCATTTCAATCTTATAATCATATCATGTCAAACTTAATGAAAACACATGTAAAAGTACTTATATCTCAAGTAAATGTCAAATCCTTTCAATAACGGTAATCATCTCAATTATCAATATACTTGTCTTATAAAATACAAATAACTATTTCAATATCAAAAATCAAGTAAAAGAACTTGTCCCATATGCAAATTCAAATCATTCGGTAACAATTGGGTTAAGATTACTACTCATAGTACTCGTATAGAATGAAGTACCAAACTTGTCACCTCAAGCAATCCGTAAGACTTCCTTCAGTCAATCTATACTCATATCATAAAAATCTCACGTTACTTTCTTTGTTCAAGCTAAGTTCATACTAACTTTAGAAATTCTCAGTCCCTTTTAGGACTTTCTATTTCCTATCCATTTGATGATATACATATGTAATACCCAAACCATGAGTAATTCAACTAATTCTTAATCCATCCGTTTTGACATACTTTTATAATTATTTGTTCAATTCCGTTCAACCTTATACTAGAATCAATTAATCAACCCCAAACCAGAGTAAATCACTGTTTATAATAATTACACTTTTTTTTCCCTAAAAATACCCAACCCCAGCTTCAGCGTTGCCCCTCTAACAGTCTTTACTTGAGTTTTTCACATGATTTACACAACTTTCACAACTTCCAATTCACCAACTACTTTAATTCATATCATTTATTCATCTAATTCAAAGAGAGTTCCAAGGATTATCTTATTTTTTTTCTCAATTTCAAATTTTCCTCTATTTCTTCTGACCCATGGAGGTTTCTTAACTTTCCACCCCAATTTCTATGGCTATGGAATAAACAAATCAAATCTATCACCTTCTCCTTCTACTTTATTTTCTTTACTGGTGACAGGAGGTCTTCAAAAAGAATTTTGTTTGCCTTCCGTTTTTGCTCCAAAATACACCACCAGCTGCATATTTTGTTTTCTCCAGGTGAGCTAACCAAATTTTCCTACAATTGCTAATGTAATCAGCCCTTTTATCTCTTTTCACGTGGTGGGATGTTAATGAGCTAAGCCCAATCTAACTAGAATTGCAGCATATATGACTGTTTCAAGTCAAAGCCAATTTAAACCTCTTTTTGTTTAATTAGGGGTAAGTGTGTGACCCTCTTTAATTATAGGTTATTACATCTAGTCCACTCCAACTTCCAATTGGCTTCTTTAACTAATCCAGTAAAACTCCAAGATTGAATCTTTATCGTTTACAAAATGTTTCATTAAACAGTGAGTTCAGACAATACTAAAGACACCGTTTTTAGTCCACCCCAACTTCCAATTGGCTTCTTTAACTAATCCAATAGAACTCCAAGATAGAATCTTTATAGTTTACAAAATGTTTCATTAAACAGTGAGTTCAGACAATACTAAAGACACCGTTTTTAGTCCACCCCAACTTCCAATTGGCTTCTTTAACTAATCCAATAGAACTCCAAGATAGAATCTTTATAGTTTACGAAATGTTTCATTAAACAGTGAGTTCAGATAATACTAAAGACACCGTTTTTAGTCCACCTCAACTACCAATTGGCTTCTTTAACTAATCCAATAGAACTCCAAGATAGAATCTTTATAGTTTACAAAATGTTTCATTAAACAGTGAGTTCAGACAATACTAAAGAGACCATTTTTGGTCCACCCCAACTTCCAATTGGCTTCTTTAACTAATCCAATAGAACCCCAAGATAGAATCTTTATAGGTTATTCCTCCCTCAACTATCTAAAACCCACCAAGAGAAGAAAAACCCAACCTTTTCCCAAGAGAGCAAAAACAATTTTAACATAAAATCATACCATGATCATGAACAAACAACAAATTGATATTAAACCCTTCCTAGTGTTACCCAACATCAGTAGTAACAACAATAACAACATACCCAGTGAAATCTCATCAGTAGGGTCCGGCAAAAGTAAAATGTATGCAGACCTTACCATTATACAGAGAGACTATTTTTGAAAGATCCTCACCCAACAGCAGTGGTACCACAGCAAAAATAAACCCCCCAAAAAGGAAAAATTGTAGTCAGCTATAAAAACCTTCTATATTCTTTCCCCTATTTCATTCTCTAATACTGAAAAATCTTTTTCACTTTTCTGTTTGTGTCTGTGGGGGATGGGGTGCTGGAGAAAGATTATGATTTCCCAAATACCCATTTAATCTTTTCCCCTCTAATACTGAATAATCAATCTTTAAGAAAAATTGAACCAAAATAGACATAAGATCAAGATGATTTAGCTGTACAATTGCTAACAAAGAAAAAAAAAATTAGCAGGTAAATTAAAGAAAAAGTACATACATTTTGTAAGGAAAATTTTCCAAACCTTTGCAAGATTTAATGAAAAAAAATAGAGAAATTTGGTGTTCTTCCGATGGGAAATTGGGCAGGTGAAAATGATGACACTGTTCTCCAACACGCGTTGTCTGGAGAATGGACACCAGAGGAATTTTGCTTCTTATTTTTTTAATTTTCCACTTGTAAAGGGGATTAGGAGGCCTAATTAAAGTCCTAGGTAAAAGTTCGGATAATTGAGTTATCAAATAATTGTTAGTTACTATAATATATTATATTATTAATTTTACAAATATTATATTTATTTTGATTGTTTATTTAAATTATATTGTTATTATATATTAGATAACAATGAAATTCTCAGTTGGTATGATAGAATGATTTTTTCTGATCACACAGTTATTTAAATGTTTTATTTTTATTTTGTTCTTACTCGTTATTTAATTATTTTAGTAATCATATTTTTTATAGTAGTTTTACATCGTATTCAACTTTTTTTATTATATAATCATAATAATATAGTATAATACGATAAATAAAATACGCTATAAAAAATACGTAACAATTTATGACAGATTCAGAATTTTTATTAAGAGAACTAGATGTCGGCGCCTGCACTAGCGCGAGTCCAATATTTGTTACTTTTGTGTCTCATTTCCGTAATATAGATATAATTTAGAAAGATAATTAAATTTTAATATAATTTTTCAAGTAGATATATTAATATTGTTAATATGCAGATTTATGGTAATTTTTACGTAGTTTCCTAATTAAATAATAGATGTTATTTCTTTTGTCCCTTTTATAATTAATTTTTAAACTTTTTTAAAATCAACAAGATTTATGATAATTTTTACGTAGTTTTCTAATTAAATAATACATGTTATTTCCTTTTTGCCCACTTTTGTGCGACATTGTTAATTATGTAGATTAATGGTAATTTTTACGTAGTTTACTAATGAAATAATACATACTATTTCTTTTATCCCATTTTATAATTAATTTTTAAATTTTGTTAGAATCAATAGATGTATGGTAATCGTTATATGGTTTCCTAATTAGATAATACATGTTATTTCTTTTTTGTCCTCTTTTATGTGATTTATAGTATTTTTTTATACTTATCTAGATTCATGATAATTTTTATCGTAGCTTCAAACAAATATCATGTTCTATAATATATTTTTTATACTTATATAGATTCATAATAATTTTTACGTAATTTTTCCAATCAAGCCAATAGATTAATTTCAATAATCAAAAAGTATAAAATCAGGCACCTGAAGCAGACATGTCGTCCACCAATTGCCTGCTTCAGCTGCTTCCCTGGCTTATCTAGATTCATGATAATTTTTCTTGTAGCTTCAAACAAATATCATGATCTATAGTATATTTTTTATACTTATATAGATTCGTGATAATTTTTATGTAGCTTCCTAATTAAGCCGATAGATTAATTTCAATAATAAAAAACTTTAAAATCAGGTAGCTGAAATAAACACGTCAATGAGCAGCTATTTGCTTAAGGCAACTGCTTGCTTAAGCAAACAGCCGAAGCAGGCCTGTTGTCCACTAGCTGCCTGCTTCAGCTGTTTCGCTAGCCTTACATAGATTCATAGTAATTTTCATCGTAACAAATATCTTGATCTATAATATATTTTTTTATTACTTATATAGATTTATGATAATTTTTATGTAGCTTCCTAATTAAGCCGATAGATTAATTTCAATAGTAAAAAATCTTAAAATCAGGCAGTTGAAGCAGACACATCAATGGGCAGCTGCCTGCTTAGGCAAGTAGCTGAATCAGACATGTCATCTACCAGCTGCCTACTTCAAGTGCTTTGCTAGCCTTCTATATATATAAGATTCAAAAAATAAAAATTATAATTTTTTTTAGTTATGGACTTAGAATCTCAGGGAGAATTTAAAATTCTTAAACCACTAATCCAAATTTTACTCTTATATTTAAAAAATTTGAAACCTATATATTCACATAAAAAGATTACTTCATATATATGATGTAATATTTTATCAAGGGGAGTCTTTTAAATACCATCAAGCTCCTCTAAATCTGGGCGAATGTTATTTATCAAGCGAATTTTTTTATTATTCAATAATAATAAATTAATAATATTTTTTTTAATTTGATAAATCCTCCATTCCATTTTTACACGTCGCTGGGTGAAGTGTAATTTTTCCCAAAATAAAAAGGCTGGAGTCACGTGAAACCCCAAATAGGGCAATAAATCCCTATATCTCCTCCTGAAAGAGCTGAAAACAAATTCTCCCTCTCTCATTGGAGGGTAGAAGAAGATAGCATCCGGAAAGGGAGAGAAATGGGACGAGAAGGAGATTGGGAGTGTAGTAGTTGTGGTAATAAGAACTACGCATTCAGATGTTTCTGTAATAGATGTAAGCAGCCTCGTCTACTTGTTGACAATAAAACTCCTCATGATTCGAAGTGGTTTCCTCGTATTGGAGATTGGATCTGCACCGGTATATCTCTTTACGAATTTTTATCTGCTGTTCTTCCATTTTTGTTGTATTTTTTTTATTGTGCTAAGTTGTGAAATTGTAGTGAACTTACTGATAGAGGAGATGTAGGAGTTCGACTTTAGTTGATAAGCATCGGTAGTTTAAAATCAGCTTATTTTGGAAAGTGTTTTTTGAAAAAGTACTTTTGGTGAGAAGACAGAAGCTAAGTTCCCACTCACGACACCCATGTAACAAGCTATGCCTAGTAAAAAGTGTAGAATAATTAGTTGGGCTACCATTGTATAATCATTCATCAGTGAATGCTGCTTCTGCCTCAACCTTACGCTAATCCTCCTGAGAACCATTATAACACCCTAAATAAGGTTAGCAATGCGAAAAGACAATTTAAAGATGTGAAAATAGGTTTAAATAGCAATCAAAGTTGAGTTTACATAAACTCAAACAAAATAATCTAATTTAGTGTGGAAATAACCCCTAGAATCTGAAGTCATTGTACTAAAACTTTACTAATGTCTAAAACAAGGGGATGCAACCGTAGGAAAACATAAATAATCAAAGTCTGAAAATTATCTAAGTCCAGAGGAAGTAAACTGAGAACTATATTCTAAGGGTTAGGAATCAAATTACAAACTAGAGGAATGATTTACTTAACTTTGATAAAGAAGTAGGTGGAAAACTAAAAAAAAAGCCCTAGATCACTTCTGGTCTCTCAAGAATGAAGTAGAGAAATCAAAATGATTTTGGGATTTTTCAAACTTAAACCTGTGACTGTCCCGCCATAGTGAAAATAATCCTCCTATGGCGAGTTTCACGAAAATAGAAACTCTAGATTTGCATCTCAAACCTCTATTTCGTAACACCCTCAATCCATAACGTTTCTAAAATCAATCCTTCACACCAAGATCAATTTTAGGAGTTCTATCCACCCAAATTCAATTCTGTAAAGCCGTGCTGGCTATCTATCCTCTTGGCTATCAATTCAAGATGAATTAAATCTCAATGACTTATTGGATTGCGCCAGACCTCATCTGACTCAGATTTCATCCAAGTCTGACCTGAACTTAAATTTTTTGAGATACTATTCTAGCCCAAACTCTTCCCCTATTGACTTATTCATAATGATGGAAAAAGTCGTTTTGGCTTCTCAAATTGGGTAAAAACGTAAACCATAGTTGTAGGATCACTTTGCAGAGGCAATTGTGTTTTGTCCAAGCTTTTTGAAGTGCTTCTAAATGTATTTTTCTTCAAATTGCTTTATAAAAAGTGTTTTTTTAGGGGAAAGCTACTCTTTTTAACTTTTGAATACTCTCCATAAACACTTATTTTTTCTCGAAAGCTTGGCCAAACACAATATTTAATTCTCTAACAATACATTTTATGATATCAAAATATGATAGTTTTGAAATGATAACAAAGGAGTGAAATAAGAGAAAAATTGGAGCACTTGGATGAAAGGACATAAAAGTTACTTTACTTTATGTGTTGGCAATTGGCAAGGGTATTCAAGGGAACTAAAATTGGACGATAATGCTAATCTCCTAAAGCAATGTAGTATGGAAAATCCATACACTTCACATAAGTAAAACATGAGAGAGATGGTGAGTATATAGGGAAGTAAGCTATAGACCTTAGTTGTACGTCCTAAAACTATACTTGTCTAAGCCCAAAGTGGACAATGTTGTTGCTTGATTGGATTGTTACAAATTGGTGTCAAGTCACTTTACGTTCAACTGATTGATGTTCGGACAAACCTTAGCTAGCACGCTAAGTCCTAAAAAGAGATGTATGTAAGACCCTAGGCAAATACCATATCGTCAAAGTACGAGAGAGATGTTGAGTATTTTGGGAAACAAGCTTTAGACCCTAATAATGGGTTTGAAACCCATGTGTGCTTAGTAACGACAATTGAATATAGAATGGAGGAGGTGTCGTGTGCTTTCATTGATTTTTTTTTTTGTATATATAATGAGCCTCGTGGTGCCTGTGGTTAAAGCTTATGTTTAACGATTTGGGTACACAAGTTCGAACTTTGTTGGGTGAATTTTCTGAAATGGTTTTTTTTTTTCATGCGGACATCCTTTTGTAATGAATTTATTGTTAAATAAATTGCAGATAAGAAGAATATAACCCTAGACCTCTTCTAACTAAAGCCTTGACTAGACCAACTATACAAGTCAAAATCTTGTCTAAAGGTTTGCTAGTAAACGTTTAGTCTTCCTCGGTGAATATTATGCTACATATTTTACTATTTAAAGCCGCGTGGCACTCGGAGTTTCCAAATCCTAGATCCGCCTTTGCTACTTAGATCCTAAAGCGAATAATACCACTAGTGGAAATTATATGGAGTTTTGCTTTACAAATGTTATGTATAGAATTTTGCATGTCGTTTGGGGTCGACTTCCTTGACATTACTTCATGAGAATTTAGTGGAAATCAATGGTCTTTTGAGGAATAGAAAGTATTTATACAATGTCTTCCCAACTGAAACTTTAAGAGAAGTTTTTTTTTTTCAAATTGCTTTTATAGTTACATGATCTTTTCATTTGAAACATGGGTTTGATGAAATCGTTTTCTAGTTCAAGAATAAGGATAAACAACTATATAGTTATTCTCTCCCTTTTTTCCTTATGACAAGGGAAATTCGTAGTCGCTACCCTTTGGGTGCACACAAGGTAAAACCCTTGCTTATATACAATAACTTGCAAATCGCACAAAGAGGTAACCCACATTAGGCAAGTCCAGTGCGACGAACTCGACCCAGAAGGCAAGGAGTTCGGAACTTGAGACCTCCAACATTTAAGTCCCAAGCGCAAACCACTGCTACCAAACTGATAGTTTATCCTTCTCATCTAATTGGCTTTTCCACTTCTAGCTTCGCTTGTTTAGCGTACCTGTGTTACACGCGTATATCGCATCTATATAAAAGATTGCATACAAAAAGAATGAACTATATAATATTGCAATTGAAGTTACAGTATAAGCAATTTTATAATCATTTATAGTTTAAAATTTTTAGAGTTCATAATGACTACTCTCGCCATCCATATTATATTTGTCCATGTTCACACCCCGTAAGAAATCATAAATAGAAGGGTAATTTTACTAAATGTTGTAAAATTAATTAGTATTAAATAGCGCAAGGGTAAAATAGATACAAAATGATAACATATCTCTTGATTTTTCAAATTGGGTAAGTAAAATTGGATAGCTATTTTTAGTATATTGAACAAGTAAAGATAGACGGAAGGAGTATTGTTTAATAATTAGTTTCTTCACTTGTTCAATAAAGAATTGTTATTGAAAATAACTGATTTAATTTATTTTAAAAATTATTGCTAATATTCTATATTTATGATTCACGCTTTATCTTTGTGCACATAGTGAGAGGGAGTTTTCAATTAAAGTAAAGATTAAACTAATTTTTATGAGAGTGTATTATCATAAGAAGATTAATTGATGACAGATGTAGATTCGGACCTTGCTCCAATACTCTTGACAAGTCCCAATGCATATTTAAGTGTCAATGACATTTGTCTTAATCGTTTGCAAATACCATAGAGCAAGCAAGAAATCACACACCATCTTTTGGGCTATCTAAGATTCAAAGGAACATAATGATAATTTTAAGAAAAGATTAGTCGTGATTATTAGTATGTGAAGAAAGTGGGGAGACTATTATATTAAAAATTCCTTCTAAAAAGATGGCCGAATTTGCGGGAAAAAAAATAATTACCTTAGCAGTTGCAAATGTCTTGTTTTACACTTGGAAACTCTTTTCTTCAATATAGCACTCTAAAAGTTGTAATTGTACTTTGCGTTAAGGGGTTTGGGTGATGGGTAAAATCTCAATTTAATTTAAGGGGTTTGGGATGTTGGTTAAATCTCAATTTATATAAGGTTAAATCTCAATTGAAAGAATACCAAAACAATAGGATTTCCTACCTAGTTCAAATACGGAAGTGATTAGTACATATAATTTAGCCCGATTTTGAATTACCAAGCATAAGAAAAATAGTAAATTACAATTTTGTCTATATAACGTATGAAAGGCAAAACGTTTAATCAACATTTCTAAGAACCTTCATACTTTTAAAGTAGACGAGGGTTCCCAGGAAACACCTCTCTACCTCTATGAGGTAGTGGTAAGGTCTGCGTACATTCTACCTTCCCCAGACTCCACTTGTGGGATTCCACCGGGTATGTTGTTGTTGTTTGTTCATACTTTTAAAGTCATATGGATTAGTTGCTTACCAATTTGTTTCATGCAACATATTGCATTATTGGTTAGTTGGCTTTGGTGTGCTATGCACATCCTGTTTATTTCTCTTCTTTAAAAAGCTTCCTTATTTCCTTACACATCAATTAATTACCCAATAAAGACAAGCCCAACAGTGAGATTGACTATAGGGACGTAAATATGTTTGTCAATACGCAAATTGTTGAATCCAATGGACTAAATCGTTTCAAAATAAAAATGCTGTTCATGAACAGATAAATAGATCAAAAACTACCCATACTCGACAATTTTGGATTTGTTTACTAGATATAGTGGAGGTCTTTATGCATTACGTATACTTTAAAAGAGATTGATTTGTTATGTTAAAATGTATAAGAAACCTGATTTCAGCTAGGTTGAGTTTTTTATATTTTTTCCTGTCTGTTTTCATCTTGGATGGCGGGGTTGGCGTGCGTATTCTTGGCTTGTTTCCTCTTCCTGGATGCGTTGTGTATTGCGTGTGTGTGGGAATGCTCCATTAGGTTGCACTAACAACAATTATGCATCAAGAGAGAAGTGCAAAAAATGTGGACAACCGAAGGAGGTAGCAGCAATGCCAGCAATTGCAATCCCTGGAGCATCTCTCCCAACTCATCCAAATTATTTTGCCAGGGCACAAGAAGGAGTGGGACAGAGGTTGAACATTGAGTTGTTAGGACATGGAGCACTCCAACAGCAACTTCCCTTAAGCTCTAACTGGTCACTAGGGGAGGCTGGTAAGTATGAAAGCCAGTCTGCCAGTCGGTATAGACTGCTGCAAACTCCTGGAGTTCCATATGCAAGCCAAACGAATCAGGTGCTTCCAGTTCCAAATGGATGGCGTAATGGTGACTGGCTCTGCAGCTGTGGCTTTCACAACTACTCTTCTCGAGCTCAGGTATTTGCAAATAGAACATCAAATACTCCCTATGTATGGAAAAACATTTTTAACTGGCGGTTTCATGTGGATGCACATCTGCTCTTGTAGTGCAAAAAATGCAATGCTTCTGCACCTCCAGCTTCATCGTCTTCTCTTGGGAGTACCCCGATTACAGGTTTGCACATCATAAATCTTTCATTAGTCTTCCATTAAGTTAATGAGTATATATACAAGGCTTATACTTTATATCCCCCCATCCACCCCAAATAGCTCCCCACTTTGTGCTCCCTCGGTGACTCGAACGCGCAACCTCAGGATTGGAGGTGGAGGGTGCTTACCACTTGAGCAATCCTTGCTTATCACAGTCGCTGTCCTTGTGGATCTTTTTTAAACTATTTCTACTTTATAGCTGGCTTATTTTCCCCGTTTCTTTTGAGTTCCTGCCAAATCGTTGTTTTGTATATGTACAAAACATCTATTGAGCAAGGGCTTCCAATTAAATTTGTTTCTTGTGTTTGGAGGAAAAACTGATGTGGACATTTGCACATGTTGATGTTTCTGAGCTGAATCTTTATTTAAAAAGAATTACTATTATTACTTTTGCCGTAACGTAATGGGAAGATCAAAGGGAAGCCATAAACTTTGTTGCTTGAACTCTTCCAAAATGTCAATGGATGCATGTTAGATCCTCGGTGAGTAGTGTATCTCAGGAGAATATGATATTGGTGCGTCAATATTTTTGGAGTCCAAGCAGCATAGGCAGTAGATGAACCAGCTGACATGCTTGTTTTAAATCCATTAGGCTCAAGCTTGACTCAGAGTGCAAGCTGGAGGTATATATTTATGTTGAAGAATATTTTTTTGTTAAAAGTATCTTATCTTATGCTGAATTGTTCATTATTAGATCAATAGGTTTTCTCTCATACCTTGGCAGTTAGGAAATTAGAGTTTTAGAAAGCCTGATGTCAAGGACTATGTACCCTATAACACTATAAGTATTCAGGTAACTGATGCCAGGGACTATCTTATCTTATGCTGAATTGTTCATTATTAGATCAATAGGTTTTTTCTCATACACTGGCATTTAGGCATTTAGAGTTTAGAAAGACTTATGTCAAGGACTATGTACCCTATAGCACTATAAGTATTCAGGTAACTTTAGAATGAGAACATGATCAGTCAATTGCTTGGACTTACCTAATTATCAAACTATACTACTGTCCAAATTCATCAAATTGTTACAGGTTGCAAGGTTGAACAACAACCCAAAAAGGGTAAGAACCTTTATAGGATATATCCCATTAGCCTTGAGATTAGAAATAATATCGATTCATTTCTTATATTATATTTAATTTGAGGATCGGTTTTGCTATTCCAAAAATATATACAATAAATTCAATTCATTTCTAGCCACTGATTTAAGATTGAGAGGGTTTATTATCTCATTCAAAATGTGAAGGGGTGTTGTTTTCCAAATCCAAAATGTTAAGGTAAAGTGAGTTTTTTCATGGCAAATTTAGTTTGATTTTATAAGATAAAAACTGTAGGTTGAGTGGCTTTATTGATATAGAACAACTTTGCTACACAATTCTTCATAGTTGAGTAACCTTTTGAGATATTTGTTCTTTTAAAGTTGTATAGGATTGGACCCAAAACGAACACTATCACCAGTGATCTGTACTATTACATTATTTCAATGGTTTGTCAATTTTTATGGGGTGGGTTAATGCCACAAGGGCGTAGTCAATGCGAGAGCATGAAGTCAAATGTGTTTATCATAAAAGGTTTCATTAAAATTCAATTTTTGAATTAATACTGCATTTTCAAAAAATATTGGCCATAAAAAATAAATGTTTTTCTCTTAATTCAGTAAGCATGTGAAAATAATTTATAATCCAAGTCAAATATCAGATTTGGTTATTTTTGATACAGGTTAAAAGTTCGATTTTGTTATAGTTATTTTTTTAAAGCATTTATTAGTCAAGTTATACTTCTTAATTATGTCAAATGACATTCCAAATTACATAATTGTCAATCCAAGTGAAGGATCTGTGTATGTTAAAATTGGAAGTATATTAATACATTTTTCTTTCAAGTTAAATGGTAGATTTACTTTTTATTTGAGCAAGTGAATATTTTGATTTAGTCACTATAAAGGAATTGAAAGATTTTGGTACGTAAGTAATGACCCATCAAATTATATTCAGAATGGCTAATCACTAATTGGTAGATTTCATTTAGTAGATTAAATTATTTACCTATTTACAACAACAATATACCCGGTGGAATCCCACAAGTTGGGTCTGGGGAGGGTCAAATGTACGCAGATCTTACCACTACCTCATAGAAGTAGAGAGGCTGTTTGCTGGAAATCCTCGTCTCAAAAACCTATAAGCAGAATGAACTAGATATGACAAAAAGCACATGTCAATATGTAAATACGATAGAATTAACACACATGCCACAGATATAAAACACGCCTACTCTTGCTACCTTACTATACCTCCACCTAACCCTACCAACCAATTAGCCTGCTACACTGATTCGCGACCTCCAGTCCTTTCTATCTAAGGTCATGTCCTCGGTGTGATCCAGTTTCACTTTTCATAAGACTAAGATTTTGAGTCTCAATGCAATATAAATTTTCTACTATAACTTTCAATATGAAGAAAAGATTGCTTTCTGTTGCAATATTTGGCTTGAAATTTAATTATTATGGTGAACAAATTTTCAATTTTTGTGTATATTCATGATATTTTATGTTTTTTGTAAGTCACATTTCTTGAAAGAATTGATCAGTATATTTTCTTGTATTCTAGCATGGAAGGTAAGAGAGCAACAGGACGTCAAAAAATTCCTCTAGAGAAAATAAAAAAAGAAGCCAATCGATATGCCTCATTTTCTAATGTCGTTCAAGCTTACATAAAAAAGCCTACAAACTTGTAAGAGAATGTGATATAGATCTTGGAATAGTTCTTTCTTCTCCAAGTGGTAAACCGTATTCATTTGTTCATCCGACTACAGATGTAGTCATTGACCATTTGTATAAATCCCTCTATAGAGTTAGATCTAGGTGCACAACTCGTTGTTACAAAGGCACGTAACAATGTAATTCAAAACAGCTATAGGCTAAATAAATTTGATGCAAGAGAAAAAGCTGCAAAGGAGAAAATACGTTCTTTAGACCAAATGAACTAGGCTAGAGATAGAGGTTGGTGGGAGTGCATGGACCAATTCACTGCAGAGAACATAACTAAGTTTGAAGATTTGTCAAATACCGCTGAGGGTTTCTCGAATGTCCATTTGAAGCAACTAGAAAATGGAGTTTCGTCGTCCTCTTTGCAATTCTCATCAGAGGATGCAGATAGTTGATTTAGTGCTTTATAAATATCATCTTAGGATAATATCTTTTATCAAATCCCTAGGGAACAAAATGAAACTTTAAATTCATATTATTATGTGTGCTTTGATTTTTTTTTTTGGATTTTGTTAATTGTTTCAATAATGGTATGTACAACTGTCACGACCCAAGCCTAGGGCCTAAACGTGACATGGCGAATGAGGAACCCGAAGGAACCCCAAACAAGCCTCTCGAACTTGTCATCACACTTCATCTGTCGCGGAAGTACAATCAACATTAAATAAAGGGAATTAGGGACTAAGGGCAACCCATTTTCAAAATAATATCATAGATTAAGAGTCAAGCTCATTTGCAAAATACTTGTCCAACGTACACCTCTACATATATCGATAGAACGGGGGCCATGACATACTACCGGCTCCCCTCATAGTCAACTACAAATACAAGCTAAGATCTCAAAACATAGGAGTAGGAAACATAACATAGTCCTTGAATCATTGAGGACTCACCAACAATCCCGGATAAGCACCGCACTAGCTACGTGGATGGAGAGAAGGATCAAGAGTGGCTCCGGTCCCTACATGGTAACATCATGTAGGCAAAATATGCATTAGTACTTTGGAATGTACTAAGTATGTGGGGTGCAATGCAAGAATAGATAAGATACACGATCGAAATGCAAGAGATGGGTCATTAGACATAGAATATATATTCAAGATGGATTTGCATAATCAATGTATAGTCAAATATGTTTAAGTAAATTCATCTTCATAATAGGCACCATATCTGAAGCTGAGCCAAGCAAATTGATGACGCATAAACCCCTCATCTGGGTGAAATAAGTATTATCCCTTATTTCTGGATAGTGGCAATCTCACCTTGCCACACTAGGTGGATATGAGTACTTATCCCCCATATCATGGATAGTGACAATCCCACCTTGCCACCCTAGGTGAATATGAGTACTTATCCCCCATATCATGGATAGTGACAATCCCACCTTGCCACCCTAGGTGAATATGAGTACTTATCCCCCATATCATGGATAGTGACAATCCCACCTTGCCACCCTAGGTAAATGTGAGTACGTATCCCCCATATCATGGATATCCGGCTCTTCTCCCCCGGACCGGGCATGGTTGTGCAACACTTTATATAGGAATTTACAATAGGCTCTAATACAATTCTCATGTAGAAATGAATATATACACGAGTTCAGTTTATCATCAAAATGTCATTGTAACCTCATTCACATCTTATCTCAAGCTTTAAAACATCAATTCCTCATAATTCCATAATTGGACATTTTATCAAATACCTTGGGGGCATGCAGTGGGGTTCAAAGAATGTGTAAAATGGAGTAGGACTCATGCAGTAAATCAGTGAACCAACCATCAATGAACACTTTGACATACTCCCAAGACAACATGTAAAGCCCCACATCAATCCCAAGTTTAGATTCAAGTTCTAGAGTGACAACATGTTCAACACATTCACCTTCCCATGCTAGAATTTCTCTGTGCAGAAAATTTATACAATGAACAAGACCAATGTGTAAATATTCACTTAAAATCATGAAATAATGAGTAAGTTAGGGTTTAGGCACTATGGGTGGAAGGACCCATGAGTTCAACACCACATACCTTGAGTTCTTATGAAGGCCTTGGAAGTGTCTTCAAAGGAGGCTTGAAACTTGGAGCAAGGACCTCTTCAATCTTGATGAAGGTTTTGGAGGGTTTTGGCTCGAGTTCTTGAGAGAAATATTTCTAAGTGTGGGAAATGTCTTTTAGGAAATGTTTTAAGGAATGGGAACTTATTTAGTGCTATATAGGAAATAAAATTTGTCTTTGGAAAAATGGTTCCAACACTTAGAAAAAATAATGGGGCGGTGAACAGTAAATCTGCTCACTGGAATTTGCATTTTCTGCCCGGGCGGAGGTTACGAAAATGGGCATAATTTCTTCGTCCGAACTCCAAACGAGGTGAAAGAAGTGCGTTGGATAGCTAACTCACAGGGCTTTCCATGGATATATTATGGGCCACCCAATTCTTTGTGTGCTAAAAGATATGACCCTCCAAAGTAGACCCTCCAAAAAGGCTTCACTTGGAAATTTCGAATTTTGATACGGTTGCTCTAAAATTCGGGTTAGACCTATTTCCCACTCCATTTGACCCCCTAAACAAGAATATGAAGTCGTATTTTCAAAATAACAAACGGATTTTTAGATATAGCTAAAACAAGTTTCCGGTGGCTTCCGAAACACTCTTTTTTTTGGGTCGTTTCAATATCTCCCCCTTGGGAACATTCGTCCCCGAATGTGGAAAAGGCATACAAGACAAGACTTATTAAGAACATATCAGCCCCAACGTGAATGCAAGATTTCATTTAGAACATCACTTCAAAATTTCAAAACTTAGTGTGAAACACCCATAACTCATCATTTTAAACATATATGCATATGAATGATTTAGGGGCTGAAACGTAAGACTCAATGGAGTAAAAAGGACTTGATTTAATACCTTAGGCTTGAGTGGAGTTGAATAGATAAGGATAACGTCTTCGCATGTCCACTTCGGCCTCCCAAGTTGCACTCTCCACTTGTTGATTCCTCCAAAGCACCTTAACGGACGCCACTTCTTTGCTCCTCAACTTCTTTACTTGTCTATCTAAGATCTGAACCGGGACCTCTTCATATGTCAAATTATCTTCCACGACACCCACAACTTTAAGAGGTACAATATCGTTAGGATCACCAACACATTTCCTCAACATCGAGACATGGAACACCGGATGAACTAATTCCATTTCCTTTGGCAACCCCAATTCATAGGCTACTTTACCAACCCTCCTTATTACCTCATAAGGACCAACATACCTAGGGCTCAACTTTCCCTTCTTGCCAAAACGAACCACACCTTTCATTGGAGAAACTTTCAAATAAACCCAATCACCCACTTTGAATTCAAGATCTCTTCTCCTCACATCGGCATAAGACTTTTGACGACTTTGGGCTGTTTTCAACCTTTCCCTAATATCCTTACCTTCTCAAGAGCATCCATGACCAGATCCGGACCCAACAAGGCCACCTATCCAACTTCGAACCACCCAACTGGTGACCTACACCGTCTACCATAAAGAGCTTCGAAAGGAGCCATACCGATACTAGAATGATAACTATTGTTGTATGCAAATTCAATCAAAGGAAGACGTTTATCCCAATTACCCTTCAACTCCAAGACACAAGCTCTAAGCATATCCTCCAAGGTTTGAATTGTTCTTTCGGCTTGGCCATCCGTTTGAGGGTGGAAGGCCGTGCTAAGCTTTATCTTTGTACCAAGACCCCTTTGAAAGGATTTCCAAAAGTGAGAAGTAAATTGAGTACCACGATCCGAGATGATAGACAAAGGAATTCCATGTAACCTTACCTATTCATGAATGTACAACTTGGCATACTTTTCAGCTCCATAAGTAGCTTTAACTGGTAAGAAATGAGCCGACTTTGTCATCCGGTCAACCACTACCCAAACCGAATCAAAACCTTTTCTAGTCTTGGGCAAACCCACTACAAAATCCATGTTGATTTCCTCCCATTTCCAAGTAGGTATCTCAATGTCTTGAGTAAGGCCACCCGGCCTTTGATGTTCGGCCTTGACTTGTTGGCAACTATGGCAACCCGAAACGAACTTTGCAATATCCTTCTTCATACCACCCCACCAATACACATCCCTCAAGTCTCTATATATCTTTGTTGACCCTGGATGAATAGAATAAGAAGAATTGTGAGCCTCATCAAGGATTCTTTCCCTCACATCATCAACACAAGGAACACATAATCTACCTTGGTACCTAAGGGCACCATCTCCCCCTTGGGAGAAAACCTCCACCTTACCACTACTCACCAAAGCCTTCAATTCCACCAAAGAAGGATCAAGATCTTGCTTGGCCATCACCTCATCAACCAAGGAAGACCGTGAACCATCAACAACAACCACTCCTCTACCATCCACCTCATCCAACCTAACTCCCAACCTAGCCAACCGATGAACCTCCCTAGCTAACTCCTTACTACCTTCCTTCACATGAGCCAAACTACCCATGGACACCCTACTCAATGCATCCGCCACTACATTAGCTTTCCCCGGGTGGTAGTGCATACTCATATCATAATCCTTAAGGAACTCTAACCACCTCCTTTGCCTCAAATTAAGATCTTTTTGTGTGAACACATATTGGAGGCTCTTATGATCGGTGAAGATATCGACATGCACCCTATACAAATAGTGACGCCAAATCTTTAAAGCAAAAACCACGGCGGCTAATTCAAGATCATGGGTGGGGTAATTCTTTTCATGAACCTTAAGTTGCCTAGAAGCATAGGCTATAACCTTACCACTTTGCATCAACACACAACCCAAACCAATACGGAAAGCATCACAATAAACCACAAAACCTCCTAACCCATCCGGAAGAGACAAAATAGGAGCGGACACAAGTCTTTCTTTCAAAGTTTGGAAATTTTTCTCACAATCATCCGACCACACAAATTTAGCCTTCTTTTGAGTTAACTTAGTCATAGGGCAATTCCTAATAACGTCGGTCTTCTTAGGATCTACCTTAATACCATCCTCCGACACCACATGGCCTAAGAAGGCAACTTCCTTCAACCAAAACTCACGCTTTTCATATTTAGCATACAGCTTCTCTTCCCTCAATCTTTGGAGTACAACCCTTAAGTGGCCCATATGCTCTTCCTCACCCCGGAAATAGATCAAGATGTCATCTATAAACACCACCACAAAAGAATCAAGGTACGGTTTGAAGACCCTATTCATCAAATCCATAAAGATAGCCGTAGCATTAGTTAATCCAAAAGACATCACCACAAACTCATAGTGCCCATACCTAGTCCGAAAAGGCGTCTTGGGAATATCACACTCCCTCACCTTCACTTGATGATACCCGGACCGAAGATCAATCTTAGAGAAGTGACTAGCCCTATGCAATTGGTCGAATAAATCATCAATCCTTGGAAGAGGATACCTATTCTTGACGGTGACCTTATTGAGTTGCCGGTAATCAATACACATTCTTAGAGTCCCATCTTTCTTTTTCACAAACAAAACCGGAGCACCCCATGGAGAATGACTAGGTCTAATGAACCCCTTATCTAACAAGTCTTTCAATTGCTCTTTTAACTCTTTCAACTCCGCCGGGGCCATACGGTAAGGGGAAATAGAAACAGGTTGAGTATCGGGAAAGAGGTCTATACCAAAATCTATCTCCCTTTCGGGAGGGACAGCGGGAAGGTCTTTTGGGAAGACATCTAGAAACTCACTAACAACCGGAATTGACTCTATCGGAGGGACTTTGGACTCCACATCATTGACCCTCACAAGATGGTACAAACACCCTTTAGAAACCAACCTATGGGCTTTAATGCAAGAAATGAATTTCCCCTTCACCACAACATCCCGACTCTCCCACTCAAGGACGGGCTCATTAGGAAATTGAAACTTGACTCTACGAGTTCTACAATCAATAGAAGCATAATATGCATGCAACCAATCCATCCCAAGAATAACATCAAAATCCACCATGTCCAACTCAACAAGATCACAAGGCAACACTTTATTCAATATGCAAACTGGACAATTTCTATACACTTTTCTAGCAATAATAGAGACACCAATAGGAGTAGACACTTCATATGACTCATGCAACAACTCCGACTCAACATGAAATTTTCTAGCAATAAAGGGGGTAACAAAGGAAAGGGTGGCACCCGGATCAATCAAAGTATAAACATCAAGATCAAAGATTTGCAACATACCGGTCACCACATCGGGGGTCTCCTCAACTCCTTGTCTACCATGCAAAGCATAAAATCGGTTGTGCTTTGGGGCACCACTTTGAGAAGCACCTCTACCCAAAGAAGTAGTATTAGCATTTCGAACCTTGCCACGAATCTTGGGACAATCCATCTTCTTGTGACCAATTTCCCCACATTCGTAGCATGCACCCACACCCCTCATACAAGAACCCCAATGCTTCCTCCCGCAATTAGAACATAGTGCATTCGGAGCACCCACACCCACTCCTTGGGGCCTAGGAAAGTTGTTCACAAACCCCCTACTAGCAACATGAGAGGACTCTTGGCCTTGGAAAGGCCGACCTCCTCTAGAAGGCCCACCACCAAAACGAGCCCTCTTAGCCTCATGTCCCCTCCTCTTCCTCAATTTCTCCTCCTCCATTTGCTCGGCATAAGTCATTAACCGGGACAAATCCATATCACCAATGAGCATCGCGGAATGGCACTCCTCACTAACCAAATCGGAGACACCCATCACAAATTTATTCATCCTCGACCTAGAGTCGGCCACCAAGTGAGGTGCATACTTAGAGAGTTGGGTAAATTTGAGGGCATACTCCCTCACACTTATAGTCCCTTGTTTCAAGTTCATAAATTCCACCAACTTTGCCTCCCTAAGCTCCAGAGGGAAGAACCTATTAAGAAAAGCAAGCTTAAATTCCTCCCACAACACCACATAGCCACTTCCCTTTTCACCCTTCCATTGATCAAACCAAATTTGAGCAACACCCTTGAGTTGGTAAGCCGCCAACTCCGCCTTCTCAATAGCTCCAACACCCATAATGGTCAAGATTTTGCATACCTCGTCAATGAATTCTTGTGGATCCTCATCCACCTTTGAACCATGAAAAACCGGAGGGTTCATCCTAATAAAATCTCTCACCCTTGCCCTCGGGGTGGTAGCTTGGGCTCCTTGTTGCACTTGGTTGGCTACCACTTGTGCAAGCATGGTGAGTGCATCGCGGAGCTTAGTATTGGTGGGTGGTTCCTCCGGTGATCGGGCTCGTCTTCCTCTCCTATTTGGCATGACGATCTAGCATTTCAAAGAACAAGCGTTAGGGAGGAATCACTTATTACACTCTAAGCACGACATAGAACGGGAAGAAGGGAAACCTTTCCTACAAACGTTTCATAGCCTCCCACCCATAGTCGTGGCGCGCTTCACAACCATGAATAGGAATCTACTCAACGCGGTGTGTTGGACTCCGAGGATCAAACAACCTAGTGCTCTGATACTAAGCTTGTCACGATCCAAGCCTAGGGCCTAAACGTGACATGGCGAATGAGGAACCCGAAGGAACCCCAAACAAGCCTCTCGAACTTGTCATCACACTTCATCGGTCGCGGAAGTACAATCAACATTAAATAAAGGGAATTAGGGACTAAGGGCAACCTATTTCAAAATAATATCATAGATTAAGAGTCAAGCTCATTTGCAAAATACTTGTCCAACGTACACCTCTACATATATCGATAGAACGGGGGCCATGACATACTACCGGCTCCCCTCATAGTCAAATACAAATACAAGCTAAGATCTCAAAACATAGGAGTAGGAAACATAACATAGTCCTCGAATCATTGAGGACTCACCAACAATCCCGGATAAGCACCGCACTAGCCACGTGGATGGAGAGAAGGATCAAGAGTGGCTCCGGTCCCTACATGGTAACATCATGTAGGCAAAAAATATGCATTAGTACTTTGGAATGTACTAAGTATGTGGGGTGCAATGCAAGAATAGATAAGATACATAATCGAAATGCAAGAGATGGGTCATTAGACATAGAATATATATTCAAGATGGATTTGCATAATCAATGTATAGTCAAATATGTTTAAGTAAATTCATCTTCATAATAGGCACCATATCTGAAGCTGAGCCAAGCAAATTGATGACGCATAAACCCCTCATCTGGGTGAAATAAGTATTATTCCTTATTTCTGGATAGTGGCAATCCCACCTTGCCACACTAGGTGGATATGAGTACTTATCCCCCATATCATGGATAGTGACAATCCCACCTTGCCACCCTAGGTGAATATGAGTACTTATCCCCCATATCATGGATAGTGACAATCCCACCTTGCCACCCTAGGTGAATATGAGTACGTATCCCCCATATCATGGATATCCGGCTCTTCTCCCCCGGACCGGGCATGGTTGTGCAACACTTTATATAGGAATTTACAATAGGCTCTAATGCAATTCTCATGTAGAAATGAATATATACACGAGTTCAGTTTATCATCAAAATGTCATTGTAACCTCATTCACATCTTATCTCAAGCTTTAAAACATCAATTCCTCATAATTCCATAATTGGACATTTTATCAAATACCTTGGGGGCATGCAGTGGGGATCAAAGAATGTGTAAAATGGAGTAGGACTCATGCAGTAAATCAGTGAACCAACCATCAATGAACACTTTGACATACTCCCAAGACAACATGTAAAGCCCCACATCAATCCTAAGTTTAGATTCAAGTTCTAGAGTGACAAAATGTTCAAGACATTCACCTTCCCATGCTAGAATTTCACTGTGCAGAAAATTTATACAATGAACAAGACCAATGTGTAAATCTTCACTTAAAATCATGAAATAATGAGTAAGTTAGGGTTTAGGCACTATGGGTGGAAGGACCCATGAGTTCAACACCACATACCTTGAGTTCTTATGAAGGCCTTGGAAGTGTCTTCAAAAAGGAGGCTTGAAACTTGGAGCAAGGACCTCTTCAATCTTGATGAAGGTTTTGGAGGGTTTTGGCTTGAGTTCTTGAGAGAAATATTCTAAGTGTGGGAAATGTCTTTTAGGAAATGTTTTAAGGAATGGGAACTTATTTAGTGCTATATAGGAAATAAAATTTGTCTTTGGAAAAATGGTTCCAACACTTAGAAAAAATAATGGGGCGGGTGAACAGTAAATCTGCTCACTGGAATTTGCATTTTCTGCCCGGGCGGAGGTTACGAAAATGGGCATAATTTCTTCGTCCGAACTCCAAACGAGGTGAAAGAAGTGCGTTGGATAGCTAACTCACAGGGCTTTCCATGGATATATTATGGGCCACCCAATTCTTTGTGTGCTAAAAGATATGACCCTCCAAAGTAGACTTTCCAAAAAGGCTTCACTTGGAAATTTCGAATTTTGATACGGTTGCTCTAAAATTCGGGTTAGACCTATTTCCCACTCCATTTGACCCCCTAAACAAGAATATGAAGTCGTATTTTCAAAATAACAAACGGATTTTTAGATATAGCTAAAACAAGTTTCCGGTGGCTTCCGAAACACTTTTTTTTTGGGTCGTTTCAACAAAATGACAGTGAGCTAAGATCTCAACGAGGGTGGAATTTGGTATTTAGAAGAATGTTAAATGATTGGGAGATAGAAGGGGTCGTTGAACTTCTAAATATGATAGAAGGCTTTCCGAGCACTAATTTGAAAACAAACAGGCTAGGCAACACCCAGATGGAAGATTTTCTGTCAATTGATTAAGTGGGGTCTATCCATAACTGGAGGAAGGAGGAAAGGGCCATGGAGTGTTGTTTGGAAGAGTGTAGCTCCCACTAAAGTGAAGTGTTTTGTCTGGCTGGTAGCTAGGAGAGCATGTTTGACTCATGAAGCATTACAGAAAAAGGACATGAACATAGCCTCTTGATGCTTGCTATGTAAAGAGGCACTGGAAACCAACAAACACTTATGTTTGCATTGCAAAGTAACAACACAAGTATGGGCTTTATTCTTTAATTTAGCTAGCCAAAATTGGTGTATGCAACACACATTAGACTTATTGAGTTGTTGGATCGGGTTTGGGGGGGAAGGGGGGGCAGCTAGAGTCAAAAGAAGTGGTGGAGGATGATACTTGCTTGTATCTGGTGGAATATTTGGAAGGAAAGGAATCAACGACTTTATAAAGGAAAAGAATGCTCAATACAAAAGATTAAATGGAAAGTAATTACTTCCTTAGGTTTTTGGTGTAAAGAACAAAATATAGATGAGGAAATCCAGTTAGTGGATTTAATAGGTTCTTTGTAAGTATTTTTTTTCCTTCCTTCTCTGTTACTATTTTTTGGAGGTGGCCAGCATAGCCCTTAATGCTGAGGAATACAAATTACCAGTTTAAAAAAAAATGGTACGAACTACATGTACCTTGCAATGAGTTTTATTAAAGATATTGTCTATTAGTATTTTTTTTATCTCCTACATGTTTGGTCTCTTAATATTGTATTATGAATTTGAATTATACACACTGCAGCATATCAATTTCTAAAAATACTGCAGAATATATTTGAAGCACATCATATCATAATAGTTATTTGAAAAAAAATTAAGCCAAGTAATACGTGAGAATAAAAATGCCTTAAATAAAAAATAATTTATTTTTATGGCGAAAGAGTTTGATCACGGTATATAAAGGAAAAGTTTAAGTCTCCAAGTCTTATATCAAATAGTTCATCATCTGGATGTCCTAGACAAATATATACTCATCGTACTTTTTGATGACCGTGGTCTCCACCAAGACTTGGAAAGAATCCCTTTTTGCTTTAAAATATCTGAGACAAATATTTAACATCTAATTTTTTGGTATATAAATCCCACTTTTTGGAGAATTGGGAATTTGAATTATGATTCAAATTCGCATGTCCAAATATCTGCTTAGGGTATAGTCTTACATTTTATTACTAAACTGGAGGGATATTCAAGTTAAGATCCTCCAAAACTGATATGGAACATGATTCGCAAAACATAGATTGTTAGGAGCCATAAGGCCTCAAATGTTTTTATCGTCCTTGGTACTCCTATCTTATGTTGTTTTTCCAGACTTTTTGCTGCTTTTTTGGGCTTAAACTATTGTTTAGCTTGTAGAAAATTAAACAATGACCATTTATCTCAACTTCCTTCAGTCCAATAAGAACATGTAGAATTATACCCGTAGTATTAGCATTATTAATATAATTTCTGGCTTTAGTATCTATTATCATCCAGACCCCACTTGTGGGATTTCACTGTGTATGTTGTTGTTGGTATCTATTATCATCTGTTGTTTATTATGTTTAGGTAGGTGATCGCTCTATTTTGCTGATGTTACTATCCATTCTTGTATGCTTTGCACTAGTTTCCTATTAGTTGTCATGTTTTCTTTGTTGTTCTTTTTCCTTTCCATTATGACTTTGATTTGCTTCAGTTTGAGCCAAGGGTCTTTTGAGAACAACTTCCCTACCTCTAAGTAGGGGTAAGGTTTGCGTACACATTTCCCTACTCAGACTCCACTTTGTGGGGTCTCACTGGGTATATGTTGTTCTTTGGCAAAGAAAATTGTATGCGTCTTTTTACCTGAACATGTTTGCTTTTAGTCCAGTAATTTGTCATGTAAGTGTACTGAACTAGTGTGATCTGTCCTGTCTTCCCTCGCACAATGAAGCTCTTGGAACAAAACGATTAGCATCTGAGGAACTTGTTCATGATTGGGACAACAAGAGGCTGAATGCTGGACATGTAAGGAACCATCTTCTGGTATTGATATCCAGACAAATGATGGATTTCTGGTTAACATTCTTACATCCTTTAATTTGAACTTTCAGACATTTGGGTATCAGCAAGGGTATCCTGGAGCAGAATGGATGGGGGGTTCAAGGGGAAATCAATTTATTGCTATCTCAACGACCTTCCCTAAAGAAAATTCAATGGTGCTTCCTATGCAAGCAAACCTGCAGATTCCTCGTGTACCAGCAGCACCTACGCTCCTTGGTAAAGGGTAAGATGTTATTATGTACTTTTGCTAATGAATTACTTAGACTGACTAATGGAGGCAGCAGAAGATACTCATATTAGTCTTTCAAACTGACTTATCAGTAAGATCATTTATTTTGGAGAATAGTAGCGCAAAAATCACAGGATGATATCTCCTGCCCCCCCTGCAGCTGAAGTGATATCAGGTTGTTGAGGATTATGGAACTGTAGCATTGGGTGAAACTAGGGGTGGCAAAATTAAACCCAACCCGTTTAGGTTTGGATGGGTTAATAACTTGTCCATTTATTAGCTCAAACTATCTCAACCCAACCCATTTCAACCCACTTAAAATTGGTTGATATGCAACCCAAATTGATTCGAAAGGAATTTTGTTAAAATATTTTTAATTTGATATGTTTTATATAGCCATAAATAAAGAAAAATATAATTTTACCAAGTACTAAAATATTGTAAAAGAACAAATAAGATAAGTAAAAATTGGGTTGGGTTGGGTCTTGACCCGCTCAGTCAACCCGTCTTGACCCAACTCATTTTGACCCAAGCAAATTCGGGTTGATTGGGTCTTGACCTATTATGACCCGCTCAAATTTCACCCAACTTGCCCAATTGCCACCCCTAGGTGAAACAAGAAGGAATTATAGCATTAAAAACCTTTGTTGTATATATCGCAGGTGCTTACTATCTTTAAGCACCTGTGTATGACAGACCATAATCTCACCACCCTGTTGTCAGTTTTTTCTTACCAACTTGCCAAAAACTGTAGACCTTCACCTTTTCCTGACTCTCATTCCCAATCCAAAACATGATGTCTTAACTGGTCTTCCGCTTTTAGCACAACTTAGGCTGAGGACAAAGACAAACACTGTAACCTCTTCAATACTTGTCAATTGGCCCCAGCGTTAAAGATCATTCCCTTGATTTTCTCCCTTCAAGTTAGAGGAACAATTTTCCCTAGACTTTTGCAAGCAATTGGAGTGCATTGGCCGCTAACCACTAGCCAAATTCTCATCTGAGGCAACCAACAGTAGGTAGCCTATGGGAACCAAAATTTAGTCATTATATCAACTGTCTTCTTGAAGTTTTTGGTATTATGCAATTGCAACCAATACTATGTGCTATGCTTACCACTGAACTTTGTTCCTAAACACCACCAAATTAAGAGGCTGGACAACAAGCCATTATCGAGAGTTTTTTGTTCCAATAGGAACATATACATATGCTAATTATAAAAAAGGATGAATAGGCTTTGATGCATGTGTGTCATCTTTACTAGGAATAGGAAAGAGAAAAATGGACACGCTACCCCTAGAAATCTAGAATTGCAAATGAAGGGTGCAAGATAAAGATAAGGTTCCTGCCAGTGGGCTGAATTACCTAATACATGTGTTCTTCCCATTTGCTTAAGCTTTGTAGGACATAAGTTATTCGGTACTTGTACTGGTGGGAGGTAGTAGGTACCAAGTGGAATCAGTCGAAGTGTGAGCTGTCGTGATAAAAGATAAAAATAAGTTTAAAGTTTGATGGATTTGAGGGTATTTTCAGTTTGTTTCCTTTTCATTTTCCTCTTTTTAGCTGAAATTCTTTTCCTTATCCAAGGAGCATATTGATAGACAACTAATAGAGGACTTGTTGCTGTTTGTCAAACTTTGTATGTTATTATGTTAAAGGGATCAAAGTGCAAATACTCATTAAAAATGTGTCAATCTTTTGTTTGCACAATTTCATCCAACTTGTTCCCAGATCTTCATTATCACGATGGAACTGGCAAAACCAACTGCAAACTTATAATGCTGTATGACCAGCTTCGGACGAAATCATGGTCAACATCTAAGTACAGTGCTAGAGATCATTCTTTTAAACTCATTTTTAAGTTGTTCTGTTGCATGTTTTTATCAGGGCAAAACAATGGCGTGATGGGGACTGGATGTGCACAAATTGCAATAATCACAATTATGCATCTCGATCAAATTGTAATAGGTATGCTCCAGACTTGATTAGTTAATGCTCAATTTATTCAGATTGTTTTTCATTAAGGAGGGATCTCCGAGGGTCGGTGGCGTACAGTTCAAAGCCCAATGGATAATGGGCTTGCTCCTCTACCCACCTCGCTTGAATACTAGGCTTGTCTATGGTAAAGTTCGAACCGATGTATATGCCTACACAAATCACATGTTGCACTCTTACCACTGGGTTAAATCCTTGGGGGCTACTATATTCGTAATTCTGTAAACCACGAGTGAGCAAATGCTGGTAATCCTCAGAAGATTATATTAAATTGACTTCGATTTACTCCAGCTTAGTTGTAGCCTCTGTTTTTTCAGGATGTTCTTGTAATTATTTTAAAAAATTCATTTGGGCATTTCATATTGCATTGCGCTCGTGGTCCATTCAAACACATTTTCCTTTTCTGAATAAAAGTTTTTTCTATCACATGTAAAGTGTTTAATGCTCAAAAAGATTTAACCTTTGTGTATAATAGGAGGGAAGCGGTTAAGGGTTATTGGCTTAACTGCATCACCTGAGATATGTAGGTTGAGAGACAAATATGGAACTGGCAAAACCTGACCAGGAATCTCTATTTTACTCACAATCTTGATCCTCAACCATCTACTTCAAAATATTATATTTATGTCGTGACATTAGGACTTTTGCTTGTACAGGTGCAAAAGTGAGAGAGATGTGCCAGCTCAACCTGTTAATGTTGCATAGCACTTGAGTTATAACCGGCTTGAATTTGTTGTAGCTTTGCAAGATACATTGGTATCCTCCTTTAAACTTTTTATTATCATGTTGTGTATAGTTTTGGTAGATTTGGTGAACATCGAATGAGGTCATTAGTAGATATGATGTAAATTGATTGTTTTCCCGGTTTTGCTTCAGTAGACTAAGGTACACCAGTTAATAGTATCAGTATGCTCTCTATTTTCTTATTGAACTGCTGCTTCAAATACTCTGAGACTGATATTGCAATCTTTATCAATTTTAGTCATTTGATATATTATATTGAATTGTCTGTTTTCCTGTTGAAAGGGAAACATGAGATGCAGTCGTTTTCCCTCAAAGATTATGCAGGAGAAAATGATTAAAATGGTCCTTTATGTTTGAGAATTGATTTAAAAGTCCCTTTAGAAGATTTAACGTGAACTAGCATTTGGAGGTACCGTTATTGCAATTTTCTGATATTTATGGTCTATTCTGCTTTAAGTTGCAGTGTTTTGAGGTTCAATTCCTATTATTTTTGGTGTTTCGTGCAGTCTTTGGTGTTGCAGTTTCTGAAATTTGACAGGACTAGGTATTTTTTATTTACTTTTTTCACACTTCTCGTTAAATTTAACATCTAGAGTTGTCAAATGTTTGACAAGAGACCAAAAGTACTCACTTTTGGCAAACCTAAAGGACCAAGAGTATATTTAAGCTTGTCATTTTTGTGCCAAGTTTGCACAAATAAATTGTGCATGGGATGATCCTCTCTCTCTCCAGTCTGATGCATCTGAATATGATAGTCTAGTCAAGTATTATGCCAGAGATCAGCAATTTTGATACAAAACAAATGAACAAGATTATGTTGATCAGCTTCTCAATTCACGCATATACACAATAAGAACATACCCAACTTGTGTGATTGCACTTGGTATGTTGTTGTATACATCTTCTATTGTACTATTTTGCATATCTTAAGAATATTGAACCTAATTTACAGGCACTCTTTGTCTAGATTTTAAAGAAATAAACCAACAACCAATTATTCAATGGTAAAGATCTCCTCTTGAGGCCTCTACCATTATCCTTATTTTAGAGGGCCATCAAAATTCAAACTTAACATGGCTTTCATGAATGTTGGTTTTCTTGATTTCCCTTCTTCTTCGAAAACAATCCACTAATCAAAGGGATTAAAGGCTTCATCTTCCTTTTCATTTTCTTCTTAAGTTGTGAAGGGCTGGTCTCCATTTCTTTATTTACTTGATCCTTGCTGACAATGACCCTAGTGAGGAAAGGGGTACTAGCAAATTTAACAGACCTCTTTGTCTTGAACTCTATCTCATTGTCATCTTCCTCTTGAAGTGGTGTTCTGACTTCAACTTTGGGTGACGGGTTCTCGATGAATTTGAGCTCTTCATCAATCTCAGGATTATCCGGTGCTAACGGTACATTCTGCTTCATTTCTCTTATCTTTAAATGTTGTATCTCTCTTTTTGTTAGTTCTAGCTCTTCTTTTAGAGATTGAAGGCAATGTGCCATGAAAGTTCCTTCTTTTTTACTTTTCTGGAGGTCTTGCTTTGTCTCTTCAAGCTCAACTATCACTGGTGATTCAATTTTAGACTGGTTCTGTTCGATACTTGCCTTGCTCTGCACCTGAGATAGATGAAATTATTAAGCACATAAATTAGAGTTGAGAGTTTAAGCAGTTGTTTCTAGGTGTGACAAAACTAGAACGACAAAAATAATGACCCGTTTATCTATTAGCTGAGTTTATTTTTATCCATCCAATTAAACCCAGCTAAATTCTGAGTCGATATGTAGCTTTAATTAACCTATGAGAAACCTTATCAAAATATTTAATTTAACAAAGAAAAAATATATTAGGTGCCTAGCAAATTATAAAAAGAAAAATTGAAACTGAGTAGAAATCAGGAGGTTTAGGTTATGGCCTATTCCATAGCCCATTTCAGCTAAAGTAATGACCCCCTCATATATCAATCCAACTTATTTCGAACCGTCTAACATTCTTATCTGTCCGTTTGACACCTCTAGTTGTTCCCTAAACTTAACTTCTCTCCTTTTCTTTCCTAAAGCAATTCTTGTTTTCTTCTCTATGTAAATCTATGTTGCCTTATATAGTTTCCTTTGTACAATAACTATGTCCTAATCACTAGCAAGTTGGAGTCAACTATATGAATCTTTCCCGACCAGGTGGCCCCATGCAATATTCCTCATGTTGCAAGTGACGATTCTCACTTGGTTAATTCAAAAGTCAAGTGTAAGCCAAAAAGGAGAAGAAAAAGAACCTCTTTAAGTTGCTTGGCATAAATTTCTCCAGCCAAAAATTTCTCTCCAAATAACATGACTGCCTCCTTCACTGACCTGAAAGGCTGCCTTGTATCGATCTCTACACGTCCCCGCACCACCAGTCCTCCTCCTCTTTCCATTTCTACTTAGTCAGAATTCAAAATGCAGGAAAAAGGATGATGAAATCTGGTGTTTGTCATTTGATGGTCTGAGTTTTGGATATATATATATTTGACATGAACTTTGAAAAAAAGGTACCAGGTTGTTTGTTACAAATTGGTAGTATTATTACTTCTAGTATTACCTAATTAGAAGGTTAAAAAAATCATTTGAGTGGAGAGTTTCATATCTTGGCTTTCACTTCACTAGAATTTTATCATTTGTTTGTTAATTGATGTTGATATTGGCTTCTTGTTGGTTGCCCCATCACCTTCCAAATGCCTACTAATTAAACAATATTAGAATCTAATACTTTATTTTAGAAAACAAAAAAAATCAGTATTTATTTAGAAAACAAAATTGTGGCTTAATTATATGCATTAATTGAGGTAGCTAAGTTAACCATATATAAAATATGTAATAACTCATCACCTTCAATTATGTGCATTGGTCCCCATTGGAACAAGCTTGGGTTCTTCTTAAATTTATTGAGGCTAATGTGTATATAATTGAAGGAGGTAATATATGTTTAAGTGGTTGAATTATCTGTGTAATAGGCACTCGAATACACACATAAAAGTGTTTTAAAATTTGAAAGTATAACAGAAATACTTAATATGTATTTAGATGTTTAACTGAAATAAGTCATAATTCGAATATCAAAATGAATTTTATTGGTAAATTTAGGGGCCTTCGGTGTTTTAAGAATAAATAACATAGCTAGGCAAGCATATGATATGTATTTATAATACACCACTATAGTTTGAAAGAAATACAATTTGTAGCTATAGTTAAGTCGTCGTTGCTATTTTCTCTCCTCTTCCTCTCTTCCACTCTCGCCTCTCCCTCGCCTTTTTCCTCTCTTTTTGCAATCTAGCTCGCCTTTCCTCTCTCCGTTATTTCTTTCTTGTTCTCTCTTCTCCCTGTCCCTCCTCCCTCTCACCTCTTTCTGCCTCCTTTATCGATACGAATTCAAATTTTAATAATTAATTATATAAATACAATTATTAATAGTTGTTTATACAATTACAAATAATAAGTGTTAGCTATATGAATCCTCTTTAGTGATACAAAATATAAGTACATGTGTATTCGTCAATACAAAATTGATATAAATGATAACAATCAACCATAAAAATACAAACGTTGAACTTGATACAACATTGATGCAATTATACTCGTATACAAATTGTTCGTTAGTACAATTGATGTAACATTTATATAAATGATAACAATCAATCATACAAATATAAATGTTGAACTTAATATAACATTGATACGATTGTATTCGTTGATACATTAATTCATTGATATATATACGTATTAATTATATATGTACAATTATTCAATAGATAGAGAAATACAATGATTGATACATATATATACACAATTATTTAGTATATATACAACTGCAATTCGTCTCTCTCTCCCCTTTAACATATAGTTATGAATCATAGTTGACAAATTATGACTATTTTTGCCTCATTATATTACCCAAAGCCTAAAGTGGGAAGGAAAAAAACAAAAAGTTGATGAGAAGATGAACACACTACATTACCCCCTTTTTGGGTGTGTTTGGTAAAAAAAGAAAAAAATCACGAGAAAGTGTGTTTTTAGGAATCAAGCACATTGTTTTTTCTTTGTCAGATATGAGTAAAAAGTATTATTCTAAAAATATTTATATATAATTTAGATAAATATTATGGGAGATGAAGTGATTGTAAGATGTGTGAATAATAGAAATGGGAGCTACGAGGAAGTGGGGTGAAAATTGAAAGATGAATAGCACACAAATAAAGTGAAGTATCAATTACGAAAGCTATTTTTCCTACTTATATTAAAAAAAATAATTGAACATGAAAAAAAAAAAAAAAGCTAAACACACCCTTCTTGTGAACTAAAAATAAAGTAGGAAACTTCTATTTCAAGAGTTGACCCCATATTCTATTCTAAAAGCTAGTGGGGAGTACTTACTATGAATTATTGCTACAAGACAAATATTGGTTAGTTCACCATAATTTTTGGATTATGATATTACTCATTAAAGAATACAAAAGAAAGAATTTCAAATTTACAAGATACGATCTATCTAGATCTAAAGTGTCATCAGACGAATTCAAAATTTAAATTTAAAAAATTAAAACTTTTAGGTTCTTAAATGAACACTTAATTCATTACACTTTCAAAATAAATGAATTCAAATATAACATTTGTGAAATACACAAACATATAATATTATATTATTGGTGTAGCGCTATAAATATTAGATTCAGATGAACTATAGGAACTCATCAATACTCGATATTTACATCAACATTATTAAGTAGTAACAAATTTAAAGAAAACATACATAAATCAACCAATCATACGCAAGAAAAAGTTTATTTTTTTTAAATATATATAAATATTATCATCTTGTGTTTGCACATGGATGAAAAATATTTTTATTATTTTGTTGTGTTCGTAAATTAAAGCATTGAAATGTATGTGTGTTTGCACTTTTTCTTTTTCTTTTTCTTTTTTCCATGTGAATCACAAATGTCCTTCGTATTTAACCAATATTTGTTTTCTAAAAGTCATGGTTGATGGTCCTAATTTCAGACTGTGTTTGGCATGGACAAAAATATTTTTGTAAAAATATATTTTTAGAAATTTATAATTAGAATAACAATTTTACTATACCATCTTTTAAATACACTGTAAATTTAATATGTTGGAAAATGCATTGAAGGATTATATAGCTAATAATAAAATAAAAATTAAGTGATAAATTATCTGCTAATTTTTTAAATTAAAAGTTAAAAATAAATAAATATTTTTAATATAATAAATAAATAAAAAGCATAATTAACATATAAAGTGTCGGAAATTCATTTATTTCGAATCGAAGAAATATTATTTGAGGCCTTTGATATTTATCTCTTTTTAAACACCGACATTAACACTACAGCCATCACAAACCCACAGAAAACAAATTTTTGGACCACCTGTAATAGTGCACGTGTTTTTAAAAATGATTTTTCTGTCCCTTTTGAACTTTACACATTTTTTAAGAAATAAAATAATGAACTGCATGAATATTTTATCATAATATTCATATTAATTGATGTATACTTTTAATAAAAACATCTTAGATCTCGAGAAATAAATAATTCATATTAAGAATAAATCAGAAAAAATATAGTAACTATTTGTAAAATATTAAACGAGTAACATAAACGAAAAGCAAGTATTTTAAGTTCATATTTGAGCAACATTTGTTTTTATTTTCACAAAAATAAAAGTAAATTGAAGACTATTAATCACTTAAAATAAAATGAAATGATAAAAAGCCACTTTTTGTATATATATATATATATAACTTTGATGTGTGAAATGAAAGCTCGTGGGGAAGATTGGGAAGATTCAGCGTGTTTCATTAAAAATAAATAAATTAATCTAATCTCAAAATAATAAATCAACAAAATATTATTTCATAAAAAAAATATATCATTTGTTTATGAGTGTGTATCATGCTATAAGAGGCTCTTTCATCAAGTTTTGCATAAATAAAAAAATTAATAAGTTTTCATAATTTTCTCCATAATAACACATGAATCACTTGTTAGGTGTGGCCAATATTGATGCTAAAAACATTGGTCAAATCTAATTAGTTTTTATTTAATTAATTTGATGAACGTATAATATTTTTATGTAAGATTATTATGTGTAAGATATAGTTAAATTAATATTTTTATCTAACAAATTGAATAACCTTTTAACTAAATTAGTTTCATCATGTTTTTTTCTACTTATTTGATATTGTATCTGTATTTGAGCTTTACTAAACTTGCATTCACGCTGAGAATTCTCATATTGGAGATAAAACCTTCACTAATAAAGACGATTTCATATTCATAACTCAAACTTGAGATTTTCAATTAAAGATGAAATGGTACTAATTACCATTTCACTATAATCACTATTGAGAGGTCATCACACACTATACTATAGAATCAACTTATTTGTTAGGTTCGATTCTTATTACAACTCATTTTCAAATTATATATATGTGTGTGTGATTATAAAAAAGAATCAGATTCGCATGTTAATGCGTGTATTGGAAGAGTTTCTTACAGTCAAGTCTATAATTTTTTATTTTATTTCAAAGTGGCTTTTGGTAAAACTTGATTTTTGAATTTTATAATATTAAACTTCTTAATAAGTGAAAGCTTGATATACACGAAGGGTATTTTTGGAATTATGAATTGTTTTAGTGTTTGATGTTGCATTCCCTCACTTATGCCACGTGTGGTTCACTTTTATTGGGATGAAACGGACTGTCCAACACGTGTATTTTTTTTTTCCACATTTTGGAAGCCAAAGAAAGAGATGGATCTTCTTCACCTTTCTTGGTTCTTTTCTAGAAACTGCTTCCTCTTCTGGTGAGACCTCTTATTCTACATCTTTCCTTCCTCTTTGTTCACTATTTCTTTTTGGTATATAATTTTTTTAATAGTACTATTTGCTTCTGATTTGATTTTTGGTTTCTCACAGCTGTGAAACAGCGGAATGCCTAGCTTCTTGCAAGCCTTCATTAACAGGTTTCTCTATTTGAGCATAGGGATAGTTAAATCTGTATCTTTATTTGATAAATTCGGGATGGTATGTGATTGAGGCTTCTCTATTTGACATGCAACAGTTCTTTTGCAGACATGGCGTAGTATCCTTCTATTTTCCTCACTGTAATCGTACTATTACAATTGGTCCTTCTGGACGTTGTTTGGTGGAAACCCAAATTTCTTGCAAGAAAAAAATAATAGTGCTTAGATCTATCACTTTCTTTGGCTTCCAAAGATGCTGTAAGGACTCGGATTTTTCGTGTGGCTTTACCCAAGTGTCCTGGAATTTTCCCAGGTGAACTGATGTGCATTGATTACAAACAACTGAACAAGGTGACCGTTAAGAATAAGTACCCGTTGCCCAGGATTGATGACTTGTTTGATCAGCTTCAAGGGGTTACTCATTTCTCGAAGATTGGTCTTCGTTCAGGGTATCATCAGTTAAAGGTTAGGGAGTGTGACATTTCCAAAACAGCTTTTCAGATAAGGTATGGCACTTTGAGTTTATGGTAATGTCATTTGGCCTAAGCAATACCTCGGCTGTGTTTATGGACCTAATGAATCGGGTGTTTAAGTCATTCCTTGATAGTTTTGTGGTGGTCTTCGTTGATGATATCCTAATGTACTCCCAAAGTGAGCAGCAACACGGAGATCACTTGAGGATGGTTCTCCAAACTCTGAGGGAGAATAAATTGTATGCCAAGTTTAGCAAGTGTGAATTTTGGTTGGGCGAAGTGGCTTTCCTTGGTCATGTGGTGTTTGGTGATGGCATCAAGGAGGATCCGAAGAAAACTGAGACCATGAAGAATTGGCCCAGACTGTTGACTCCTTCGGATATTCGTAGTTTCCTTGGGTTGGCCGGGTATTACTGAAGGTTTGTTGAAGGGTTCTCATCTATTGCATCTTCATTGACCAAATTGACCCAAAAGTAAGCTAAGTTTGTATGGTCAGATGAATGCGAGAAGAGTTTTCAGACATTGAAGGATCAACTTACATCGGCTCCCGTCTTGACTTTACCAAATGGTTTGGAGGGATTCGTGGTGTATTGTGATGCCTCATGTATCGCATTGGGTTGTGTGCTTATGCAACATGGTAACGTAATAGCGTATGCATCAAGGCAGTTGAAGGTGCATGAACGTAATTGCCAACACACGACCTTGAATTGGCGGCGGTGGTTTTTGCTTTAAAGATTTGGAGACATTACTTGTATAGGGTTCATGTTGATATATTTACCAATCATAAGAGTTTGCAATATGTATTCACTCAGAGGGATCTCAATTTAAGGCAAAGGAGGTGGTTAGAGCTCTTAAAGGATTACGACATGACTGTTTTATATCATCTGGGCAAGGCCAATGTCGTGGCCGATGCTCTTAGCAGGTTGTCTATGGGAGTGTGGCGCATGTTGGGGAAGAAAAGAAGGAGTTGGCGAGAGATGTTCACCGGTTGGCTAGGTTGGGTGTCAGGTTGGCTGATTCGAGCGATGGTGGTGTTCGTGTTCAAAGCGGGGCAGAATCCTCCGTGGTGAGCAATGTAAAGGCCAAGCAAGATTTAGACCCATCATTACTTGAATTGTAGAAGTTGGTTGCTGAAAGGAGATCGAGGTGTTCTCCCAAGGGGGAGATGGTGTACTCCAGTACCAAGACTGGCTTTGTGTTCTGGATGTGGATGATCTTAGAAGGGTAATTATGAGCGAGGCTCACAACTCTCATTATTCTATTCACCCGGGGTCTACCAAAATGTATTGGGATTTGAAAGAAGTGTATTGGTTGCATGGTATGAAGAAGGACATCGATAAGTTTGTATCCGAATGCCCGAGTTATCAGCAGGTGAAGGTAGAGCACCAAAAACCTGGTGGCTTGGCCCAAGACATTGAGATTCCCACATGGAAGTAGGAAGATGTGAACATGGATTTTGTAGTTGGGTTGCCTCAGACCCGAAGGCAGTTCGATTCTGTTTGGGTCATCGTGGATCGGATGACGAAGTCGGCTCATTTCCTACCGATCAAGACTACTTTCGGTGCTGAAGATTACATAAGGTTGTATATCCAAGAGTTGGTGAGGTTGCATGGTGTACCTAGGTCCATTATATCGGATCGTGGTACCTAATTCACATTCCACTTTTGGAGGTCCTTTCAGAAGGGACTGGGGACCAAGATTAAGCTGAGCACCGCTTTTCATCCTCAAATCGACGGCCAAGCGGAGAGGACTATTCAAACCTTGGAGGATATGTTGAGGGCGTATGTGTTGGAGTTTAAAGGCAATTGGGATGACCATCTCCCACTCATTGAATTTGCTTATAACAATAGCTTCCATGCTTTCATTGGTATGACACCATTTGAAGCTTTACATGGGAGAAGGTGTAGGTCATCGGTGGGGTGGTTTGAGTTGAGAGAGATGGCTCTAGTTGGTCCAGATTTGGTGATGGAGGCCATGGAGAAGATGAAGGTGATTAGGGAGAGATTGAAAATGGCCCTAAGTCGTCAAAAGTCTTATTTGGATGTTAGGAGAAAGGACCTTGAATTCCATGTCAGTGATTTGGTGTATGTAAAGGTTTCGCCTATGAAGGGCGTGATGCGTTTTGGTAAGAAGGGCAAGCCAAGCCCCCCGTATATTGGCCCTTATGAGGTTGTTGAGCGAAGTGAAATTGTGGCTTATAAGTTGGAGTTACCTCCGAATTTAAGTTCCATTCACCCGGTCTTCCATGTGTCTACGTTGAGGAAGCTAATTGGTGATCCTAGCACCATTGTGCCCTTGGAAGGAATTGAGGTTGAAGAGAATTTGACTTATGAGGAAGTGTCGGTGGAAATCTTGGATAGCCAAGTAAAGCAGCTTCGTAACAAGGATGTAGCTTCGGTGAAGGTGCTTTGGAGGAATCAACATGTGAAAAGTGCTACTTGGGAGGCGGAGTTGGACATGGTGAGGCGATACCCTCATCTTTTCCAATCTACTCAAGCCTAAGGTATTAAGATTCTTCCTCATTTAATAGTGCCATTTCTATCCCTCTTGAGTCTCATGACATGACATGCATACATGTGCACGAAAAAGGATATTTTGTTATAATGTTTTGAGTGACTTGAATACAATTTTGATATGAGCTTAAGGACCTTGAACAATGGTTTTTTGAAAAAAAATGCTTTTGATACGATTTTGAATAATGAACTATACATTGTATCTTATGTTGGGTATTTCATGCTCTAAATCAAGCCGTTCAAGCCTTGTTTTTGCACATTCGGGGACGAATGTTCCCAAGGGAGAGATGATGTAAGGACCCGGATTTTTCAAGTGGCTTTACCCCAGGTGTCCTGGAATTTTCCCAGGTGAACTGCCAGGCACCACTCCACGGAGGAGCCTACACGGACCGTGTGGCCTCCCTTGAAGAGGCACTAGGTCTAGTTCACGGATGGAACAACTTTGGGACGGAGGGCAACTGTGGCCAAGTGAAGGCACACGGACACTCACACGGTCCGTGTGAGGTGACATGGTTCGTGTGGCCCTTCGTGTAACTCACTACGTAAAAATTATTCTAAGTATGGAAGTACCATCTCATAACTTTATCGTCCGAAAATTATTTCAAGTACCATTACATGATCGGTGTCATGGCCCGTGTGAAGTCACACGGACCGTGTAGCCGTTCGTGTATTACCACTTAGCTTTGAGAATTTTTCCTCCGTGAGAGTCTAAGTAGGGGATCACGGCCACTGTTCACCGTCCATGTGACGTTTCATGGACCGTGTGAGTCGACGAGACTAATTTAGGTCCATTTCATAATGGTGTTTATGTAATTTCGGCTTATTTTAATCATGAATTATGACCTTTTGCCTATCCTAAACCCCTAATTCAGCTGAAACCCCTCCCCTCTCAATTCATTCTCCTAAAACATTCCACCCCTCCTAAGATCACCTTCTTACTCCTTGCTACACTCTTCTCTCAAGGATCAAAGCTAGGGTCCATTAGAGTCCAAATCAAGCCTAAATCATTCCTCAAATTCAGCTCCCCAATCAAGGTATGTGGGACTGATTCTTGGTCCCTTTCAACCAAGAAAACCCAAAATTTCTTTCAATTGATTTCATGAATTTTAGTCACTTTAAATATGAGATTTCAGTATTTGATTTTATTAAGTCTAATTAGTGTATGGGCTATATTTTACCTATTATTTCAATTCATTTTGATTACTATTATGATGATCTACGTGGAGTTATAAAGTATGTGTATGCATACCCCCTTTAAAATTGGTTTATGCATGAGTGATCTATATTATGATTTACATGTGGATTTAACTATGGATTTCCTTAATTTCATTTTTATATGGCTGATTTTAACTTGAATCTATGTTACCCATGCCATCCTCACATCATGCATTACATTGCATTCATGCACATTGATACATGGAAATTACGAAGTGGGTTAAGCCCAATTATGTTTTATGAAACGATTATGATATGATTTTGATCAAGCATTGGTTATGGCAAGAATGTGATCACATACATGTCTATGATTATGGCTCTATGAGAATTATGAGTGCTTGCACCATCTTGTATATGTGTAGATGAGCTAATCCTTGCATAAGCATTATGAATATGTTTTTATGGTTTGGCATTTGAGCCTATATATGCATTAAACGTTTTGAAATGAATATTGAATCTCTTGAAAGCACGTATACGTATAAGTATTCATGTGGGATGTTGTTGACTTAGCACCGATAGATTGGGGGGTGTCAAGGCTATCCCCAAGGGCCCTCTCCCTTTCCTTGAACTATGTGCCAACATAGAAACGATCTACATTATTGAAAAGACCGGGTCGTAAGGAATGAATATTCATCGATTATGTTTATGCTATGATATGATATGATTATGAAAATTCTTCTGAAAAGCGTGGTCATAAGGAAGGTGACCATCCACCGAAAAACGTGATTGTAAGGTGTGATGTAGATTACCTTTGGCTAGTAATCTTTTCCTTACCGATGGGAGGTCCCAATTGGTCTAATTCATGTGATAGCTCTCATGAGTTTGATTTGTCGGTTATAGTCCATCCCCGCTATATAGGAGCATTATCGCATTGCATGCATCATGAATTCCATGGCATCTTGTATACTTCTCTATTGAATATATAATCCTTTATATATTATGTACCCTTGTCATCTAACATTAAATGCAGGTTGATAAGTCATATACATTGCATGTCTGCATACTTAGTACATTCAAACGTATTAACGCATACTCTATGCCTACATGATTTTACCATGTAGGGGCCGAATACTTTAAATATCAGTCGTTTGACGAATAGTCCATTCTTGGTGTTATTGTGGTGAGTCCCGTCTTCCGAGGACGAGCCAACTATCTTCTTTATTGTTATTACAGATGTTTTCTTTTATTGAGGATGAGCCTGGAACTTGTCCTGACCCTCGTTCCTTTGACTAAAGGCATTGTTAGGCACTATGTGAAGTCTTCTTAGATCTGGTTGCTATGACTATTATATTGCTTTCATATTACTATATAATTTCTGAGATCTGATTTGACTATATAACTATGTGTGTTTGAATGCTATTCTCGAACTGATGATGTGGTTACGGATACTTGAGGCTTGTTTGGGGACTATTGGGTCTCCATTTGCCATGTCACATCTAGGCCCTAACCCCGGGTCATGGCAGATGCTTCTTTTTATTTTTTATTATTTGGTTACGTCATTAATTTGTTTTTATTTACTTTGTCTTCCTTGGCTATGAATTGATCGTGGGTCATACTATTTAAGTTTCTTTTTTTACTATTTTGTTGATTTTAATAAGTTGTCCTTGAGATGCAAAGATTGTCAAAATTCTGATACAAAGTCATTTGAAGAAAATTTAAGTTCGCTCAATATCTTTGCCTCCTCAGAATGTGCCATACTCTTTTACATACAAGTAACTTTTTGAGGAGGAGAATTCCAAAGAAAGCGAAGTGTTTTAAAAGCCTTCTTGATAACTCTTGATTCATGTACCTGTAACATTTGTTGTACAGATAATAGTAAATATAATATTGATTCACTCATTTCATTACAAGACATTTATTCCTTATGATCAAAATGATAATTGGAGGTTGAGTTGCTCTTTATTTGCTTTCAAGTTAATTATGGATCACAAGTTATGATCTAATTCTCTGTTTCATGTCAAATGTTGACATCTTTTTTTTGATATATTTTAGCTTAGTTACAAATGTAATAGTAAAAACAACAAAAATACTATGACTTACTGTGTTACCATATATTTATGTGCAATTATTGCTTTAGTCCCAACTCTTAACCTTGTTGGTACCGGATATTGGTAGTAAACATCTATACATGTTTGATTTTTCTTGTTTGAATACGATGATCCACTGACAATGCTTGAAAGGGAATAGTATAATCAAGATATTTATGAGGCATACTCTGAAAAGTAGGAGAAATTAGCTACTATGTATCCTGTTACATTTATCATATAAAAATTGTTTGCAATATATACTATCTATTTTAAAATGTGCGTGCGTAATATTTATCTCAAAGTTGTCATAAAATTGAAGTGATTAATGAAGGTATAATCTGTTTTGGTTGGATGTGACTGTTGGATATATTAGGCGAATGCGACATCAGGGATAACAATGAGTGATGAGTGCAAGCTAAAATTCATAGAGTTGAAAGCAAAAAAGAAACCATAGATACATAGTGTTCAAGATTGATGGTCAGCAAGTTGTTGTCGAGAAGGTTGGTGGACAGTCAGAGAGTCATGAGGATTTGGCTAACAACTTGCCTCCCAATGAAGCCGCTATGTTGTTTTTGACTATGATTTTACTACTAATGAAAATGTCTTGAAGAGCAAGATTTTCTTCATTGCTTGGTACCACACTTCTTCCCTCCTAGCTACTCGAATATTCTTTTCAATATACTAATCTTGTTTTCTATTTGAATGACTTCTTTTGGCCACCATTAGTTATCAAATTATGAATGTTATATCATTTGATGCGACTCGAAAAATTATGAGGATGTAGGTCACTGGAAACAGGAAAGGTAAGAAGTAAGATGACAAATGCAAGAACGGATGTTTTTTCTCAAATAGTGTGGAGATATCTTCTCAGCCAAGGTGTGTCCTTCCTTTCTTCTTGAAACTCCTGTAGAAAAAATTGATTTGGTGGACATTTAACCTTTTGGTGCCCTTGTGATATGTAATCTCCTTAAGGTATGCTTAACCTTTATTGGTGTTTTCTATTACTTTTTCTTTAGCAAGATAATTGTTTAAAAAATTCTGTTATAGACACTTTTGGAGAATTGTTGAATAAAGAAAATCCTTTTGGTAAAAAGTTATTGATTGTGTTATGTACATTGATGTATTTTTCATCATATTCTAACATACAGTTGATTTTTTAAATATCAAGCAGTTGCATTTTGGGTAAGTTTTCGTATTTTAGGAGTTCTAAATTCTTACAATTATCGGTACTACTATCCTTTTTTTTGAGGTTGTCCTTGAAATTTTTATGTGATTCTTCTTAGTAATTTAACATAATCATGAAGGTTCCTTTGCATGATTTATCCATAAAGGGTGAGTTGAGGCGTATAATCAGGTCGAAATGCATAGTCAATGGACAACAAATATATATTTCTTTACTATTCTTTATTGTCTCAAAGGATGGAGGTGGTTAGGTTAGTCGAAATATAGTTATTGATTCAAGAACGCAAGGTGTGCCTACTTTTTTTAAGATAAGAAGGGATAGAGAAAATGCCTCGATCTAATGTTCGCATACCATGTGCTCACTTTCACTCCAGCCTATCACCCTGCAAGAGAATATACATCAACCACTTTGCTTACCTGAAAACACAAATGCTTTTTCTTCCACTTTGCTTACCTGAAAACACAAATGCTTTTTCTTTGTCTGCACAATGCCTTTTTTATGAATAAGTTAGAGACTTAAAAGTTCTTTTTCTTTCGGCTTTAATTTTTCTCCTGCTAAAATTACGAAGAACTGTTATCTTCTCCTATCTTGATTTATTTTGGTTAATTGTCATTTAAGCTGGGGAGGAATTGATAGGAAAAACAATAAGAAAGAAGCATTTCAGAATATTCATTATATTCAATCTTGTTCATGTCTTCTCTATCGTTCTTAAACTCTACATGTTGGTATCTGAAAGAATATTTTCCTCAAATCAATCTCTTTATTTGATTGATAGTTATATACACAAAGATAGCAACAAATAAGGCTACAAAATAGGAGTCAAAGACTCCAATTTAGGAATGAATATATTCTCCTAACTAATTTACAATACTACAAGGTAATTACAATACATTTAACACTCCCCCACAATCCAAGCAGGAGGTTTGCGGATGCTAAGATTGTCTCGAAATTCTTCAAACAAGACACGTGGAAGACCTTTTGTGAAAATGTCCGCTATTTGATAATGGATGGAACATGTAAAACACGAACCTGTCCACGAGCAACCTTCTCTTGAACAAAGTGGATATCCATTTCAATATGTTTTGTACGCTGATGTTGTACTGGATTACCCGATAAATAAATAGCACTTACATTGTCACAGTATACAAGTGTGGCTTTCTTAATCGGATAATGCAACTCTAAGAGAAGATTACGGATCCAACATGATTCGGAGACGACATTGGCCACCCCACGATATTCGGCCTCGGCACCAGAACGAGACAATGTGGGTTGTCGTTTTGGGGACCATGAGACCAAGTTGTCTCCCAAAAACACACAATACCCGGATGTAGACCGTTGGGTGTCCGGGCACCCTCTCCAATCTGCATCATTGTAAGAGACAAGAGTGGAGAAAGAAGAGGGATAAAGGTGAAGTCCATGATCCAAAGTACCTTAACATACCAGATTATCCGTTTGAGAGCATTAAAATGATCAATACGCGGATTATGCATATGGAGACAAATTTGTTGAATAACATAAGATATATCCGGACGGGTAAAAGTGAAATATTGAAGGGCCTCTACAAGACTTCTGTAAAGAGCGGGATCAACATAAGGAGCACTAGAATTAGCACTAACTTTTGGTTTGGAGTCAACCGGAGTAAGAGTCGGTTTACATGAGGACATGCCGGCTCGTTCAATTATTTCTTTAGCATATTTCCACTGTGAAAGAAACATACCACCCTTATGTCGAGTGACAACAATACCAAGAAAATAATTTAAAAGACCCAAATCCTTCATAGCAAATTCAGAACTGAGAAGAGCCATGATAGAACACCGAAGAGCATCAGAAGAAGCAGTAAGAATAATATCATCAACATATAATAAAATATAAGCCATGTCCAAACCCTTGCTGTAGATGAATAAAAAATTGTCACACCGGCTATTAGTGAAACCAATGGACAAAACATAATCAGCAAAACGCTTATACCAAGCCCGGGGAGCTTGCTTAAGGCCATACAAAGACTTACGTAACAGACAAACATAATCAGGATGAGTACAATCCCTGTACCCCAAGGGTTGATGCATATAAACAGTTTCTTGAAGCTCACCGTGAAGGAAAGCATTTTTGACATCCAATTGATGAATTGGCCATGCCTTGGACAGAGATAAACTAAGAACAGTCCGGATTATAGCCGGTTTGACCACCAGACTAAATGTCTCACCACAATCAATTCCAACCTGTTGTGTTTTTCCATCACCTACAAGACGTGCTTTATGCCTCTCAAAAACACCATTAGATTTGACTTTATGAGTAAAAATCCACAGAGACCGAATCATATTCACATTAGGTGGACGGGGCACTAACTCCCACGTCTTATTTTTAATAAGAGCATCATATTCATCATCCATGGCCATTTTCCAATTTGGATCACGGAGTGCCACAATCAGATTATGGGGCAAAGGTGACCTTGTAATCTCAGAAACAAAAGAATATTTCGTATTTGGTTTAAATATCCCATTTTGGCTTTTGGTCACAACTCTTGGCCGCTGGAGAGGAATTTGAGTGTGATGTGGTGCTAAATTGTTTAATGGTGTGGACTGCGTTTGGGCCAAAGGGGAAGTGTGCGGTGAGGAATGAGGTGATGGACTGCCAAGGGATGATGGCCTAGAGGGCGGTTGGGGAGATTCAGTAGGGGGAGAAGCGGGTTGGGTTGGCTGGGAAGAGGGGCTGCCAGGTGGAGTAGATTGGGCCGTAGGAGATGTGGTTTGGACAAGAAGATTTGGAAGATGTGGAGGGTCGTTGGACGTAACATCAGAATTTCTAAAATGTTGAATAACATAAGAATTTAGTCCAAAGTCCAAAAAATCATAATGTTGAGAAGAAAGAGTATGTAACTTTGTAAAGGGGAAGGAATTCTCATAAAAAATAACATGTCTACAAATGATAATTTTACGAGAGGATAAATCATAGCATTTGTAGCCACGATGATTCGGGGGAAATCCCAAAAATACACACCGAGTAGATCGGGGTTGCAATTTATTAATAGTTGTAGATGGAAAAAGGGGATAACACAAACACCTAAAAACCCGTAAATGAGAATAAGAAGGCTCCCTTTTATAAAGAATTTCCAAAGGAGATTTGTTACCCAACAATTTGCTCGGAAGAATATTTAGAAGGTAGGTTGCCATTTGTAAGGAATGATGCCAAAAATAAGGTGGAAGTGAGGCATGGGCAAGAAGAGTACGACTAATGTTATTGAAAGTACGAATTTTTCTTTCGACTTTCCCATTTTGTGAAGAATTTCTTTCGACTTTCCCATTTTGTGAAGAAGTATGAGGACAAGAGAGACGAAAAGACATGCCATGTTTTTTTACAGAATTCCCAAAATGGACCATTATCAAACTCCCTCCAATTATCACATTGTACGTTTTTAACATTACGTTCAAATTGGGTGAGAATGTGATTCCTAAAAACCAAAAATGTGTCATATACATCAGATTTTCGGGCTAAAGGAAAAGTTCACAAAAAATTAGAAAAATCATCAAGTAATAAAACATAGTAACGATGTCCTGCAGAACTCAAAATGGGAGATGACCAAAGATCACTATGTATTATATCAAATGGCAAAGTCGTACTAGAAATCGAAGAAACAAACGACAACTTCACATGTTTCCCCAAAACACATGAACCACAAAGGCTAGAACTTGAAAGTCTATTACAATCAATATTTTTATTGTGTCTAAGAACATCTAAAATAGGAGCACCCGGATGACCCAACTGATCATGCCAAAGTTTAGGAGAAATGGCGGCAAAAGTAGAGGTAGCTTGATTGTTGATTGGAGTAGTAATTGGGTAAAGGTCGCCCTAGCTATCACACCTCATTATTGGCCTCCTCGTCTGAAAATCCTTTATAGAAAAACCAAAAGGATCAAATGCAACAGTTACGGAATTATTAGTAGTGAATTTTCTAACAGAGATGAGATTTTTTATGATTTTAGGAGCATGAAGGATATTATTTAAAGAAAGGGTCGGGCTAGATGAAGGCAAACATGTGACCGTAACCAAGAATAGGAATTTTATGACCATTACCAACAATTATATTATTGTTTGGATGAGTGCTCAAATTAAAATAAGACGAGAAGTTACCTGAAGAGGAAGTCATATGAGAAGTAGCCCCGGTGTCCATGTACCAAGATGGATCAGGCGGATTAAGTGACATAGTATCCATTGCAGCCTGAATATCGGTAGGAGTCATCAAACCAGACTGTTGTTGCTGTCCAGACGCCATGTAGGCCTGCTGATTTCGTGGCCTTGGGCCCAATAGTACAGCCTGCTGGTTGGGAGTACCAGGCCTGGTCCATCCTTGAGTTGGGTAAGGGCGAGGAATGGGCCAGCCATATCCCCAAGGATACACTTGTTGCCAAAAAGCAGGGGACATGTTCGAAGCTTGAGCCGCACCGGAGCCCCGCCCAGCAGCCGATGGATTCCGACCATCATTATTCTTGCCACCGCCAGAGCCACGACCAGCATTTTTTCGGCTACTAGAGTTCCGCTTGTTGTTAGACAAACTGGAATTTTTGTTCTTAAACTGACCCGTGTTTGGCAAATGACCGGAGGAGTCATCTGACGAGGCTGCAACCATGGCAGATTCGGTTGCCGCCTCCTTTGCCATTCCGGTTTCCTCAAGAACAAGCATGGAGCGAGCCTTGTAAAAGGGAGGAAGCGAATTACTTTGACGAATAAGTGTGCCCACACCACGGTAAGCTCGGGCAAGGCCACCAACTAACTGTAACACTATCCGGCTATCAAAAATCGGCGCTCCAACATTCTTCAACTAATTAGCGAGAGACTTGAGATGCTGACAGTAAGAGGATGCATTGGGAAAATTCTCCATAGAAGTGGTGGAGAATTCTTGTTCAAGAGCAACGGCACGGGAATGTTGGTTGTCCTGGAATATGTCTCGCAACCTATCCCAGGCCTCCATAGCAGTCGAATCAGGCTCAATGATGGTCTGCAGGAGATCATTAGAGATAGTGGCATATATCCAAAAAGAACCGTGGCGTCCAGAGTAGTCCAGAGTTCCTTCTTTTGATCAGTTGAAGGTGGTTTGGACGTACTGTCTTTCGGAGGGATAATATGGACTAGTACTCTGTGAAAACGAGCATGAATTTTGAATAATTCCAACCACGTAGAGTATTGAACGTTTTCCATCTCAAGAGTGATGGGAATATGGTTCTTGATATTAGAGACGGCCAAAGCCGGATGAAAGGATTTGTCCGACATTGTGAGATTGCTGGCGAAAAAAATAGAAGAAAAAAGAAGGGGCAGAATTAAGGGAGTATGCGGAAGAAGAACCCTAAGCAACTGATACCATGAAAGAATATTTTCCTCAAATCAATCTCTTTATTTGACTGATAGTTATATACACAAAGATAGCAACAAATAAGGCTACAAAATAGGAGTCAAAGACTCCAATTTAGGAATGAATATATTCTCCTAACCAATTTACAATACTACAAGGTAATTACAATATATTTAACAGTATCTAAGATACTTTTTTTATTATGAAGTTCAATTGAGTTGTTCCAATAGATGATTTTGGAGCTTCTTTTTAATGTTGTTGGTATGACATGGGTTATGCCAGAGAATACTACTAAATGCTAAAGTATTGGAATAGAAAAGGGATGACAGGAAAATCCTTGGAAGACAATGGAAAATAATATCCAAAAGCTGAAATCCACTTGGTTTGCTTTTGGAGTATAAAGAAACATATACGTTAAGGCTAAGTAGACTCAAGAGATGTTAAAATAGCTATAGGAATGGAAAGATCTATTAGTGCATCGACTATACTAATCAACTTACAGGTAATTATTCTTTCACACTTGTACTTGTTCATGTTGGTCCTTTTTTGGAGGTCATATGCTCAAGATTCATCTTCAGTTTTAAAATGAACTTTATATATGGTGTAGGTGTTGCATAATTCATTATTACATTTGGCATTATGTCTATATTTGTTGATGGCATTTAAATGTTTTATTATTATGATTTTATACTTGAACGAGTGAATTTCAATTCTCAAATCTTAAGTACTTATTTGATTTCTACAGGTTCAACCATTTTTTATGCTAAAAAAAGATACAGATTAGATGACTTCTAAACTGTGCGCGCCTCATATTATGGGCGAACATGTGTCACACCCATTTATTACATAATGTATGTGTAGTTGAGATACCAATGGGAATGCTAATTTTAGCAAAGGTTGAGGAACAAAAAAATTGCAGCAATTCAACTGAAAAATTGTGACAACAAGATATAAGTAGTTGAGAAAAAATTCTATCTAGAAAGGTAAGTAGTACATGAGTTGATCCAATCACGTGTATATTAAGAATGGTCACATGTTTCTTCATCTCTATTTTCACAAAAAGAAAAAAAGGAGAAATGTGAATATTTTCAGAAGCTGTTTTCAGTGCTCAACTGAATCGCCAAAAGGCTTTTATAGTAAGTAAGAGAAATCCATATCGACAGTCTCTTATCTTTGTGTATGTAAAGGCTTTCATAGTTGACACCTTTATATTCTTTCTAATTATTAAGTTTTCATATGATTTCTACCCGCAATAAAAAAATAATAATATCTAGAAAAATATAATTTTATCAGATTTGGATGTTGAGTAATATCGTCATCATCTGTAATGTTGTGTATATGCCCGTGTTCAAAAGTTTTAGAATATTCTAGTATTAGTGCTTTTCTGACACTTTTAGCTTTTTAATTTAAAGGAAGTTTCTGAATTTTTTAAGAAAAAGTTTGCATAATGTGAATGCTTTTTGTGTTAAGTATTTGAGTAAGATCCCATGAGCTTTAGAATGTTGAGAAGATACTAATTATGATTAAAATCCATAAAGTTGAAAATGAATCATGAAATTTGAGATAGGTATGAAATTAAACTTATTTTAAATAATATCTTCTAGAAATGTTCAAAAAAGGTTGGTCATTTCTCTCAAATGCGTAAACAACAACAAATCTCATTTGTTTAGTAACTAATTATATGTCTTCTCTTTAGTTTTCAAAATTATCCTTCATGTCAAATTTTTGTTTCCTAAATATGTGTATCTCGGATATATGGGTCAGCATTAGGTATAATTTATAGATATACTATATCCAAGTGAATTCGCATATATCTAGGATACAACAACTCTCACTTGCTTCTTTTTTATCTTGCTCGTCTATCTCCTTTCTTGTTCACCCATCCCTATGTGTCTATGTTTCAGAATGTATCTGGAATATGTGTGGTATTCAAGATACATATATCTAAGGTGATCCACATGTATCTGGCATATACTGACTCTCTCGTTCGCCTCCCTCTTATATTGCTCGCCTCTTTTCATCTCTCACTCATCTCTCTCACTCATCTCTCTTGCTATGTAGAGTGTGTCTGGTATAAAAAATATACGTATTTAGATGTATTTTAGTTGAAATTTGTTATGCTATTCATTATTAGTAAGATAATATGTATTATATCAAATTATAGGGAAAAATAATAAATATGATATTAATATTTATGTAATTAGGTAGTTTTCCAAATATGAAATATCTAGACATGGCCTTTGAGGCACTCACATTTGGGGAGGTTGGTTACTTATCCCAAACTATGTGTGACAATTTTTGTCTAAATAGAAGATTAGTCATAATTATACAAAAAAATTGCATACACACCACACAAATTAAATTAAATCATGCAATTTAATTGTTTTTCATTACTCTAAGTTAACTAATCAAATATATGTACATGATTTATTTCTTTATGTAAATCATTCTAAAATGTAAAGCTAATAAAAACACTAAAATTCAAATACTTACTAGAATGTACACCTATATAGACTTGGATTTCATTATGTTTGGGATATAATCAAAGTAGTCCCTTAAATATATTCATGAATAGTTTTGCTTCTCTAATTAAGTTTGTCAAAATTGAATATTTTTTTTTATCTCCATCAAATATTTAACAAACTTCAATTGTTCGACTTTTACAAAAATTGTGAAAAAAATAATTTAATAAAAAACTTCAGAAAAATCTCGTCAAATCCCAAAAACTAGATCAGATAAAAAAAATAATGATAAGGTAACAAATATTGCACCTCAAACTATGAGTTTCTATTAAATCCTAATTTTTCACCATTTCCCTAAAATATAATAATCAAATAAATATCAAAATACTTTCTCAAAAAAGTATTAAAAAATTAAAGCTACTCAAAAATATATTTTAGTGTTTACTTTGAAACTTCCTTCAAACAAGAAAGATCTTTTTACTATCATTTTTTCTAGAGTGGTCATCCAATTATATGAATTAAGAAAAAAAGAAAAGATTATACTAGGTTCCAAATTTTCAACATTAAAAGTTCTAAGAAGATGAGTTGGACTTAAAAAAAAGATGCAGAAATTTGAACTTGTCAAAAAGACTAGGTCAATACCATGTGACATGGACAAGGATTGGATCACCAATAATTAATACAATCTAACTATTCATGTGTCTCAAAATACTTGTCATATTTTAAAAAAATAACTTAATTTATTTTTGAAATTAAACTTGTATTACTTTTTAATTTAATATGATAAATAGTATAACTTAAAATATTTATTAATGTTCATCTCGTTTGATTTTTCTGCGGTTCACTCTAGTCGTTTTTCATATAGTATTTTTTACTACTGGGGATGATATTTTTGAGATGAGGATTTTTTGAAAAATAGTCTCTCCATTACTGTGAGATAGTGATAAGGTGTGCGTATATTTTATCCTCCGTAAACCTCACTTGTGAGATTTCACTGAATATATTATTGTCATAATAATTTAATTTTGGAAAAATAAAATATGACAAGTATTTTGAAACGAAACGAGTATAATTAAAAAACAAGTGCATGGTTGAGAATTATTTTGGGAGGTGAATTATTATTGGATATTTATTTCTTATTAGTGACTAGAGTGTGAATACTTGGTGGGGATGGGTGGGGTGGGGTGGGGGGACCTAATCACTTAAATATTAATTGGAGTTTTTGGAGTTGTCAATTTAATTAACAGTATTTTTGTTTGAATAAGGCTAAAACAAGTGGACTAGTGCTACTCTCTTTTTACCAAACTTAAAATATGTTTTTTGAAAGAAAAAAATAGTATCCTCAATTTGTATAGATTAGTCTACTTCATCTGTCTTAATTTATGTGATGTATTTTTTATATTATTTTTTTAAAAAAATTATTTTTATATTTAGAATAATTTAACTTTAACTTTCTTATTTTGCTTTGAAATGATTATCCATAGTCGCATAAATGTTAATAGCTTGTTTTAGATCATAAATTTTAAATTTTTTTTTTTAAATTTATATTTGATCAATCACTATTATATAAATTGAAAATAGAAAATACCAAATTGTATGAGTCATCGCTTAATAATCTTGCTAACATATTTTTGAATAATTTTGCTTATTAAAATTTAAGCACATATTAAGTTATGTGAATATCACCATATAAAAGCTAAAATGTTAAAATTTAGACAATCTATGTTTTATATTTATTATTTCTTTATTCTTTTTGTCCACCAAAATATTATTGTGTTTTGTATAGTACTACAAATATCAATACATTTTCTAAAAGAAAAATCTTAGAAATTGCTAGCAAATGATTTTGTCGTCACATAATAATAAATTCAATAAAAGAAATCCTTATGAATTTTGATCATTAGTTAGAATAGGAGCGGTGGAGCTACTTTCACCCAAGGGTGATTAAATAAACCCTCTTTGTTGGAAATTTTTTTCGAATATATAGATTAAATATAGATATTTTGATATATATCAATTGTTGAACACCCTTGATACAAAGATCACCCACCCATGTTCTAAAAAAATGAATTCTCTTGACAAAAATGTTGACTCCGTCACTGAATAGGATGAACAAACAATTTTTTGAGTGGACTTCCTTATTTTTTCAAAAAAAAAAAAAAAAAAAAGCAAAAACAGAAAAACTCAATTATAGTCTTGGTCACATAACTCTGATATCATGTTAAATGAACTTTACGGTCTAACTCAATCCCAAAAGTGAATTTAAGGGATAAAAATTATCTTAGCCGTATGAAGAGTCTAGGAAATCATTCATCTCTAACATGAGATTCTATCATCGTTGTTTTAATTACGTCACACCCTGTAAAAAATTAATAAAAAATTATTTATTATTACTTTCTCCATTTTAATTAAAAATTTGCTTATGGGGCTTGATTTTGAGACAAGGATTTTCCAGAAACAGTCTCTCTATCTCTATGAGTTAGTCATAAGGGTCTAACTCACACCCCAAAAGCTAGCTCAAAGGAAGGAGGATTGCCCAAGCCTTATAAAGAGTCCACCCATCTCATTATCCACCAATGTGAGACTTTTGTCATTCCTCAACACCCCACCTCACGCCTAGTAGCATCTAGTGCATGGGCAATTCGGGGGCCCAACATTGGGTGAGATGGGTCCCGCTCTGATACCATGTAAAATTAGGTCTTGGGCCTAACTCACACCCCAAAAGCTAGCTCAAAGGAAGGAGGATTGCCCAAGCCTTATAAAGAGTCCACCCATCTCATTATCCACCAATGTGAGACTTTTGTCATTCCTCAACATAAGGTTTGCGTACATTTTACCCAACCCAGACCCCACTTGTGGGATTCCACCGCGTATGTTGTTGTTATTATTGTCTCTGCCTCCATTTTAATTGATTTGACCTATTTTGGCTTGACTTGAGGTTAAAAAAATAAAAAAGACTTTTGAATTTTATGGTGTTAAATTAAATATATGTTAAATGTACTAAAATGTCCTTTAATTCTATGATCTTAAACATGACATGTGAAAAATTTAAAAAATTATTTTAAAAAAAATCGCTTTTTAAATAGATTAAAATAAAAATAAATTGAAAGTATATAAGATTGTATATGGACTAAGACTCTATAATTGATTTTATATATAACCTATGATAACTTTATATCTAAAGTTTGAACATCTTGATTCCAAATCACAAGAGGTTTTGTTTGTATAAAAAAATAATTAGTTGACAAAAATGATGTTTAATTATTATTTATAAGGCAACAGCTGTACAATTTTAAATAGCACATTGTAAATTTTTCTTCTTTCTTCTTCTATTTTTTTAATAAAATTTTCTAATGTAACACAATGACTACATACAAATTCCAACCAAAACAATTATTTAAAAAAAATTATAGGAGATTCATAGAAAGAACTATGTTTTTAACTTATATGATTGTCAACTCATACTCAACAAAAATATATTTTTTTTAGGTGGGTGGTGTGTGAGTACATCTTCCAACTACATACAATAATATACTACTCCATACAATGTGATCTTTCTAAAACTCTTTATTATATATTCAAAATTTTCTATAACAACAACATTCATTTCCAAAAATTTTAACCTCTTAAGACACATCTTTTAAATCTTTCAAAATTGATGGAAGAGATTTGTAATTGTAGATTGTTTTATAGATTTAAGCTAAAAACAAAAATTGCATGACATACGTATATTAAATGATTGGCCCATTAAGAACAATCATTAGGACAGTCTGTATTAAGTATATAGCAAAATATTTTATCAAAAATCCCTTGACCTATTATTTATATAAAAAAAAAACCCTAAAACCCGTGTGCCTCTTCTTCTGGCGGCATGAAGTTTTAAGTACTCTCATGGCTATGCTCTTCTCTCCCTAACCTCAAGCTGTGGGAGAGACGTCTTCTAAGATCAGTTATGCATCTCTTTTTCATACTAATTCATCTTCTCGTTTCGTAACCAAAACGATTTTAAATCTAGTTGAGTTGGTCCATGGTGAACCTACTATTCAATTTACTATGGATGAGGTCGTTGAATTCACAATAGAAGAAGGTTTATACCATGCGATAGTTATCAAATTCTCTTATGGTCATCTTGATTTGAATGAGATACGCAGCTTAATACCCAAGTAACTTGGCATTAAAGGCAACTGTTTGATAGGTTGGCTTGCCCATAGACACTTTTTAATCCGATTTGATCAATTTGAGGATTATCTAGTTGCACTATCTACTCTTGTACGTTATTTAAAATTCAAGAGTGAAAACATATTATATAGGGTGTTTCCATGGTCACAATGGTTCATTCCTAAGGAAGAAACCTCTATAGCTTTTACATGGATTTCTTTTTCAAACATTCCACCTAGTATGTTTGCAAGAAAAGCTTTATTATCCATTGCTTCAGCCATTGGAAAACCTTTAGCAATTCATAAAGTAATACAGATTAGATCGAGACTTAGTACAGCAAGAGTGAAGGTTTTGGTCGATTTTCTTGACAAGCATCCAAAAGGAATTAAGTTACGCTATTAGGATGTGAAAACTGGGAAAATATTGGAACAATATCAAGAAGTCGAGTATGATGTTTTTCCCTTATACTGCATAATTTGCAAACATCAAGGGCATGAGATGAATTCTTGTCGACAGAATTCGGTGTTCAAAAAGGTCTTGTACAACCTCATCTTGAGGATAACAATGTTGAGCAACTGAAAGGAGATGCAAGAACATTTTTTAATGCAAAAAAGGTTGGAAACCAAATGTCTAAAGTATCTTCAACAAAGGAATTAGCTTCAGCCAATTTAAATGCTGGCAAGGTTATGGATAATGCTACAGTTGAAGCTCATAATAGTGCTACTAATTTGATTAACGCGCTGAATGTCGAATTGGGGCAGCAACTACCTCAACCTCAAAACAGAGGTGCTACAAGTGAGAAATCAACGACTAGTACATTTCCAGTGCTGAAAGAGGCATCAATAGCTGATTCGGCGCAGAATATAATTGGTGCAACTGATGATGAAGTTGTTGAAAATTTAGAGTTGTGTAAGGCCAATTTTATTGGACAGGGTAATGATGAACAAGGGCGGCTAACAACTAATAAATATACTGATTTGCAAGCTGAAAAGTACAACAATGAAGAAGATAATAAAGCTGAAAATTGAACTTTGGTTGCACATAAAAATACAACCGGTAGTCATATACGTTCCTATACTAGTCGAGGTAATTCTCAAAGTCGTGAAAAGGATGAGATAGAGAATTTAAAATTACCATCCAGAATGTTTTTGCACCATTATTGTTGAATACTTCACAACATAAGGTACCTTCACCAACACATGAGTTTAATAATTCATCGCCCACAAAAGAAGTTGGAGTAAGTAGGCTACATGATGAAAATAATCAAGATGTTCAGAGGCCTTCTCAATCAACCTTGCCTATGTTATCTATAGGTGCGAACAATTCAACCTCGACAAAGATGAGAAAGAAGCAACTCGGACAATTGAATAATGATATAATTCAGGTAATTGATGAGGTTTGTCCAAGTCCAAGACATGGGCAGAACAAGTTGAAGATGAAGAATATCAAAATAATGGTAGCAAAAGAGGAAGCTTCCAAAAGAACAACTCACCAGGTTCAGTGAGTAATCTCAACCATAATACACCTACTTTTGTGCCTAAGATTAGTGAAAAGATTAGAACTTCAATGGATACTCCATTTGGTAGCAATCAACATCATAAAGAAGAACGTATGATTGCAAGGAAGAATGAATCAAGGGGGTTAGCATCAATAATTAGTCCAACTAATGTGTATGCAATTAATTTGGGTGATGATTCCTTTGACGTCGATGAGGAAGACAATATGTTAGACATATGCTATGATCAAGTGGCTAGGGATGGAGATATCTCACCCAAACAACAAAAAAGTGGAAGTAACAAAAGCAAAAACAAAAAGACATGGAAGGCAACATAGTTGGGATGGTAAAGTGTCTGAGGAGTTTGTTCCAAGGCATCTATCAATGCGACTGACAAAGTAAAATCATACGGTTATATCAATAGGCTCAACAAGATCCAATAAATTCATAAAGAAGTGATGAACTATCACGTACTTTAAAAAAATAATTACTAAGTTAACAATATTTTATTTATTATAATTTATAGCAATACATAGTAATATTATGTTACGCATTCAGTATAAATGTATTATAACAATTTAAAAATATGTTATACTTATTTGGTAAGACGTTGTTACAAATGTGTATTAAAATATATGATAAATATATTATACATCAGTAAAATTTATATTATATACATTTTGTAATAAATATCTATAATACAACAATAACATACCCAGTGGAATCCCACAAGTGGGGTTTGGGGAGGGTAAAATATACACAAATCTTACAACTACCTCATAGAGATAGAGAGACTGTTTTAGAAAAACCCTCATCTAAGAAATCAAGCCCCATAAACAGAGGATACTAGATACAGAAAAAAGGAAAAAGAAAAGAAAAATAGAAAGACGGCTAATAATGAAAAATAAATGATAGTATGTAAATGCGATAAAAGACAAATATAAGACGAATAATGACAACACATAATATAAAGACACAACTACTCCTACTAACCTACTATATCACAAGACGATACATTATCTGTAATATATATTAAAATTGTATTATAAATTTTTAATGAAAATAATTTATTATTACTATAAATGCTAAACATTTTATTTTTCCAATTGTAAATTCCATGTAAAAGAATTAAATACTGGGACGTTCTTGGTAAGCAGACCATTGCTTTTTGTAAGTACGTCTTAAATTCGGCAACCATGCTTTCTAAGGCTAACAAAACCCTCCTTTGCCTAATTCCTAAGACTTTGGATGCCCACTGCTTGAAAAGCTTCAAATCCATTGCCCTCCGCAATACCATTTACAAAGTCATCACCAAGATCATAGCCAATAGACTCAGACCTTTGCTCCAGGACATCATTGGGGAGAGTCAAGCTAGCTTTATGGCTAACAGAAGGGCTAGTGACCATACCATTATGGTCCAGGAAGTCATCTCCTACTTTCGTAAAATGAAAGGGAAATCAGGGAACATGGTCCTGAAAGTTGACTTTGAGAAGGCTTTCGATAGGGTTGAATAGTCTTACATCAGAGACACTTTGGAGTACTTTAGCATCCCTAGGCATCTCTGTAAGCTCATCATATTCTGCATCACCACCAGCTCAATCTAAGTTCTTATCAATGATAGGACCACCGATTCTTTTTACCCATTTAGAGGCATTAGACAAGGGGATCCCATGTCACCGTACATATTTATAATGTGTATGGAAAAGCTTTCCAGAACCATCCAGCAAGTTGTCAGGTCCAAGAACTAGAATCCCATTAAAATCTCAGCTCAAGGACCTAGCCTTTCCCACCTGTTCTTTGCTAATGACCTTGCTCTCTTTGCAAAAGCTGATGCAAAGAATTACACCACTATTGTAAACATCCTCCATAACTTCAGGGTTGAATTAGGTCAAAAGGTAAACTGCTCCAAATCGATAATCATGTTTTCTAAGAATTGCAGGAGTGAGACTAAGGCTCAATGCACTACTCTGCTAGGTGTTGAGGAAAGACACTTCTTTGATAAATACTTGGGCTTCCAATCTTTAATAAACGACCCACCAATAAAGACTTTCAATACTTAGTGGATAACTTGAGTCAAAGACTGACAGACTGGAAATCCAATACTTTGAACATGGCTAGTAGAACTGTTCTTGCCAAGGCAACCCTTAGTGGAATCACTACACATGTCATGAGCTACATCGAGATCCCTGAGGGCATCACCAAATCCCTGGATAAGACCACTAGCGACTTCATCTGGGGAACCACCCAAGAGAGAAATAAAATACATCTTCTGGGTTGGAACCCTATTACTCTTCCTAAGAATTTGGGGGGCTAGGGCATTCATAAAACTGCCACTTGAAACAGAGCTATCCTTAGTGGCCTGACTTGGAGGGTCTCTCAGGACTCTCCCAATCTCTGGAGATCGATGCTGCAAAATAAGTACAAGAATCACCCGGGCACCTATACCAGGAGATATTGCGTCTCTAGAACTTGGGAGAACATACATGAGAGATGGAAAAACATCACATCAACCACCAAATGGGTGGTACAAAAAGGTACCCAAGTTAAGTTCTTTATTGATAACTGGTTACCACACTTTGCTTGTCTCAGACAATGTGTCCATGGACCACTTCTGGAGGATGAATACAATTTGTTAGTTGCCGATCTCAGATCTCAACAAAATTAGAAGCTAGATAGACTCTCCATTGTTTTCCCCTTGAAGGTACGACACATTATCAAAGATATTGCCATCTACGATAATTCATGTACCCGGGACAAGGTGGTTTGGGGCTTAACTCCCAATGAAATGCTCACAACTGCCTTGGCCTATTCCCACATTGCTCAACATACCCAGCCCGAAGAGGATCCGCAAACAGGGCATGACTGTAAGGAGATCCGGAAAGCAAACATTCCTAATAAGATCAAACACTTCTTGTGGATCCTTTGTCACCGGAGGACTAAAATTAACCACAGGCTTCACTCATTAGGCATGTCTATTTCCCCAAGTTGCCAGATATGTGGGTACCACGATGAAGACATCAATCACATCTTCTTCAAATGCTATATTGCAACCAATTTTTGGAAAGAAGTCCAACTGAATGGACGTTTGCAGAGCAACATTGATGGAAGCTCCCTTGAATCCTCAACTAGGATGGATTGCTGGAAACGGATCAAGAATAAGAAATGCTCAAACCTGGCTAAATTGGGATACTTTTTTTCCCTTATTGTCTATCGCAAATCTTGAAAAATAGAAATGCCAACGTCTTTGAGCACAAATCCAACCCCGTGTATTTTGAGAGCACTTTTGGCTTGGCAACGGAGTATGCAACATTAAGGTCGAATGGCAAAGCTACATGCCATGCCAGGGACACCATTTAGGTTAAATGGATCCCACGAGACAACGAGATAACAAGATTGAACATGGACGGAGCCTCTAATGGTACACCGATGCCTGGGAGTTCTGGGGGAATTTTTCGAGACCATCAAACCGGTGGATCATGGGCTACTATACAACGATTGCACACACCACCCCGATGCAAGCGGAGTTGAAAGCAATTAAATATGGCTTGCAGCTAGCGGTACAACGTCTGAAAATCGAGTCGGATGCATTGGCAACTTTGGAACACATACTAACAGGTATACCCCTTTATGACAATTTGATTTGTGATTGCAGGTCCTAGTTGAGCAAGCTGGAAGTGTGGGTACTTTGTCACGTGTTCAGGGAACAGAATCAGACAGCTGATCAGATGGCCAAAGAAGGAGCAAGCCTAGGACTTTTTGGGGATAAATATAAAAGTTTTTTGAATCTATTGGAGTTTATACAAAACCTGTTACTTATGAACTCTATAGGAACTGTGTATCCTAGAAAACTTACTATAAATAATTCCTATTCGGACCGGGACGTGACCTTTAGACAATTTGAGAATGTCTTGTATAACTTTAAAGGCTTGAAGCTGCTACCATTAGGTAGCCAACGCTGTCAGTCTCGTAGAGGCTAATTTTGATATATATATAATCTATCCCTTGGATTAAAAAAAAAAGACATACGAAAGAAGGAACTTTGACTCATTCTTGTTAGCTTATCCAAAAAATAATAAATAATCATGCAGACACAATTTCCATTTGAAAATGCTGTTGACCCAAAAATGGGAGACTATAGCCATAATCTTTTTTTTTTTCTTTTGTATTATACTTTTTTGGGTGTGTTTGATATTACAAAAAAATCATTTTTGAAAAAAGTTTTTAAGAAAAATGTTATTTGATTAGTGCATGAATGATTGTGATTAAGTTGTTTTTCGTATAAATACTGATTGTGATTTGTAATTTTATGAATCAGGTTCGATCATTTTTATATGAGTTTAGTTTTATATGTTGTTGATGTAAAAATATTTATGCAGTTAACTAATTTATGACATAAATATCTATAAGTATTAAATAATAATTTGACAAATATGATACTAATTTGCTATCACGATTTTTTTAACACGACAGGTGAAACTATATTAATAGTTAAAAAATTTACTTTGTTAGGTCTCTTTTGCTTCATTAATATGAAAATGCATAAATCTGAATGTATATCTAGTCACTGAGATATTATTTTTAAATTTAAATTTTAAATAAATAAATAATAATTACTTGGCCACTATAAGTAAATCAAGCAAGTAAAGTATTCTCTAATATAATAAGAGGGAGTTAAGCAGAAAGCAGACATTTCTATGTAGATGTACCTGCTTGAGCTGTCTATTTTTTCTTATATATTATGGGGGGTCACAAAAATATTTTGTGAATTTTTTTATTAATTTTTTTAAAGCAACTGCTTACTTCAACCATGATTTTACAATATTGTCTCTAATAAATAATTTTCCAGTAGCTTCAACTATGACTTCATAATAATTTTCTCAGTAGCTTCAACTACGATTTCACTATATCGCCCCGATTAGTTATTTTGAGTTATAAATATTGAAATTAGGATAAAATAAGTTTCTCTTTAAACTGGACGAATAAAATTAAATAACTGTTTTAGTATCTTTCCGTGATTATATTTGTGTCAAAAAGAAAATATTACAAATGTATATATAAAAATTTAAAATAACTTAATTATAAAATTTAAAATTTAATCAATATTAATAATATTTAATGGATATTAATTTAACGCTTAATGAATTTTTTTTACTAACATTTAATTATATTATTTAAAAATTAATGAATAATTATTAAACCCGTACATGACACAAGATAATTCTCAAAATTTATTAACATGAGATAGTGAAATCAAAGAGAAATGAAGAAACCATTTTGACCAATTGCTCAATTCAATCAAGTAAATAACATTTTAGACCTCCACGTGTGTATGACTGATTGAAATTTTTGCTAGAATTAAACTCACGAATCATACGATGAAAGCCTATAAAAGTATTTAAGCTTAAAAGCACAATAAGGATGATAGAGAATTTGTTCAAATTTATGCTCAAAAAATATATGATGGATGTTATATTCTTATAATTGTGATTGCTGGAAAAGAAGTGACAATAATCACAATTGTATGGATAATAGTGATTATTTAAGATGATAAGCGTATAACTGACGGAATTAGAAAACTAATGATGGTTATAACTAATCATAAAACCTTATTCTATCATAAATTTTAAATTAAAATTTTGTATAAAACCATGATCTTGAATTGTTCAATTTCATACGTGAAGATCATTTTCATAATGGTCAATCATAGTGTAATAATGAAATGTACAACATATTTTCTAAGTTTTCACATTTATTATCAATATGAGTTATGGTGAAATGATTGAGTTTCTTTCATCCTCAATAAAAAATCTCAAATTTCTTTAACAATAAATCGGACCCTAATATACATATGAACGTCGAATAAAAATAACTTTTTTTTTTTGGATTTTCCCAAAATAATCTTCATTAATAATTTTGTCCATACAAGAGGTGGTTTACCTAGGACGTGTGAAATACGCTTGCAAGGAGTGGACTTGGCTTCTACTCACCAAAGCAAAACACAACAAAATGGAAAATATCTTCAACCTGCAAAAAATGCCAAGAACAACCATAAACAAAATACAAAGAAACCTTAAAAGAAAAAAAAGGGAAAAAAAATTCCTATGTGAAAAATTTGCAACTTTCACCAAAATCCAAACTGGAAAAATTTGGGGGTGTTCTATAGTCACCCCCCACCCCACCCCCACCCCCACCCCCACCTTCTCCCTTCCTTCTTCCAAAAAAAAGTCTCTTTGACCACCACCATCATCACCATCCCCACCCCCTCTCTTTCTTCCCTTCTTCCTCCTATCTACTTCAAACTTTCCTCTTAAATCTCCATTATTGTATTCACATACTCCCCAAAAATATATTTTTTGGGGGGTTTCTTTTCTTTTGATTATATGTACAAGAATACCCCATTCTTGATTTTTTGTTCATTTGTGTAATGATCTAAAAAAGATTGCATTTTTACATCATTTGGCAACATGGGTAGTTGTTTTTCAAGCTCCAAAGTTAGTGGCTCAAATAGCAATACCCCTTCTACCACCACAACCACAACCACAAATGTTCATCACAACCGCAGGGAAAACTCAAAAGCACCTTCAACAACGGCTGTTAATTCAAGAAAGCAAGAAGGGTCTAATTATAATCGAGATAAAGGTAATATTAACCAGAAAAACCAACAAAAACATCAACAAAAACAACCTAGGAATTCACAGCAGAATGTTAAGCCAAGTTCAAGAAGACCAAGTGGGGTTATTCCTTGTGGGAAAAGAACAGATTTTGGGTATGATAAAGATTTTGAAAAGAGGTATACGATTGGGAAATTGTTGGGTCATGGTCAATTTGGGTATACATATGTTGCCACAGACAAATCTTCTGGAGATCGTGTGGCTGTCAAAAGAATTGAGAAAAACAAGGTATTACCATGTCAAAGAAAAGATAAATTTTCCTCTTTTATATGGCTGACTTCATTTTTCTTGGTTAATCTTAGTAGCTTAGTTGGTTGCCCAAAGTCTAAAGACTGCATTTTTCCTATGATTTTTCACATGTAGGGGGTGTGGATGCTTTTTCCTATTAAGTTCTAGAGGATGTTTTGTATTCTTGTTTTGAATCTTTTATGTGTTTTTAATGAAATGTTAGATTCTGACAGAGATACTTGGAAGATGCCAGTCATCAGTGATTCTGAAATCTTCTGTAGGCTCATTTAGAAAAGGATATCCATCAGCCACTCTAATATTGGTTTTGTTAGCAGATGTTTATGATTATTTAGTGCTATCTCATTCTACTTTTCTAGCTTTTTCTGCCTCAAAAGGAATATCTTCGGCGAAATCTTGAGTTTTTCCTGCTTAAGTAGTTGTTGTAGATGGCTATAGAGTGAATCTGGCCATGTAAATAGACATCATAAATGAAAAAGATAGCTGCACTTGATGTTTGATTGTCTTTTGGGGTTTGTGGACTTGTAGCGATCTGAAGTCAACGAGCTTCAGCGAACCATAAAGTGAAGCCAACACTGAATTATTGGCTTTCATGAGCAATTCTTATTATATTTGCTGGAAAATGGCTAACTGATCTGGTTCACTTAAAAGCTGCTTTCTAGTGCACTTGCAGAATCTTTTATTTTTTATGCGCAAATGGCTTCTGGAATGTTTCAATTATCCATTGATCCATCATGCAGCAAGTCTGCGCTGTTGGCCTGTAGATTTTCTTTTTCTGGGTAAAATGTTCTGCCTGCTTTGTCTCCTATAATCTCCTCTCATCAGATCTTGAGTTTTCACTAACAGTAAGGGTGATGGGCCTATGATTTTTGCAAATACGAGTAATTTCATAGTGTTTTTTTCTTTGTTCTTTTGTTGATGCTTGTTAACTTTTACCATACTTGTATGATTATCTAACCTTCCTTTACCAGTCTGTCACAGTCTCAGTATATCATGCCAATTCATTTTTTGCTTCAGATGGTTCTTCCCATTGCGGTTGAGGATGTGAAACGAGAAGTCAAGATATTGAAAGCCTTAGGTGGTCATGAGAATGTAGTTCAGTTCTATAATTCATTCGAGGATGATAATTATGTCTACATTGTAATGGAGTAAGTTTTTTTTTTATCTGAGGTCCTGGTTTATTTCCATACTACTGATCCTTCCGCTTGAATCAAAAGTTTTAATATTGTTCAGATTTTGTTTTCTTTTAGGTTATGTGAAGGTGGAGAACTATTGGACCGAATTCTGTCCAAGTAAGTACTCTGAAATTACCCGTTACGGTTGATTATTGTGAGTTTGCAGTGCTGGTTCTATGTTCAAATTGCTGATTATGAAGTTTTACTGATAAGGGTTGACATAATTTGTCTAATCAGAAAAGACAGTCGGTATACTGAGAAAGATGCAGCAATCGTTGTACGCCAGATGCTAAAAGTGGCAGCTGAGTGTCATTTACATGGTTTGGTGCATCGTGATATGAAACCTGAGGTGTGCAAACAGTTCAATATTACTTTTGGATTGGTATTTTTGGTTGATATTGCTTTTCTTAAACAAACTTCTATTCTTGTAGAATTTTCTCTTTAAGTCTACAAAGGAGGATTCACCATTAAAAGCCACAGATTTTGGTCTTTCAGACTTCATCAGACCAGGTGATTGGATTCTCTGCCATTTTGGCCTTGCTGAAGTACTAATAATCTTCATGCATCTGCCAAGTTCTTCAATGATCTGTGAGGCTATTGTTGTGGTTTTCTCTCGTAAAGTCATAAACTTATCACGGGAAACTTATATATGCAGGGAAGAAATTCCAAGACATTGTCGGCAGTGCATATTATGTAGCTCCAGAGGTATTAAAGCGTAGATCAGGACCTGAATCAGATGTGTGGAGTATTGGTGTAATTACATACATTTTGCTATGTGGACGTCGGCCTTTCTGGGACAAAACTGAGGATGGTATATTCAAGGAGGTGAGCTGCTAATATATTACATATAATTTGGCACCATTTCAGATTTTGTTTTAGCTTGGGAAACCTAAAGAAAGGATATCACAGTTTAAGGGCTCTCTAGTAGGGTCACATACTTGCAGATTTCGTATAAAAGTTACATGCTTTACCTTTGGTTGTCCTTTCAATAGTATGTTCCAGGTTTCTTTTTACCGTTAAGTGGTTGTTTGAAGTTAACATTACCTTAATAAATCTAGTCCTTTTTGGGATTTCAGAAGTTCCATTTACTTTTCGGTATCTTCTTGTAAACATCCTAATTATGATGCTGTGGGATTTTTTTCTTTGTGGACATTTTACTTGATTTCACTTTATTCTTGAGTGATTTTGGCATTCAGCCTCCAGGCAGCTATAAAATCATATATTTACATTGTTTTCTCTTTTGAGTCCAAAGAAGCTACTGATGTTTATTTTGTTCATAATTTATTTTTGGTTGATGCTTCCTTGGAATGGCTCTTATCCAAAACATTTTCTTCCTATAAGACATTTCAGTATTTTTACTTCTTTGGAAGAACAACTTTTATGTTGTGTAAATTCATTGTGATTTGCCTCGTTTTGAATGGTTTTTCTAACTTCGCTTCCACATGCTAAGGTCCTACGGAACAAACCTGATTTTCGTCGCAAGCCATGGTCTAATATAAGCAACAGTGCTAAAGATTTTGTAAAGAAATTACTGGTGAAGGATCCTCGTGCTAGACTTACTGCTGCTCAGGCCCTATGTAAGTAATATTATTCTGAATTTGTACTGTTAAGTTGTATAAAGTTTTGTCATATCAGCTATAAGGGTTTTTAAGGGGTACATAAAAATATTGGACCACCCCACTCATTTCCTCAAGGCTTTTAGATTAGATGCTCAGACTCGGCACCAACTTCAGCAAGCCTCATTCCACATTAAAGTTTTTGTGTGAAACCTTTTTTCTGAGATTGAAGTTCACGTACGAAACCTAGAATTGGGAGTGTTATCAAAAGCAAAAAGCAGAAAAAAGCTCTAAGGTTTGTTGGGGCTTTAATGAAAAAAAAACAAAGGGAGAAAAAAAAACTAATATATATGTTTAGTCCATGAGTAATAATTATAAGCAACAACAACAACAACAACATACCCAGTGAAATCCCACAAGTGGGGTCTGGGGAGGGTAGAATGTACGCAGACCTTACCACTACCTCATAGCGGTAGAGAGGCTGTTTCCTTGAAACCTTCGTCACAAAAACCCAGAGTAATAATTATAAGCATGAACAAAAAAATTGAACTTCTTTTATGATAAAGTGAAATATCAATTGGTGATGAAAACCTGATGCATCGACAGTAGCTCAAGGTTCACTTAAAAAGCTTTGCACAATTTACTGTGTCAATTTGATTCACCTACTTCATCAGCAATGTCTGCTGATAGATATGAGTCATGTTTTTTTTTCTGTCCAGCTGAACAGCTTCCACATTTTGATATAGCACAACTTTCAGATATGCAGCGTATGCTTACTTTCTAGTGCTTGACAATAAGAACCTTATGCTGTAGTGTTTGAATCAATTAACAAGATGCTGTTCTTTTAAATTTATTGATATAATGAACAACTCTTTTGAAAATTATCTACTAAAACATCTGCAGCTCATCCATGGGTCCGAGAGGGAGGTAGTGCATCTGAGATTCCACTGGACATTTCTGTTTTATCCAACATGCGGCAATTTGTCAGATACAGTCGTCTAAAACAGTTTGCCTTACGGGTAAGTTAATTGCTTCTTATTTATTAGGCCTTTTTGTGGATAAGGTATCTTTAGATATACAAAACATAAATTTCTGGATGCTGTTTCACTATCTGGCAGGCATTAGCTAGCACACTTGATGAGGAAGAGATCGCCGATCTGCGGGATCAATTTTCTGCAATTGATGTGGACAAGAATGGTGTCATCAGTCTCGAAGAAATGAGACAGGTATTGCTCATATTTCATGTTGGAGCTTGTTTTCGTCCTTACAAACTCAATGGCTATTGGCAAACATTTGAGGCACCTGTATTTTGTACTATCTTGATGCAAAACATTGGATGACTTGATCAAGAAACATTGTATGCATATATATCTTTTCATCTGTTTTGGTGACTTACTTATTCATTTCTAATGCAGGCTCTTGCCAAGGATCTCCCATGGAAAATGAAAGAATCACGAGTTCTTGAGATTCTTCAAGCGGTAAAAAACTTATTTATCTAGGAATGAAACATCAGAGCATAGCATGACGTCTAATAAATAATTAGTTAATTATTACGAAGTATAGGACCTTTTGTCTCCCTAAGCTGTTGCATATCTGGAACTACTTTAATATCCACTCCCCCAAAGAGGAAAAGAATAAAGAACAAGAAGCATGTTCAGATCTACAACTCTCCCCTACCTAACCCATCCCTACAAAAAGAGAAATAAGAAAATAATAGCAAGACATAGGAGCAATTTTAAAAGAAATCGGTTACCAAATGCACCCAAGAGTGTTGCATAGCAGTGAAGTGGGATAAAACCCACGGAAGACTAATCAAATCCAGTAGAGACAAAACGCATTAGATGGTTTCTTTCCATTTGCCTGTCTTGTTGGGGTGAAGTTACTCAGTACTTGTGATGGTGGGAGGTAGCAGGCGCTCAATGAAATAGTTGAGGTGGGCGCAAGGCAAACTTGTATTGGCACCATTCTAAATTGGTGACCAAATACTTTGGGTTGCGTAGTGTTTGTATTTTCCAAATAGTTTCTGCACTATAATCGTTGTGATGATGCAGAAATTACTCAATTCTCAATGCTAAAATCGCTGCCAACCAATATTACAATCTCTGTAGCTTTCATCATATATAATTTGATCAATTTGTAATATGTGGTCTCTTCTGCAGTTCACAGTCCTAAAATATTATATTCATTGCTTGGCAGATTGATAGTAACACTGATGGGCTTGTTGATTTCCCGGAGTTTGTGGCTGCCACTCTACATGTCCATCAGTTGGAGGAGCATAATTCTATAAAATGGCAGCAAAGATCACAAGCAGCTTTTGAGAAATTTGATGTTGATAAAGATGGATTCATTACCCCAGAAGAACTTAAATTGGTGAGTATGTGATGTTTCTTCTCAAATAGAATTTGTGTTATTTATAGGCTTCTTCCGGGAGCAATGGTTCATCACATCTTGGATGTCAGTTATTACCATTAATTATGTCGCTGACCAACCTTACAAATCAATTAAGTGATTAGTAACCCCTCAAAGCCAAACTAGTTTGTCTCTATGAATCCTCTGTATAGTTTAGATGATTCATCACTGTTAGATGATTGCTGGTGGTCGCTTAGGTTGAGGAATGGTCGATTGATTCAATTGATATTTTTGTTGATCATCTATCCACTGTGAACCTCCTCCTTTATCCGGGCATGAGACTTTGTATGCTTTGCAAAACTCACATAGACAGAGGTTGGACAACTCCAAACCAACACCCCTTCTGTGCCCCATGGAAAAGATAGAAAAGAGAAGCGAGAACTAAGATTTATTGTGTGCTACCTCAGAAAATTACATGCTTCATCACCCATAAGAGTGTGATCCGAGATAATATAAATCACGTTCATATTAGGCTTTCACTTACATGATAATATTCTTTTGCAGCATACGGGCTTGAGAGGCTCTGTAGATCCACTTCTTGAAGAGGCGGATATTGACAAAGACGGAAAGATAAGCATATCAGAATTTCGTAGACTTTTAAGAACTGCTAGTATGAGTTCACCAACAGTGAGAGATTCACGGGGAATGTAGCTGTGTAAATGTGTAAAACGGAGAGGTGCACAGTGGACTTCATCAGAAAATTTTGTGGGAAGATGATGCTCATATACACGTTCTCTTGTGTGCTTGTGCAAGCGTGCTGCATATTCTCTACATGGATGGCTTCCAAGATGATGGTATTTAGAGACATGTAGTAACCACATGGCACTTTGTAGCTAGTGGTCGTCGTGCCACGTGTGTTTGTTGAGTTTCCTTTGCCCCTTTTATAAAAGAATTTGGCATGAAGTTGCTTTTATTCCCCCTGAACAACCACCAGTTGCTGTCTTGTAATCTGGTAGTTTTAGTGTATATTCTTTGTCACTTTTGTGAGTCTCCAGGTTTAAAGTACTCCCTCCCAAATCCTAATATTATGTCACTATAAATATGCCATCAATGTAAATTGGCTGTATCAAAAAGGTTGGTTCTGTATGGTTTAAAGCACATGTTCAGATACTCTGTCAATTTCTATTCCATCTTTATATACTCTGCCAACTAATATCTAAAAAAGTCTTTCGGAGACAATCTCTTTACCTCACAAAGGTGTAGGAGTAAGGTTTGTATACATCTTAGCCTCCTCAGATTTCACTTGTGGAACACCACTGAATATGTTGTTGATGCAGATGCATCCTCTAAGTACCGCTCATTTTGGCGTGCACTTGCTAGATACAAAAATATGATATTATGGATAAAAAAGCGATGATGATATAATGGTATGAAACGAACTAGTTTGGGATTGAGGCGTTATTTATTATGAGAGAATATAAAGATCAGATTTGTGAGCGCATGTTAATGAGAACATAATTGAGAGTTAATCTTTTTCCCAAACATATAAAATATATCAAAAAAACAACACAAGTTTATCAAGTTAGAATTTTGATTATCAAGAAATGAGAAAGTGACTTTGAAGGATCATTTACTCAATGAACCTTGTTTGAACGATGCAAACTTACACACTATATTCATTAAACATATCAAAAGCATAAAAAATTACCAAACATAGTGTGAATTTATGAAATTTCTCTTTATAAGTGATAACATCAATTTCTGAAATTCACTCTATTGATATAAGAGTTCGCTCTGATACGATAGTAATCTTTGAAGTCGTCGTTGTGTTTCTAATTCATAGAGTATTAATGATATTATTGCTACATTTGGTAACAATAAAAACTATGGCTATATTTGGTAACTATCTTAAATACTACTATATCTAATAATTAGACTTCAAACTGCGCTATTTCTGAAAAAATTTCCTTTTTGTTTTGTTTTAGGAATAAGCTATTTTGTATTGAATGAGTGATAAAAGGGTCAATCAATGATAGTTGTTCACATATTCATCCAACAAAAAATAGAACCACTTTTATAAACTACAAGGACTATTAGGGATTCTTTGATAGCTGATTTGGAGTTGAGTTATACATATATTAAATATTGTAAAAATAATATCACATTTGGTAGTTAGTTATGAGGTAAATTATTTATGTAAAAAATAAACTAGTGTTTATTTTACAATTTAAAAACCTACATAACTAATACTCGTATAAGTCATTAGGAAACCTATGTATTACCTTGAGTGAGATAACTAATACATGTATAACTAATACTTAAAATAATATATATAAATTTTCTTTTAACTAATCTTTTATTAATACATACTTAGCTCTAACTAGTCATCACAATGCTCCGATACGTATTTAAATTAAGAGGTTGTCTGATAGAGTATATTTGGGGAAATAATGCATGCATTAACTCTTTGTGTTAGTAATACCTTGTTTGGTACACTCTATTGTGCATTAAAGAGTACTAATACCATAAATTTCTAGTTGTTAGTAATGCAATGGTTTCAATGCATGAACTAGTATTATTAAAAATCCAACTGCCCCTCAGTTTTTTTTACATCTTTTTCACTATAACTATAGAGGGTATCTTGGTAAATAATTCGCGAATCGAAATTCGCAAACACGGATTAGAAGTGGAAGGCCCTCCGCGAACGCGGATCAGGCTCCCGCAAATGCGGAGCTTTATGTAGACTAGACTTCCGCGAACGAGGAGGTCTTTTTTTCCTTTTTGCATTTTGTTTTGCGTGCATTTCTGAAGGTTTTGCTTGAAGGCTGTCGCAACTGGCCTTATACAGGCCATGCACCCTCCACCATTTGGCCTCCACGCGGTTACTCAATAATGGTCCTCGTGCTCCTGTCTTGATCGTCCTGTCTGATATTATAGCAGTATATCTCACATATTTTTTTTATATTTTGATAATCTACTCAATTTGTGTAACGCCACCAAAAATATTCTAGTTTAAAAGGTCAAACAAGAGTTTAGGAATTTAATCTAATTCTACTTAAAGTTGGAGTTTGCGGACTAGATCAACAAACCATAGATTCTTCTACGGACAATTGCTATGCATGCTATTGTTAATGTATCAAATCAAACAATGCATAAAAATATTCTATGTATAATTAATGCAAACATAATTAATACATGCACTACTAATGCAAATATTAATAATACTGTATATTTAACATTATTCTTAGGCACTTTACCAAACAAGGAAGTGCTATTTTAAGGTTCTTCATGCATCTCAAAACGGCGTCGTTTCTTCCCCTCCCCCCATACAAAAGAACAACAATTGTCCACATTTGCTTTACTATTGCTACTGACCTCCATTGTCGATTCTGCAATTTTCCGATGAATTGAATAGGAAGGAAGATGAAGATAGTGACGTACAATGTTAACGGTTTAAGGCCGAGGATACAGCAGCACGGTTCACTTGTGAAATTGTTGGATTCGCTTGATGCTGATATTATCTGTTTTCAGGAGACCAAGTTGTCGAGGCATGATCTGAGGGCCGATTTGGTGCGTGCTGAGGGTTATGAGTCTTTCTTCTCTTGTTGTGCTCCTACTTCTGATCGTGGTCGATCTGCTGGATATTCCGGTCAGTTTTCATGGTTTATTCTCTCGTTTTTTCGCATTTGTGTTAGGTCTCGTGTTTGTAAATGTGGGTTTTGGGTCTAAATCAATTCCAGAAGCTTGATTTTCCTAAAGCATATAAGGAGACTAAACTATTCACAACTATGTGGGAGAATTGAACATCCTTGCACACCCAAGACTGGACATAATTTGGAGCAGCAGCAACAACAACATACCCAGTGAAATCCTTATAGTGGGGTCCAGGGAGGGTGCAGTAGAGTGTAAGCAAAGATAGAGAGGTTGCTTCCTGAAGATCCTCTGCCAAAATATATCAACCCCAGTGGCCTGGTGGCAATTGACTTAACCCTTGGGATTTGCTCCCTTTCAAGGTCTCAAGTTCCGAACCCACTGTGTGCAAATAATTTCTGAGGGCCATCGGACTGGGTAAAACCTGTATTAACCATGGTGCACTTGCGGGAAACTCCTTGCCGAGGGCCTGTGCACCCCGGGATTAGTCGGGGCATAAAGAGACTCGGACATCCGGTGCAAATAAAGAAAAAAATCTATCTTAAAAGCTAGCTCACGAGGAGAGGATTGTTCAAACCTGTGTATCGTGATGAGCTTTACTCTAATAATATGAGATGGGGCCTGATATTGGGTAAACAATGAATTGCGATAAGCGTTACTCTGATAAGTTGATGAAAAAAATGAATTTTGGGCCTCTCATGAGATAAGGATTATCCAAGACTAGCATATCTACTTTTGCACTCTTTGCATCTTCTTGATGCCAGCAATGAAACAACTCACTTCATCAAAAGAGGATTATTCAAGACCATATAAGGAGATTAAACACCCATCCACAACTTTTGTGGGAGAATCAACGCCCTTGCATGACCAGGTTTAGGATTGGACATTTGAAGCATGGACAATAGAACATGTGGTAAAGCATTGAATTGAGATAGGCCTGATTTTAGATGCCATGATAAAGAAATGGACTTTGTGCCTAATTAAATCCTAAAAGCTACCTCATTTGGGGAGGATTGTTCAAGACCATATAAGGAGACCAAAAACAAACCAACAAATTTGTCTTTATTGAGTACTGGAATGAAATATGCCTGAAAAGAGTGGAGAATTATTGAGTGTTGGAATGGAATATGAATAGAGGGGGAACATATATAGAGGATTGATACACCCTGCATCTCTCTCTGTTTTCCTCGTCTAATAGGTTCTAAACGCTTATTTGTATGGAGGGCAACTGTTAAGGTTGTAAATGGAAGAGCTGATCAGATTCCTTAACCATTATGTAGAGTCAAATTAAATTTCCTCTGTCCCTTACTTCTCTAAATGTGCGAAAGCTGGAAATTAATTTTTTGCCTTTTTATTTGTTTTCTCTCTGCAAAGAACTCGTTGAGTGCTGTTTAAGTTGATGAAGCATAGAGACTCTTAAGTCTTATGGACTGGAAAGAAATAATAAAATCTTGTGGATTGTGAATAATGTGTGATTAACAAGGATAAGCTATGTTGGTGAAGTCTAAGGAATTTTTTATCTTGGATAATCTTTTGACTTCTCTTAAGGCGTCTGAAGTAGGACAATGTATCTAATGAAACAAATGATTGACTTTATGTCTATTTGTCCAGGTGTTGCAACCTTTTGTCGTGTAAAATCTGCATTCTTGAGCAATGAGGTAGCTCTGCCAATTTCTGCACAAGAAGGCTTCACTGGTCTCCTCGCAACATCTAAAGGATATGAACCTAGAAAGGAGGAGTGCCCTTCAATAGCAGAAGGCCTCGAGTGCTTTTCTAGAGATGAGCTTCTTAAAGTTGATAGTGAAGGACGCTGTCTGATCACCGATCATGGTCATTTTGGTGAGTACATGCTATCCGCGAAAATAATAGGGATGTCTAATTCTTAATAGTAATACAATTCATAGTATAAAGTTTTTATTCTAAGCCTTGTCCTTCTCTTTTTCCGACTCACTATGTGATATAACTCTCAATTTTTTTTGGAAAGATTTTCCTTAATGTTTTGTTGCACATTCAAGTATCTTATTTCCTACTATACTTTGGTGTTTGACAAATGTTTTCTTCTTGCAGTTCTATTCAATTTATATGGGCCCAGAGCTGTTCAAGATGATTCTGAAAGAATTCAATTCAAGCTCACATTTTTCAAGATGTTAGAGGTAATCTATTCCCACTTTGGTTTTCAAATTATGAGAACCTGAGAAATGATATTTTCTCCTATTTTCGGATATGTTACTAGCTTTTACCATATTGATGAGGATGTGTTGCACCAAATGTCTCAAGCATCCTGTATTCTTATGCATTGTGTTTGCTTTCTTTATGGGTAATAAGTCCAACTACAGAGGTTCATTTGAAGTTTTAGTGGCACCAAATCTTAACACAGATTATTGGAACGAATGAGACCTTAAAATAGAGCAGAAAACATATGGAGAATTATAGACAATCCTAACTAATTTGCGATTAGAGAGTTGTTGATCTAAGTTTTACCATAAAAAGATTGCTGTCACACACAACATAAATTTCTAGCGGTATGGTGGATGCGAAGGCTTAGAAAATATCTGAGTACTTTGGAATCCTATTTGGACAATGTTGTGGGAATCCCGTGTTAGTTGCCTCATTGTTTTCAATTACCTAGGGATCAAAGTCTCAACAAAGGCATGACTGTGGCTTTTTGAAGTATCTGTGTTAACTGGGATGTAAAGTTACAATTCTTCAGCTGGGAGAAGGTTGTTGGTGAACACTCTTTTTTTGATATTTGGAGTTGTTCTAATCTTTTTGTGTTTTAATGGCTGAAGGATTGAATATATATATGACTGTAGTATGTGATGAAGGATGTTAGGGATCCGAGGAGCTAGTATCATGCTTCAATTGCTTGCTTGCTACATGGTACATTATTTTGTAGGTTGGTCTGATAATTTTGGAAAAGGAGATGAAGCAGAAACTTAGGAAGACTCCTACTACAAGATGGAGAATCTTTTTGGGATTTGAGTTTTAGGGGGAACTTCTAGACCGAGAAGTGTCGTAGTTCCAAAATCTAGTTGAGCTACTTCACAAACAAGGAATACCACAGAGTAACCAAGATGTATGGAGGTTTGGGGTTGGTTGGGGGGGGGGGGGGGGCGCAGATGGATTGTTTTCTATTCTCTCATTCTATGGAAATTCCTGGTTAGGAAAGAGGTTGCATTTCAACAAAGATTGGTTTGGATTCTAAAGGTACTTAGAAAGATGTGTTTATTCAATTCACTCCTAAGAAGAGGAGTAATATTAGTATCAAAAGAAGAGGAAGGTTACGCACATTAGTTAGTGTTTAATGTGCTCGGGTGAAGACGTCGATCACCTCCTCCTTTATTGTCGGGTGGGCTTGAGGTTATGGTGGGAAATTCTGTTTGTTTGGAATATTTTGAGTTATGCTAGACATGGTGAAAGAGTTAATGTTCAGTTGGAGATGCAGTAGATGGAAGAGGAGATGAGGGCATGGAATGTTACTTCACTAGCTCTTATGTGGGTCGTTAAAACTAGCAGAGCTTTTGAAGATGTTGAGATGAACTTTATACAGTTGAGGACCTGTGAGGTTCCTTTGTGTAGAGAAGATTGAGTGTTGTTCGTAGAGAACCACATCTTTTTTGTAGGTTTTCCACTCTTTCTATACTAATTGGATATGGGCGTTTTGAGTCCACACATCAATAGAGATACTACTTCATCAAAAAAGAAAAAAGTAAAAACACATGGCTAATTTCTCAAGGATGACTTGGTCATTCTTCTAGCGCTTTTATCGTTTTTGTGGCATCTTGAGCCCGCTTGGTGATAGAAAGCTGGCTATGGTTGGTGTCATCCTTTGGTGTGTTTATCTACTTAAGTTTCTCCGTTTCTTTTAAAGGGAAGGATATTAAAAAATCAGGTTACCTACTATATTTTTTTTTATAAAAGGACAAGGAATTGAAAGCATCAAGTTAGTTGATGTTTTGGCTAACATGCTTTACAGTTGCTTATTTATGGTTGTTTAATGCTTTACTTAAATGACCTGCACTTCTATTTTTATTTTGTTACCAACTATTTCTGCTTCTTACACGTAGCTGCTATCTTTTCCAGGATATTATGTCTATTACCGTATTTCTTCATTTACTGCAGAAATAGCCTGTTATATACATTGTAAACCTGCATTTCTGAACTTCACACTCTTTGCTTCATACTAGTAATCTTTATGTAGAGAAGATGGGAGTGCCTCCTGCATCAAGGAAGGAGGATTATCATTGTAGGTGATCTCAACATTGCTCCTGCTACCATAGATAGGTGCGATGCAGAACCTGATTTTGAGAAGAACGAGTAAGCAATCTCCTGAAATATTTATATGCATTAACAGTTACCAATTTCAAAAAAGTAGTATTTTATATGTACAAAATATTTTGTATGCACTATATAAATTAATTCTGTCTCATTTTTAAGATGACAATTCTGCTTGATAACTGGTTAATTTTTACTGCGCTGCAGGTTCAGAAGATGGTTTAGATCACTGCTAGTGCAAAATGGAGGGCGTCTGCTTGATATTTTTAGAGCAAAGCATCCTGATAGGTTTCTCTCTTTCTATTCATGTTTACCATTGTAATTTCCTAATCCTCAGTACACGGCTAAGGGGAAAAGGGAGGAAATCATGTCCGATGTTATCCCTATCTGTCTTAATCATTTGCTGCAATTTTTTTCTAAATAGACACATATGGGATGAGTTTCTTTGATTCTCAAGGTCAATTAAGAAGTGAGATAGAGTATTCATCCTCATTTCCTTTAACTATTGTATTTCTTGTCATTTTGCTGTATGACCCTTTTGTTGACTTACTTCATCTTGTATTTTGCTACAGAAAAGGAGCCTATACTTGCTGGTCACAGAGTACAGGAGCCGAGGAATTTAATTATGGTTCTAGGATTGATCACATACTTAGTGCCGGATCATGCTTGCATGGTAAGGAAATTCAGGAAGGGCATGACTTTGTTACTTGTCATGTTGCAGAGTGTGACATATTGATGCAATTTCAAAGGTGGAAACCCGGAAATACACCAAGGTACACATTTAGCTGTTCGTAATATGGAGAATTACATGATTGTGTTGTATAATTATGGACAAGTGAGGATGCTTCTGAAAGAGATAATAATTTTACTTAGCAGCTGAATGTCATTGTCAGTATACCTAAGTTTGATCAGATTACCTGGATGCTTTGCTGCGATTAAGAAATTTGCTTTCTTAAATCTGTCATGTTACAGTTTCTATTTGATCTGTTATAGTGGTTATAGCAAGTAAATTCCAGCTAGTACTCTTAGTTATAACTCTGGTTTCCTGTGAAAACATATTGTGCGAAAGAAAATCTGCAGCAGTAACCACATATATGATCTTGGCCAACTTATATTAGGTTTTCAATTGTTCATTATCATTCATGTTAGCAACTTTTATCACTCATGGTTGTCCCATAACATGATGATTGAGCATCTGGCAATCACACTTTAGATGTCTACACTCCACAGGTGGAGAGGAGGGAGGAGCATCAAATTAGAAGGTTCTGATCATGTTCCAGTTTACACAAGTTTAGTAGAAATCCCTGAAGTATTGCAGCATAGCACCCCACCACTATCTACCAGATACCATCCCCAAGTCTGGGGGAGTCAGCAAACTCTTGGTGAGAGTTTAGTCAAGATACATTTAAATATTATTTTTCTTGGAGATGCTGTTGTGTTTGTTTTACTGGAACTTTTCTGATATAGATGTCTGCTCACACAATTCGGTGGCACTTCATATATCAAGTTTGATATTGTTGTTCCAAAATTAACTTCCAGATTGTTATAGAAATCTTTTGAGTGATGTGCAAATAAAAAGTATTGGCTTAATATTGATGAGAGAAGGTAGCAATCAAACAGCAAACATTCTCTTGCAACTAAAGCTATTTTCTTCTTCTTTTTGCCTGTGAATGAACCTGGTTAACTGATTTCTAGTTGATTTTCATGCTAGTTGCCTAGTGCATCAAATCAATCTCTTATTTCTTCTCCAAGTTTAAATCAATTCAAAACAGAAGAGTAGAAGAGAAATCAAGTCAGTTTTTTCCCACCTTCTAAAATAAAATTAAATCATTTAGCAAGTCTTAATTGTATTTTGATGCTCCAAAAAAAAAAAAAAAACTCAAAATTGTATCTTGTCTCCAGGAAGGGAGGTCATCATAATATTGAAAACTAGATGAAAATTCTGGGAAATTTACTTAAGAAAAATTAATCTAACTTATACTTTATCAAAAAGAAATTAATCTAACTTATATCTTTCTTATATTTTCCGAAAGGCTTTTCAATAATTAGAAGTTGGTTATTGCAACCAAAAGGATCATGTATGACTGATACTTGGAGTTTGTGATGTACATATTACTTCACTATGATCGATTTTCCATGTTTTGTCCACTTGAGTTTATCACTTACCTAGTTGAGTTTATCTTAAAAAAGACTAGAGTTTATCCATCACTCGTTTAAAGGGTGCCCTCTTGACCATCATGTAACAACTGATAAGTTATGTTCTGTTTGTTTTTTGTAACTACACCGCAGCATTGTGCTTTGTGCTCAGATTATCACATTGTAGTTCGTCTTTTGAATTTCGTGCCAGTGTCAATGTTCACGAGAAGGCAAATAACTGAGCAAGTTATTTCGGATGAATGTGAAAGCCCTCAGATTCCAAGTCATGAAGAATTTATCTTAACTCCAGAGAAATATGATAGTACAGCTTCTCAGATTATGATGCTTGGCTCTCAAAGTAATGCTAATATTCTGCCCTGCATTGCAACCAAGAAGAAAGCAAGGCTTGGTCAGGGGTCTCAGCTTACACTTAACTCATTCTTCCAGAAACGCACACATAGAACTGAGACTTCTAGCAGCAGCTTTGCTGATTCTAAACTTTGTCAGACTGACATCACTTATTCTCAGATTGAGCCCAAAGGAGTTCCTTCGATTGATGATGAATGGGGTGCTTCAATGGAATGCAGATCAAATGCAATCGACAATAATCAACATGAGTGCCAGCTAGATGCATGCAACTCAGATAAAGAAAAGAGGAAAGTAGCATTACAGGAGTGGCAAAGGATTCAGCAACTGATGCAGAATAGTGTACCTCTTTGTAAGGGCCATCAAGAACCTTGTGTTCCTCGGGTTGTCAAAAAGGCAGGCCCCAATTTGGGCCGCAGATTTTATGTCTGTGCTCGAGCTGAGGTATGTCCCGTTGTTAGTGGATTGAGTTAAATACTTGGAAGCAATGGCGTAAGATATTTAGAAATATCAATTTAAGTTCTTTTGTTTTTTATGATGAATTAAGTTAAGATGCAAAGTTACAAAAGTTATCAGTTAGCTCCATTACTTTGTTACACAGTTCAGGCCCAGGGAGCTAACCAAAAAATACAAAAGAACAAAAAGTTGAGAGATTAAGCTAGATTAAATGAGCTGATGAAATCTAGGAGTAACAACACTATTTACAGTGGGGAGAGTGTTCCAGCTAAAAGGATGGACATTTAGATTTCAGAAGGTGGTTTGGAGTTGAAATGCTGTGCAAACATGTTTATTTCCTCTATAGCCATAGACATGAAAAGATACAAGCTGGGCTCATCTTTCAGAATTTCCCTATGAACTTTCCATTTACTCCACCCTTCCACTAACATCCTGATACCCTGAGGTGGAGCGCAACTTAAATCCCAAGATCGATCAAAGCATGTCCACGTATCTGCAGCCACTGGATAGTGTAGGAATAAGTGACTGATGAGCTCTGAGTTATGGAAACACAAGTAGCATCTATTGACGAATTTGGAAGTTCCTTTTACAGAAGTTGTCTTGATATTAGACAGGCTCCTTTGAGAGCTATGCATTTAAAACATATAATTGTTTTCGGCAGCTCTGTCTTCCCCCAAGTTCCAAGGCCAAGAGTCAATGATTGCATATGTTCATTAAGGTGTTTGTAGCCTATGTTGCTCAGCCTCTTCAAAAATACTGCCGGGTGCGCGTCTGATCCTCCAAAAGTAGTTCACTTTTGAGGATCCGACACTGATGCAACACCAACTTTGAAGAGTCTGAGCAACACAGTTTGTAGCCTACTCTGACAGTATAATAACGGAATATCAGGGTTCAGGAGAGCTATAATGGCCATGGAGAATGATTTGGAAATCAAGGCTCTCCCAGAAGTGGCTCGTTAGATGAATTGCAGCATGAGGCTTTTTTTATGCAGGATAAATTACGAAGAAGAGGGATCTGTATCTGTGACACATGTGATCAAAATGTGTCTCATTTACTTTTGCTTTGTTACTGTAATTGGTAGTTATGGTCTTTTGGGGGTATAATGTGAAATGCCAAATTCACTGAGAGGCACACTGGAATGTTGGGAGGGGCAAAAAGTTAAGGACATTAAAAGATCTTGTGTAATCCTTTCATTCATCATTGGAATGTGTTAGAAGAACAAAATCATTGATGTTTTCGAGGAAAGTGTAAGACTGTGCTGCTAGTAATATAGACTTCTGCAGTTTTTTGGTTTATTGAAAATTATGTAATGTACATAATCTGAGTACTCCTATGAACTTTTAGGACTCCTCTTTACTTAGCTACAAGAGTTCCAGTGTTACTTGATGCACTCTCATCATTGTTGAAATAATAGCGATTATTATTAGTGCATTCTCTGGGTAGTATTAATAAAGTTACTTTCAACTTATCAAATAAAATGGATGACAGGCTTTATCATTGTGGTAATATTTGCTTTTAGTTCCGTCAGAAGATACTATGGAGCTGAATGTGAAACTTGCATCTTTTTCCATTTCGTTTGACTTCATATCATTTTTTGGTTTAGCGACCCCATTTTTGACGTCCTTGAGTAATTGTATTATTCATAAAGAGAATAAGGAGTCGTCTCAACTCTCATGAAGTCTTTTCATGTAGCTTCCTACGAATGGTGTAATTTGAGTCTAACAAGAGATTTGTGCATGTATCCTTCTTTTTCCTGAATTTGTTTTTACAAAATCTACATTCTCTATCTCAGGGCCCTTCATCAAATCCTGAAGCAAATTGCGGTTACTTTAAATGGGCTGCTGTTTTAAAATCCAAGGGAAAAAGAAAGTGAAGTCTCCACTGCATATATTCACCTACATGATAATGATAGTCCAGGTTAGCAAATTGGTGTTACTTCAAATGGGCTGCTGTTTCAAAATAGATTCAGTTTTTTTTTTTTTGTCGTTATTAGGTGAAATTATCTAACATTATTTAGATATTTATTTGGACGAGAGAGTTTTGTTTCTTCTTGCAATTGTATTCTTTGACATAATTTCTTCTCAATTAATCATCTTCTTTCACAACTTTACCTTTCCTACATGCAGTAGTATGACTTTCACATATGAAGTTTTTGGTTGATTATTGAGGCTTCTAGTATTAATTGAATTGCCTCGAGTTTTTAGCTTATCAAATAAATGAAAAGGTGCATAGTGTCTAACTATCTACACATATAACTATCTTTTCAGAATTTTTATCTGTTTTGCTAGAATTACGAATTTTGGAAGCAAAATTTTTCCATGGCATTAAGTTGGTCATATGAATGCTTTTTATTGAGTTATGGATCTTTTAAGAAACGGAACTTTGTAATAGTTTTTGGTGAAGGACTTCATAAGGAAAAAGTAAGTTCTGCATAGGATTTGAAGTAATCACGTTTTTTCTTTTTTCTTGCATCCACCTCCAACCCTAAGGTTGTGGGTTTGAGTTACCAAGGGAGCAAAAAGAACGGGAGCTCCTAGGTAGGGGAAAAGTGTAAAAGGACTAACATATTGGACACTCAATAATTGACACAGTGGAAGGGGTATATCTGGGCCATTTACGTAATAGCAAGGGTATAAATAGGCCACCTTTTAATGAAGGGTATATCAACTTTAAAGAAACTAATTGTATTGCTATTCATAATGGCTCCAATATTAGATTTGGCTTCTCATCTAGTTTGTCAAATCATCTCTTTTCCACCAATTTATGTTTCCGCAGATCTATTAGGTGTCTATTCCAATACCCTTCTCCAGAAGAAGCTAAAGCAGTCAATGAGTGTTATGCAATGTAGACAACTCAAGGAAGCTTTAGAACTTTTTACACTTAGATTTCGAAAAGTTTGAACTTCTTGAGTCGTTCCCGGAGTTTGAATTTCATGAATCATTCATGAAGTTTAAAACGCCAACAAATTTTTGAACTTCCATCACATTGTGGTTGAGTTCCACCTGTCAAAACTTCCAACTCCAACACCATGTGTTGAAGTTGTTCTGGGTTTGTAGCTAGGGGTATCTTTATCCAAATTTTATCTTTGCATTGAAAAGTGGCTACTTTTCATGCATTTAGAATAGTGGCTAAACTTTGATTGCCTGCTCAAATATTAGTCATCACACCTAAAAAAAAATTTCTCTAAAATAATTACTTCCACAAAACTTAGCCTCAAAGGAGTGGTTTGAAATATAATAGAACTTTCATCATTTAAATTAGTTACAAAAAAATTGAAGGGAACACTGGAACTTCTCTATAAATCAAAATGAATCTTTGTTTGAGTTTCAAAAAACTAGAACCTGTGACTTAATTCAACTGAACACTTCAGAAACATCACAAACCATGAATGCACATTTAGTACATTACCCATGCCCTAACCTTTATTGCCAACAATTACTTTAATCGGAACATGCAATTTATAAGAAAATGAAATATTTAGCTTAAGATCTTCAATAGCTCACCAGAACTGAAATCATAAGGGCAAAGGAAGTGGAACACATCAAATATCTTCCCAAAGACCACAGAGAAAAAAAGAACTATGTTGTATGGAGCAAAAGAGTTTTAACTAGCCCTTCATAAAGTATTCTATTAACTGGTAGTATAAGAACTAACACTTAATCATATGAAAGTATATACGTACATAGTTAAACTAAAGCAGAAGATATGGTGTAGGGTTAAGAGTTGAATACCTGACTTGTCTGGACTCTTCCTTTTTTTTTTTCTCATGATTACAATTTTGTGTTCCCATTTTTCAATCATCCTGGAAAGCCATATCGGTTTCTGAGTTGATGACATAATATATATTATGGATATTCCAATAACGAGTCCACAACCATAACCCATCAAAGCTGCTTCCCAACTTATTTCAAAACCAGAATCTTCTTCTTGATCATCTGGTGCGGATGTAGTAGTTGATTGTGGTACATGACCACGACCACCACAATCTTTTGAAATTGGAAAGCCTCGCAATTCATCATTCCCTTCATATGAACTGCTTTCAAACTTAGCAAGAGACACTTACGAATCCAAGAAATGTCAGAGATGCAAGTTGCGCTGGTATCTCTCCACCAAGTTTGTTAAATGAGAGATCCAACGATTGAAGTGCTGATACACTTCCAAGTGATGTTGGTATTTGGCCGTCCAAACTATTATGGGATAGGTTCAACACAATTAGTGAAGTGAGATCTGCTATAACACTTGGAATGTATCCTTCAAATCTATTGCTTGAAAGATCAATGGTTGTGTACATTGAAAAAATTCTAACAAGTTCCATACCTATTCCTTTTGATGAAATTGTTATGGAATCTTTGTAATAGTAATTTCCAATATACCTTGGGGTTTTCATCACCTTTCTTCATGGCTTGAAAATTCTCGAAAAGATGTGTTGGTAAATTCCCATAAAATCCATTGGATGAGATGTCTATAATTCTAAGTTGAGGAAAGTCCTTTAGCCTTTGAGATTCTGATGGGACCATGCAATTTATCTGATCTCAAACTTAAAACCATCAAGTTTGGTAGAGTTCCCAACCACATTGGAAATGTGTCATTCAACTCATTGTTTCCTAAATCAAGAGCTTCCAGTCGCTTGCTATTGATCAAAGAACGTGGGATTTTCCCCTCTTAACTTATTTCCACGCAAATTAAAGCTTCTAAGATTTCCAACACTAAACCTTGTTTAAATTGTCCCACTAAGATTTAAATCTAAAACCTCAATTGAGCTCATGTTACCAAAGCAAGTTGGGACTTGTTTGATGAAAGGCTAAGAAAAATCAGATTCTCCTGCTTCTTTGCAAGTGATTTTTATCCAAAACAGCTCTTTGGATTTGAACTCATCTATTTGGTGGTCATTTGAAGTGCTTTATTGCTCAAGTCTAAATATTTTAGGGAGGATATTTTTGGCCAGGACGGTATCGTTCCATTCAAGTTGTTCGATGACAACTGTAGGCTTTGAAATCCACTTACATCTAGTGACTATAGTCGAATAGGCCCAAAAAAGTTACTCAAGGCTATTTTTTTATAGTTACTATTTTAAATGAAGCATCCCTATAAATGTCACATGGTGAATGATATATTATATTTTCCACTTTCTCTCTCAATTAACAAGAAGTCACTGAACTATTTTTTTTATGATAAAAAGAGTCGGTCTAGTGTCATGACAAAAAAAAAGAAAATAAAATAGACACAATCGACTCCGCTGGGGATCGAACCCAGAATCTCTGGTTTCGTAGACCAGCGCCTTATCCATTGGGCCACGGAGTCATCTTGACAAGTGAAAGAACAAAAAACGCCGATACTAAATAATTTTTTTTTCAAGATTTCAACAATAATTCCTCCTTTTTTGTCGGGGGTGGAAGCGGTAATTTCTCATTTTTGACATTTGATTTTTACATTAAATCTCGATTATTTAATGTCGTGTAAGCCGGGAAGAAAAAGTATTTTCTAACTTAATTTTTTTTCGTGCTCAGATTTCAATTCTAATATCTAATTAAAATTGAAGTAATCTTATTCATTCTACCACAATTTTTGTCGGTGATTTCAACGATACCATATATTTTATCACTTTCCTAGAGTTGTTCTTGTATTGAAAATATCCAAGTAAATCATCAATAAAATAACAGTAACACTAAATATAGTCGAAAAATATATAACACACTTAGATTTTCGATTTTTAGTGAGATTTCTATTGTGAAGACTATAGAATAATATGAAACACCTATAAACATAATTTTCTCAGCAGCAAATTACATAGTGTTATTTATTTTATTTCCTTTACATATTGGTGTTAATTTAGCGAAAAAAAATAATCTATAACTTATTCAGCCAAACTTAAAGAAGCCAAAAATAAATATATTTTCCGTAGAAAGTATTTATTTTTTAAAATAAAATTAAGATGTTTCGTCAAGTTTTTGGAAAGAAAAGAAGAAATATTTTTGAGTAGAAACAGAAGATATCTTTCATAAGCTAAAAAATGATTTTTCCACGAAAAGTATTTTTGGAATCTTGATCAAGTATGATAATTGTTATGATATAGGGATAATTATTTTCAAATCAATTAGCTAAACATGAATTATTGCTGTAAAAATGTATATTTTCAAAAAGCATTTCTAACAAAAAAAATATTTTTTAAAATAAGCAAATTTTAAAAGTTAAAATAATTGATTCGACTCTGCTGGGGATCGAACCCAGAATCTCTGGTTTCGTAGACCAGCGCCTTATCCATTGGGCCACAAAGTCAATTTGGAAGTGACAATGAAGTTAAATAAAATAACAATACTTCAAGTATATATAAAATATTTGTGATGACTAACACTCTGTTTTGATGGTTTTTACATATTATTTTATAGTATATTATATTGTACTACATTGTGTTGTGTTATATTGTGTTAATAATTTATTTGGATAGATCACATCGTCCTTTGTTGTTACGTAATTTCACACTTCAGCAATTTTAAAGAATAAGCGTAAAGGAAAAATTAAGATATAGAGTAAATCTATTATAAAAAGGTAAGGTGAAAGAACAAAATAGAATTATAAATAATAAGTAAAAACAAAATGTAAAGAAAAATTAAAGCAGCAATGTGATCACACCAAATCGATTGTTATTCAAGGTGAGACTTTTTGTTATCTAACGATGTATTTAAAGATACGATACAATAAAATTTAAATAATAATTAAAATAAATATTATATTTAAATTAATGATATAATACAATACGATATAATAGAAAATAACCATCCAAACAAGGTGTAAAGGTTTGCCAACCATTGGCAGTCACCATGATACCCCCTTTCATCAATTAATTATTAATAGCAATTCTAATGAGTTACAAATGGGTATAAAAAAAAAATTAAAAAGTTACAAATAGGTAATTTGCAAAAATGACATTTATAAAAAGTGGTCATAAGCTTGTGGTTTAGCTAAATAAAGTATATATATATATATAGGGTAAAATTGATTTTCAGAGGCCAATTTATTAAAAAAAAAAAAATTGACCTTCATTTTACAATTTAATTTTTGAAAATACAGATCTCTTTTTTATTACACTTTCTTTTATTGAATAAAGATTTGTAGAATAATATAAATACATTTATAACAAGAAGATATAAATCTTTTCAATGGAGGCAATAGAGAAGCTCCAATGAGAATACTCGACGCATCACTAAAGGATGTGGTGTAGTGAATGGAACTATTTCTTCCTTAATTAGAGGTCTCAGATTCGAGCCTTGAATATAGAAAAATTCTTGATAAGGAAAGCTTCCCTCGAATGAAACTTTACGCAGTTCAAATTTAAAATAATTAAAATCTAATATAAATATCAAACACCGAATGAGAAACAAAAAAAAAGCATTATACATTTTTTCTCATTCCAAGAAAAGAAAAAAGGAAGTTCTAAATACTACACAAAAGATACATCTTTTCAATCAAAGTTATAGAGAAGAGAAATCACTAAATTTACCTCTCAATCTCCATGATAATGAGTAAAAATAAGCTAAATGTACCAAAATATTCTTTAAATTTTGTGGTCTTAAATATATCACGTGGGAAATTAAAATTAAAGAGTTGCTAAAAAGGAAAAAAACATTCTTTTTGAAATACACTAAAAAGGAAAATTAGGTAAACAAATTGAAATGATGGGATTAGTGTATATTTGATAATAAAATGGTAGTTTGGTGTCCTTTATAAGCTTAAACGACAGTTTGATGTACTAAATTCTGAGGAAAAACAAATTTCAAAGTTTGAAAAAAGACTAAACCGCAAAGTTCCATTGCTTTTATTTCTTGTGGGTCGTTAAATACCGATTGTAACTGAGCGATGCACCTTTCAAAAGAAAAAATTAGTAGTTTCTATTGGTCATATTTTTGGTCTGTTTTATTTATGTTTTTGTCGTAAATCGAGGGTCTAGTTGAAATAATTTATCTACTTCAAGGTAGGTGGTGAGGACTGAATACACATGATGTACCTTTTTCAGAATTTATGTTTTTGTCGTAAATCGAGGATCTAATTGAAATAATTTATCTACCAAGATAGATGATAAGGACTGAGTACACATGATGTACCTGTTTCAGGCTTTACTTGTAAAATTACTGTTATTATTGTTGGAATTGCATAAGGGGTTAAAAGATGTTAAGTAGTATTCACTGCATCAAAAGAGATGTTTAGTGACAATATTTTTTTCTAGTGACAATGAATACTATTATCGCTAAATACTAACCATAAAATCATTTATTTATCGTAGTGATTAATGTACTAACAATGCAAGAAATGTAACATTTACTTTTAAAAAAATTAAATAAATAAAAAACAAAAGATATTGCTAGGGGTGTCAAAATGAGCCCAAATAGGTACTTCGCCCAAAATTTTATGAGTTGGACTTAAGATAATTTGAATTGAATTCTATCTCAACCCATTCAAATTTTAACACATTTTAAAAGAATCTTCAATTGAGCTCAATTTAATTTCCAACTTCAACATGTTTTAAGATATTTTATTTGCATTGATGAAATGTATGCTCTCATATTAAAAATATGAATTACTATCTATTTTATGTCTTTTAGAATTTATCTACCTATTTGTAACTTCTTCTTTTTTTTAGTTGAATTATAAAAGGTAGATAATAATATGTTAAAATTATTGAGACTAAGTGGGTCAAATTGGGCGGATCATGACCCAACCAAATCTTAGCTCATTTGAACTCGAAGTAAATTTTGGCGGATTATACTGACTCAACTCAATTTTTATTTGAACCCATTTTAATATTTTTAATTATAATCCAATCCGTCTATTTAAAACCCCTCGATACTACTGATTTTCTCAATCCAATAATTCTTTTGTGGGGGTCATTAGTTTTATCAAATCTGCAAGTTTTTAATTTTTAATTTATTTTTTTGTGGTGGGAAGAAAAGATGACATGACATGATATTATTAATTTCTTTTTCTACTTTTGGTATGATTTATGTATCCCTATATAGTCACTCCATTATTGGTACCATCATAGACATGATAGAATGAATGAGAAGTCTTAATTTTGTTGAGCTGTGTAGATTGAAGGGTGATAATTAATTCATTAATAAAATTATACAGTGAATATAATTATTAAGAAAATTATTATTGATATTATTTAAAGGAAATAATCTGTCACGCCCCGGGAGGGTACCCTTGGCGTGGCCAGCACTCAGAGGCTATTGCTAGTCCCCGAACGAACCACTTGGCCTCATCATCACCTCATACTCAACAGTGGAAGAAACATCCTCAAGGAAAAGACTTTAATATAATTAAAGTAATCAAGTCTTTATATAAAATGTTAATTTCCAACAAAGAATAGTTGAAAAAAACAATACATCACATCCTCTACTCAGTTGAAGCCTCTAACTCAAACATCTAGATGGTACCATGACAGGCCATGGTTATCCAACTCAAGGAAAATAAAGTACAACTCAAGCTAGATGATAATAATATGAAAATCCTCCGAAAACAAGGAGGTCTCACCGATCAGTTGAATGCGAATAGATCCTCAACGAAGTGTCTGTCGATAATCTCTAATACCTGCCTCTGCATCATAAAACGATGCAGTCCCAGAAGGGGACATCAGTACTTGGAATGTATTGGTATGTAAAATAGCTGAGTGAAACAGGAACAAGTAGAATAATATAGGAATAACATCCTCAACATCATACTCCATCAGAATGTCAAATGTCTATCTAAAGAAAGAATAAAGAGTAGACAAATGACCCATCAATATTTCATCAATGCATCATCAATACATCATACTCACCTCAAGGAAACTCAACTCAACTCAACTCGACTCGACTCAACTCAACTCAACTCAACTCAAGGAACATCAACATCAACTCAACTCAGGGAACATCGACATTAACTCAACTCAGGAAACTCGACTCAAAACATCACATCAACGTCAACATCAGAGTTCTATTAAAATGGAACCTAACTGGGAGTTTCTCTAACCGACAACCATCACCTATGAGCCAGTGATGATACAACGAAGCGATGTCGTTGCCACATTCATCCAATACCCTGCCCGGGGTAAAGGACATAACCTCAGTAGATCCACAAGAAAAACCTCAGTCCTCATTTGGGACAAGATAGGAGCCATCCGCATTGCAGTTCAATCCTCTCTTCCTACGCAGGCCACGTAGTTAATGAGTTCAAGTGGGACTCACTCTTACCCATTTCGGTGCTCAATACTCCTCCCAGAACTCGACATGCTCATAAAACATCAACCTCATCAGTCCCATAGGGACATAATACCTCATCATCAGTCACATAAGGACATGATATAATACCTCAACATCAACAACGGTCCAAGAGGGACATAGTATAAAATCTCAACATCAACATTTGTCCTAGAGGGACGTAGTATAAAACCTCAACATCAACATCTGTCCCGTAGGGACATAGTATAAAACCTCAACATCAACATCTGTCCCGTAAGGACATAGTACCTCACCTCATAACATCAACATCAACATCATGGACTCAAGATACTCTTTTAGAAATTAAATTTCCAATTATAAGACATCATAAAACATCATTCTCATCAACATCATCATCAAGACTCTCATCAAATGTGAAACACAATCACAACATCACAATATCATCATCGTCAAGGCTCTAGACTCATCCCCTAAGTTCATTATACATGCTTTTCAAATAATCATGTAAGGTTATGCAAAATCTCATGAAAAATGTTAGCTTCAAGAAAACAAATAGTATGATGATCATCAGCATAGAAAACATGTAATTTCAAATCAATTTTTCAATGAAAAACTCTCAAGTATTCATGCACACATACTCTTCAACCATCAACTCATCTTTGACCTCTACGGGGCACATGAGAGAACAATCTCATGCTTTTAGTTTAGCCTTACATACTTGAAAATTTGATATTACAAATCAAAATTTGATGAATACTCGTTTCTTGGAGAAAATCCTCGATCTTGGTAGTTCTTTTAGAAAGGAAGAACTTGGAAAGACATCGTTTGGAGAGCTCTTTTTGATTCTTGAATTCTTGACTTAGAATCTTTAGAGTTCTTGATGAAGAACCCTAATTCATGGAAAGAAGAATCAAGGACTCCTTTCTTGAGATTCTTGAATTCGCTTTCTTGAAACCCTAAGTTACAATTTAAGATTCTATTAGGGATTTCATGAATAGATAAAGAAATTAGCTTAAAACTTATGAAGAATAACTCACCTTGATGAAGAATCTTGAAAGTTAATCCTAACTTGATGACTTTCTTGATGATTCTTGAGCGTTTTATGTTTAGTAGTGAAAGAGAGGGTTTTGACTCATAAAACTGACGTATTATGCGTTTTGGGACCTTAAATAGACCCCCAAAGGATTTAGGATAAAAGTATCCTCAAAATAAAATAAAGGAACGTCGGTTAGCTTATCCAGAAAGGGTTCGCGATAGGTCCGCGTCGCGGAGCCGTCGCGGACCTTCGAACAGCTCTGCAAGTCTTCAGTAAAATGGTCATAACTTTCTACTCCGAACTCTGTTTAACGCGAAATAAGATTCGTTGGAAAGCTAACTCAAAGATCTTTAATTTGATATATTATGGATCACCTAACTCATTATACTTTAGGAGATATGGTTATTTGAAGTTGACCCTTCTATCAACTCATACGAAAACTTAGTCGGTAGAAATTCTTTGGACTTGATTTGATGTAAAAGATCTTTTATAACTCTAAATCACATCTAATATACTTTAAATACTTATAAATTGATCCTATCATATGAATGATGACTCAATCTTAGTAAAGAAAAGATTGAAGTGTTACATTATCTCCCCCTTGGGATCATTCGTCCTCGAATGATGAGTAAAGGTATACATCAAGGCACGAATAGAAATCAGAACTCTTCTTAAAGCTCAATCAATCAATCAAACTCTCGACTCCTCATCAGTCTTAAACCATCTCCATTCAGACTCAGGAATGGATACATTAACTTAAATAGACAACTCAATTTAAATCAAGAGTAAGGAAATTACATCTTACATTCTCTTCATCAAAAACGAATGGAACATCAAAACTCAATCAATTTGAATCATTTAGACACCGCGTCAATCAGTCTTTTGAACTCAAGAAGGAAGCCATCAACTCAAATCGAGAATAAGACCATCGTATAAACAAGACTCTGAGGACACTCTCATGCTCAAGTCCCCACCTCAATTGTGCTCCTTTTCATGGAGCTTTACCCCATCAATTCAAACTCATAGCTCTTATTCAAACCTCCACCTAACCCCCTCTTCTTCTTCCATTCAAGCCTATCACCCTAACCACTTTAACGGTGTCTTAGAATTTTTTTTTCAAGCCTTCTTGTCACTTCTACCTCCACCATTAAATGAGCTCTCACTCAAAGTTACATCAACATACTCTTACCTATCTATTGCGCATCATACGATCTCATCTCTTTCCTCCTCCCTATCTCTATCCTTACATGACTTAAGTTTAACACCAATATCACAATAAGGATACATTCACTCCTTCTCATTTACCCTCACTCTCAGTCTGCTATTATCAACATCACTATTTGGACGTGGAGGAACTCATCATCTCCCCTTTTGACGAAACCTCAAAACTACTACCTCTCCATGCAAAATAAGAACGATTATACCTCAAAAGATTGATACTCCACATCATACCATCAACAATGGCATAACAAGCCGAAGGTCAGTGCACACGTAAGGTGACATCAGAATCAAGAACTCTCATTCCGTAATAACCTGTACTCAGAGAATACTACTCGTCCTCATCACTCTAATACACTCACATACTAGCATCCACACATTTAAGCCTACCATAGCAGCTTACACCCTCGATTGCATGAACTCTTACCTCGGGAGATACTAATATGGTTTTACCTATCTGTTAGACTCCTCACAATTTCTCTAACTCCTCCTCCTCATCTATAACCTTAGAAAGGAAATGACATCACATCATCATCAGAATTAAGAACTCTCATTATCTCTTGAATTCTTCCATCTTAAGCTCTTCTCCTCTTCTTTCAAGCTCTAGTCTTATTCAATTGTTAGAAAAGGACTTAGAATGGGGTCTTAGACCATTTTCATGTTAAAACAACTTATATTAGTCATATAGGGTGTTTATAAGGTTTTAGGAATGGACCAGAATGCCCCTCAATAATTTTAGAAATTTTCAGCCTCAAAGTGACTCAGTCCGCGACGCGGACTGGTCGCTAACAGTACATTTTCTGAAAAAAAATTCTGAACGAGTTTTCTCAATCCCGTCGAAAAGTTTTGAAAAAAACGCAAGTCCCTTTCCACGATAGGTCCGCGACGCGGCTCTGTCGCGAACCTTCACTGTTTTTTGTTTCGGAACGAAAAATTATCTTTTCACTCGGTCGCTCTAAAAATCGACCGAAGCCCTTCCCCCGCTCAAATTTTTGTGTTGATCACAAATCCGGCTCGGATTTGCCATCCGAGCATCGGAAGACGTGTTATGCTCACATCACTCCTCTAGGGGTACTTTGGTAATTTTACCGGGCCTTACATCAACTCTTCCTTAGCTCTCAAGGTTATTACTCTTAGTTTGTAAGTCAATTTCCTCTACTAGGCTATAAGCATATACCTCCACATGGTCAAGGAATCACTATCCACAAGAATATCTAAACTCTTCTGTTATGCTATAGCCGCATACATATAACTAGCCACTCAGACTCTTTTCAACTCTATCACTCTTAGCTTCTTCCAGCCTCTATGAAAATCTCTCTATATTTTCTATCCTTGTGGTGTACATAGCCACTTCCCATAACTCTCACAATTTGACCTCTTCTTATCTATCTAACCTCATAACTCGATGAGTCTCATGGACTCTCAATTAAAAATCATAAGCCTAATTTAGATCTATCATATTGAAAGCACTCTTTTTCTCTTATTCAACATCTACACTTCACCCCCAATAGTATGAATACTATAACACATCAACATAACTTCCTTCTAGTTTGAGCATGCTCTACCACATTCTAACAACAACTCTCCCTCTATACCTCATCATGAAAATCACAGGGTACTTACGACTCTTTCACCAAACTTATGGCAATCGACTCACCACCTCATTACTTACATAATAAATATGTAACTCTAACTAAGAGTCTCAATTAGCCATCACTCTTGTTATCTCGTCCCTTTCTTTCCACCATTATCCTTCTAGCTCTGGGATAATTCGATTCTACTCAAGGTTTATAAGACCTCACATCTCACCCTTAAGTGGTAACATCAAACTCTTTAGAGACATAAGTTTCTCTCTCATGGGTCACCTCGGAAGATAGTTTTGAAAAACAAATGGGTCTAGGTACATCTAGAGATAACTCAAATGCACGATTCATATGATTAATAGTGCACTCTTCCTAGTCAATCAACTTCGTATCTCAGTCGTCTTCTCTTAAGCCTAGACAGTCTCTCTACCATTCCGATTGCTTTATCTCAAAGGATCTCATATGTAAGAGTTCGAAAATTACTGTCTCTATCACCTCATGGATGAGGCATAGTCGAACGGCTTAGAGCAACGCACGAATCATCGTAGATTTCTTAGGAAAAAGCTCTATCGCACGATTCAGAATCTGAAAGAAGGGAAACTTATCCTAATGTCTTATAGCCTCCGTATTATGGATGTGGCGCGCTTCACACCAATAATAAGGACTCTACTAGACATGGCTTCATAGACTCCCTAGGACTCTTAAACTTTGTGCTCTGATACTAAGTTTGTTACGCACCGGAAGGGTACACTTGGCGTGGCCGGCACTCAGAGGCTATTACTAGTCCCCGAGCGAACCACTTGGCCTCATCATCACCTCATACTCAACAGTGGAAGAAACATCCTCAAGGAAAAGACTTTAATATAATTAAAGTAATCAAGTCTTTATATAAAATGTTAATTTCCAACAAAGAATAGTTGAAATAAATAATACATCACATCCTGCTACTCAGTGTCTATGAAACCTCTAACTCAAACATCTAGATGGTACCATGACAGGCCATGGTTATCCAACTCAAGAAAAATAAAGTACAACTCAAGCTAGATGGTAATAATATGGAAATCCTCCGAAAACAAGGAGGTCTCAGCGATCAGCTGAATGCGAATAGATCCTCAACGAAGCGCCTGTCGATGATCTCTAATACCTGCCTCTGCATCATAAAACGATGCAGTCCCAGAAGGGGACATCAGTACTTGAAATGTACTGGTATGTAAAATAGCTGAGTGAAACAGAAACAAGTAGAATAATATAGGAATAACATCACTCAACATCATACTCCATCAGAATGTCAAATGTCTATCTAAAGAAAGAATAAAGAGTAGACAAATGACCCATCAATATTTCATCAATGCATCATTAATACATCATACTCACCTCAAGGAAACTAAACTCAACTCGACTCGACTCGACTCAACTCAACTCAACTCAACTCGAGGAACATCAAACATCAACTCAGCTCAGGGAACATCGACATCAACTCAACTCAGGAAACTCGACTCAAAACATCACATCAACGTCAACATCAGAGTTCTATCAAAATGGAACCTAACTGGGAGTTTCTCTAACCGACAACCATCACCTATGAGCCAATGATGATACAACGAAGTGATGTTGTTGCCACATCCATCCAATACCCTGCCCGGGGTAAAGGACATAACCTCAGTAGATCCATAAGAAAACCCTCAGTCCTCATTTGGGACAAGATAGGAGCCATCCGCATTGCGGTTCAATCCTCTCTTCCTACGCGGGCCACGTAGTTAATGGGTTCAAGTGGAACTCACTCTTACCCATTTCAGTGCTCAATACTCCTCCCAGAACTCGACATGCTCATAAAACATCAACCTCATCAGTCTCATAGGGACATAATACCTCATCATCAGTCACATAAGGACATGATATAATACCTCAACATCAACATAGGTCCCAGAGGGACATAGTATAAAACCTCAACATCAACATCAACATCTGTCCCAGAGGGACATAGTATAAAACCTCAACATCAACATCTGTCCCGTAGGGACATAGTATAAAACCTCAACATCAACATCTGTCCCATAGGGACATAGTACCTCACCTTATAACATCAACATCAACATCATGGACTCAAGATACTCTTTTAGAAATTAAACTTCCAATTTTAAGGCATCATAAAACATCATTCTCATCAACATCATCATCAAGACTCTCATCAAATGTGAAACACAATCACAACATCACAACATCATCATCGTCAAGGCTCTAGACTCATCCGCTAAGTTCATTATACATGCTTTTCAAATAATCATGTAAGGTTATGCAAAATCTCATGAAAAATGTTAGCTTCAAGAAAACAAATAGTATGATGATCATCAACATAGAAAATATGTAATTTCAAATCACTTTTTCAATGAAAAACTCTCAAGTATTCATGCACACATACTTTTCAACCATCAACTCATCTTTGACCTCTATGGGGCACATGAGAGAACAATCTCATGCTTTTAGTTTAGCCTTACATACCTGAAAATTTGATATTACAAATCAAAATTTGATGAATACTCATTTCTTGGAGAAAATCCTCGATCTTGGTAGTTCTTTTGGAAAGGAAGAACTTGGAAAGACATCGTTTGGAGAGCTCTTTTTGATTCCTGAATTCTTGACTTAGAATCTTTAAAGTTATTGATGAAGAACCCTAATTCATGGAAAGAAGAATCAAGGAATCATTTCTTGGGATTCTTGAATTCGCTTTCTTGAAACCCTAAGTTACAATTTAAGATTCTATTAGGGATTTCATGAATAGATAGAGAAATTAGCTTAAAGCTTATGAAGAATAACTCACCTTGATGAAGAATCTTGAAAGTTAATCCTAACTTGATGACTTTCTTGATGATTCTTGAGCGTTTTATGTTTAGGAGTGAAAGAGAGGGTTTTGACTCATGAAACTGACGTATTATGCATTTTGGGACCTTAAATAGACCCCCAAAGGCTTTAGGATAAAAGTACCAATAACAACAACAACATACCCAGTAAAATCCCACAAGTATGGTCTAGGGAGGATAAGATGTACGCAGACCTTACCACTACCACTTAGGTAGAAAGGCTGTTTCCTGTGAACCCTCGTCCAAAAACCCATTAGCAGAATAAGCTAGATATGATAAACAGGCAAGAAAGAGATGAACACATGATAATACGTAGATACAGGATAGTTAACATATAAATGCAGATAAATAACATATAAAAGGCAGACAATTAACCATTCCTTCCTATCTACCCTATTAGCCTGCTACTCTAATTCTCGACCTCCATCCCTTTCTATCTAAGGTCATGTCCTTGGTGAGATCGAGTTTCATCATATCATGTCTAATCACCTCCCTCCAATACTTCTTTGGTCTACCCCTATCCCTCCGTGTAGCTCCCAAATCTAGCCTCTCACACCTCCTAACAGGGGCATCGATACTCCTTCTCTGCACATGTCCGAACCATCACAGTCTCGCTTCTCTTATCTTGTCGGCTATAGGGGCCACCTCTAGCTTCTCCCGAATGACCTCGTTCCTAATCTTATCACTCCTGGTGTGACCACACATCCATCTTAACATCCTCATTTCTGCGACCTGCATCTTCTGAACATGTACATTCTTTATTGGTCAACACTCCACCCCATACAACAAAGATGGTCTAACCACCATTCTGTAGAACTTACCTTTGAGTTTAGGTGGTATCTTCTTATCAAACAATACTCCAGAGGCCAACCTCCATTTTGTCCAAGCCGCCCCAATACGATGTGTGACATCATTGTCGATATCCCCAAGAACTATGGACGATGGACCCCAGATACTTAAAGCTTTCCTTCTTGGGGATAGGGTGAGCCGCAAGTCTCACATCAATGTCTGCTTCATCCCTCGCGATACTGAATTTGCACTCCAAGTATTCTGTTTTGGTCCTGCTCAGTTTGAATCCTTTGGTCTCCAAAGCGTGTCTCCAAACCTCCAACATTTCATTAACTTTGGTCTGGGTCTCATCAATCAGTACTATTTCATCTGCAAACATCATACACCATGGGACTTCCTCCTGGATAGATCGCGTCAGCTCGTCCATCACCAAGGCAAATAAAAAAGCGCTCAGCACAGATCCTTGGTGAAGTCCCATCTGAACAGGAAAATATTCAGAGTCTCCTCCCACCGTTCTTACCCGAGTTTTGGCCTCGTCGTACATATCCTTTATCACTCTAATATATGCCATCGGGATGCCTTTCATCTCCAAACACCTCCATAGGACATCCCTCGGGACTTTATCATAGGCCTTCTCAAGATCAATGAACACCATATGAAGGTCTTTCTTACTTTCCCTGTATTTCTCCACTAATCTCCGAACAAGGTGGATCGCATCAGTAGTCGACCGTCCTGGCATGAATCCAAACTGGTTTTCTGAAATAGAAACTACTTTTCTCACCCTCATCTCCACCATTCTCTCCCATGCCTTCATAGTATGACTCAACAACTTGATACCCCTGTAATTATTACAGTTTTGGATATCACCCTTGTTTTTATACAGTGGAACCATTGTACTCCTCCTCCATTCATCCGGCATCTTGGCCGTCTTCATGATAGTATTGAACAGTCTAGTCAGCCACTCTATGCCATCCTTGACCATGTTCTTCCAAAAATCTATCGGAATCTCATCCGGTCCGAGCGCCCTCCCCCTCTTCATCCTACTAATAGCCCTTCTAACCTCCTCAACCTTGAACCGCCTGCAATAACCGAAATCTCGGTGACTTTCAGAATGTGCCAACTTTCGCAGATCAATATCACTATCTCCTTTTTCGTTTAAAAGTTTATGAAAGTAAGCTTGCCACCTTTGTTTAATAGCAGTCACATCCACTAGCACCTCACCCTCCTCATCCTTGATGCACTTCACTTGATCCAAGTCGCGAGCTTTCCTTTCTCTCTCTTTAGCAAGCCTGTACATTTGCTTGTCCGCGCCTTTATCACTTAGCTCTTCATATAGGCGCTCAAACGCTGCTGTCTTAGCACTCGACACCGCCATCTTTGCTTCTGACTTAGCTGTCTTATAAATCTCCTTAAGCCTTAGTTTTTCATCCTCATCCCTACATTCCAACCACTTAGTATAGGCCCCCTTCTTAGCTTTTACTTTGTCTTGAACTTCTTCATTCCACCACCAATCACCTCGACGTCCCCCGAAGGTTCCCCTCGAAACCCCTAGTACCTCAGAAGCTACCTTTCTAATGCACCCAGCAGTATTGTCCCACATATTATTCACATCTCCACCACTACTCCAAGCCTCTAAGATTCTCAGTTTTTCTTCCATCTCATGGGAGAGGGCAGGCGTCAGGCCCCCCCCATCTAATCCTCGGTTGGGCATAGACAATCTTCCTCTTCTTTTCTCTCTTAATCTCTAAGTCCATCACTAGAATCCTATGTTGAGTGGAAATACACTCACTCGGAATAACTTTGCAATTCTTACAAAGGCTTCTATCACCTTTCCGTAGAAGTAGATAATCAATTTGAGTTTTAGCTACCGCACTCTGAAAGGTCATCAAGTGACTTTCCCTCTTCTGGAAACATGAGTTTGCAATAACTAACTCAAATGCTTTAGCAAAATCCAAGAGAGACGTCCCCCCTCCATTCCTTTCCCCAAAACCAAAGCCTCCATGGACATCTTCAAACCCACTACTGGTAGCCCCAATATGTCCATTAAAGTCTCCCCCAATGAAAAGCTTTTCCGTCACTGGTATGCCCCTCACCACCTCATCCAATTCTTCCCAAAAGAGCCTCTTGACTTCCTCATCTAAACCCGCTTGAGGCGCATAGGCACTAACTATACTCACTACGTGCTTACCCGCCACCAGTTTAATAGACATCATCATATCGTTAAACCTCCTAACCTCCACCACATATTCCCTAAGGTCCTCATCTACTAGTATACCTACACCATTTTTGTCCCTAGAACCCCCCGAATACCATAGCTTGAACCCTTCTACATCCCGAGCTTTAGACCTTACCCATCTAGTCTCCTGAACACACGCTATATTAATTTGTCTCCTTTTAAGACACTTTACTAGCTCTATGGATTTCCCTGTAAGTGCACCTATATTCCACGATCCTACCACCCTAACCTATTACCCCCGACCCCAACCAACGACATGACCCTATTCCACCATCAGATCCGTACGCCACCAACTACTAATTACTCTCACTAACCGCTTACAATTAGTCAGATAAGCAAACTCCAGTAAAATATCAAACTAATACAACAACAGTGCTAAAAATCAACACTGAACAAGTATGAGATATACTAATATCAAACTAATCATGAATTTGCAAGAAAGGAAATATTATCAGAGACTGATCAGTAGAAAAGGAAAGGAAAAGGACTCACAAAAAGAGATAGTGTAGCCAAGAAGTAAAGAATAAGTAGGAATGATAGAACCTAGGTTGATTTTCGCCGGAAATGGTCGCCGGATTTCTACCTTTGGCCGGAAACTGTATGCCGGAGTCGCCGGAATTTGACTGATGTTGATCGGAAACTCTTGTATCCGGAGTTTCGCCGCCTGAATCTGAAATGCCGATCTGAAAGGGTGATCACCGGAAATCTACGACCACAACTTGGTGAACTCAAGAATCTCAACCCAAAAAAATATAGCGGTTAGGATAAAAGTACCCTCAAAATAAAATAAAGGAACGTCGGTTAGCTTATCCAGAAAGGGTTCGCGATAGGTCCGCGTCGCGGAGCCGTCGTGGACCTTCGGATAGCTCTGCATGTCTCCAGTAAAATGGTCATAACTTTCTACTCCGAACTCTGTTTAACGCGAAATAAGATGCGTTGGAAAGCTAACTCAAAGATCTTTAATTTGATATATTATGGGTCACCTAACTCGTTATACTTTAGGAGATATGGTCATTTGAAGTTGACCCTTCTATCAACTCATACGAAAACTTAGTCGGTAGAAATTCTTTGGACTTGATTTGATGTAAAAGATCTTTTATAACTCTAAATCACATCTAGTATACTTTAAATACTTATAAATTGATCCTATCATATGAAGGATGACTCAATCTTAGTAAAAAAAAAAGTTGGGGTGTTACATAATCATCCTTTTCGTTTATTTTTAGTTGTTAAATTTTGATTTGGTATAATTATTAAGAAAATAATTATTGGTATAGTAAGTTTACTATTTTATCCCTATTAATTGATATGATCCACTCACTATATTTTTCATAGTCATTGACTTAATGACAATAAATTGAGGGTAAAATTGAAAAATTCATCCTACTTTGAGTTGTCAAAAGTGACAAGCAAATGAAAAAATATATTAGAAAAATTTTTATGACTAGAAGTGAACGGAGGGAGTATATATTTGAAGAATCTCATCAAACACTTAGTTTGTAGGATCATTCAATATTATTTCACTCACATGTTTATGAATCACAAACTACACCTAAATAGCCACAGTCTATAATTGTGTGCCTGTTACATATCAGAAGAAACCTTTTCTAGAATCTTCACGGGAACCTTTCAGGAATTGAGAGAAGAAGAAGAGAAGGAAACAAAAAATCTTTTTTTTTTTTCGTACACTTCTGTTTTGAAAGAAGAATTTTTTACAATTATAAAAGGATGCAACTATTCAGAAACATCCTGAATAATTGTGTCACTTTTTTTTTAATATTAAATATAAATTAAATGTATAACAAATATATATATTTATTTATTATTTAATTAATTTGGTTGATCCACATAGGTGACCCAAATTTAATATAATTCCTTCAATATTGAATTTTGAATATTCTTAACAAAATTGTGCTTTGATATGACTTACTTTCATTAAAGAAATGTATAATGCAATTCGAGGTTGAATCATGATTCCACAATAGAAATTTCCGTAAACACTATAAAAGCAAGTCGCGAAGTGTTGGACTTTGACATCATTAACCAGAAAACTTGAATTCTAGTCCAAGAAATTCGAAAATCTCTTGATAAAGAACATTTCTTCTTCCTAAAATCTTATAAGACACGGATTTAAATTAAACAATCAACAAATTCCAACAAATAACATATGTTCTAAAAAAATAAAACTTAATTATTTTGTGTTATAAAGTACTCCCTCTGTTTAAAAAAGAATAACATTCTACTTTTTATTTTAGTTTGTTTAAAAAAGAATGACCTCTTTCCTTTTATGGCAACATTTTAATTTTAATTGTCTATGCGACATGTTTAAGGCCACAAGATTAAAAGACATTTTAATACATTTGACATAACTTAATTTACAACCACAAAATAATTTATTTTTTTTTAAATTTTGTGTCAAATCAAATTACGCCATTTTTTTTTTTAAACAGAGGGAGTATATAATAAGGTCCACAGGGAAAAAACATGTACCCAACAAAGTAGCTAGCATATAAGCCCTCTCTGGACCACTCAAATAAATGTTAGAATGTCTCTATGTCTTATACAATATTTCCAAAAAATTCCATGTTATCAATTTATCTAAAGTTGAGTCACAGTTTTGTCCTGACATAAAAAGTGTCTTTTTTTCAAACTATTTATGAGTATTGAGATTCTTTACAGTATAATAATAATATAGTCGGTATAATTTATAAGTGAGATTCAAAAAAATATGTGTATGCTACCTTACGTTGTCAAGATTGAAAGTTTATTTTCGATAAACTGAGAATTAGAGTAAAATTCTTTATACTACTAAAAATGAAAAACTATTAAAAGAGATTCCATGTGAAGGACTAGCAAAAAAAATTAGAAAAATGTTAGATGAATTACCTTTTTACTTTTTAATTAAACAATATATCTTGTTGGTAGGTTTTTAATTATTAGTTCAATGATTATGATATAATCATTAAGCTCCGAATGATATAGAAGATAATCAAATTGTAGTTTGTAAATATGGTAATCAGTGAGAGATCAACAAATGATTTTAATCAAGTCTCATCAACATTGATTGTCTCATAAAATCATTTGTTTTTTTTATTCTCACGTCATTCAATAAAAAATCAATTTTATGAAATAATAATAATTAGTTAAGTGATCATGTGAGGAATCAAGAAGCACTTATATATAGTCTAATTAGTTTATAAGTTTAACCAAATACCACTTAGTCACTATTACAATAAATGTGAAAATTATTCTTTTTAGACCAATTAAGAGATTTTGTAGCAATAATAACACACGTTCGAGAAATACACTTGTCACTTCCTAAGTTCAACGAGCAAGTGGGATGTCCACCACCAATCGAGCTTCACTTGAGAAAGATTTAAAGTTTAAGAATTCTTAGTTATTGAATTTATAATTAAATATGGTGAGTGAAAATAACATAACAAGAAGATATATATAAAGCCTAATTAAATGGAGATATATTTGAGGTGACAAAAGCTAGAGAATCAAGTGAAAGATCTCAATATATAGGCCCAACAAGATAAAGTATTTCCCAATTTCACTTTTTTCTAGAAAATATTTTTTTTAATTTTTCATGTTTGATTAATCATAATATTTTTTTTAAAAAAAACATTCGAATTAAAAAAATGACTTAGCGAATGAAATTTTATCTGAGTTGGTCGATGTTCAATCTAAATGTATATATTTAGTCATTATTTATCTTATTTTAATACTTATATCTTCTTATGGAGTATTATTTATTAGTTAATCTCTTTCGGCTCGATCCATTTCAATTCATTAAAAATTGGGTTGATATATCATTCAAATTGATTCTAGAAAAATCTTATCAAAATATTTTTAATTTTTTTTTATTCGACATGTTATATATACACATAATAAAGAAAAATAATTTTATTATGTATTAAATATTATCAAAGAATAAATAAAACAATCAAAACTTAGTAAGATTGGATTATATTGAGTCTTGACCCATTCTATAATCCATTACCCAATCCATTTTAGCCCAAGCAAATTTGAGTTGGGTATGTTGGGTCTAGATCCATTAATCGTTGGGAAACTTACATAGATATACAAGATTAAGAAAATATTTATCATTTATAACAATTATAATTTACTTTTGCTGAACACTTATAGTACAATTTAGTTTCATATTACAGAGAACTATTTATAAAACATTTCTAATTCAAGTTTCATTGATGGATAATACATTTATCACACACTTTAATACATTTATAATACATTGAGTCAATTTCACCAAACAAGCATAATATATTTTAAAACACTTATAATGCATCTATATTGCATACATAATTCACTTTTAATACAAGCGCAAATTTATCATAATATTGTTATATATTGCTATAAATAATAATAAATAAAAAGTATCGCTAAAATCAATAATTATTTATTAAAAAGGACCCGCCTAAATGATGCCTTCAAATTTGAGCCAAACCAATTTCTTTTTAGCTGGGGTTATGTGTGACGATCCTCCCTTTGCCGGTCTTGGGGCTCACCCCCTCACGACGTCACTCAAACTCACTCACATACTCAGGTATTGTTTAGCCAGAGTACAACTAGTTCAATCCACCTTCACGCTGTAGCGCTTTGTAGGATTCAAAGTCGGAACCTCAGGCCCTTTACATCCTCTCAAGGAGGATCGCCTTTCACCAATTGACCTGAGTATGTGAGTGAGTCTGAGTGACGCCGTGAGGGGGTGAGTCCCAAGACCGGCAGAGGGAGGATCGTCACATTATGATTCTTTCATGATTGTTTATTTTAATTAATTAGTTTATCGTATTTAGTTCTTTATTTATACCAAACTTAATTATTTTATTTTTTGCCAACTATTGAATACTATCTACGAATCTTGAATTGAATTCGAAAGTGAGAATTCAAGATTAATAGAAGTAAATAGAGCAATTTGTAACCCTGGCGCCAGGAACAACTTCACGGTTAGAACTTGACGCTTAGTATTTCTTCATCCTGAATCAAGGATCGTGTATTCGAATTCTGAATGTGAAATCATTTTTGTTAAAGAACGTTTTACATATGATATGGATTTTTTAATATGAGTAATTCAAATTTAATCGAACTTCATTCATATAAATATCCAACATCATATTAAAAAAAAAATCATGGGGATGTGGATAGGTTCATGTTTCATGCTTTGAGGACCTCTAAATTTTTTTTTGTATATTCAAGTTTAATTTGTCATTGCTATGGTGCTTCTTGGAAACATCAGTACAGTAGGATGAGGTCAAAATTGTACCAATAAAAACTTCCAATTTAAAGAATGATAAGCACATGTAAATATTCTAGACACAGGACCTGATTTTTTTTTTATTTTTTATCCGATGTTCAATATTTACTTTAAAATATTTTTTTAAAAATAGATTAAAAGTTAATAATTTATAGGTTCCTATGACAATCTTAAAGTAATATACAACTCTCATTTGATCAAAAAATGATAAACACATATAAGTATTATATTCTGTTCATAAGACATGATTTCCTTTTGCAATTCGCTATTCGAGGTCTAATATTTACTTTATAACTTTCAATAAAAGTGAATTCAGAATTTATAATTTATAGTTTTCTATGGCAATTTAAAATGATATATAATTTTCGATTGATCAAAGAATAATAAACACATGTAGGTAATATATTCTAGTCACAAGATATGATTTCCTTTTTCTATTCGCTAATCGAGGTCTAATATTTGCTTTGTAACTTTCAATAAAAGCAAATTCAAAATTTATAATTTATAATTTTCTACGACAACTTAAAATGATATACCATTCTCGATTGATCAAAGAATGATAATCATATATAAATATTCTAGTCACAAGATCTGTTTTTATGGTAAAAAATTTCTATCCAATATCTAATATTCACTTTCATTTGTGAAACTTTTTTAAGAGACGGACTCATAATTTATAGTTTATAAGTTGTTATAACGATGTTAAAATAACATAGGACTATCAACTGATGAAAGAATGATAAGCACATGTATATATTCTAGTCGGAAGATGTGAATTTCTGTTTCGATTTTTTATTCAATGTCCAATATTTATGAGCTTCCAATGGAGATGAACTTAGGATTTAATTATTTTTTTTATTTTTTTTAATTTATGTCCATTTTAATTTATTTTATTTTTTTAATACGTTTAAAAAATAACATTTTTCCTTTTTTAATAATTTTTTATTTTAAACTTTTCACATGATATGTTTAATACTATTAGATTAAAAGACATTTTGATATATTTTACATACTTTTAATTTAAGATCATAAATTTTAAAATCTTTTTTAATTTTTTAACTTAATATACATTAAAACCAAACAATCAGATTGAAACGACGAAAATAATAGATTTGAAACAACTTTTTGGAAAATTTTGTTGTTGCTATCTTGTCATGTCTCAACATTTCAGGAAAAAACCTAAATTATTAGAATTTGATAGCACCATATTTTCTTAATTAAGCATGTTAAACATGCAATTATTATAAGTAGCTAAAGGTTTTGACAGATTCCAAAAAAATGCAAAACAAAAGATCTTTTTCTCGTCGTCGAGTATCTGCTATTTTACACTAATTTATATATATTATTAAAAAAGAAGGAAAAAAATCGACCACTTGTTTTTCTAGGATATCTACTAAAATCAATCAAAAATCATTTTATTTTATATCAAAAATTGATCAACGTTGTTTGATTTTATCAATCGCACTCGATTAATTTCTTCTAAAAAAATTTGTTATTAGTTTGAAAAATTAGTATCCAAATTTGATCAATTTTTCAAATTACATAATTATAAAATGTCCATCAAAAAAATTTGAGCCCCCCCTCGTGGAGTAGATACTTTTTTAGTTTCTATCATTAAATCATTGGTGCTTTTTAATTTTATCGAATTCTACCAAATACTATTTTTTTCAAAATAAAATAATGACGTGTAACATTTAGATAAAATTGAGGGGGGGGGGGGGGGGATCTAAAATTTAAATTCAAATTTTATATAATTTTTCAAGGATTTCAATAACCACTAATCGACATGAAAAATCATTTTAAAGCAAACTTGTTTATTCCTTTTTCTTTACCAATCTCCTTCCTTCTTTGTTGTTTAGCTAGATAGGCAAAGGTTTACCTTTATTTATTCATCTACACAAGGGGACCATATCATAATTTTTATTTTTTTATTTGAAAATGTAACGAAAAGGGTTATTGAGTTGATTGTGAAGAAATTATTCAGGATAAGTATTTGGATAAGAAAGCTATCGAGGAGAATGTGGTCGAGGAGATAACTCAGTTTCCAAAGAGAATGATTTGGATTTTTTGTAAACGTGACAAATAAGGGTTGTCGAGTTGATTGTGTAGATGATCTTCTAAATGGAAATTTCAAATTTGAAATTTTTGTTTTTTTTCTTTTTTGTGGTTGCATTTGTCGCACAGGTTTCAGAGGCGGAGCTATGTAGCATTAAGGGGGTTCATGTGGACTCCTTTTATGTATGGTTAAAATGATTTTTTATGTATACATAGTGCTGGCGAAATGAACCCATATTTTGTAACCCACCCATATTTTAATCGGTTGGGTGAGTGACTTTTTAGATGGGTCTAATATGGGTTCAAACCCATATTCAATCCATAAAAATATGGGTATTCACAGGTAAAAATATGAGTAAACTATGATTAGCCAAATGAATTAAACTTTCAACATTTATTCACTCAAAATTTATTGTGTTTTCTAATTTTTTTTTTTATGTTGCATCGTTTTAAATATTTTGAATTATATTTTCCAAATAAACTTATTTTCTTTAAATTTTTTTTAAAAAAATACCTCTAAAAAATAGATTTTTTTTCTTTTCAAAACTCTCCTTTAACATCAAATTATTATTTTTTTTTCTTACCCCACCCTACACTCCGACCCCTCCACCAACCCCCACTCCCACCCCCTCCCTCAAAGAATTTTTTTTTTTTAAAAAAAAAAAATCATTTAAAAAAATTAAAATTTTTTACTCTATCTTTGCCCCGCTCCTACACCCAAGCAGGCCCCCATCCCCCTTACTCCGAAACCCACCAACACACCCACAAAAAAAAATCAACTTGTAATATTTTCAAATCTTTTAAACGCCCCACCCCACCCCACCCCACTACGCACTCCCCCTACCAAGCTCCTCTCTCCCTCCCCCGCTTGCCCCCCCACCCCCAAGGTAAAAAAATAATAATTCAAAATTTTATATCAAAAAAAAAAATTAAATTCTAAAAAACTTATTTTTGTTCCACCCCTATCCTCGATCCCCTCTCAATTTGAGTGCTAGAATCGGATTATGACTATGGCGGATCCTGATTTAGACGTCAGGTCCTGGAACTGATTCGAGATCGAATCACATGATTTTATAAGCCGAATCTCGCATTGAGTGTTTAGTTTCATGATACAAAAAAATTAAATAAAATATTTCAACATTTTTCTTCCAAAGATAGACTAAAATATTTTATACATATTGAATTTTAAAGTAGAGTATTATTTACTCATGAAAATACAGGTAAACTAATATTTTACCCAAACCATATAAAATATGGGGTGGGGGGGGGGGGGTTAAATTATTGCCCATTTTATGTTGACCCATTTTCAACTCGCCTATATTTGACCCAATCTGTCCATTTGTTACCACTTTATACATAGTAAAATTTGAAACTTAAAGGGGCTTCTTTGTACGTACTTCATATTTAAACCCTCTGAGTGATAATTTTGACTCCACTACTATTTATAGATAATTTTAAAAAAATTATGTATATATAATAAATATTGAATCTCCTCTATAAAAAATTTATATATGTGTTATTTACCTTTTTCTATATAATTTATGAATTATTACACTAAAATAAAATTTATTACATTATACATATCTAAAGAATAGTGGCTACGAACTCTTTGATTAACAAAATATCCTGTCTGTCCCATTTGACGTATCACCCTTTTTTTTTTGGGCCGTCCCAACAAGAGTATCGCTATACTATAATTGAAAAAAAAATTGATTTTTAAATTATTGTTTTACCCTTAATGAAATAATCCTCAACCATACAAATATCTAAGAACGTTTTTAAATCATAAATTTTAAAAATCTTTCTTTTTAAATATCATATCAAATTAAATAATGTTACATAAAATGAGACGAAGGAAGTACTTATAATAATATAATAATTATAAGGCCAAGCAAGATATGTTGTGGGATAGCTTTTCGATACTAAAAATGCATTTATCATCTGTTTGCACTATTTGTCTCAAGAAGGAAACTAGGATTTATTTTTAGTGATGTGATATTAATAATGGTGGAATCAGAATTTTAATTAAAAATTTTATAATACACAAAGATAATTTGCACAAAGTGTTTTGCGTTAATAAAGTATGGAGATGAGTTGCATTTCAAAGTGTGATGTAAATAATTTATTTTAATATAAGTATTCGTTGATATACTGAAAATAAGGTGAAAAATATTTTTATAAATAAATAATTTTAAAAAAAATTTATGTGATCCATATTATTTTACTTTTAATACAATACACTAAACAATAAATAAAAATAATAAACCTAATTAGCTCGATCGTGTTTGCCACTACTCCATCTTTAATTCTTTGTGAATTATAATTTTGGATTAATTTATAATATAATCAATTTAATGCAAGCTAGTGGAATTAAAATATAAATTCTATAAGAGATCTAAAAAACTTAAAATATTAATAGGTGTAACGTAATTAAACACCCAATGACTTTGTGGTTGCAATGATTTTGTACCATAATTTCATTTTTTTTATTTTTTTATTTTGAAAAAAAATAGTCCATTAAATCTTTCATTATTCACGATATTAAAGAGGTCCCATCCATCAAATCCATAATTGAAACTTGAAAGGAAAAACTACGATGGGGCATGGACACGTGTCATTAGGGGGGGGGGCATGGTGAGGTATTAAAATTTTTGTCACCTAATAAAAATTATTATATTGTAATTATTGAGAACCTTGCGGTAACAGTCTCTCTATTTCTATGAGGTAGTAAAGAATGAGAAATTTTTTTTCTGTTATATGAATCTTTGAGACATCATTTAGAGGAGGTAGAATGGACAGTTGATCAGATCTAGTATGAATCGTAAATGGACGATAGTTGGAGTCGATAGCTCTCCCAAGGTTCCCTCATGTGAGATCTTGAGTAGGTCTGTGTATATTTTACCCGCTCTAGATCTTACTTGTGGAGTTCCATTGGGTATGTTGTTATTGAGTTCCATTGTTGTATTACAAAATACAACAAATCGATAATCATAATATGAACTTTTAGGTATAAAATTCAAACTGCTTATAGTTTAGGTGTATCTCGATAAGCATGATTCAGTAATAATTTAAATAAAAATATTAACATATAAATATAATAATTTAAATATAAAACTCAAAAAATTAAAATATTTTACGTAAATTAAAATATTATATATCTTTGTTACATACTTTTGTGCAATCGACAGACATGAAACTAATAACTGAAACATGCAAAAGCTGATCAGTTTCCAAGTGGGGTTGTTCAGTTACAACTTACAAGGACAAGAGATAAAAAAATAAAAATAAATCGTCTTAATTTATGTGATGTAATTTGATTTGACATAATTTATTTAAAAAAAATAAGATTTTTGAAAATTTTGGGATTTAAAATAAATTTTAAATATTTATTTTGCTATACATCATTTCATTAGAGGTAAAAAAGAAATAGTACTGTCAATTAAATTATATATTTATGTTGTAGTGTTTGAAATAATTTACAGGCACTTTAATTATTTTCGTAAGATAATTTATGATTTCTCTCCGGACAATAGTTACACGGTAATTCTATCCAAAAAATCGTTATTCCAATAATTCAATAATAGTGCAGAAGTAGAAAAAAAATTATAAAATCAAAATATTTGAGTCCTCAGAATTCATTGTGTGTCCTTAAGGAATTTAATTCTATCACTATACTCGAGATTGTAGATTATTTCCTTTCAGGATAAAACAGATAAACTACTATAGAAGTAGCGGTACCTCAAATTCTTGTAACTTCAACGAACGAAACAATCAGTAACAAATTCACACACAGATTCAATTTTATGTGTAAGAAAACGTATGCAGAAAAGGAGGAAATCAATATATGAAAAATGCAGAAAGTCTCTCTATTTATAGTCAACATTGGATGCGAATTCACCTGCTCAGAACAGACATGACAACTTTTGGGAAAGAAGGTGTCTGTTCAGAAGGAACAGTTTACCTGAAGCTGAGCGGAGCGAGCGTCGACGATGACGGCACAACTACTCGACTCTTTAAGAACTAGAAAAAATTGTATTAATCAATCACATCATTTGCCGAAATCGAAGTTGTAGCCGAGCGAGCGACGATGACGATGGCACGAGAAGATCTCCTCCACTTAACTCTTTAAAAGCTAGAAGAAGTGTTTCCTAATATAAAGATAAAATTTTTCCTCTACGACTCTTCATTTTTCCTTTACTTAGTTCTCCCATATTTTCTTATTTTTTCAATTCACGCCTTACTAATTAACCCAAGCAAAAATTAGGACATATGAAGAATAATCAGTTAATAATATTATTTTTATTAAAACTGAAATCTAAAACCTCGTATTCTTAACTCATTTTCATTTTATAAATTATTAAACCACATTAAATTTTGATACCAAGTTATTTTAGGTATATTATTAGGCATTGTATAATTAACAGTAGGACCATGGAGGCCATCAAAATAATAATATTGTGCAACGAAGCAACCCGTGACCAATATTCGTTACGATAGAATAATTGAGATATTATCAGTTATAATTGAATTGAAAATATAAAGACAAAAGAGAAAATAAGATTTGCCCATTAATAATTTTTTTTTATTTTTAATGAAACGATATCGTAATTTTTTATCCGTATAAATATTATGTCTACCACTTACTTTTTTTTATAAATTTTAAATTTCATATTCAATCAAATTAACTCGTATAAATTAAGACGGAGTATAAAAAAAAAGCTGCCAGTGCGCCGCAGAATCTGGCATGTGAGCAGTTAGTTCATAAAGTGAAACATATGAAGGTCCTACATTGTCACTGACCTGGATTTCTCATCATAACAGCTACATCAAGCCATGCAATCTAATTTTTTTTCTTATTATGATTCTTGTTTAATACTCGTATTAAAGTGTGATTAAATTTAAATTTATATATTATAAAATATATTTTTGAAAATGATACTATAACAATTAAAAAATTTTCAAAATTCTCAAAAGCGAAAACTAAAAACCTATGGTTAGGAGTGTAAAAATTATAATTATTTCATCATAATTGATATTCTCTTCGTTTCTTTTTAGTTATCAGAGTTCCTTTTTTGAGAGTCAAGCAATATGTATTTTGATAAACATTTTAAAATATATCATTTCAGCATATTGATATAGAGAAAATTATAATTTCTGATACTTCTTTTATCTCATTTTATATGACACTTTTTTCTTTTTCGTTTCTTCCAAAAAGAATGTAACTATAATTGAGAATAATTTATATTTAAAATACTCTTTTTATTCTCAATGAAATAGATTTTCATCTACACAAATATTTAAGAGTTATTCTAAAAATAATATAATCAAATTTAATTTTAAAAATCAATTACATTGTAATTCGAACACAGCAAAATGAATAAAGTATTAATCACGCAAAACTTAGTTATGTTGACAACTGAATCACTGACAACCATTAAATAAGTAGCAACTTTTTAGTATTATACCAATCAAAATATTGCCCACATACAAATAAATAAATAAATCAGCAATAAATCTCACTCAGATTTAAATATTCCTTTCGTTCCATTTTATACGATATCGTTGGACAGACATGAGAAAAAAAAAGACTTTTAAAATTTATGATCTAAAATTATTTTTAGATATTTATATGATTGAGAATTATTTCATGTAAAAGAAATTTTTTTAAGTTAAATTATTTTCGAGTAAAGTGACATTATTTTTGGGATGTACTAATAGAGAAAGTACAAGTTTACGCATTGCGCACCCTATTTCTAAAAACGTCGTTTTCGACAAAATTATTTTTATTCTCTACAGCTTGAACCCGACACGTAAATCAGCTATTAAACTCACAAATCTCTCCAATGGCAGCTCACTCCAACTCCATTACCAAATCTTCTCCACTCTTCAATATCAAACTTCTTAAACGTAAAACAAATCTGCCATTGAAACTTCTTCATTTTCTTAGCCTCCAAATCCTCAAAAAGAACTGAAATGCACACTTCACTTTTTTGTGTATTTCTTTGATGTGGACTCGTTGAATTTATTCTCTCAAGTCTCAATTTATCAAATTTCTCCACCGTATTTAATGGCTGACATTGTGAAGCAGATATTGGCAAAGCCAATCCAATTAGCAGACCAAGTAACAAAAGTAGCAGACGAAGCAAATTCATTCAAACAAGACTGCGCAGATATCAAATCCAAAACGGAGAAACTAGCCGCGCTGCTCCGTCAAGCAGCGCGAGCTAGCAACGATCTCTACCAACGTCCTACGAAACGAATCATCGAAGATATCGAGCAGGTACTGGAGAAGGCACTATCAATCGTCTCTAAATGTCGGGCCAACGGGCTCGTGAAACGGGTCTTCACCATCATCCCTGCTGCTGCATTTAGGAAGATAACTTCCCTACTGGAAAATTCGATCGGTGATGTATCGTGGCTTCTCCGTGTATCGGCGAATGAACGGGGTGATGAGTATTTGGGACTGCCACCGATTGCTGCTAATGAGCCTATATTGTGCTTGATTTGGGAACAGATCGCCATTTTGTATACTGGCTCGTTGGATGAGAGATCAGATGCAGCTGCTTCGTTGGTTTCGTTAGCTCAGGATAATGATCGGTATGGGAAGTTGATCATCACAGAAGGTTTGTTGAAATCTCATATAGAATACATGATATATGAACATTTGCATAATTTGGGCTCCAACAGGTGGAGTTGGACCATTACACGCTTCTGATCAATTAATTATATTATGTCGCAACAGGTGGAGTCGGACCATTGCTGAAGTTGTTGAAGGAAGGGAAATTGGAAGGTCAGGAGAATGCTGCTAAGGCGATTGGACTTCTTGGACGCGACCCTGAAAGTATCGAACACATGGTACATGCCGGAGTGTGCTCAGTGTTTGCGAAAATCCTCAAAGAAGGTCCGATGAAAGTTCAGTCAGTAGTAGCATGGGCAGTAGCTGAGCTCGCTGCACATTACCCGAAATGCCAAGATCTTTTCCAGCAGCATAATATAGTACGGTTACTGGTCAGCCATGTCGCGTTTGAGACAGTCCAAGAGCATAGTAAGTATGCTATTGTCAGCAAAGCCACGTCGATCCACGCTGTTGTTTTGGCTAGTAATGTGAACAAGGCGAACGGGGATGATGAGAAGATTCGTGTTCCACATCCATTGGGGAGTAATAAGTCTAATCAGATGCACAATGTGATTACCACCACTATGTCGATGAAGGGTCTGACGAAGACCCCTCAGGAGAATGTTGTCAATGGCGTGAACCATACGTTGAACCAGCTGAGCAAGATTAACGGAACTAACAATGTGAAGCAAAATCATGTATTTCATTTGCAGCATCAGCACCAAAACAATGTGTGTTCAACCGGGACGAGTAATAAAGGAAGGGAAAATGAGGACCCTGCCACAAAGGCTTATATGAAGGCGATGGCTGCACGAGCGTTATGGAAGCTTGCCAAGGGAAATTCCTCAATTTGTCGCAGCATTACTGAATCACGGGCACTGCTTTGCTTCGCGGTACTCCTGGAGAAAGGGATAGACGATGTTAAGTACAATTCTTCTATGGCAATAATGGAAATCACAGCAGTGGCAGAACAAGATGCTGATTTGAGACGGTCAGCGTTCAAGCCTAATACAACAGCCTGCAAAGCTGTGGTCGATCAATTGCTGAGAATCATTGAAAAAGGAGATTCTGAACTGCTTATTCCGTGTATCAATGCAATCGGAAACTTAGCTAGGACTTTTCGAGCAACAGAGACAAGGATCATTAGTCCATTAGTCAAGCTGCTTGACGAGCATGAACCAGGAATCTCCAAAGAAGCTGCTCTAGCCCTTACAAAATTCGCTTGTTCGGATAACTACCTTCACAAGGATCACTCCAAGGCCATCATAAACGCCGGAGGGACAAAACACTTGATTCAACTTGTTTACTTTGGTGAACAAAATGTTCAGAGTCCTGCATTGCTTCTGCTTTGCTACATCGCGTTGCACGTTCCTGATAGCGAAGTGCTTGCTCAAGCCGAGGTACTGACAGTGCTCGAGTGGGCCTCGAAGCACGCGTACTTGAGCCAACACGAAAAGGTGGAGAGATTGTTGCAGGAAGCAAATAGCAGGCTGGAACTCTATCAGTCTAGAGGATCAAGGGGATTTCATTGACTTGTTATTCCCTTTTTGTGAGAAATGTACATAAGATATGTCCTTTTAGTCCTGCACAAGTTGTAAAACAGTTCATCCAATAATCTCTTGGCTACTTAACAAACACTCGAAAATAAGTAAGAAATCAAGTTGTTTTTCGAGGTAACATTTTTCATAGTACTGAACACATCCTCATATTTAGTGGTTTTTTTTTCATGTATGAAGACTTTGTTATTGCTCAAGACTACTAAGGAAAAGACCAAATTCCGACGGATGTTTCATCAAATTTCGCTCATCTATAACGATTCAATAGATTTACAACGAAAAAATGACTAAAATGGTCCTTAATATAAGGGTAATGTTTTATCTTGGTCCTTAATATATTTCACTTGATTGAAATAACTACAGTTGTCATCTATGCCCTTCAACTTTGAATATCCACAAATATGCCATTAAACTTGTATAAAATGGAACAAGTAGATACACGCATCCTACGTAGTATAATACATGTAGGACGCTACGTAGAACACAAATTTTCATGTAGGATGTTTGTGTCTATTTTTTCTACTTTATACTAATTTAAGTGCGTACTTGTACAAATCCAAACTGAAAAGTGAAGATATCAGGTGAGACCAAATTAAAAGACACGTTTATTTATTTTGTACCAGTTTTTTATTACAAGAAGTTATTTGAAGTACATAAAGAAAATACTACTTGCGATACTCAGATAAAAATCGAGTAATTCTTAGTTACAAAAAAAATTTGTTCAATGGCTTTTTACGATATTTAGGTACATTGAGTGTCTTTTTCGTAACAACGATAATTTACAAGCTTAAAACAACAATAAATTAACTTAGTGTAATCCTATAAATGAAATTTGAAACGAGTAATGTGTATCTAACTTTATCACAAATATAGAAGTTATTTTTTTCGAAATTTATTGGCTAGAAAATAATTTTATAATTTTTTTATTAACCATATTAGTAACATTTTATATATTTGTTTTGACATAATGAATCAATAATGATCATAGACCGTACATACATTATATAACGACGTAACCTATTATTGTCACTAGCTGCACATGTATGGAATTATTAAATAAATAATTCGTAATAACACTTTTCAACTATACTCTTAATTACATAATATGTGTATATATATATATATATTATTTAAAAAAAAATTAATCTAGTTTTATTAAATAAAAATCAGGGGAAAAGCTCAAATATGTCATCGAACTTTGGAAAAAGGCTCATCTATATTATCCATCAAAAGTTGGCTCATCCATGCCATTATCGTTTGAGAAAACCCTCATTTATGTCTTTATTTTTTAATTTCGATTTTGCAAAACCACTCAAACAACTTTTAACACTTTTAAATTAGAGTGTTTGATCAAATGCACGTTTTTACTCCTTCAAGAACATATAAAGAACATCGATAATGCTCAAATTTTCAACTTCTTCAAATCTTCACAAAATCACCTCAAATTTCAAAAGTAGCGTTTCTTCGAGCTAGGTATCAAAACTCAATATCTTTGAGCTTGGAGTCAACTTAACTCAACAAGACCCACTTGAAATTTTTTCTTCAACCTTCGGTTCAATATGGTATTCGGTAATATCATATTGAAGTTGTAGCTGATTGTATTACAAAGTTAATACTGTTGCTTCAATTATTTCTATTTTCCTATGTGAAGGGACGATATAATAAAAGATTAGCAAGTAAGAAGATATCAAAAAAAACAAATTGACACAACTAAAAAACATATATATTCAAATTATTTATGCTCTCTTTAAATTTGTCTTTGGGCGTATACTAATGAGTAATAACATGTTGCTATGTGGTCTTCATTATGTAAATAACTCGGTATTCGTGAAATATCGAATACCAAATAGTACTAATGTCTCATATCAATCTCAATCCCAATCCCAAACCCAAATATCATAATTTTAAAATTTTACTCTTGCATACCATACTGAATACTAAATTACCAAAAAAAATTATTCAATTCAATTCAATAGTTCAATTTTCAATATTTTATGCCCGGCCCTCATTTTTTTCCTTCTAATAAATTCACTACTTAATTATTTCACCAATTAGAAATTTTAGTACTTTTTTAGTCATAATTATAAATTAATATTTCCACAAGTATATATCTATGTCCCAAAAGGCCTACTTTGTATGAAGAAGTTATTTTTAAACATTTTTTTTTGAAAGTTTACTATTGAAACGTGAATTTTTTCAAACTTGAAAATTCATTTTTTTTCAAAAACTAATCGAAAAATTGTTCCAATATACAAATGAAAAATACCAAAAATACCTCTAACGTTCATATGACTCACCAATAACTTCCTTCCACTTTTTGGTCTAAAATTACCTTCAACTCTTTATTTTCGGCTTAACAATACCCTTCCTTCATTTTTTTAATCTTAAAATACCGTCAACCTTTATTTTTCATCCTTAAAAAGGATGGAACTTTTACTTTACGAGTGACGATTCGATTCCCACGTTCTAAATTCCTACCCAATTTTTTCCTTTCAATATTAATTCCTAAAAAAAGGACTAGATAACTACATACTAATTTTTTTTATTGATCTTTTTTATGGTTATGCCGACGATGATAGGTAGATATGATAATTGGTCTGTTCCGATTCTAATAGGTGCGCCTAACATGACATTTTCACTATTAAATAATATTTCATTCTGATTGTTACCTCCAAGTCTCTTGCTCCTATTAAGCTCAGCCTTAGTGGAAGTGGGTAGCTGCACTAGGTGCACGGTCTATCCGCCTTTAAGTGGTGTTACCAGCCATTCTAAAGGAGCAGTTGATTTAGCAATTTCTAGTCTTCATCTGTCTAGTGTTTAAAAAAGGGGTGAAAAAGTTCAATGTCCAAACTTGGCCTTAAAATTACATTTTCCCCTTTTGTCCTTTGTCCTCATTCAACTAATTAAAAAATAGAACCAAACCTTAACTAAAATAAGGGATCCAACAAATGCAATGAGGCTTAACAATTTTAACCTATAAATTCTTCACATTCCCAAAAAATTAGGGCACAAAAATTCTACAGTGATTTTGAGTTCATCATCAATGGTGGCCAAAAGTACTCGATTGACAGGGACTATGTCTCGGTTCGGTTCAGTATCCAAAAGGGTTATGGTTTCATCAAACCTGATTTTGAGGGAATCGAAGATCTTTTTGTTCATTAATCTGAGATGAAATTCGAGGGGTTTCATTCATTGTATAAAGGTTAGAAAGTTGAGTTTATGGTGACTGAGAATGGTGATAAGTTTTAGGCTGTTGAGGTTACGGGTCCTGAAAGAGTGTCTTTGAATGGAGGTCGTAATGGTGGTGGCGATGGTGGTAGGGGTATGAGTTATGGTGGTGATGGTTGAACATGAGGAATGGGAATAGGTTTTTGAGAAATGGTGGTGATGGGGTTTGAGTGTTATAATTGTGGTAGGGTGGGACAAAGGGTTAGGGATTGTGATCGTATTAGTGGTGGTAGAGGAGGAGGAGGTGCTTGTTATACTTGTGGAATGATGGGGCATATAGCTAGGGACTGTAGTGGTGGTGGTAGTGCTGGAAGTCGTGGAGGCGCTTGTTACACTTGTGTAATGACATTGCATATAGCTCGGAATTATGACCATAGTGGTGGCGGTGTGGTGGTTGTTACAATTGTGGTGGGTTTGGGCACATGGCTCGAGATTGTCCTAGTAAGAGATGTGGTGACAGTAGTGACAACTTTGGCGCTTATTATAATTGTGGATTTCCAGGGCACTTGGCAAGGGACTGTTCTCGCAAGAGTGGCGGTGGCGACAGGTTTGGGAGATCTAGTATTGGAGGAAGCAAGTACTACAACTGTGGAGAAACTGGCCATTTTGCAAGGGAATACACTAGCCCAGCTGTGAAGTGAGAAAATCTTTTTGAGTAAGAGTTGTGACTTACATGATCTCTTTTTTTTTTTTTTCAATATTTCTATTTAGGAGTATTTAACTAATATGGATCATTCAACTTGTTTACTCACTAGTCTTTTTTCTTTTGTTCCTTTAGTTTCCTACATACATGCATTGGTAGCTTTTAGGATAAAAAATTAGTTGTTGGGATTTGCTACCGACTGTCTTTGTGATGGAAAGTTGATTTTTTGCTGGCTATACAAAGATATAAAAAGTTTGGCATTGTATTTGGAATCTTTGGGTTTCTCAAGAGTAAATTTTACTTTGGATTAATTTTTGCCCTCGTTGAACTTCATGAGAAAAAAATGTGCAAATCTAGCAGCTTCAATCATGGACTTGTGTCCAATATGTTTCACTTCTTTATATGTATTGACAATGTGTATGTCTGCTTTTTGTATGTGATTTTGAGATCGCCTGGTGCTCATCAAGTGATGATATTCGACCATTGTTGTCGATTAGTCTTTTTGTTGCTTAATCATGGGGAGAGAATGGTGATTGATTGAGTTTAGGTATATGCTTTAGTCAACAGATTTTGTATTGTTTAGGAGATTTCCTATGGGGGTGTCATTGAGGTGTGAATTATGATATTGCTTTCTTTTGCTACTGTGCTAGCTTTGTTTTTTCTTGTAGTTAGTTAGAGATGGTACTGAACCTTATACTCTTAATATGGACTGAAGTTGCATAAGCATTTTTGGTATTGTTGAATCTTTTGATCTTGCTAAACGCAGTAGTGATGGTCTCATACTTTGTCGTGTGGTACTAAAGCTTGAATACCACTGTAAAGTTTACACAAAATTTGTTTGCTCCATTGAATAAGAACTGAGTAAAGGGATGAACACGTGGATTCTTACTTCGAAATACATCTCAAGGGTGGCTGTGTTACGATTTTATTGCATTGGCTCTCTCAAGACAATGAATGACTTTGTGAAGTATGTTTATCTATTTAGGCTGCTACTTATTTGGACTTCATATATATGGCCTTGTCTAGTTGATCCCTGACATGGAATATGAATAAGTTTAGTGTTTGTGTTTATAGTTTTAGGATAAAATTGTGATAGGCTAACCAATATTCTGAGTGCTAGTGATGTAACAAAGAATAGAAATAAAAAATAGTAGTGCTAAAGATTAGTAGTTTAATCAGTTCGGCTATTAAAATTTCAAACAATTTACCATAAACTTTTTAGATAAACAAACAACTTGTTAAATTCTAGCCTTAATCATTAGTTGTATCAGAGCCCTCTACCTCTAAATCACCAATGTGGGATAGTTTTCTCAGTCAAGGGGCTAAATGAAGATCTGCTTCCACCACTACATCTGATAAACATGTGATGGTGGACTATTTCCTTTGCAAAACTCCTAAGTTGTCTTTATTTTGTCTTCACCATTAAATTTATCTTAATTTATTCTGTCAAGGTTTTGAATGAATATTTGCACTACATTGATCCTAGACTCCTCCATACTAGTATATTTAGATGAAAATCAAATACTGTTGGGTGGTAGGAATGATGTAGGCGAATTCATCGTCCCTTGCATATAACAGTTCGTAAACAGGTGGTGTCATGTTGATTCTCTGGTCCTAATTCTCTAGAATTTGAGCTGAGGGTCTATGGGAACTAACCTTTCTACCCCATCATAGGTATGGGTAAGGTTTGTATACGTCCTACCCTCCATTGACCCTAGTTGTGGGATTACACTGGTTGTTATCCTAGTTCTCCAGAAGTGTGGTTTTGACTTAACAATTGGAATATTGTACACTGCATGCTACTGTTTCCAATTCCAAATTATTTGTAATAACTAGTGAGTAACATCTTTTTAGCACTGGCATGACTGGTGTTGGTTTCTCAACTCCCTAAGTTTTCTTGTCAAGTAGAGCTACTAAAAATAAGCCTACTCAAACTTCTAGTAATTAAGAGAAGATCAGCGGCAGACCAAACTTTAGTAGATCACTGTGTGTCAAGCTGCAGTCTGAACTCCTCGTGATTGAGAACCTTGAGACCTAAGTTGCTCGGTCTCTCCAAAATGTTGCCGCCCGTGTCCGATCCATCATTTATACACTAGTCTTGGAGGATCCGACACGCACCCGTTGATATTTTTGAAGAGTCTGAGCAGTATAGCTTGAGACATGGGTGAAGAACTCATTGCAACCATTAACATGTTTTAATGATGTCAATATCCCAATTTAAAATACTTCAGGGGAGCAATAAGACCCCATGAAGTAGTGATGCGTATTTGAGAATTCAGTTACAAATTAAGGAGATATTTGACTATTATCTCTAAATTTTAATGACAATACTATAAAATATTAACAATGAAATTTAAAACTATAAAAAATGGCTAGATTTTTAATTTTTAAGGTGCTAAAAAAATGGTCATTTGTGAGCTTTAAGCTAATTGTTTGCATATATGGACTCGAGGGCATGTAGAAATGAAAATGATGCCATTATGACTTGCTACCATAGATGGTAAAATAATATTTTTTATATTAAAAAAAGTTCAATGTCCCAACTTGGCCTTAAAATTACTCCATCCGTCCCTTTTTAGTTATCGTGTTGCACTTTTTGAAGTCACTTTGACTAATTTTCAAAATTAGACTAGATTAAATTAATTTGACATTTTAAAATAAAAATTTAGATATTAAAAAACTATGAGAAAGTTATTATCGCAACTTCTTTCATATTAATATGATGAAAAAATACATCTTAAAATTTAGTCTAAGTTTATATATTTTGATTTTAAGAATAAAAATTATGACAACTAAAAAAAAGACGGGGAAGTACATCCCCCCCTCCCCTTTTTTAGCCTTTGTCCTCATTCAACTAACCAAAAAATAAAGTCAAACCCTAATTAAAATAAGGGATCCAATAAGATCTGATGCAATAAGGCTTAACAATTTAACCTATAAATTTTCCCTATTCCCAAAAAATTAGGGCACAAAAATTTCACAGTGATTTTGGACTCATCTTCAATGGCGGCCGAAGATACTCGATTTACAGGGACTGTGGCTCGGTTCAATAACCAAAAGGGTTACGGTTTCATCAAACCTGATTTTGAGGGAATAGGAAATCTCTTCGTGCACCATTCTGAGATCAAATCTGAGGGATTTCGTTTGTTGTATGGAGGTGAAAAAGTTGAGTTTACTGTACTTGATGATGGTGAGAAGTTTCATGCTGTTAAGGTTACGGGTCCTGATGGAGTGCCTTTGGATGGAGGTCGTAATGGTGATGGATTGAACCAGAGGAATGGGATTGCATTTATGAGAAATGCTGGCGGTGGAGGTGAGTGTTATAACCGTGGTAGGGTGGGACATATGGCTAGGGATTGTGATCGTATCAGTGGTGGAAGAGGTGGCGGCGGTGCTGGACGTGGTGGTTGTTATAATTGTGGTGGGTTTGGGCACATGGCTCGAGATTGTCCTAGTGAGAGACGTGGCGGCGGCGGCGGTTTTGGTGCTTGTTATAATTGTGGATTGCCAGGGCACTTGGCAAGGTACTGTTCACGCGAGAGTGGTGGTAACAGATTTGGGAAATCCAACGGTGGCTACAGGTTTGGAAGATCTAGTGTTGGAGGAAACAAGTGCTACAACTATTGAGAAACTGACCATTTTGCTAGGGAATGCACAAGCCCATCTGTGAGGAAGACTTGTCATGTACATGATCTTCCCTCTTTCATTCATCTTTTTGTTTAAGAGTATTTAATTATTATGGATTGTTCTTTTGGTCCATACATGCATTGGTAGCTTTTAGGATTAAAAATAAGTTGTTGAAATTTGCTACCGACTGTTTCTGTGATGGAAAGTTTTTATTTTTTGTTGGTTATACAATGATTAAAAAGTTTGGCAATGGTTTGGAATCTTTGGGTTTCTCAAGAGGAAATGTCACTCTGGATTAATATTTTATTTCCATTAATGTTTTCCCTCTTTGATGTTCATGCTTCTGCATTTTGAACTTCATAGGAAAATATGTGCAAATCTAGAAGCTTCAATCGCGGGCTTATGTTCGAGATGTTTCACTTCTATATTTGTAGTGATTGTGTGTCTGCTTTTTGTCTGTGGTTTTGGGACTGCTTGCTGCCCATCAAGTGATGATGTTCGACCATAGTCCTCTAGTAGTCTTTCAGTTGCTTAATCATGGGGAGAGAATGGTGATTGATTGAGTTTAGCTATATGCTTTAGTCAACAGATTCTGTTTTGTTTGGGAGATTGTCTATGGGGGTGTCATTGAGGTGTGAATTATGTGATTGCTTTCTTTTGTTGTTGATCTACCTTTGATTTTTCTTGCAGTTATAGAGATGGTACTAAACCTTAGACTCTTAACTTAGACTGAAGTTGCATAAACGTTCTTGGTATTGTTGAATTTTTTTATCTTGCTAAATATGGTAGTGATGGTGTGGTACCAAAGCTTGAATACCACTGTAAAGTTTACAGAAGATGTGTTTGTTCCAGTGAGTAAGAACTGAGTAAAGGGACGAGCATGTGGATTCTTACTTCGAAATCCATCTTAAGGGTGTTTGTTTTATAGTTTTGTTGCCTTGGCTCTCTTGGGACAATGAATGACTTTGTGAAGTGTGTTTATTTATTTAGGCTGCTGCTTATTTGGACTTTATATATATGGTCTTCTCTAGTTGATGCCTGATATTGAAATATGAATAAATTTAATGTTTGTGTTTACAGTTTTAGGATACAAATATGATAGGCTCGTTAAATAAAGATTCTGAGTGCTAGTGATGTAGCAAGAATAGAAGCAAAATAGTAGTGCTAAGATTAGTAGTTTAATCAGTTCAGGTATTAAATTTCAAAAGATGTACCTTAAACTTTCTAGATAAACAAACTTGTTAAAGGCTAGGCTTAATCATCAGCGGTATCAGAGTCCTCTACCTCCAAACCTCCAATGTGGGATAATTTTCCCCGTCAAGGGCTAGATGAAGATCTGTTTCCACCATTATGTCCAAAAAACAATGTGAAGGTGGACTCTTTCCTTCGTGGAACTCCTAAGTTGTCTTGAGTTTGTCTTCACCATTAATTTTATCTCAACTTATTCTGTCAAGGTTTTGAATGAATATTTGCACCTCACTTATCCTAGACTCCTCCATTCTAGTATGTCTAGATGAAAATCAAATATTGTTGGGTTGTAGGAATGGTGTAAGCAAACTCATCATTCCTTGCAGATAATAGTTTGTAACTAGGCAGTGTCATGCAGATTCAGATTTGTTTTCTGGTCCTAATTCTCCAGATTTTGGGCCACGGGGCTATAAGAACCAACCTCTCTAGCGTTATAGTTAAGATATGTGTATATCCATCCTTTCCCAGACTCCACTTGTTGGATTACACTGGTTATTATTGTTGTCCTAATTCTCCAGAAGTGTGGTTTTGATATAACAACTAGAATATTGTACAATTGCATGTTACCGTTTCTGATCCCAAATTATGTGTAGTAACTAGTGAGTACCATCTTTTTAGCACTGGTATGATTGGTGTTGGTTTCTCAACTTCCTAAGTTTTCTTGTCAAGTGGAGCTGCTACTAAGAATAAGCCTGATCAAACTTCTAGTAAATAAGAGAAGATCAACAATAGACCAAACTCTAGCAGATCAGTCTGTGTGTCAAGCGGCGCTTTGAATGCCTCTTGATTGAGAACCTTGAGACATGGGTGAAGAACTCATTGCGACCATTAGCATTTTCCTTCGACTGAAGGTCAATCCAATGAATTTTTCGAGTTTGACATGTATTTTGATGTTTGATTGAGGAAGCAATATCAGAAATAGAATCACTGACTACAATTTCATATATGGTTTGTTAAACTAGAAAGATTAAACAGTTAAGACCCTTATTATCAGCTTGGTAATATACAATAGGTTTAGCAAATTTGACATACAGATACCGTTTGAGTCAAGGGTCTATCGAAAATAGTTCTTTGCCCGTCAAAGGTAAGGGTAAGATTTGCTTATGTTACACTTTCCCAGACTTTGCTTGTGGGACTATATTTTATTGCTGTTCTTGTTGTTGATTAATGATTCTACTTAGAATTTATGAATCAGAATATCTCAAATCTTTATTTACCTATTCAAATTATTTTTACACTCAACATGTCTATCTTAAGTGCAAATTCATTCCCTAATGTACAAGATGTAGATCATATTCTATTTAATTTATTATAGTTTTGAATATTCACTTTTGAGTTCAATTCAAGAATATGTCTTACTATTTATGAAGCAATAAAATACATAAGTTTTGGATTAAATCAATCCAATAATATATCTTACTATCATTAATATTCATATTAATTGATGTATAATATTCATGAACAAGTAAAAGTAAGCAATAGTAATACTAATAAATTATTCTCGTCCCGTATTAATTTATCATTGTTGAAATTCGAAAAATTGTCCAATAAGCATTATAAAAAAGGTATACTAAAAGATCTCCTTGTTAATTACCATTAGTTCTCCTAATCTGAATGCTCTCCTAGCACACACGTGGGCGGTTGAGTAGTGGATTCATTTGATCAGAAAAGTAGTATATCTCCGACTGAATTAATATCGCATTCTCTTTTGGTGCTATTAAGCGGCATGGACAGGAAAGCACAAGTTCCGAGTAGGGCTGAGAGAGTTAGGCAGAGCTTAGGGGTTTATCCGAATCCTCTTCAATGAAAAATTACATTATTTATATATGATTAAAATTATTATTTTCATATATATAAAATAAATATTAAACTCCTTCGTATATTTACTTTTTATATTTTGAACCCCGATTAGTAAAAATTCCACCCGGAACTGTCTCTAGCAAATATAGCTGCCGACCTACAGTACAGTTGGTCATATTTTCCTCCAATGTCCATCCAAAATACTTTCTATAAATAACCACTCTCTATTATTCTTTTTTTTTTAATTTTATAAAATAAAAAAAATAATATATCATCTCACAATATGTCATCAACTTGTCTTTTTTTTCCCCAGTTTCTTCACATACTTTTTGTGTGCTTACATTGTCTTCTTCACACATTTTTTTCCCTTTTTCATAATACAATTTAGAGAAAACACAAAGAATGGTGAATGCTCAAGTTTCTCTTGCCTTCTTTTGGTCATGTTTCATCTTTCTAATTTCAGGTGACTTTTATACTTTTGCTTGTATTTTGTTTACCTCTATATGTTGTTTTGGTGTTAAATTTGAGCTGGATTGAAGGTGTATCGGAAACAACCTCTGTATCTCACAACAATAGAGGATTTGAAGTTTGTAAGTTTTTATAACAATCTCAAGTTAACATACAGATAATAACTGAGATCACAGTCAAATATTTATAGATATTGTTGAGTTTCTTTTTATATATGTATATGGTTTAGAGGGAAATCATGAACTTGTATATTGCACTCTAGCTCCGTCTCTACTGACATGATTCATGTGATCGATGTCAATTAGTTTAAGATTGAGACATAGTTGATTGATTTATGAATTTTTTTCATTTTTGCGATGAAACAGGGACCTCATCAACAACATTTACACTAGTAAATCAGTGCAATTATAAAGTATGGCCAGGAATTTTATCCGGTGCTGGAACAACACAACTTGCTCCAACAGGATTCATGTTGAATCCCAGCCAGTCTGTTTCCGTTTCCGTTCCAACGCGCTGGTCGGGTCGTTTATGGGGTCGGACTTTTTGTTCCCAAGATTCATCCATAGGCAAATTTGTTTGTGCAACAGGTGACTGTGGATCCGGAACACTGGAGTGTTCCGGAGGAGGAGCTGCTCCGCCAGTTACTCTGGCGGAGTTTACTCTGAATGGTGCTGGAGGGCTTGATTTCTACGATGTTAGCCTTGTGGACGGCTATAACTTACCAATGCTTGTAAGTCCACAAGGCGCGGGGACAGGAGTTGGAAACTGTTCAACAACCGGTTGTGTTGTTGATCTCAACCAGGCATGCCCGAATGAGCTGAAGAAAATGATGAATAGCTATAGTAGTACTGGTAATACAGAGTCTGTTGGATGTAAGAGCGCTTGTGAAGCTTTTGGTGATCCGAGATACTGTTGTAGTGGATCATACGCAACGCCTGATACTTGCAAGCCAACGGATTACTCATCGTTCTTCAAGAGTGCATGTCCGCGCTCTTATAGTTATGCTTATGATGATGGCACCAGTACCTTCACTTGTGGTTCTGCAGATTATGTTATCACCTTTTGTCCTAATCCTTCTGCTAGGTATGTTGCAAACTTACTTCCTCTGTTTTGCTTAAGTCGTTGTGTCCAGAGGCTGACACAGGATTTTAAGTTTGACTTTTGAATTCACATACTTTTTTACTTACTAGGTTCGCGATGGGTTATGTACATAATAAGTGGATTTCTTGACACAAATATAGAATTTGGGTCATAGTTTTGTTTCTACCAAATTCATATCATATAGAGTGATGAAGGGTCAAAACCACGCCTAAAATATCTCAGATTTCTAAGTTTGAACTATCAATTGTTCGTTTTTCCTACCTGGATGTTTAGGTGGGTTTACATAATCTTCTCCTCAAATAAATAAGAAAATTCAAGAACCAACCCCGGGCATCTCCACCTCGTGGGAACTACAAAATCACTAGGCATCCGGGAGTCACAAACAGACCTTAAAACTCTGCTCAATAAGTTAAAACGCATTAATTGTCCACTCTCAACATAAAATTATTTCGTTTGTTCCTTTATACTTATCACTTATCTTATAATTTATTATGTTTAATGTTGCAGCCAGAAATCATCTGGAATATCATATGCTGGTGTTGGCGACGGATCGTTGGCCACGAGCCGTGGTGGTTTAACCAACAGGCCATTACCATTCCTGACAAGCTTGATAATCACTATTTTAGCAGCAGTTTGGGATATGAAGCTGTTGTGTTATCTTGTATACATGATTTCTGGACCGAGTTTTCCCAGCCCAGGGCCACTTCTTACGTAAATGTACAGCCTAATAAACACTTTACAAACGCTTGAGAATATGAACATAAATTTTTCCAACTTACGAGCTAGAAGTGTCTAGTAGAAACACTTTATCGTGTATATAGGTGCTCAACCGGAACAAATCATAGTTGAAGTGTTTAAAATGAAGTTTATGAGTTCCAAGAAATCACATCTCCTAACAAGACATCTATCAGAGATGCAGAAGCACTTCTGAAAGAAGCTATTCAGCAACAAATGTTGATCACTTCTGTATATCAAAGGGTAGCTATAATGTCTCTGAAGAGGGTTTGTCTTTCTGTCATGTAAGGGGTATGCAGGATTTTTGCACAGTGCTTCACACTACTAGATATATGACGAAAAGCGCCAGAAAAACGGGACCAAAAAAAAGCTACATCTACAATGGCACTTGTCCAAATTTTTGCCTCCGCTGGGATCTAAATGGTTTTTAAAACCACTACATTGACCACTAAGTCACACTCTTGGGTGCCTACCTACCTGATTTGACACACTATTAAACAACTATTGGCAGCAACATGTAGATGTGCAAGTTTATATCTCGCCTTCTGTAGTAATAAGAGCAGAGATATAACTGCAGTAAAAAATGAAGCACAACAATGCAGATCATCTGGTAACGGACAGGATGAAAGACAAGCAAAAGAACCAACGACTAATGGACAGACCCCGTCTCTCTCCATTTCCCAGTGAAATCATGAAACACTTGACAGGAAAACGAGCAAAGAGCAGTGAAAAACATATTGGGGAAGACAAGTTAACACGATTATCCAAAGGTAAAAGCATGTTGTACGAACACAGAAAACAATAAGTGCAATAAAAGAACCAATGACTAATGGACAGACCCCATCTATCTCCATTCCCACTGTAATCATGAAACACTTGACAGAAAAATGAGCAAAGAGCAGTGAAAAACATATTGGGGAAGACAAGTTAACACAACCATCCAAAGGTAGTAAAAGCATGTTGTAAGAACACAGAAAAAAAAATCATGAAAAAGGTAAGCTCAAAGCAAAGAGAGCTCTTTGACAGGCTTGATCATTAGAAGTGGCATACTCTGCATAGATGCCAGATCACAATCTAGAAGCTTTTATAGCCTCAAGCCAACATGCAGATTTCTGATTATTTGCTTGCTAACTATGAAAGTAATTTTCATATAATTCTTTGAAGTCTTGATATTTGTAGCTACTCACATATAAAAAGCTGGAAAAAAAATGGCCAAATTGCACATAACATGGCATTTTTTCCCCCTTTTTTGTTCTTTTTTGGATAGTCACTTAAAATAACATCTTCATTCAAACATCTGTAGATATGGGCAAAGAGATCACATTATAGCAGCTGAAGAAAACATTACCCTAGAAGAAGCTTGAGTAACAACAAATATGCTTCGGAGAAAATGGACACAGTCCAATATTTTCAAAGTGAGTCAGATTAGTCAGAGTACCTGAATATGTACATTAGCTATTTAAACATGAAACTAGCAAATGCTAAAAGACATGAGAATAAAGCTTCAGCATGTCCATCCAATTTATATAGGTTGCAACTCTCACCAGTCAAGCAACAAATTTCAAGCACCGAGTATCATTATGAATGGTCTGGCATTTGATTGAGCAGAAGCGCATCCCACACTGCACACATGTGTAGGTCGAGGAGAAACCACAAACTGTGCAGAAATGACGACGAGAGCTGGAACTTGGAGGTCCGACTGCTGCTCTTAAATAGGTTGGCACATGAGGTGGCAAGGACTCTAGGTTTGCCTTCACAATCAATACAGTGAGAGGTTAATTTATATCATTGAAGTAGATGAAAAAAAATCTATTAGCCATGGAAATCTATACCTCATTCAAGAGCTCAAGGAATGATTTGGGGGCTCTCTTATTCTCAAGTGCCTTAGCTTGGCGAGTTTTCCGCTTTGTGCCTTTTGGGTACTTCTTATGAAATACTGGAATTAAAATAAAATAATATAAATTGAATTGAAAAAGTCAGAAAATTTTATAGTTATAATTGGAAGAGAAGGAAAGAATAGGACCACACAAATCCTCCACTAAAGACCGGAAGAAGGTATAACAAAGTATGCTGAAGGGATGAAAAAGATAGAAGGAAACAAAGATGACAAGATCAAGATGGTCAATTAAAAACTTTATTACCCTTGATTTGGGCTATTATTTCAAATTGAGCGGAACCAAAACAGAATACTTGGAGTGTAAATTCAGTGTTGCTAGAGATGAAACAGACATTGAAGTGAAGCTTGCCACTCAACCTATTCCTAAGAGAAAAAGCTTTAAGTATCTTAGATCCATCATCCAGAGTAGTGGCGATATTGACGATGACGTTACACATTGTATTGGGGCAGCATGGACGAAATGGAGGCTTGACTCAGGAGTATTGTGTGATAAAAAGATACCACCTAAGCTTAAAGGCAAGTTCTACAGAATGGTGGTTAGACCATCTTTGTTATATGGGATGGAGTGTTGGCCAATTAAAAACTCACATGTTCAGAAGATGCAGGTTGCGGAGATTAGGATATTGAGATGGATGTGTGGGCATACCAGGAGTGATAGGATTAGGAATGAGATCATCTGGGAGAAGTTGGAGGTGGCCCCTGTGGCTGACAAGATGAGGGAAGCGAGACTGTATTGGTTTGGACATGTGAGAGAAGGAGCATCGATGCTCCTGTTAGGAGGTGCGAGAGGTTGGATTTAGGGTATACGTGAATGGGTCGAGGTAGACTGAAGAAGTATTGGGGGAGTGATCAGACAAGATATGGCGAAGCTTCATCTCACCGAGGACATGACTTTAGATAGAAAAGAGTGGAGGTTGTGTATTAGAGTAGAAGGCTAATAGGTTAGTAAGGGTAGGTTGATAAATGACTTTGTGATATAGTATGCGTTAGTAGGAGTAGTGACGTCTTTACATCATATGTTGTCAATATCAGTTCTTATTTGTTTACTTTTAGTGTATTTACACTGTCTTTATATCTTCTGTTGTCATTTTCCGTCTTGATATGTTAATTTTATCGTATTTGCATACTATCATGTGCTTTTCCTTATTAGCCGATCTTTTTGTCCCCTTTCCTTTCCTTTTACCATATCAAGTTTATTCCGCTTATGAGTTTTTGAGACGAGGGTTCCCAGGAAACAGCATCTCTACCTCTATGAGGCATTGGTAAGGTCTGCGTACACTCTACCCTCCCCAGATCCCACTGGGTATGTTGTTGTATTTTGGGCTATTATTTGTTGAACTAAACCTAATAAATAGATCCTGAAAATGAAAATAATGAAAGAAGGTTATATTGTTTTCATTTATTCCTCCGTCTCTTCTTTTTGCTCATGGTCAGGAGTTCGCTAGCTTCTGTAAAGAACTTAACAGTAATGGTTCTTTGGATAGACCATCAAACCATCAGGCACAAGAAGAGAACAAAGTCCACAAATCCTTGTTTTCGTTCATGGTTCAACAATAATGGTTTTCCAGATAGACGACCACTCCTTGACAAAAAGAGCATCAAGTCCCACAAATATTTTCTTTTACTCAGTAGTCACTGTACAGTAGTGATGCAGGCTCAACTTCAATGAACATGCAAATATAAGTGAACTAGAGCTATGTGAAGCACTCCTTATTGAACATATGAATCAACTAAAGCCTGTAAACGTACAATCTGTAATACAGAAGGAACAAGTCCATGTATTCTTCATACCATCCTTAATTGAGCAAACCCTGTAAATGTACGATTTCCTGCAGGGTGTTGGTGAAAGATCTGTCTTCCTATCTATTGACCATGAAACGTAATGCTGGCATAAACAACAAAAGCTACTATTCTACATTGCTCAAGTGGAAGGAATAGAAAGAACCCAAGGAACCACTGAAAACTAGACTTCAATTTTAAATTAACTGGATCAATTATACAAATATTTCATATCAATTCCGCTCTAGCCAGGCCCATTTTAGTGCATGCAGCACATTCCTCACGTCCCAACTAATGAATTCAGTATTAAGAAGAATTCATCATATTCAGATTCTTTTTACTCCAACTGTTATCCTATCACAACCCTCCTCCTATATCGACACTTCTGACCAATTACATTCTGGGAAATTCACAACAGTATAACAGATTCAACTCCAGACAAGCTAAAACTTGTAAAAGCAGTAACACTTTCACATATTTAACCCAACCGTGTCATCTAATGGCCAATGAAGTTCTCTCCACCAGTCCTTGCAATGGCGGAAAGAGCTATCTGCTGATGGAATATGACAGATATTTTATAAAATTAACCGAGATGCCCACAAGTTGGCTCGTACACAACGTTAGAAGACGGAGCAAGAAAACAGAAAACAACTAACCTTGATCCTCATCGTCGAGAGAAGCTTCATCATCATCATCAAGTAATTGAGGTTCCACTACAGCATTATCACTTTCCAAAGCATCAAGCCGCGCCAGTATAGCCTACTCCAACAACAAAATTAACAAATAAATAGATCATAAAAGTCCATGAATTAATTAAACTAGCAGGATATCCAAAATGATAAACGCTAAACTTCCAAAAAAAATTGTGAGTAAAATGTAAGGTATTCAGAATACCTGCGTTCTATTATCAGAACTGGCAAGAGCAGCAGCCATTTTTGGAGCAATTTTACGAGTTCGCATAGACATTCGCCGCGCTGAATTCGATATTTCTTCATCCATTGCTTCAAAATTGAGATTCAAAACTACGAAATTAATTTTATTTCCCTCTTGTTATTACTTTTGATATTTTCTTCACTTTCCTGATTCGAATTCAAAGGTGAGCAAGGAAGAGAAGGATCCGGCGACAAAGGTGAAAACGGCAGCCGGCGGGAGAATTAAGGGTTTTAAACACTTCGTATTCGGGACGAAAACTTCGATTTTCCGAACTGAGTAAAAACATTGAGTTCTGTTGAACCCCTATATTTTTCAGGAACTCGCTTAAGCCCCTAACCTATGAAAATTGTAATATTGTCCATCTAATTTTTTCGAACTTAGTTTCATTGATCGTTAAAAGTTAAAAAAATCCTAATTTTTTCTCATTATTTTCTTAGTTGGTCAAGCCAGGCCTAAAAAGAGGAAACGGGATGGATCAATTGTAGCGAGATTGAATAGTTTTTTAGAAGATAACGAAAAATTAAGCTAGGACGTAATAGAAAGTTCGTCCCATTCCACTATATTAAGAGGACGAGATGGGATGAGTTGGGTTGGATTGGGTCGGGTCGGGATGGAGAAGGTAATGTTGATATGTGCTAAAAAATAATTAACAGAGCTTGATAGCAATTTAATTTGGAAATTGTTTTAAAAATAAGATTAAAATGTAACTAAATAAAGTTAGGGGGTAGTACAAAAGTTTAGGGATTAGAGGGGGTGTTTTAAGGGAGGGAATTCTTAAAATAGCCTCAAACACTTTAAATATTTCTAATAGTAAGCTATTTAAATTCTACTTTTCCTTAAATTTATATTAAACAACAATTTACATCGAATAATATCTACTTAAATCTTTCTTTCTCCAGACTCTACTCATGAAATTACATCAGATATATTGTTTTTGTTGTAATTTCAAAACATTTAATGCAAAGTGTACTTCTTTGTTTAAAAGGACTACTAAAGTTGATGATAAATGGATAACACTATCTCATGTTTTTCTTTGAGAGTCGGGGTCTATTAGAAACCATCTCTCTACTTCTCAAGATAAGACTTGTTCGTTAGCATTACCTCCTCTAGGCAAAGGAGCACGTTGTGGAGCCATCTCTGAAAAGGTCAAAGGACGAACATTAGGACATAAAAACTTTGAAGGTACGACATAGCACAAAAGAAGCGATTTTTTCTAAACATCTCATAACCTCCCATTCATGGATGTGGCGCGCTTCATACGAAAGTCTACGTATATTCTATCATCTCCAAATCCCAATGGCAGAATTACGTTAAGTATGTTGTTGTATCTCGTGCAAACCCTGTTTGAAGTTATAACAATATTATCTTGCATGACTTGAACTACCAGACTCATTAGTTGAAAGTAAGTTGTGTGCAGTTGAAATACTTCAGAACTCTAGGAGAGACTAAGACAACATATCCAGTGTAGTCCCACCGAGTGGGATCTAAGGAGTGTCAAGTGTACACAAACCTTACCCTTACCTCAGAGAAGTAGAGAGGTTGTTTCCGATAAATCCCCAGCTCAAGAAAAACAGTCCAAAGTAGTCATGTCCAAATATGAAAATCTTGATAATCAGTCACTTGTCCATAGTGGAATCAGTTCATATTTCACTGTATATAAGATTTGAACTAGTTTTTATAGTTTTTATGTGTACAAAATAAGCACACTGGATACAGTAAACTTGCACTCTAAATCTTCAATGCGTAATTCTGACCAGTAAAGGATAGCAATGATCCATCTCATAATTAGGCCAGGAATCATCACCCTTGACAAATCCCTGATGACGCTTCCAAACTTCTGTGTCGTACATTTCATCTGTGCTGAAATGCAACTCGCTATCTTTAACTTCTCCGAGAAAATTGTCCAATGAGTCGCCTCTTCTGGGGCTGAAAAGTATCGCTTCAGAAGGACCTTCCTCTTTTAACAGTGATTTGATAGTTCGGACGAGTGCTCCATGGAACTCTTTGAAGAAAGTGCTACAAAATGACAACGGAAATCAAAATACAGAGCATCTTTCGCACAGAGAAAGTAAATATCCATGTTGTGTTATTGCATGTGTACATGACAGGCTTATTTGATAAAGATGAGAAATGTAACTCCAACTAATCACAGATAGATGCCAACGATTTCTTTGACCAAATAGCACAATACACTACCAAATTTGAGTACACTGTATCGTGGAAAAGGTTACAGCAGAATGCTCAATGAGGAAAAGAACAGTTTATTTTAGAGAAGAGACAACTACCAATCACTAGCAATGATGACATCAAATGTGTTGGAGATATCAGTGTCTTTTTCTTGACCCCAGTGTAACATCAATGGCTTCACCTTCGTACCACCAAATGAACCAGAATTGGCATTTACATTACGCTGTATATCTGAATGTTAAGTACATCTGAAGTAAAGATAAGAGATACGTGAAGCAATTGAGTCAGTGAACTTTTAATGAAGTTGGGCATTTTACAGCTTACAATGTTTGATAAGCGCAAGTCATAGATTAAAGTTTAAATGAATTGGAACAATGATGACGCTTGGAGATCAATCACTTAGTGGAATTGAAAGAAAATAGAAGACAGAAAACTCCTTCAAGGGTTAACCGTAAATTTGATTCAATGGATGGCCATCAATGTATATCTCAGGGTAGAGCAAGGTACAGGATAGAAATTCAGGTTAGGCACAATTAACAGACATGAAAAGACAAGGTCTAAGTAAATACAACATTCTTCAACACACTACTGGACAAACCACTTAATTACTAGGTTCCCATTAGAGTTGACAAGCAAAACCAAATAGCATGATCAATAAACTGAGAAATGAAAAAAATACATAACTTTTCAACTTAGATCAAAAACAAATTTATTACCAGATATCCTTGGACAAGCACACAGTAAAATTGCCAAACGTTCCCCCCAGCACAACTATGATTATGTGCCATGGTTCAGCAATCATCAACCTTTTTTGCTTATTTATCCTAACTGATACAGGTTTGTTCCCAGGAATAAAAAAGCAAGACCCCCAATGTAATGGATACTAATGAATCCACAAAGTAAAGAAAGAAATAAGCTCAGAAGCAGATTGCATTTGTTGTTTTACCTATAAGTACCATAAATTGGCCAATATCAGTGCAACAAATTACAGTGCTCATATCCCCACTAAATCAAAAGGATACAATCAACAACTTGGGGATTTCCATCAGATATAAAAACTTCCTGTGCTTCTGTGGTCATTGCAACGACCAATCCAGCTAAGCCATAGCCAGATCCAAGCTCAATGACTCTTTTTCCCCTGAAAGAGTCAAATATCAACTGAAATCAGTTGAAGGTATAATAAAAAATATTCTAATACAATGTGAAATATAACATTTGGTAATGCCTGAAAATGCTTGCATGTGACAAGCAGTAGAGGGCAAGGACATCCTCTGACGGCCATTGACCTGCTCAACAAGAAAGTCTATGAATTAGAAGGACAAAGTAGCATGACATCGACCACTAGGTCTGACTAAGCGACATGCACATTCTAGTTTATAAATATTCCGTGAAGATCCAGTTGTTTACGAAGGAACTTTATTCCATAACAGAAGGAATTAGTCTTGTAGACCAGATTTAAAGAATCTTAATCTATAAATGCTATTAACTAGAGGACAATTCATATCATCAAAAGGGACAATCAATAGCCATGACTAAGCAGCTCACAGCATCAAACTGCAGCCAACGAAATAATCCGTCGCCATGTGGAAGTATTTAAAGTGACGAGCTTCAGAGTTCTCATAAATACCATTCATGCACAGAAGATTTTCTTATTATCACAATGTTTGCTTTTGTCTTTTATCTTCTATACTTGAAAATAAAATCTATTTTTTTGAGAAAAAAAATATTATTTTCAGTCTCGTCATATTCAATTCAAAAACTAGCTAACTCCTATTTCCTCTCAAGGAGTTCAAATGGGTAAGCAATATGAAATAGCATTTCCTACGATATATATCTTCTACCCGAACTTCTAGAAAGAATGTTATTCAGAATGGCACCTAAAACAGCAGCCAACAGAGTGGGTTATATTATATAAGTTAACTCTACATGTAGTGAACTCAAACAATGATAGTGGGTTATATTATATAAGTTAACACTACATTTAATGAACTCAAACAAGAAATTACAGTAACAATTTAGTCGATATTGTTTTTTTTTTTTTTTTTTGAGACAGTAACAATTTGTATTTCTATTTCCAAACAAGTCAAAACCTGCCACAACATGTTACAGGTTCCTAATTACAAATTAAAGAGAGTATATAGGAAGATCTTCAAAGGGATCCTCAGACATTCAGAACTGATTCTAGATCTTCCACATACTCCTGTTTACACCAAAATTGAAACAATACAAGACAGTTCATCTTCATCTTCTGGATAGTGTTGCTCTTGTTCTGAAAACATCTAAGGTTCCTTCCTTTCCACACTGACCACCAAATACAAGCAGGGATGATTTCTTCATTTCAAATTTATGTTCAGACTTCTTCTGCAAAGGTATAAAAGGTTTCTACATTGACAAAAACATGTTCTACAAAAAAAAAGATCCTCTCTTACAATGTAATCTCTCAGGAAGTGCCTTTTTGATCCTCAAAGTCTAAAAATACCTGTCAGCATTTGGACTATGGTTTATTTTACCTGAAAAACAATGAGATTGACATCGCTACCATTCAAACAGGCAACAAATACCCATCAACAGACTAAAAAAGATATTCATGTAGCTATAAAACAAGATGCAACAATTTCCATGTTCAACTTAGAAATTATTTTTCTGATAATGGCGGGTACAGGGCATCTTGCGCACACCTCAACTAATTCACGGGGTACTTACTAGCTCCCATCAATACAAATACCGGGTAACTTCGTTCACGAAGGCTTTGGCAGATAGGAAGAAATCACCAACTGTTTTCCCCACTAGAGATTTCAACTACCTACTGCTCACGAAGGCTTAGGCAGACCTCCGAAGTTTGCACCTACTTAACTAACCACTAGGCCACACCCTCAATGAAACTCAGAAATTAACAACATAAAACTCAACTGGTCTGTGAGTTTGATAGACAGACATCAACTTTAATTTCTTTGGTGCTTCATAAAGAGGAATCAAGAAATAATCAGGAGAAGGGGGGTAAGGAGAAACAGCTCACTTTAGAGCAGAACCAGGACAAATTCAGACTTTTCTTGGTAAGGACAAATTTACATACTTTTCCACGAAAGTAAGAAAATGAAAGAATGCGAAAAACACTTACAAACAAGTCCAGTGTTGTCAATATCATATCTATTGCAGATCTCAAAGTCATTAAGATGTGCCATATCATCCACTCTCTGACTGCATTAAAGTCTAACCATTAGAGATCATCAGGGAACACCATCAATTAGTTCATTATAACTGAAGAATTATTCCCCATATTCCGCCAAATTCTACTATCCAGGGCCAAAAGATTAAAAAACCAAGCAATGCAAGGGGGATTAACTACAAAAGTAAAAGACATACTCCCTCCGTTTCAATTTGTTTGCCTTATTATCCTTTTTAGTCCGTAAGAAAAAGGATGTCTCTTACTTTTTTGGGTGCAATTATTTAATTTTAATTTTCCACATGACATATTTAAGTTCACAAATTAAAAAGCATTTTGGTACATTCTACGTATGTTTAATTTAAGACCACAAGATTCAAAAATCTTCTTTACCTTCTTAAATTTCATGTCAAGTCAAAACCAGACAAACAAATTAAAACGGTGGGAGTAATATTTTTCACTCAAATTGAGGAATAAGGGGAATAACTGAGCAAATATGTCCAGATTGATAAGAAATAAATGTTGGGCCTAACCCAACCTCAAAGGTAACTGATGAGGTGAGGATTGTCCAAAATCATATCGAAAGACCAAGTTCCCCATCCCATTACTGATATGAGACTCAATTAGTCAGAAAGTGTGAGTTTTTTTTCCCTGGATAATCAATTTCTCAGGGTGCATCCTACCTCCTACCAGCATATACCTGGTAACTTTGTAACCAAGTGTTGGACAAACAGAAAGAAATCACTTTGTGTTTTTGTTTCTGCTGGAATTTGAACTTGAGGTCTCATAGTTCTCAATCCATATCATTGATCACTAGGTTAGATCCTTGGGTTCTATGATGTATGAATATTTCCCAAGAACATATACGAAGTTGGGACTCAACAAAGGTAACATGGTGATCACTTCTGCTCAAACTTCTATAGTGCTTTTCTTTTTGGAATAACCGTGGTATCCGGACTTGCTTGTGTGTACATTGACTAATTCCACGGATACCTACCACCTCCCACCAGCAACATGTACCATGTACCAAGTGACTCTATCCAATAAGGTTTGGACAAAGAGTAAGAAATCGCCTAGTGTTTTTGTCTCCAAAATTTGATCTTGAGTATCATGGTTCTCAATCCACTTCATTAATCACTGCACCATACCATTGGGCACACACGGACTTTCATAGCGTGACAACATATGTGTGCATCTGAGTGATTCGAGTCAAGGTGATGCATTCCCACCCTCACCCACTACCCTCGTACTACAGCCCCCCAAAGTGAAGTGAAGAAGAGGAAAATGAACTCTATCTTACCGTACTCAAAAAAAAGAGGAAAATCAACTTAGGAATAATGGAAACTCACTGTAGAATAAGTGAAGCATTAGTATCTGGTAATGTATAGCATAACGTAGCATTCCGCGAGCTATCCATCATATTCACATTTTCTTCAACACAGTCTTTCATCAGATGAAATGGTATCAGATTGAACCCATGAGTTGCCTTTCTAGATATTCTCTGAACATCCATTTCAGTTTTATCTTCTGAAACACAACAATCCAATCCAAATTATCAAATCCCAAAAAATAAAGTTCTACATTACCCATATATTAAGCAAAAAGTTAGTCTTTTTTTTTGTAATAGAAATACTTAACCATGCTTATATCTCCACAAGACCTCACCCCAGAAGGTAAATTTCTTCTTTTTTCACAAATGTGGCAAAAAGAAAAAACAGTGGGAAAATTAGATATTCTTCAACAAGGTCTTTCATCAGATGAAATGGTAACAAATTGAACTCATGGGTTGATTTCATTGAGATTCACTATATACCCATTTACAGTTATCTTCTTAGACACAAAATCCCAATCCATATGATCAAAATTCTCAAAAAATTGATTATGTGGGCATGTGTATGTATACATATATGCTTAAATGTAGGTGAAAAACAAGATTTTTATACCTGAATTGGATGAAGAGCGACGAATAAGAGAACGACGAAGGATTTTCCATCGAAGAGACGATGCATTTGTTGTTGATTTTGTGCTATTTGACTCCATTTTTGCACTTTCTTGAGCTCGCTTTTTCACTCTTTTGTGTTGAACAGGGAGAGTGTTTGAATCGTGATGTATTTGAGTACTAAAAACGACGTAGTATAAGCTTTCACTGATTTAAAATTTATTTAAAAACAAAAATAGGTAATTATTATAACCACCCTAGATTGTGATAGGACGGCAGGCTTACCTCTCATCTTTAACTAAAGGTTTAGATGAAGAATTCACTTTTAATAGAATTAGTCGAGCCTCAAAATGAATATCAAATATGAAATGGAATAAAAATGCATTACCTGTATGAAGGGTCTTGAAGATAAGAGGTCGGACAAGTTACATTGCATTCATAAGTGTTAAATTTCCGTATTTTATACTGTCAATAATCAAAGTTAAATTGTTTGAAATTTTTTATTATGTTCTAGTTAGACAAACAAGCTTTTGTATTAAGCTAACTCATTGTAATGGTGATTCAATTATTTCGTCTCATTTGTTCCAGCCTTGGTGGACATAAGCTAACAAAAATCCATGTCTCACTAGCAATTTTCACAATGTTATACCAATCACAAGAGATAGTAAACTGGAAAAATCCATCAATCGACAGCACAATTTTACATCATTACCATCTCCATCAACTTTGTGATGAAACTGAATTCCAATAATAAAAGGGTGAAAAAGTTGTATTAATCCTCACAATAATGAATTTTAAAAGAAATAAAAGCAAAGATTACTAGTCTAGATTCATTTACAAACATGTACATCAAAAGAATAATTGAATGCCTCGAATAAGTCCAGGCACATCTTTTTCACCGATCACTTAAAAAACTGGGCATCCTTTAACAACAACCCCTTCAGCAGTCGGACATTTAGCCAATGGGCATCGATCTGCATCACTTCCCCACCAGCCAAGACTGACATGCTCCATTCCCAAGCATAAATACAACAGCACCCCCATGAATGCTAATCCAGCATCTAACGCCCCAGATAAAACATAATTGTGACGACTCCACAATTTCTGATGGTATCTGTACGCAACAAATCCAGAAAGAAAAGCTATGATGATCCAACTGTTGTAGTTGACAGAAGTAGCTGGTGGCATGTTGATTATCCCAGCTAATAGCACAGGCACTGTGATTAACCTGATCCACTGTTGGTTAGGGAAAGTCTTGTGCGCGAACCAGACAATGACAGGAGCTATAGCTCCAAATAAGAAAGACCAATTCAGGGCAGAGTAATGGCCAAGGTTTCCAAATATTCTTTGCGGCCCAATTAAACCCCAGATGACTGAGGCATCATAAAATACATGATCACCTGGGCAGGTCCACGGGCTGCCAGGAGGAAGCAAAGCCCTGTCACAAATATCTGGGACAGTGTCCATGAGCCACCATGCTGTTCCAAGATGCACTAAAGCTGATATCAATGTTCCAACAACCTAATTAAAGAGTTCAGAGCACAATGATTACAGTTTATAGGACTATTCAATTAACTAGGCACCTGAGATCGTTTCACGTGCCAATATGTATGGATTTACTGATGAAGGAGGAAAGGAAAAGCCAACCTGAGCCATAAACATTGCTCTGGGAGGAATCTTCATGTAATGTCCAAGCTTTAAGTCTTGTAAAAAGGTTAATCCCTGCTTCATGCTGATGTAGCCGTACACCTTAAAGCACATGTTAGCTACTGGATAACCGGGGTACAAGTACCCAATTATGTACTCCGTTATCACATTCAAACCAGGAGTCTGTGCAAAACGACAATGGAAGGTTAGAACTACAAAGAATTTTTATGTGGTGTTTGAATAGAAAATAGCTTGTATATTTTCATCTAAGACTGCATTATGCAAAATCCCGATCCTCTAATCTAGAGTACGCAACATCCAAAATCAACTAGAATGCACAAGATAGATACCAAGGTAATACCTGAAAAAATATGCCAGTTTTATTCGTTACATAAATACTAGTCTCAGCTAATGTATGGTAACATATCAGTATTCAACAACAACAACAACAACAACATACCCAGTGTAATCCCACAAGTGAGGTCTGGGGAGGGTAGAATGTACGCAGACCTTGCCACTACCTCATAAAGGTAGAGAGGTTGTTTTCTGTGGACCCTCTTCACAAAACCCATAGCAGAAAAAGCTAGATATGTAAAATAGGAAAGGAAGAGAGAGAGAAAGTAAACATAAAAGCGATTAATAACGAAAAGCACGATAACAAGTAAATACGGAATAATTTACATATATAAGGCAGATAAAGACGACACCTACCTATCTAACCTATTATCCTACTACTCTAATTCGTGACCTCCACTCCTTCCTATCTAAGGTCATGTCCTCGGTGAGATCAAGTTTCACCATGTCTTGTCTGATCACCTCTCCCCAATACTTCTTCGGTCTACCTCTACCCCTCCATGTAGCTCCTAAATCCAGCCTCTCACACCTCCTAACAAGAGCATCGATACTCTTTCTCTGCACATGTCCAAACCATCACAGTCTCGCTTCCCTCATATTGTCAGCTACAGGGGTCACCTCTAGCTTCTCCTGAATGGCCTCATTCCTTATCTTATCACTCCTTGTGTGACCACACATCCATCTCAACAACCTCATCTCTGCGACCTGCATCTTCTGAACATGTACATTCTTTATCGACCAACACTTCACCCCATACAACAAAGATGGTCTAACCGCCATTCTGTAAAACTTACCTTTGAGTTTAGGTGGTATCTTCTTATCACACAATACTCCAGATGCAAGCCTCCATTTTGTCCATGCTGCCCCAATACAATGTATGACATCATCATCGATATCCCCATTACTCTGGATAATAGACCCCAAATACTTAAAGTTTTCCCTCTTGGGGATAGGGTGAGTGGCAAGCCTCACATCAATATTTGCTTCATCCCTTGCAATACTGAATTTGCACTCCAAGTATTCTATTTTGGTCCTGCTTAGTTTGAATCCTTTGGACTCCAAGGTGTCTCCAAACCTCCAACCTATCATTAACTTTGGTCCGGGTCTCATCAATTAGTACTATGTCATCTGCAAACAACATACACCATGGAACCTCCTCCTGGATATATCTCGTCAGCTCATCCATCACCAAAGCAAACAGAAAAGGGCTCAACACAGATCCTTGATGAAGTCCTATCTCAACAGGAAAATATTCTGAGTCTCCTCCCACCGTTCTCACTCAAGTTTTGGCTCCATCGTACATGTCCTTTATCACCCTAATATATGCCATTGGGACACTTTTCACCTCTAAACACCTCCATCAGACATCCCTCGGGACTTTGTTGTAGGCCTTCTCGAGATCGATGAACACCATATAAATGTCTTTTTTTCTTTCCCTATATTTCTCCACTAATCTTCGAACAAGGTGAATTGTTTCAGTAGTCGACCGCCTTGGCATGAATCTAAACTGATACTCTGAGATAGACACTACGTTTCTTACTCTCATCTCCACCACTCTCTCCCATACCTTCATAGTGTAACTTTACAACTTGATATCCCTGTAATTATTACAGTTTTGAATATCACCCTTATTCTTGTACAGTGGAACCATTATACTCCTCCTCCATTCATCCGGTATCTTGGCAGTCTTCATAATAGCATTGAACAGTCTAGTCAGCCATTCTATGCCATCCTTGACCATATTCTTTCAAAAATCTATCGGAATCTCATCAGGTCCGATCGCCCTCCCTCTCTTCATCCTACTACTAGCCCTTCTAACCTCCTCAACTCTGAACCGCCTACAGTAACCAAAATCTCGACGCCTTTCGCAGTTTGCCAACTTACCCAGCTCAATATCTCTATCTCATTTTTCGTTTAAGAGTTTATGAAAGTAGGTTTGTCACCTTAGTTTAATGGAAGTCTCCTCCACCAACACCTCACCCTCCTCATCCTTGATGCACTTCACTTGGTCCAAGTCGCGAGCTTTCCTTTCTCTCTCTTTAGCCAACCTATACATTCTCTTGTCCGCGCCTTTATCATCTAAGCTCCTCATATAGGCGCTCAAACGCTGCTGTTTTAGCACTCGTCACCGCCATTTTTGCTTCTGACTTAGTCGTCGTATAGATCTCCTTAAGCATTTGCTTTTCATCCTCATCCCTACACTCCAAAACCACTTCGTATATGTCACCTTCTTAGCTTTCACTTTGCCTTTAACTTTGTCATTCCACCACCAATCGCCTTGACGTCCACCGAAGGTCCCTCTCGAAACCTCTAGAACCTCGATATCTACCTTTCTAATGCAACTAGCAGTAGTGTCCCACATATAACATATCAGTATTCGCAATGGAATAAACCATTGGGCAGGATGCGATCAACAAAAGCTATGGATGATTGCAAACAGCTAAGAAACAAAATATAGCACATTACTTGGTTTGTGGTAGCAGTGATGACTCCAACCGGAAGGGTGAAAAAGAATGCAAGACCACACGCCAGCAAGACACCCCACCATGGTAATTGGAGCTGCATTTTGTAATATTCACAAATAAACACAGTTGCAGCAATATTTACAAGAAGAATGCATAAGAACCACCATTCAGGAACTTGCTTGTATTTTCTCATGAGCTTGGTGTGAATATCCATTTTTTTCTCTTGGAAAGCAGACTTGCTCAGCTTCCATAGGTCTCTACATATCAAAAGTCAATGAGTTGATATCTGCTGTCATGTGCACTAAAGCTAAACCTAGCTCAATACTCAAATAAGGAACACAAAAAAAGTGTATAACAATGCAAAGTTCCACTTATCTTTATCTTTTCCACATTAAGAAACACAGAGAAGTTTTGCCTTTGTACTTCCCTCAACAAGATGAGGAGAGAAAGAAAATCATTTAGTAAAGAATTCAAGGAAATCGTTTTTCTTAATCACGTAAAAAGCCTTATTACAAATTATGAGCATTCATGTGTCAAAAGCTATTTTTAGTAAGTTGTGTTTTACTAGTGCATCCTAATAACACTAATCTTTTCCGCACCCCTGTTACTTTTTCACATCTTTCTGGTAATGTAACCCCATAGTGCAGCTAAGCTTTACATGGAGTATCAGATCTACAGAAATGGTGAAACTTTTCATGCTAACACAATTTTGTCCATCAGTAGTAGCCTTTAAATATCACGTGGTTTAACATCTATAACTATCCATTCAACTTTGCCTTGAAAAAGATCTTTTGCCAGTAGAAAGCACACATATTGCTTGCAAATTACATTTTGATTGGTATGCAGCTTACAAATTATTTTGAATCACCAAATTGAAAATAGTGACCCTCTCTAAATATTTCAATATAGAGATCACTACATCGACAGATATAATATACTTTCTTTGTGAAATCTATAATTATAGAAGTCGTAAAGATAAAAAAAAAAGATCCCTTTAGTATTTGGTGACAATCATGATGTGAAGCAAGTTGCACCAAAAGCACATTATAACATTGTAGAAATACAGAATTAGAGACTCAGATATATAGAAGAGAATATAGACAAAAAGAAACAGATACAAAGATACACATAAATAGGGCATCTAACCTGCAAATATTACCAATTGTCCAAGATTGCAACTTACCGTCCATGAAAGAGGAAGACATGAACGACTGTGGCACTGAGGCAAGCAAAGCTGAATGCATAAGTCATTGAAAAGAAAGTGCTGAGATAGAGAGGGCCCGCATGATCATATGCATTGAAATCAATATGGAAATTTTGATCGATAATGGCTGAAATGTTGTATTTTTGACCATCTGATGTGAAAAGGCCGTCTGAGAATATTGGAAAGGTTTTGGCTTTGTACACATTAGACCAGTACATAACAGGTGTGACAACATACATTATGAGAAAATATCCAGCAGCAACGTTTGCAGTGGCGAACCATGGACTAGCTAGTGGGCTTCCAAGATAGGAGGATATACTAGACCAATCGAGTCCAATGGCACCGATTCCAAGACCATGAAGCCCAGAACCCAATTGTTGAGCAAGGACAGAAGTTGGGAATATCCAACATAGCCATGAAAGGGAACTTAGCATTGGAAAAAGGTAACCTGGAAAGACATAGTAAGCAAAACTACATAAAAACGCAATTAGGAAGAACTGGTTTCGTGTCAATTCATTCTTGGCTCGTTCTTCTTTTTCATGAAGTGCCCTGCCATGTAGAAGTGAAAACCTCCATAAGCATATTAATCACAACAACCACTTAACAACATTTTATGTGTTTACAGTTTTCTCCTAAATACCACATATTTCAACTACTTGACCTTAAAGATTTATTCAAGTTCCTCCACCACCATCCAGTAGATTGAAAATTTAAATTACATCGAGTGTAAGTGAGAATATTCTTGATCCTCCAATAGTTGGAGGGGTAAAAAGCTCTTCAATGACTACCACAAAAATACAACCCCTTGTCATCACAAATTATGAAGCAGGTTCGACCACTTGGATATGGTATCCTCCTAACTCCTAAGTGTAATGGGCACCAACTTAATGATGGGCATTTTTGATCGCCCTCCGGCTTGGATAAGTAAATTATAGATGAAAGACTTGTTGATTACATAGTGACTCAATGCCTTTGCGATTACTTCTGACTCTGGTATGATTTCATGAATAATATAATCTTTGGTTCGTAAATGAAACATATTTTAAAAAAGAAAATATACATATTACTCTTTAAAAAAAATGTAGGCAAGGGAAGGGGAAATGAGGAGGGTATACGCGGGAAATTAAACCCTCACTTCACCAATAAGGTGGAAGTTCAATCAACTAAGCTGCTAACATCCGCAATTTACATATTACGGGAGAATCTTCCCGCGAAAAAAGTGCCAAGGATCACACTACCTAGAAGCCCAGTTAATATATACGATAAGAATTGTGGATCTTTACGTACCTGAAAAGAGAAACCTGAACAAGATTATGGGGCCACCACATAGCAGCGGGCTCCACCAAATATCTCCGAAAAAGCCCGGCCCATCCAAAGCCCAATACCTGCGTCGTCACAACCACAATCAACGAAACCCAGAAAGTCAACCTCCTCTTATAGAAAACCTTCACCGCACTGACGACGTGAATCGCGTACGGATTTCCGGCGCCGGAGTTTGCAAAAATCGTAATCAATACATGCTCTTTGACATTGAACGGTCCCGGATTCATCGTGAATTCGAATTTTCTCCCTTTGAAAAACACTCGATTTGGGATCACCATAGCCATGAGATGACCTAATGGAACCACCGCGATTTGAGCTGAGATTGAGCTGATCGAGAGAGGTTCACGCCGGAACCAGAAGAATTGGTTGAGAAATGATAGGAGAATACAAGCTAGGGTTCCAAGTGTCCACATTCGGAATGTAACGACCGGAAGAGTTGAGTCGTCGGAGATCGGAACTGTAAGAGCCACTTGCTCGATCGGTGAATTTTCAGATTGAGAACTGGTTGAAGCTTCATCGCTGTAGTATGAAGATATCTCCTTCTGCTTCTGCTTATCAACTGCAACATTTGCAGGTACGTAAAAATGCAGCTCATTATTCCGGAAAAAAAAAGTCAAATCACACAATGTGAATGCAAGCATTCATCAATAGATTCAACTGAACCATTCTCAAATGAATATTCTGAATCCATAATTTCCAAAGTATAATAGATTCATAATCATCAAACTTAAATTATCCTGAAACAACTCAGTAACTTCGATCAAAATCACATAATGAAATTTATCCAAAAACTCAATAAATTATTTTCTCTAGAATCCAAAACTCATAAACTCAAAATTCTAGATCCATCTATGATTTTTCGGTGAAGACGTAAGATAAGTAGAATGGAAAGAACAATAAGGAGGAATTGTGAATACTTACTAGAGTTTTGTTTACGAATTCAAACAGAACTTATAGTTCTATTCAAAAATCCATGAACTCAAAATTCGTACAAAGAAATAGTAGAATTAGTGAAAATGCTTACTAAGTGGAGCAGAGATGTCCACATGTTTTTCTTCAGGATCATACATGTTTCTTCGTATTAGAGAACGTTTTCAATCTATCAAGTTCTGTCTGTCGAATTTATGTTCGAAATTCGTATAGAATCTGCCAATGGAGAATATACCTATATTGTTGGAGATGAGATGAAGTGGGAAACATGTGAACTGTAGAGTTGTTTGAAGAGTCAACAATGGCGGAATTTAGTATAGAGATTCATGGCGTGAGTATGGATAATGTTTTTTTATTTGTCAACTAGCAAATAGAGTATTGGTAGAAGAGTTAATATAATCAAAGAAAATGAACGTGGGCTCTGTTATATCGAAAAATTTCTGTTACGTCGGAAAATGACTTCCGGCTTAAAAATTCGATTTACGACTTAATTAGTTTAAGTGAAACCGAATCTTTAAAATTATTAGAGTCGCCACTTAATTTTTAGGAAAAATCAAGAAAACCAATTAAATTATTTTAAAAGATTCAACAGAAAAAATCTTTTAAAATCCAAAGAAAAGGGTTCGGGTTCATATTTCTATTTCGGGAAGGTTTTACGCACCCGAAACATCCGCTAACATGCGGTTATCCGACGATTAAATATTTTTGACTAACTTTAAAATAATATTAATTTATTGTTAAATAGAAAAGGTTTAAGTAAATGTTTAGGAAAATAGAATATTTAAAATCTCAGCTACCTTTTTATTTGATTAAAGTTAATATTAGTTTAAATGAACCATTTAAAATAATCGAGAAAACATAACATTTAAAAATTAACCAAATTTTATTCAATTAATATTGATTTAAGTGAACTACTCAAAAATAATTAAGAAAAAAGACGTAATATTAAAACCTAATCAAATTTTATTTAATTAATATAGTTAGTGAATTAAACTACGCGATTATGATTTTAAAATTAGTGAATTGAACTACGCGATTATGATTTTAAAATCTACTAAAATGTCTAAGTGTTTAAAAAAAGGAAAGCATGCTTTCGATTTATTTTAAGGAGAAAGTACTTAAGTTATTTTTAAAGAATATTTTGGAATCCGATTTCTAAAAGGTGATTTTTATAATCAAAATTTAAAGTCATAAAATAACCTAAACGGCCAACTTGGGGAAGTTTAATTAGGCTAAAACCTATAAAATAATCCTAGAATTTAAATTAGCATTAAACAAATAATAACATAATTATCACAAACAAAACATGGGTAAATAAAATAAATTAGAGTTCGGATTGGGCTTTGGCCGGCCCAATTCAAAGCCTGCACATATTTTAAAAAAAAAAAGAAAGAAAAAGAGATTGGGCCTGCCCCAACCCATTATGTCTGCTGCCGATTGGGCCTCAGAGGCCCAATACCTTTCCCTGCAAAAATGGGCTTTTGACCCTTTTCCCTTTGCATTAACCTGTGGTATACACAGGTTGTATACCAGTGTATATTATAAGTCTATCAGTGTATAAACAATGATTTTCGACCTCCGGAACCTGTGTAGTCAGCCTATCCTCGAGCACATACGCTGTCCCAATGAGGGACAACTCGAAATATGCATATGGGAGTCCAAAATAGACCCCGAATAACACCACATGCAAGAAAAGGAAGGCAGGGAGTAATAATAGCTTCTTGGCATTGGAAATGGCTGAGCTTTGCTGCCATCTCTCTGGTTTCGCGCATGGGGACGGGAATGGGGGAAATGGAGGTGGGGCTGCGCGGGTTGGGGAAGGAGAGGAAGAGAAAGGGTTTAATTAAGGAGATGGGCCGGGTCGGGTTAGGTTAAATTGGTGGGTTGGGGATTTTAATTAAAGGGATTGGGCTGGGGGTTGTTTGATAGGATTTGGGCCAAAATTTGGCCCAAAAAGTGAAACAAAAATCTGAAAAATGGGTCCAAAAGAGGGAAGGAAAAGAATTTAAAATTTGGCCACTTTAAATTACAAATGTGGCCAAATAAAATACGATTAATTCGAAATTAATTAATTAATTTAACCACGAGGTGAATTAGTATAAATTAATTAAAAAGATTTTAATATTAACAACTTAAAATAATTAAATTAATACGGGGTGATTAATCCTAAAATGATTTAACATAAAAGCGATTGAAGATAAAATCTATTTGAGAAATTTTGGATATAATATGTAACATATAAACATAATTAAAAAATTAAAATATTTAATCCTAAAAATCATTCGAAAATATTTTTTGCATTTTTGAAAGCTAATTATTTCAAATAGTTAAGATTAAAAACTCGATGATTAATTTGCACTGTGGAGGGTCAAAATTGGGTGTCAACAGCTGTCCCTTTCTTTGGGTATGATCGATGAAAGAGATCATGGACAAAGAAACTTGACCAATCCAATTTTGAGCCGACCGCATATTCATCTCGTGGAAGGGTCTTGGCATGGGCTATAGGAAATTGTGGCCGGACCCCGGTTTCGGGTTTCCTACATATCTCGGGTTACATGAGAATTCAGGCCACTTGTAGTTCAAAACGCTTGATTCTACGCACGATTTTGAAAATTTCAAAAGCTATCCAATATCGAATTAGGGAGAAATTGGAATGCTTGGGATGAGATTTTACGAGTGAATGTTAGAATACAGCCGAGTTTTCAAAGTTGAGTCCGCCTACATACCCTTGGACTAAGGAATCAGGCTGCTTGTAGTTCGACTCTATCGGTCGAAAAGGAAGTCTCTTATTCTGAGATAACCTTTGGTTTAGGAGGAGTGACAAATGAATCGATTATGAAAAAGAGACTTGCAACCTCTTAACCATAAATGTGGCGCGCTTCACACTCATAATTAAGAATTACACAGACATAATTTTCAAAACTCTTGGTATATTGTCACTCAGATTGGAAACGTTGCGTCCGGTGAGAATTGAGATCACCTGGATGCGAGACTGAAAACTAACGAACTCAAAGAAATACCCACACGCCTTCTAATAGGGGTGTGGTTGGATTGTGGTGGTAGTCGTTTCTCAGCTCGCGTCCGAAGAGTTTGACGCCCCTCTTCAGACTATGTCCCAGTTCGCTGCTAAGACAAAGTTCCACGTTGTGCTGCCTCCTAGTTGATGACGTCCACACCTGTGGTTTGCTTGAGAATTCATCCTCCCGGATGCTCTCGATAGAGACTGAGATAAAACTTGTTAGTAGTAAATAAAACATAAATGTGAATACAACTTGTGCAAACCTGTTTAATGTATCATTCCGAAGGAGATGATGAATCGATAGTAGATTAATGTGTCATGCCGGAGGAGATGACGCTCCAATAATAATTTAACTGTCACGTTGAAGGAAGTGACACTCTGATAATAATACAACATGTCACGTTGAAGGAGGTGACTATCCAGTAATATCTTTAACGCGTCACGCTGAAGGAGGCGACGATCCGATAATAATAATAATAATAATAATAATAATAATAATAATAAAACAACAACGTGCCACACTGAAGGCAGTGACGCTCCAATAGTAAAATAACGTGTCACACTGAAGGAGGTGACGATCCAATGATAACCTTAACATATCACGCTGAAGGAGGTGACGATCCAATAATAAACTAACATGTCACGCTGAAGGAGGTGACGACCCAACAATAATATAACAGGTCACGCTGAAGGAGGTGATGATCCAATAATAATATAACATGTCACGCTGAAGGAGGTGGCGACCCAACAATAATATAACATGTCACGTTGAAGGATGTGACTATCCATTAATAACTTTAACGTGTCACGCTGAAGGAGGTGACGATCCAATAATAATAAATTAATATGTCACGCTGAAGGAGGTGACGATCCAATAATCATGCTTGATTCAACATAAGACCCCTGAAATAGACAAACAAACTATGCAAACCACTTATGGGGTGGTTATCCCAACAAAATCATATGTCAAGGCCCTCGAATGGACAAATAAAATTCATAAACCACTTATGGGGTGGGCAACCCAAAATTCTAGGATATTAACCCTCACGTGGTCAACAAACACGTATGCATAAATAGATACGTGGCGATCATCCTAATGGACAAAGCAGAAACCATATTGACAGGTACATTTGTCATGGTTACGACTACCTCCTCCTTAAGAGATAGAACAATCGAAGTGAGATAGTTGAATTCTTTTGCACGAAGATTTAAGCCTTTCTCATCTCCTACCAAAAACTCGATAAACTTCGAGTTTATTGCACGATATCTTCAGTCGTTGTTGAAGACTCAAATTGACTTGTAACCTCATTGTCGCGAAGATATGTAATCTTCAGCACCTATTGATTTGATAAACTCGTTACTTCCTTGTAACATTTATGAAGTAACATCATATCCAGCTTCGATACTGATTTCAGTATTGTCCCAACTTTACTAGCATAACCACCTGCAAAACTTGAGATCGAACATTAACAAATCATAATAAAGTAAAGTATACACTTAAGATAAAACGTGAGGCTATGCTATTCAGTTATTAAGATCAGGCCATAATAAACGTAGCAGTGATTCCAAACATGACTTGTCACTACTTGATGCATGTAGTGCTTGCTCACGCTCTGTATCTGGCGATGCTAACTTGATTCTTTTGGACTTCGAGAGGATCAGTCAAACTCGTGTCTAATTACTGCAAAATAAGAAAAGAAATTAGAAATCATCTTGACATGATATAATAAATTGAAGATAAGATAAGATGAGAAGTTATTTGATTGATTATGTCGAGGTCGTGGTATGTGTAAATGACGCCTTATGCTTGAAGATTTAACATCGTCATTTCTGTGATTTCATTGTCCCTGCATTCAAAGAAAAATTCTTAGTTTGAGAGACTGATTTGTGTTGGCCTTGTCCTCGTGCTCCTTCATGCAATTGACCTGTGCACTCCTCCGCTCTTTAAAACGTAGTTTAGTGGAATTTTTGAGGACCCTCCTCAAAAATTCTGCCCCAGTTTTGTAACACAGAAGAAGTCTTATTCTTTTTGCAATTTCCAATGAATTTTTCTTGGACAGATATCCCAGTTGCAACTTCTAACTCCGACTCCTTGGAGGAAATCTTCTTCAATAGAATTTTGAGGTCCTCTCAAAATTCTGCCCCAGTTTCCATTGTAAAGAGGAATAAAAGTCTTATGGGCATATGACCGAGCCGGTGTGGCGCCTACGTATCCCGTTGATACAGGAATCAGGTCAAACGTAGTTCCAAAATAAAAGAAAATTGAAATTTTCAGATAACGTGACCGAAGCCAATAAAGGCCGCCTACGTATTCCATTGAGGAAATCAGGTCAGACGTAGTTCACACTACAAAGAAAACATTCCAAAAGAAATAAAATCATAATGTGCCATTACAAAGGATAAAAAGTGATAAAATGCAATTACAAGAAAAGGAAATACTGAACTTCAACTGCGGGACCGGAAGATGTCAAAACACAATCTCTGAAGAATGTCCCCTCTTCTTCGTAACTGGTTTCCATTAACTAACCCTTGTGCTCGGGAAGTGGATTGTTTTTCACATCCGGAGCCTGTGCAAGTTCAACTGTCTTGTTATCAATCAGGTCTTGAATCTTGTGCTTAAGGGTGATACACTTCTCTGTATCATGTCCAGCAACCCCTGAGTGATAGGCACAATGCTTATTTGGGTCATACCAATTGGCTGAAGTGTTCACAACTTTAGCTTCTATTGGGTGGAGTAACCCTGCTGTTTTCAACCTCTCGAAAAGAACAGCCAATGGTTCTGCCAATGGAGTGAAGACCCGAGGGGGTTTTCTCTCAAAATTAGGACGAGGTGCATTATTTTGCACCGGTCGTGGAGCACGATATGCTGCTTGCAGGTTGTAGGCGGGGTATTGTGCAGTGGGGTAACCTGGAGGCGGCACACGATTATATGAAGTAGATCCCCGAGTCATTATCGCCATAACTTCTTTTTCTTTCTTCTTTCCAACTCCAAATGAACCATTCTGGAAAGCTCGGTTACTTGCAATTCTCCCTGTCTTGAGACCATCCTCAATCATTTCTCCAGCTTTGATGACTTCGGCAAATGTTTTTCCACCCATTGTCACCATTCGTTCATAGTATTCTGCATCCTGAGCTTGAATGAAGTAGGTTATCATTTCTGCTTCTTCCATTGGTGGATGCACTCTAGATGCCTCTTCTCTCCAACGTATTGCATATTCTCGGAAGCATTCCGTTGATTTTTGCCTTAGCTTTGTTATGGAGATTCTATCGGGAGCGATCTCAACATGAAACTTATAATGATCCACAAAAGCGTTAGCCAAATCATCCCAAGTGCGCCATTTAGTCAAATCTTGCTTGGAGTACCATTCCAGGGCTCTTCCAGTCAGACTTTGATTGAACAACTTGATTCTTATCCCTTCGTTACTCCCAACACCAATCAACTTTTCACAATAGACTTTCAGATGAAAGATCGGATTTCCTGATCCGTCAAACTTCTCAAACTTTGGAATCTTATAACCGGGTGGCAGCTCAACATCAGGGAATGTACACAACTCTTCATATTTCACACTCTGATTACCCCCGAGTCCACGAAGGTCTCTCATAGCATCCTCTAGGACCTTCATCTTTCTATTCATTGCTTCTATATCAACAAGCTTTGCATCATTTTCAGCTTCGACATTGTGATCAACATCTTGATGGTAAAACCCCGGAACCTTGACAACAGGTGGAGTAGTGGCATGAGTATAGACTGGTGGAGCGTAATGTGTCGTAGTTGGAGCCTTCGAAGAAGCAAAGGTGTACACAAACGGAGCATTCTGAGTCGGACGAATGAACGGAGTACTTTGAATTTGCGGAGAGATGGCAAAAGGGTTTCCTTGATCAACCTCATTCGAGGTTGGGAGCGAAGGTATCACATGATCCTTTTGGCGGGTATCCAGAGGTAGGTTTTGGAAAGCCGATTGGTACCGTGTCACCAGAAGGCTTAATTCAGCAACTCGTTGCTCTAGACGAGCAATGACCTCCATATGTGGTTCTGTTCCCGTACGGGTATCGACCGCGACAGATGAGGTAGGGAATTCTGAAGATGCGACGGTATTGATCGAACTGGAGTCCATTTTTGAACGAGTTTTCTTAGTAGTCCAGGTAAGGAATGATGAGCTGGTAGTGACTTTCCTGGCCTTAGACCGTGTGAAATACGAATGTTCTGCCAGCGAATACTCAAAAGCTTTCTTTGGCAAGTTTGATAACCAACACGAATCAATCTCTCTTCTGCAAAGAGAAGAAAAACTCAAAGGTGAAAGAGTTAGTCCATTATAATCATAATAATCAATCAAACAACAATAACATTTGTTTTGCCTAAACAGACTAGTCCAAAATTCGAAAAATAAGATGTTATATATAATTTTTAAAAAAAAAACAATGACTAAATGGACAAAATTTGATCATTTAACGGACTGCAATGAAATTTTGATTATTTAACGGACTAAAATGAATATATATTTTATGTCCAGAATGAAAATATTTATAGACTATCTTTTTGAAAAATTTAACTAAACATAAAGATGTTCTTAAAATTTGATTTGAAACTCGAAATATTTTCCAAGGATAACAAGGTCACCGTGAATTTGAGTGATGACCTAATTAAAAAAATGATTTTAAGCGTTTCGACAATAGGCCCAAAAATATTTTATTTTATTTTATTTTATTTTATTTTTATTTTATATATATATATAATATATATACATATATATAGAGAAAAAAAAGACTCCAAAAATAATTGAGTTTACGTGCCTAAACGTGTTTTAAGACTTTGGAATTTGAATAATGGACTAGTTACGTTCGAGGCAAAACATATGTATTTAACACAAGTCAAATAACACAAATAAAGCAAATTATATATCATAAACGAAGTATAACGCAGCCTAATATACATATGTGACCCTTTATGCCAAGGGTAGGCCTAACGATTTGAAGGATGTATTGTACCATTTGAAACGTTCCATTGCCCCAAAAATAATTACAACCTTTATAAAATAAATAACACGGGGATACATAATAGGGAAAAGGAGGATACAAATCATCAGTCCCACGCAGGGGTACGATACTAATCTAAGCCTTCAAAATAAATCTTTCTTCTAGAGCTTCCAAATGTCTTCGATGATCTTTCTTTGTCTTTAATAACCTATCTATTAAAATGAAAAACACCCGACCCCAAAGGACAATGGCCCGTCAAATGGCGTATACAACCTTCAAATTTAAACACATAAATATGATCGTCCAATTGGGCCGGGGGCCACTATGGACTCAAGGTGGTCTTTCTAATGGGCCTGATACGCCTTACGTATCGGGTCATCTTAGGCCAATGCTCCTACAGGGTTTTGGTATCGCTCTACGCTAGGTGGACTAAGAGTGGGTTTAATTTTGACTGTGAAAAGGTAACCCAGGCGGACAACCTGGGCTGGGGAAGTTAACGACCGTCGACCCCGCAAGATCGACTCATTTCGTCAGGGTACCCCAATGGCAAATTTTGGATTGAACGGTTGCGACCCGCATAACCGTCGTTTTAGTGGAAAATAAAAATAAAATTGCCGGGTGGCGGAATATGCTATGCATGATATGACATTTAAATAATTAAACTTAAAATATAACATTAATTAAAATTTAAACAAATAAAACACAAACAAACAAATATTCAAACAATTAATAAAGTTAGTTAAAATACCTAATCTAATGGTTAGAACCTAATTAAGTCCCCAGCAGAGTCGCCATTTCTGTTATATCGAAAAATTTCTGTTACGTCGGAAAATGACTTCCGGCTTAAAAATTCGATTTACGACTTAATTAGTTTAAGTGAAACCGAATCTTTAAAATTATTAGAGTCGCCACTTAATTTTTAGGAAAAATCAAGAAAACCAATTAAATTATTTTAAAAGACTCAACAGAAAAAATCTTTTAAAATCCAAAGAAAAGGGTTCGGGTTCATATTTCTATTTCGGGAAGGTTTTACGCACCCGAAACATCCGCTAACATGCGGTTATCCGACGATTAAATATTTTTGACTAACTTTAAAATAATATTAATTTATTGTTAAATAGAAAAGGTTTAAGTAAATGTTTAGGAAAATAGAATATTTAAAATCTCAGCTACCTTTTTATTTGATTAAAGTTAATATTAGTTTAAATGAACCATTTAAAATAATCGAGAAAACATAACATTTAAAAATTAACCAAATTTTATTCAATTAATATTGATTTAAGTGAACTACTCAAAAATAATTAAGAAAAAAGACGTAATATTAAAACCTAATCAAATTTTATTTAATTAATATAGTTAGTGAATTAAACTACGCGATTATGATTTTAAAATTAGTGAATTGAACTACGCGATTATGATTTTAAAATCTACTAAAATGTCTAAGTGTTTAAAAAAAGGAAAGCATGCTTTCGATTTATTTTAAGGAGAAAGTACTTAAGTTATTTTTAAAGAATATTTTGGAATCCGATTTCTAAAAGGTGATTTTTATAATCAAAATTTAAAGTCATAAAATAACCTAAACGGCCAACTTGGGGAAGTTTAATTAGGCTAAAACCTATAAAATAATCCTAGAATTTAAATTAGCATTAAACAAATAATAACATAATTATCACAAACAAAACATGGGTAAATAAAATAAATTAGAGTTCGGATTGGGCTTTGGCCGGCCCAATTCAAAGCCTGCACATATTTTAAAAAAAAAAAGAAAGAAAAAGAGATTGGGCCTGCCCCAACCCATTATGTCTGCTGCCGATTGGGCCTCAGAGGCCCAATACCTTTCCCTGCAAAAATGGGCTTTTGACCCTTTTCCCTTTGCATTAACCTGTGGTATACACAGGTTGTATACCAGTGTATATTATAAGTCTATCAGTGTATAAACAATGATTTTCGACCTCCGGAACCTGTGTAGTCAGCCTATCCTCGAGCACATACGCTGTCCCAATGAGGGACAACTCGAAATATGCATATGGGAGTCCAAAATAGACCCCGAATAACACCACATGCAAGAAAAGGAAGGCAGGGAGTAATAATAGCTTCTTGGCATTGGAAATGGCTGAGCTTTGCTGCCATCTCTCTGGTTTCGCGCATGGGGACGGGAATGGGGGAAATGGAGGTGGGGCTGCGCGGGTTGGGGAAGGAGAGGAAGAGAAAGGGTTTAATTAAGGAGATGGGCCGGGTCGGGTTAGGTTAAATTGGTGGGTTGGGGATTTTAATTAAAGGGATTGGGCTGGGGGTTGTTTGATAGGATTTGGGCCAAAATTTGGCCCAAAAAGTGAAACAAAAATCTGAAAAATGGGTCCAAAAGAGGGAAGGAAAAGAATTTAAAATTTGGCCACTTTAAATTACAAATGTGGCCAAATAAAATACGATTAATTCGAAATTAATTAATTAATTTAACCACGAGGTGAATTAGTATAAATTAATTAAAAAGATTTTAATATTAACAACTTAAAATAATTAAATTAATACGGGGTGATTAATCCTAAAATGATTTAACATAAAAGCGATTGAAGATAAAATCTATTTGAGAAATTTTGGATATAATATGTAACATATAAACATAATTAAAAAATTAAAATATTTAATCCTAAAAATCATTCGAAAATATTTTTTGCATTTTTGAAAGCTAATTATTTCAAATAGTTAAGATTAAAAACTCGATGATTAATTTGCACTGTGGAGGGTCAAAATTGGGTGTCAACAGGCTCAATGATGGTGCATATACATTTTGGTGCCCTTTTAACATTATATAAATCAATTCACCAAAATAATATTCTTTTTTTTAAATTTTATAAGATAAGTATAAACGTATTTCTCAGTGGGTTATATTTTATTTAACGATGTTAATTTAAAAAACTTTCTGTGAGTAGCGTTTTTAGCATAATACGTTACTCACAGTAACATCTTATAATACGTTTCTATGAGTCATGAGTTATGTTTTATACCTAAAAATGTTACTGACAGTAATGTTTCTTAAGAATTCAATCACGGGTCATCGAATCCTACAAATTTAGGTATAATACCTTTTAACTTAGAAAGAAAATATTTTGCAATAACGTTTTAACTTTAAAATGGCTAAGTTGATTGGAAAAAAAAAATTGCAACTTATTAAATGAGAACTTGACATCAAAAGAAACTGATAATTAACAAAAATAGGATGAATCTGGTGATAAATCACATTTCAACATTAATGTCGCAAAAGACAAGATAAAAACATGTTTTCATCAAATTAGAACTATGATAGCTAGAAGAAATAAGTGTGATTGTGATGTTCTGTATGTTTTTTCTCAATATATAAAGATTAAAAAATTTACTGTGAATAACATTTTAAGTGTAAAACGTGTCTCATAGTAATGTATTATGCTAAAAACGTTTCTCACAGTACCATTTCTTAAGTTAACACTATTAAATAAAATGTAACCTAAAATGTTACTGAGAAATACATTTATACTAGTTCTGTAAAAAAAAAAAAGTATTATTTTGGTGAATTAATTTTAAAAAATGGCTTACTTTGGTTAAAAAGAATCTTAACATATGTCTAACATGTTTTAAGAAGTGAAATTTTCATACATATCTAATTAATGAAATGTAATAGAGTCTTCTTAGTTACAATTTGACTAATTACTTTTGATAGTTGTAGCTTCACTTGCTTTGTCAATTTCTTTTTTGTGTGTCATGTTGCATTGTAATAATTTATACAAATTAGACTTTCAAAGAGATTGCGTAGAAATTTGCATATGAATTGTTAAATTCGCTATGTATACAAATACAAACTTATAGAGATTGTATATATCTTTAAATTTGCTAAACTTAGATGAGCTTCCAAATAAGAAAGAGTACCGCCCCAAAATTTGAAATTTGTATATGAAATCTGAAATATACAAATACAAAAGAAACATATTTAGCTATTTAATCAAAATTTTAACTAATAATTATTTAAACATTAATTACGTCTAGCAATTATGATTGGATATTTTATTTGTTCCATTTATCGTAGAAGCCACATGGGAGAATGTCAGAAAAGCATAACGGGATGTGTCATGCACTTTGATGACCACCATTAGTGAAAATCAAACCAAAATTATATACATTAGTTTTTTTTTTTTTTTTTTTATGTATATAAATGTAATCCTTGAACCCTTTGGGGTGGTCCAGTGGTTTGGACTTGAAATTTTTATATTAAAAGTTTCATGTTCAAAACCCCTTGTCAACGAAAGCAAAGGGTTTGCCTTCTAGGTCGAGCTCGTCGCACCGTGCTTGCCTAGTACAAGTTATCTCTCATATACCAAACTTGTCACGACCCAAAATGGGATCATGACTAAAAGACCACTTAATTCCAATCCCAACAATAAATGTGACCTAGAAGGAGAAAAATCCAATATTATAAATAGTCACCACATAAAAATAATATCCCAAAACCTGGTGTCACGAGTATAAAGAGCATCTAATACATAATTAGTGAATTAAGTGCATCTTAGTCTTCGAATAGAAATAAAGACTAAACAACTAAGATATGATCCAATGGAAACTCGAAGCCTTGAGTCTCACCACTAGATCTGGTATGAACCAAGTGCACGAGCAAATCAACTACCACGTGGATAATCCTGACAAGAATCTGCGTGGGAGAAAGGAGTAGGGGTGAGTACACATAATATGTACCCAGTAGGTTTAACCGATTGAGAATTAGAAATTGAATAAACTATGAAATAATCTAGGAATGCTTCCACCTGCAACAGGAAAACCAGTTCAGCATCGGTGCCGCCAATTTATGTAGAACGACGCGAATAAAGTAAACATATAATCTCACAGAAGCCAACCCCAAAACAACCACAAGTAGTATAATGAAATGGTATGCAATGTCGTGCAATGCAATGTAATGCAAGGTGGTATCAAGACCGCTGCACAACTTGTCGTATGCACCCCCATCTAGCTAAGGCTCCCAGACTAAGGGGACCCATGGGGACCTCGTAGGCCATATACCTCAATCACAACATATCAACTACCTTGCCACCTAACTCATGTCCAAGGACTCATGATATGAACCTCAATGTATCAAACACCTTGCCACCTAACTCGTGGTCAAGGGTTTTAAAAAGTGATTTCACATTTCACAATTCTCAAAATATCATAACATGTAGTATGAGGATGCATGCAATCAACATGCCATTATAGACACAATATTCAACTCAATAATGTGATAATTGTCAAAGTACTCAAAGTTTAGCGGTCGTAATGTTAACCCTCTTCTATACACATTGAGATATTGCTTCTAATCACATCCTCAAAAGCTCTTGAGAAACTAGTCTATCCAAAACCAAACAACAGCAGAACATTTCATTTATGTGAGGCTTCGTGTTACACTGTTACTTTAAGAAACGAGGTAGTCTTGTACTTAAGAACCCTTAAAATATTTCCTAGGTGTCTATAGCAATAAGTTTCCAGTTAGTCGATAATTTGGCAGCTTACTACAACATATGGCTACAAGACTTCATTTAATCTTCATCCCTATTATATAGTAGTTCATGTGCATGCTGCATGATTCCAAATACAAAGATAACTAAATTTTAATATGCCACAAAGCTGCTAACCAGCTGCAATTTCTTTCTATCCACATGATATCACGATAATTTTTTTTTAACTCAACATGTTATATGACCTCCTCCCATAGATTACCACATAAGGATATTTTAAATAACTCAGTCTCAGAAAAGAAGGATAGTCAAACCCACCTCAATGCCGAAACAACACTCGAATACTTCCCGAATAGACAAATCTTGAATTCAACTTCCAAAATGATAATTCTCTCTTGTAGAACTTTCACGTCAAGAAGATATCAGGAGACAACCACTACTAACTACTGATTTCCAAAATATAGCAATGCTAAACTCATCTAAATTAGGATCAGAACCAACGAATGGAATCTCAAGTAGGAAACTTTAATCAAGAACTGAAAACATTCCCGACGAAAATATTTTGGACTAAATTCTTTTGGCTATTCCTATTTTTTTTTCTCACTCTTTTGTTGATTTTCTTGTACTCTCTCTTCTCTGTTTCAAATTTTTAATTGATTTCTCTTTTTCTTTCCCTGCAAATCTCCCTCTCTTAATCTCTTTATTTTCTTCCAAAAACCCCCGTTCCTGGATGTGTGTGTGTATGTTATATAGATGATACCTAGTAGTAGTATTGTGTGATGTATGTTCTAGGTAGATAGGAACGTGATGGAGTAGGGAAAGGGAATCAGTTGAGGGATTTTAGGAGGGCAACGTGATGGGGGTAGGGAATCAGTTGAGGGATTTTAGGAGGGCAACGTGATGGGGGTTGGGTAGTTAGTGTAGATATTGTAGACTAATTAGGTTATTAAAAGTGATAATACTACTATTTATTTTAATAATCACAAGACAAGTAGCATGGGATAAGTTGCCATTTTAGTCCATTAATTAAATTAAATGTCTAACTTTCCCCGTGAATTTAGTAGCTATAGTTGTCGAATAGTCCAAAATACCCATTTAAAATTTACGAGAAGGATATTAAAAAAAAATAAGAGGACTAATTTTTAAAATAATCTAACGGGTCATTACATCATCCACCACTAAAAATCATATTTTTCCTCGAACATAAGGTAGAAGAAAGTACTTGAAGCTTAAAAAAGCTGGGGATATCGAGCACGCATATCCGACTCTGTCTCCCAAGTAGCCTCCTCAACAGGTCGGTGTCGCCAATGAACCTTAACTGAAGCAATTTCCTTACTACGTACCTGTCTATCTAGAATGGCTACTGGTTCCTCCTCATAAGACAAATTCGGACCCAACTCTACGGTATCATAAGAAATAATGTGAGACTCATCTCGTATGTATTTTCGGAGCATAGACACGTGGAATACTGGATGCACAGCTGACCATCTAGGTGGCAAAGCCAACTCATAAGCCACCTCACCTACTCTCCTAAGAATCTCGAACGGGCCAATAAACTTCGGGCTAAGCTTGCCCTTCTTCCCGAACCTCATCACACCCTTCATGGGTGATATCCTCAGCCACACATGATCGCCTATCATAAACTCTAAGGGACGAACTCTCTTATCAGCGTAGCTCTTCTGCCGACTCTTGGTTGTCAACAGTCGACTCTGGATCAGGCGCACCCGCTCCATAGCATCTCTGAGCAAGTCAGTGTCTAATGCCTCGATGGCGACTGAGTCGAACCATCCAATAGGTGACCGACACCTACGCCCATACAACGCCTCAAATGGTGCTATCTGAATACAAGAGTGATAACTGTTATTATAAGCAAACTCCGCTAAGGGAAAGTGTTGGTCCCTCTGGGTACTAAAATCAATCGCACAGGCCCTAAGCATGTCTTCCAACACCTGAATGGTCTGCTCTGACTGACCGTCTGTTTGAGGATGAAATGCCGAACTCATGTCTAATCGTGTACCCAACCCATGCTGCAATGCCTTCCAAAATCAGAAAGTGAACACCGAACCTCGATCTGACACAATAGAGATAGGCACCCTATGCAGCCTAACAATCTCACATATATAGATCCTAGCTAGCTGCTCTGCACTGTGGCTAGTCCTCTCCGGAATGAAGTGAGCTGATTTGGTCAACCTGTCTACAATCACCCAAATAGAGTCAAACTTACCTAACGTCACGGGTAATCCAGTCACAAAATCCATGGTAATACGCTCCCACTTCCACTTAGGAATGGGCATCCGCTGCATCGGACCTCCTCGCTTTTGATGCTCATACTTAACCTGTTGACAATTCAAACACTTAGCCACAAACTCCATAATGTCTCTCTTCATCCCACACCACCAATATTGTTGCTTCAAATCATGAAACATTTTTGCCACACCAGGGTGAATGGAATACTTAACACAATGAGCTTCCTCCAATATCAAGCGAACCCAATCACCTACCTTAGGCCACATGCGCCCATTAATTCTCAAAACTCCCTCAGAATCAAGAAAAGCTGACTTAGCTTTACCTCTCAACACTTTGTCTCGAATCACACATAATTTATAATCATCAAACTGGTGAGCACGAATCTGATCCATCAATGTAGATCTAGCCTCGACGAAGGCCAACACACTGTGAGATGGGGAGATGTCAAGTCTGATCAACTGTCTGGCCAAAGACTGAACCTTCAAAGATAAGGTCCTCTCCTCCGCTCTAAGATATGCCAAACTAACCATACTAGAAGGATTCCGGCTCAAGGCATCCGCCACCACATTAGCCTTGCCAGGGTGATAAAGAATAGAGATATCGTAGTCTTTCAGCAACTCCAACCACTTGCACTGCCTCATATTCAAATTAGGCTGAGAGAAAATGTACTTGAGGCTACGATGGTCTGTGAAGATCTCACAATGTACCCCATAGAGATAATGCCTCCACAACTTCAAAACAAATACCACCGCGGCTAACTCCAAATCATGAGTAGGGTAAGTTCTCTCATGGACCTTCAGTTGTCGCGAAGCATAAGCTATAACTCTTCCCTTTTACATCAACACACCACCTAAACCGACACTAGAAGCATCACAATAAACAACAAAGGCTATACCTTTCTCGGGCAATGCTAAAATAGGTGCTGAAGTCAATAACTCCTTGAGCCTCTGAAAGCTCGCCTCGCATTCATCAGTCCATAGAAATGCAACTTTCTTCCGAGTTAGTCTAGTCAAAGGAGCTGCGATAGAGGAGAATCCCTGAACAAATCGACGATAATAACCTGCCAGCCCAATAAAACTCCGGATCTCAGTCACTGAAGTGGGTCTCACCCAATTATAAACTACTGCAACCTTGGCTGGATCAACCATAATACCATCCTTAGTCACCACATGACCCAAGAAAGTCACAGACTCGAGCCAAAACTCGCATTTGGAGAATTTAACATACAGTTTCTCCTCACGCAATCTCTGGAGCACGGTCCTCAGGTGAGAACATGGTCCGTCTCACTCTTGGAATACACCAATATATCGTTAATAGATACAATCACAAAGGAATCTAGGTAAGGTCTGAATACTCGGTTCATCAACTCCATAAAAGCGGTAGGGGAATTAGTCAGCCCAAATGATATAACCACAAACTCGTAATGCCCATATCGAGTCCTAAAAGCAGTCTTCGAGATGTCTGACTCTCGGACCTTCAACTAGTGATACCTTGACCTTAAATCAATTTTAGAGAACACTGAGGCACCCTGAAGTTGATCAAATAAATAATCAATACGAGGCAAGGGATACTTGTTCTTAATGGTCACTTTGTTCAACTGACGATAGGTAATGCACATTCTCATAGTACCATCCTTTTTCTTTACGAACAACACTGGTGCGCTCTAAGGCGACACACTAGGCCAAATAAACCTCTTCTTCAACAAATCTTCTAATTGCTCCTTCAATTCCTTTAACTCTACAGAAGCCATTCGATATGGAGAAATGGATATGGGCTTAGTGCCCGACTCCAAATCAATGGCAAAGTCAATATCACGAATTGGAGGAACACCCAGTAAATTCGTAGGAAACACATCCATGAACTCTCTCACCACCCTCATGTTCTCTAAAGAAGATGACTCCTTAGAAATATCACGTACATGAGCCAAATAACATAAACACCCATGCTCCATCATATGCCAAGAGCGAACATAAGAAATAACCTCTTTAGGGTAAGAGTTGGGAGCACCTGCCCACATTAACTGGGTAAACCCGAATACGCCAAGGTCACAGTCTTAGCATAACAATCAAGGATTGCATGATAAGGGGACAACCAATCCATACCCAAGATAACATCAAAGTCAAGCATGTCTAGAAGGATCAAATCAGCCTAGGTCTCCCTACCTGAGAATATCACAATACAACCCCGATATACCCGATCCATCACTAAGGATTCACCCACGGGTGTAGAAACATAAATAGGTACATCAAGAGGCTCACACACACCATCAATATCATTAGCAAAATAAGTGGATACATATGAATAGGTGGACCCAAGGTCAAATAATACTGAAGCTGAACGATGGCAAACTGGAATAATACCTGTAATCACAGCATCAAATATCTCTGCCTCTGTACAGCCTGGAATGGCATAACACACCCGATGCTCTCCACTAACCTGCGACCCACCACGAGCACCATCTCGAGCTCCACCCCTAACACCTCTAGTGCTACCCCTCGCACTCTGTGAAACGCCTCTAGCTGCTGAAGCTGGTGCAGACCGTGTCGTATTTGTCCTCCATGGAAAAGAAGCAGGAGCACGCTTAGGACAATCCTTGGCATGGTGGCCAAACTCATCACACACATAACAACCTCTAGGTCCGGACCTGCCTATACTACCTGCACTAGGAATGGCAGCATGAACTGGTCTCCCCTGATAACCCTGAGCGCCCTGCCTTTGAGAATCTCTGTCTCTGGGTGCATAACTGCCAAACTGACCGTGATAGCGGGACCTCTTACCACCACCCTGTCGGGCCTATCTGATGCCCTCTATCATTCTAGCATGGTCAACAATGCTCTGAAAGGAACCACCAGATAACACAAGAGAGGTTATGGCCTCTTGAAGATAACTTGTGAACCCCTTCACAAATCGACGAATCCGCTCAAACTCTATGGGAATACTAGACATGGCATAACGGGATAACTCATGGAATCGTGCCTCATACTCGGTCACAGTCATGAAACCCTGCTCCAATCTATCGAACTCATCACGACGTCTATCACGAAGGTTTTATGGTACAAATCTCTCAAGAAAGATCTCAGTAAACTGCCCCCAATCCATCGTTGGAGCATCAACTAGCCTCTGGGCCATAACCGACCTCCACCACTCTTTAGCCATGCCTGTGAACTGATAAGAGATGTAAGCTACTCCGTGAGCCTCCAGAACAACCAAATTGAACAATCGATCCTGACACTCTGTCAGGAAGTCATATACCCCATCCCCAGCGGTACCATCAAATTTGGGAGGAGTCAATCTCACAAATCTCTCAAAGCTCTTTTGCTCAGACAAGGACATAGCAGCACTGACAGAAACTGGCAGAAACTGGCAGGCCTGAAAACCTCGGAGGTGCAATAGAAGGCATAGAAAATGGACTCGGGGTCTGAAATCCCATATTAGGTCCCTGAGCTGGCTATGAAGGACCAGCAGGTATATCAGGAACTGAAGTACCTGGAACATCACTAGTAGCAGGGGTACCCTCCAACCTTGCCACCAATCGAATCAATAGCTCCTGTAATACTGGCGTACTCTCTAAGGATGCAGGAGGCTGAACTGGGTCCTCAGTCTGCCCTTCGTGCTCATAAACTGGGTCAGCAATAGGCTCAGGTGAAGCCCCTCTAGTCTGACCTCGGGCTGGTGCTGCTCCCCTAGCCCGGCCTCGATCTCTAGCTCTGCCACGACCTCTGCCTCGCCCTCTAGCGGGGGCTTGTCCCAAGTTTGGTATCAGGGCTCTAGGTTCACTGGTCTCATGGGTTAAAGAGCAGGGTGTCTAGTAGAGTCTCGCGGATCGGTACGTAGACGTTTGTATCTATCTTCGAGAGGCTACAGGATGCTTGTTAGGAGACATCCTCTTTCCATTGATTCATTTCGTGCGATTTGTTCATATGCAAGTTTTGTACGCTTCTAATCTATTTTTCCTGCACAGATGGCGCGAACTAGAGCTAGAAATATCGAAGATGAGTCAGTACCTACTGTCCAAGCCCCCGCTAGAGGGCGAGGCAGAGGTCGTAGCAGAGCTAGAGGTCGAGGCCGGGCTAGGGGAGCAGCACCGGCCCTAGGTCGGACTAGAGGGGCTTCACCTGAGCCTATTGCTGACCCAACTTATGAGCACAAGGGGCAGACTGAGGACCCAGTTCAGCCTCCTACATCCTTAGAGAGTACGCCAGCATTATAGGAGCTATTGATTAAATTGTTGGCAAGGTTGGAGGGTACCCCTGCTACTAGCGATGTTCTAGGTACCTCAGTTCCTGCTATATCTGCTGGTCCTTCACAGCCAGCTCAGGGACCTAATATGGGATTTCAGACCCCGAGTCCATTTTTCATGCCTTCTATTGCATCTCCGAGGTTTTCAGCCCCACCAGTTTCTGCCAATGCTGCTATGTCCTTGTCTGAGCAGAAGAGCTTTGAGGGATTTGTGAGATTGACTCCTCCCAGATTTGATGGTACCGTCGGGAATGGGGCATATGACTTCCTGACAGAGTGCCAGGATCGATTGTTCAATTTGGGTGTTCTGGAGGCCCACGGAGTAGCTTACACCTATCAGTTCACAGGCATGGCTAGAAAGTGGTGGAGGTCGATTATGGCCCGAAGGCCAGTTGATGCTTCAACGATGGATTTGGGGCCGTTTACTTAGATCTTTCTTGAGAGGTTTGTACCATACAACCTTTGTGATAGATGTCGTGATGAGTTCGATAGATTGGAGCAGGGTTTCATGACTATGACTGAGTATGAGGCACGATTCCATGAGTTATCCCGTTATGCCATGTCTAGTATTCCCACAGAGTTTGAGCGGATTCGTCGATTTGTGAAGGGGTTCACAAGTTATCTTCAAGAGGCCACAACCTCTCTTGTGTTATCTGGTGGTTCCTTTCAGAGCATTGTTGACTATGCTAGAATGATAGAGGGCATCAGACAGGCCCGACAGGGTAGTGGTAAGAGGTCCCGCTATCACGGTTAGTTTGGTAGTTATTCACCTAGAGACAAAGATTCTCAGAGGCAGCGCGCTCAGGGTTATCATGGGAGACTAGTTCATGCTGTCATTCCTAGTGCAGGCAGGTCGGGACCTAGAGGTTGTTATGTGTGTGATGAGTTTGGCCACCATGCCAAGGATTGTCCTAAGCGTGCTCCTGCTTCTTTTCCATCGGGGACACAAACGGCCCGATCTACACCAACTCCAGCAGCTAGAGGCACTTCACAGAGTGCGAGGGGCTGCAATAGGGGTGGTGCTCGTGGTGGATCGCAGGTTAGAGCGCCGGGTGTGTTATGCCATTCCAGGTCGTACAGAGGCAGAGACATCTGATGCTGTGATTACAGGTATTATTCCAGTTTGCCATCGTTCAGCTTCAGTATTATTTGACCCTGGGTCCACCTATTCATATGTATCCACTTATTTTGCTAATGATATTGATGGTGTGTGTGAGCCTCTTGATGTGCCCATTTCTATTTCTACACCCGTGGGTGAATCCTTAGTGGTGGATCGGGTCTATCGAGGTTATATTGTGGTATTCTCAAGTAGGGAGACCCAGGCTGATTTGATCCTTCTAGACATGCTTGACTTTGATGTTATCTTGGGTATGGATTGGTTGTCCCCTTATCATGCGATCCTTGATTGTTATGCTAAGACTATGACCTTAGTGTATCCGAGTTTACCCTAGTTAATGTGGACAGGTGCTCCCAGCTCTTACCCTAAGGGGGTTATTTCTTATTTTCGCGCTCGGCGTATGATGGATCATGGGTGTTTATCTTATTTGGCTCATGTACGTGATATTTCTAAGCAGGCATCTTCTTTAGAGACCATGAGGGTGGTGAGAGAGTTCATGGATGTGTTTCCTACGAATTTACCAGGTGTTTCTCCAGATCATGATATTGACTTTGCCATTTATTTGGAGTCGGGCGCTAAGCCCATATCCACTTCTCCTTATCGAATGGCTCTTGTAGAGTTAAAGGAATTGAAGGAGCAATTAGAAGATTTGTTGAAGAAGGGGTTTATCCGGCCTAGTGTGTCGCCTTGGGGCGCACCGGTGTTATTCGTAAAGAAGAAGGATGGTACTATGCGTATGTGCATTGACTATCGTTAGTTGAACAAAGTGACCATCAAGAACAAGTATCCCTTGCCTCGTATTGATTATTTATTTGATCAACTTCAGGGTGCCTCAGTGTTCTCTAAAATTGATTTGAGGTTAGGGTATTACCAGTTGAAGGTCGGGGAGTCATCACATCCCAAAGACTGCTTTTAGGACTCGATATGGGCATTACGAGTTTGTGGTTATGTCATTTGGGCTGACTAATGCCCTCGCCGCTTTTATGGAGTTAATGAACCATGTGTTCACGCCTTACCTGGATTCCTTTGTGATTGTATTTATTGACGACATATTGGTGTATTCCAAGAGTGGGGCGGACCATGTTCGTCACCTGGGGACCGTGCTCCAGAGATTGCGTGAGGAGAAACTGTACGCTAAATTCTCCAAATGCGAGTTTTGGCTCGAGTCTGTGACTTTCTTAGGTCATGTGGTGACCAAGGATGGTATTATGGTTGATCCAGCCAAGGTTGCAGCAGTTCGTGATTGGGTGAGACCCACTTCAGTGACTGAAATCCGGAGTTTTATTGAGCTGGCAAGTTATTATCGTCGATTTGTTCAAGGAATCTCCTCTATTGCAGCTCCTTTGACTAGGCTGACTCAGAAGGAAGTTGCATTTCTATGGACCGATGAATGTGAGGCGAGCTTCCAGAGGCTCAAGGAGTTATTGACTTCAACACCTATTTTAGCATTGCCCGAGGAAGGTGTAGCCTTTGTTGTTTATTGTGATGCTTCTGGTGTCGGTTTAGGTGGAGTGTTGATGCAGAAGGGAAGAGTTATAGCTTATGCTTCGCGACAACTGAAGGTCCATGAGCGGAACTACCCTACTCATGATTTGGAGTTAGCCGCGGTGGTATTTGTTTTGAAGTTGTGGAGGCATTATCTCTATGGGGTGCATTGCGAGATCTTTACAGACCATCATAGCCTCAAGTATATTTTCTCTCAGCCTAATGTGAACATGAGGCAGCGCAGGTGGTTGGAGTTGCTAAAAGATTACGATATCTCTATTCTCTATCACCCTGGCAAGGCTAATGTGGTAGCAAATGCCTTGAGCCAGAATCCTTCTAGTATGGGTAGTTTGGCAGAGCGGAAGAGAGGCCCTTAGCTTTGGAGGTTCAGTCTTTGGCCAGACAGTTGATCAGACTTGACATCTCCCCATCTCACAGTGTTTGGCCTTCGTCGAGACTAGATCTACATTGATGGATCAGATTCGTGCTCACCAGTTTGATGATGATAAATTATGTGTGATTCGAGACAAAGTGTTGAGGGGTGAAGCTAAGTCATCTTTTCTTGATTCTGAGGGAGTTTTGAGAATTAATGGGCGCATTTGTGTGCCTAAGATAGGTGATTGGGTTCGCCTGATATTGGAGGAGGCTCATTGTGCTAAGTATTCCATTCACCCTGGTGTGGCAAAAATGTTTCATGATTTGAAGCAACATTACTGGTGGTGTGGGATGAAGAGGGACATTGTGGAGTTTGTGGCTAAGTGTTTGAATTGTCAGCAGGTTAAGTATGATCATCAAAAGTCAGGAGGTCCGATGCAGCGGATGCCCATTCCCGAGTGGAAGTGGGAGCGTATTACCATGGATTTTGTGACTGGATTACCCGTGATGTTGGGCAAGTTTGACTCTATTTGGATGATTGTAGACAAGTTGACCAAATCGGCTCACTTCATTCCAGTAAGGACTAGCCATAGTGCGAAGCAGCTAGCTAGGATCTATATACGTGTGATTGTTAGATTGCATGGGGTGCCTATCTCTATTGTGTCAGATCGAGGTTCGGTGTTCACCTCCCAATTTTGGAAGGCATTGCAGCATGGGTTGGGTACACGATTAGACATGAGTTCGACATTTCATCCTCAGACAGACGGTCAGTCCGAGCGGACCATTCAGGTGTTGGAGGACGTGCTTAGGGCCTGTGTGATTTATTTTGGTGCTCGATGGGACCAACACTTGCCCTTAGCGGAGTTTGCCTATAATAACAGCTATCACTCCAGTATTCAGATGGCACCGTTTGAGGCGTTGTATGGGCGCAAATGTCGATCACCTATTGGGTGGTTCGACTCAGTCACCGTCGAGGCATTAGACACTGATTTGCTCAGAGATGCTATGGAGCGGGCGCGCCTGATCCAAAGCCGACTATTGACAGCCTAGAGTCGGCAGAAGAGCTACGCTGGTAGGAGAGTTCATCCCTTAGAGTTTATGATAGGCGATCATGTGTGGCTGAGGATATCACCCATGAAGGGTGTGATGAGGTTCGGGAAGAAGGCCAAGCGTAGCCCGAGGTTTATTGGCCCGTTCGAGATTCTTAGGAGAGTAGAGGAGGTGGCTTATGAGTTGGCTTTGCCACCTGGATGGTCAGCTGTTCATCCAGTATTCCACGTCTCTATGCTCCGAAAATACATACCAGATGAGTCTCACATTATTTCTTATGATACCATAGAGTTGGGTCCAGATTTGACTTAAGAGGAGAGGCCCATAGCCATTCTAGATAGACAGGTTCGTAGGCTCAGGACTAAGGAGATCGCTTCAATTAAGGTTCAGTGGCGACATCGGCCTGTTGAGGAGGCTACTTGGGAGACAGAGTCAGATATGCGTGCTCGATATCCTCAACTTTTTTAAGCTTCAGGTACTTTCTTCTACCTTATGTTCGAGGAGGAACATGATTTTTAGTAGTGGATGATGTAAAGACCCGTTAGGTTATCTTAAAATTTAGTCCTCTTATTTTCTTGAAATATCCTTCTCGTGAATTTTAAATGGGTATTTTGGACTATTTGATACCATGATGGTTTAACTTATGGGTAAATTTAGACAATTAGATTAATTTGTGTACCAAAGAGTTAAGTTACTTAAGTACCATTTAATCTATTTATTAAAATAATAAGTTAGTGGAGTTTAATATTTTACTCCACAACCTAAGCAACAGAGAAAAGAAAAGAGGAAAAAGCTGTGCGGCAAAAAGGGTGTGGGCTGATCTCCAAATTTCTCTCCAGGTAAAAACCTTCAACTTAGTATAGATGGGTACAATGTTGAGTAGTAATATTGTGATAATTAAGTGGGATAAGTGACAAGAGTTAATATATATGTATAGATGCAATCAGCTGTATCTATTTAAGGATGAAGGAGGACAACGTGTGCAATTTGCTGCAATCTGCATCCATTTATAGATGCAATCTGCTGCTGCATCCATTTATATCCTTACTTTGTCAATTACTTATATCATTACTAGGCATTATTGCAGAATTGATGCCGCAGGTGACTAAGTCGTAGTCATTGCGAGGGTCACGTTGATGTACTATTTTTTTCCAAATCTTTTGTATACATTGTGATAGGAGTTCTTATAAAATTAGCTTTCACAATTAAATAGTAGGTACATGGAATTATAGAATATCATTAAATTCACAGTATGTAGAGAAATATGGACCTAATCCTAGGCTTGAAAATTTGGAAATTTACTATAGATTTAGGTGAGTGCAAGGTCTAGGTTAGGTCATACAGTAACATGGGTTTCATTGGACTCCTTGTGACGTGTGTGTTTTATTCTTGATAGAGAATTGTCATTTCGGGAGTTGAATTCAAGATTTATCCATTTGGTAGAAGTGTTCACGTGCGGTTGCGTCATTGAGGTAGGTTTGGCTATCCTTTTTTTTAGATTGGGATTGTGTTATTGAATATCCTTATGTTGTAATCTATGGGATGCGATCATATCATGTGTTGGATTGATAATTCCTATTGTGTTGCTTCGATAGCATGTGAATCCTAAGTTGAGAATAGTGTGAATATGACATGTTGAGAAAAGGAGAAGATTTTGATATATATATTGAGGATCATGGTTGTTTGAGAAAATAAAGTTACTAAGAAGAGGTGAGATATTTTTCTAAAAGAGAATTGTATCCAAATATGTATAAAAGAGGGTGAATAATATAATTACTAAACCTGAGAACTTTGATATTTTTTTGTGCTTATTGAGAGGAATGTTGTTTCCATAATTGGGTCTTGATTGCATGCATCCTCATACTACATGTCATGACATTTTGGGAAGTCTTGAATGGTGATTCTTATCATGAGTCCTTGACCACGGACACTTGGGTGGCAAGGTAGTTGATATATTGTGATTGAGGTATATGGCCTGCGAGGTCCCCATGGGTCCCCTTAGTCTGGGAGCCTTAGCTAGATGGGGGTGCATACGACAAGTTGTGCAGCGGTCTTGATACCACCTTGCATTGCATTGCATTGCACGACATTGCATACCTTTTCATTATACTACTTGTGGTTGTTTTGAGGTTGGCTTCTATGAGATTATATGTTTACTTTACTCGCCACTTTCTATATAAATTGGCGGCACCGATGCCGGACTGGTTTTCCAGTTGCAGGTGGAAGCGTTCCTAGATAATTTGATAGCTTATTCAATTTCTAATTCCTAGTCGGTTAAACCTACTGGGTACATATTATGTGTACTCACCCCTACTCCTTTCTCCCCCCCAGATTCTCGTCAGGGTTATCCACGTGATAGTTGATTTGCTCGTGCACTTGGTTCATACCAGATCTAGTGGTGAGACTCAGGGCTTCGAATTTCCATTGGATTCTATCTTAGTTGTTTAGTCTTTATTTCTATTCGAAGACTGAGATGCACTTATTTTACTAGTTAAGTATTAGATGCTCTTTATACTCGTGACATCAGGTTTTTGGGATATTATTTTTATGTGGTGATTATATATTTATTGGATTTTTCTCCTTCTAGGGTACAATTATTGTTGGGATTGAAATTAAGTGGTCTTTTAGTCATGACCCCATTTTGGGTCGTGACACATATGTAGTTTGCGAGCTATTGCATAGGAGTAGTGTTTACCTTGTGTGCACCCAAAGGATAGCGGTTGCGGGTTCCTCTTGTTAAGCGTAATGTTTGGTTCAGTTACCGTAATTAATTTCATTAATATTTGTCATTTTCTATCAGCAACAAGCATTGCGTAACTTTGTTCATCGTGGTTCAGACAAATAGAAAAAAAGTATTAATATTAGTAATGATCGATATTCTGAATTTAATTATAACGACCTGATAAAGTATGTAGAAATATTTAAAATTCCTATGGTAGCTTTATCGTAATTTTTGTGTACCCCATCGAAAATATTTTAATTCACAAAAATATTTAACTATAAATAAGAAAAAAAATATCCTTAAAATATGTGAAAATTCATGAAAAGTATAGGTACAACAACAACAACATACTCAGTTAAATTCCACAAGTGGGGTCTGGGGAGGGTAGAAATGTATGCAGACCTTCCCACTACCTCGTAAGAAGTAGAGAGATTGTTTCCTATGAAAAGTATCGGTAATGAGTTTTAAAAAAAATAAAATATATCAGCATTCAATGTTAATTTATATCAACCTAATGAATGCATGAAATTTTATCGTTAAATACTTAAATCATACCTTTTAAAAAAAAGAGGGAAAAAAAAGAATGATCTATTTTCATTAATTTAATGTTAAAGAGCATTTTGATATATTTGACATAATTTTAATGTATAATTACAAGATTGAAAGTTTTTTTAATTTTCTAAACTCCCTATCAAGTCAAATTAGATCTTTTTCTTTTTTTTGAAATGGAGAAAGTAATTTTCTAAACTCCCTATTTAGATCTTTCTTTTTTTTTTTTGAAACGGAGAAAGTAGTTAATATATAATATTTTAACCTAATATTTTTATTTGATCATAATAAACTTATGGTTCGGTTTAAATACTGAATGCATAGCCAAAGAAAAGATTTGAACCTTATGAGTTTTAAATTTTATTTTTTTTAAATTATTAAATTTTAAATTAGTAAAGGAAAGTTAAGGATATGTGACTTACTAGTTTATTAATATGACAAAATTATAGTATTTACACATATTTAATAAAATTATAATAAAATAGAGAATTTGATCTAAAGTTGTTGAATTCGATCGAACATGTGTCCAAGTTGTTGAATTCGATCGAACATGTACCCAACATTATCGCTCAGGCTCTGATCGAATGTGAATAATTTTTTTACTGTTTTTTTGTTATATATATATATTTTCCACAAAGACATTTATATGGAAAATGAATTTAACTAATGAAACTAGAAGATACAACGTTATGTCATTTCCATTATTAATTAAAAACCCTAATTAAATGTTCCTTATTTAAATACATAATACATAAATATTTATTCACAATTTTATTTAAAAATATTGCATGCGTTTCAAAGTTAAATTTTTTCTTTTCTCTACACAATATGTCTTCCTCTCCAAGAAATAATTCCCTCAATTTGTTCAAAATTATGAAGAAAATCTCTAGTATTTTCTTCATCAAATAATCCTTCCAAAAGCAAAAAAATAGAAAAAAAAATCTCTCCTACTAATTGTTACTCATCAATATCGAGTCTTTATGAATGTAGTTGTCAATATCATGAAAAAGAAAAAAAAAAAGTTCAAAAAAGAAAAAAATATATTTTGCCAAAAAAAATTGCAATAGGGTGATGATGATGAAGTTGAAGAAGAAGCTATGTTTGAGGAACAAAGTTTGGAGCAAAGAGCTGAGGAATTTATTAAGAGATTCTATGAGGAACAAAGTTTACAACGACAAAACTCGGAGTAGTGTTCGATTGATTACGTATTAATTAATATTCAATTGATTGGTCTAAGGATATCGACAAAAAAGGAAAAAATATGTTGACTCAAGCGCCTCCAAGCTAGCTTGAGGAGTACAGAACTTTTAGCCTTCTTGTATAGAGGCGGATTCAGAATTTTAAGTTTATTATTACTTTGTGGACTCTGTAATTTTTGTTTGCTTGTTGAGTTCTAGGTAAGATTATTTATACATATTTAGTGGATTTCTTAACACGAGTAACAAAGTTAAAGTCGAGGTTGTTGAATTTTGTTGAACTTGTAACTTCAATGGTAATTTCACCCCTATTTTAGGAGGATTATCTATTACTGTCTCTTTATTTCTTCTTCTTTAGCTTGAGGAGTATAGAAATTTTAGCTTTTTTGTATGGAGGCGAATTTAGAATTTCAAGTTTATTATTATTTTGTGGACTTCGTAGGTTTTATTTTTGTTTGCTCGCTGAGTTCTAGGTAGATTATTTATGCATATTTAGTGGATTTCTTGACACTGATAACAAAGTTAAAGTCGAGATTGTTGAATTTTATTGAACTTGTAACTTCAATGGTAAATCTGTCCCTACTTTAGCAAGATTGTCTATTATCATCTTTTTATTTCTTCTTATTTTTTAAATCATTTAACTAGATGTTTGACAAATTACGTATAAAACAAATATATTTTTATATCAATTAAGGATATTCAATCAAACTCCCTTCCCTCATCTTAGCTTTCCTTTGTTTACGTTAAAAACATTGTTTAGATAATTAATGTAGTTTAATTAATGGATGACTTACACCGGCTTTAGCATTTATTTAGCTCTATTTTTATAACTTTTTTTACTGCATATTAATGGTTATGTTTTGCTTTTCGAAAATTAAACTATGCAAATTTTAATCAGTAATTTAATATATATATATTCTCATTAATCGACTACACAATTCCATAATTCAACCCTTCACTTATTGGCTGATATTTCTTTATCTTCGATTGGTTACGTTCAGAAGCTGTAAAGTCTCTCTCCGCTTAAAACTCTACCTAGAATGCATTATTTTATGTTTGATTTTTATGTACCCAATAAATATTATGCATTCTCCGCTTTAGAATTTTACAAAGAGAGAACGTGTTATACCCAATATAATTCGATAAGTGAATCAATTACATAAAATGTACGTAAACTTTATTCATAAAATATTTGAAATGCTAGAGATAATTTTACTTTCAAAACAAACATAATCATTGCTAATTAGTTTCTTAATGATGGTTATTCTTTCAAAATAGTGATACACAAAACAAAATATAGTACCAATCAGGCGTCGTATCCATCATTATGATATATTAGGTTCATTTAAATTCATAACTTTCGATGCAAAATATTTCCTCTGATCCATTTTATGCGTCACCTTTTGTAATTGTATTTACTTAATAAAAAAAAAAAATGACTTTACTATTTTGTCCTTATTTAATGTATATTAATTGTTTTTTTAATTCTTCTATTTAGACAAATATATTTTTTCAAAATTCATTAACTATGAAGGGTAAAATAGAAAGAACAATATCATTTATGCATTAATTTTGTGACATAACATATATTAAAGATCATCTAGTTATAGAAAGCACGACATATAAAAGAGACCAAAGAGAGTATAATTTTATATATAATAAATTAACAAATTGCAATAAATAGTAGATATAAACTCGTAACATTAAAAATATGATGGATTCAATCCGAAAAAATGAGTCCCTCAAAATCTTTATGCAGATGAATGAATTTTTGTTCAACATCTCCAAGCACACATTCCCAACATTCCTATGAGGAACACTTCTGATGCTAAAACTCATACTCTATTGAGCTAAAGCAATCCGAAGAAAATATCAAAGAAATTGTAAATCCTTCGAAGAAAAAGAAATAAAGAGATTCTTTAAAACTTGAACCAATAGTGTAAGGGGCCAATTGGTTGACAACATGTTATTCCAAAATAATTAATCCTGAGATAAATTAGCTTGGAATAAAATATCCCACCATATATATGAGATAACTTATCTAATCACTAAGGCAAAAATGATGGGATAAATATTCCAAAGAATTACCTTATACCTCCAATCAAACATGGAATAAAATAATCATACATTTTATCCCGCAGTCATACCTCACACTAAACGACTAAATGTACAAAATTTTGTACTCTGAAACTTCTGATGCAAACAGATTTACCTTTCTATCCATAGAGAAAAAGCTATTCCCATCTACAAAAGTGTGTGTAAAACAGGGATTATCATAAACATAGAAGTTTTTCGAGTAATCCAATTCCCTCGTGCAACGGCGGAGCCAGGATTTTAATTAAGGGGATACAAAATTTGAAAAAGCAAGCACACGAATTAGCCAAAGAGGGTTCGACATTTACTATATATAGATAAAAAAATAATTTTCACTATACATTAAATAGTATAATATTCCACCAAATGAACCCCCTGACCAACGAGTGGCTCTGCCATTGCCCTCGTGATCAGACACGAATCCAGATTAGTTGAACTTGTTGGTTTTGGAGATCGAATGCTTTCAGTGAATACTCCATCATCAGCACAATCTCGAAACTGATCCTGTTCAAATTACACTAGATAAATGGTTTATGCGTAAACTAACATGAATGAGTTTCCGCACAACTGAAAGGTAAAAGTAGAATATACTAAATGTTCCAGCCAGTTATGATGTTCGAGCTAGGATATAGATAGAGTATAGAACAAACCTTTCAACTAAATGGCCAGTTTTGTGAACTTTGCAACAAACAGTCCGCTCGTACCAGATGTCAAAGGATCAAACCTTAAGGTTTTCTCTATTCGACCACTCTTGCATGGCCAATATTTGGCAGCACTAATCTCTAGCAATTCTGAAAATAAATAAGTAAAACCAACTGCATCAATGCAACAAAAAACGGGGGAGCTGATAGGCGAGAAGGTGCCAGAGATGAGGAAAGCCTGTATTTGCAAGGAATATGAATCAACGGTGTCGTTCACACAATTCATATGAACTTTAATGATGATTTACAATGCAGCTGACTAAAACCCGTCTTGTGTAGGGTTTTTGTCAAACTTTTACTAACACTAGACAGCTTCTGCCAACCCCCTCAAACCAGTGATAAAAAGGGGCAGCCCAGTGCACTAAGCTCTCCTATGCACAAGGTCTGGGGAAGGGCAGGACAAGAAAGATCTATTATATACAGCCTTATTTTGCATTGCTGCATGAGGCTGTTTATTTCCGAATAAATCAAGTATAACTTTCAAACAGCAGCTAAAGCAACTTCACTATAGGTATATGCAATGGATAATGAACAACTTTAACCACATATGTGATTATATCTAGCACCCACCTTGTGAAATCACAAGCACTTTAAGCTTTCAGTTTTAGATTTATTATAAAAGTAACATTTTACCTGCAGATGTGTTCTCCGAAAGGAATCTCTCGACCACATCTTCATTCTGAGCAAAGGTTAAACTATTTGGTACACACATAAAAATAACAAAAAGGGTTTATGAGTCTTTAATAGAATGGAAAGGAATGAGGATCTATAGCCATGGGATTACAAGCACCTGCAAGTGCTATAGACCAGGACTCCCCCAACTCTGACCAATCTGAATCCATTAGTCAGAAGTTGCAGCTGCAAGAAACAGATAAATATGGGGAGTCAAGGACATAGGTAAAAATAAACTTGAGCAAGGAGAAGAACCTTGAATGAGTATAAGAAAATTCCACCGAGAAAATGACAACATATCCAGTGTAACCCCACAAGTAGGGTCAAAAGAATAGACTGTACGCATACCATACCCCTACCTTGGGAGGTAGAGAGGTTGTTTCCGATAGACCCTCGGCTCAAGGAAACAAAATTGAAAGCAGGTTGATTAAAAAAAAAATGAATTAACAAGAGTGAAGGAGTCATGACAAAATATTACAAAGAGCAATAAACAAGAGTGAAGGAGTCATGACAAAATACTACAAAGAGCATGTCAAAGCATTCTAATAAAAAGTGACATAACTAGCACAAAATAACACAATAATTTAAGTGCAAGAAAACAACAGGTAATAACAGACATCAAAGGACAAGAAACACCCTGTGTAATACTACGACCTAGTACAGAAAGATAAGCGGGACAAAGATCTCCCACATACCACTGTAACCCGTATCCTCCACAACCTCCAATCTAAGGCCATGTTAATTTAACGATATGGCACTAAATATAGAAAGATTCATCTATTCATGAGACTTGAGAGATGATTTTGAGGACACTACTGGAGCAAAAAGAGAGACTACTGCAAAACTAGAGAGCCGCAAAATCTACCACATTTCCAAGAAACAAGCTCAATCTTTTTGCGATGATAGAACCGTCACCAACTTCTCTTGAATGTTAAGAAAATTTACAGCCTGGGACTGGACCTTCTATAGCCTTTCCTAATTGAAAAAGTACCTAGCAGCCACAATTAAAATCATCCCCGAACTAAAGTTACAGTTGAAAGTGCTACTAAGATCTGGAACAAACATCAGAATAAATGCCAAAATGTGGACGTGACATACCAAATTCATTGACATATACCCAATTATGATTCTGGTTCTAAAAATATCAAAGAGCAATAAGCTTTGAAATGTTTGTTTTTCCTTAGCATGCAACAACATGCATGCCAGATGATATCTAATGATTCTGAGACATTGCTTTTCTAGGAATTTTTTTCATGACCTTGTCATTTTAGTATGATCCCGCTTCTTGAGAGTTAGAGACTGTTCTTGAGGAAAATTGAGAATAGTATATATGTGATCCAGACAACCAGACATTTTACAAGAAATTAGTAAACCAGCAAAAATCAACAAAGGGGTGCAAAGTTGCATCTGTGCATTCTCATGGTTTTTAACAACAATTAAGATGTACGCAGACCTTAACCCTACTTTTGTAAAGTAGAGAGATTGTTTCCGATAGACCCTTGGCTCACATCGGAGCAGAATCGAAAGGAAATAATGACCGCAAGTATAGCAAGATAACCAAAGCAAATGAAATAATTAGTAGTAAAAACAGAAGAATAAGGCGTGCGATACTAAATAAGATTAACAACTAAGGAGAAGACGAGACGAGACTACCCCCCTGCCTCTCCCATGTAAAAGTAATACAACACTCAGCTATCTACTATCCATCTACCAAAATCCTCTACCTCCATACCTTCCCATCTAGGGTCATGTCCTCTGAAGGTGTGCCATAAAATTCTTGATATGCCTATCAATCTGATATACTGTTGTACTTTGTTTTTTTAAAATTCCAATAAGAGGCAATTATCATTAAGGAGGTTAGACATAAATTATTATAAACAGTTTTAAACTACTACTCGCCACAAACCAAAGCATAATTATCCAAATTATATTAAGTTTACAAGCTATGAGCCAATCTTTCTTGTTAACCAATAGCTATGTCAGCTGCAAAAATTGGTAAATTTCACACCTGAAGGACAGTCAGATCATCGGTTCTTTCTGCATCTAGCACGCGGCGCTGGAAGGTTGTCCAGCCCCATTGTTCAAATTTCTGAACATGCTTAATAGAACCATCATGAGTACATTCTGCATCCACAAGAACCTGACTTAAACTCAAACTAGTTAGCAGTTATGATTGAAAATATAAGAAAATCGCTTAAAGCTGTTCAAACTATTGAAAAGGAACCAAAATAATAATCTTGACTTGATAAGGATCAAGTTTTTAGAAAAAGAAAATAAGCCTTCAAGTTGGAGCAAAAACAAATTAAGGTTGATAGAAAACATCTGGAGGTTCGGAACGTTGGTCTACCTTGTCATAGCCAAGCTGCAAAACCTCGCTGATAGGCATCTTTTGATATAATTCATTTTTTCTCATCCCAACCACCCCAGAATACCGACCATAAAATATAAGTTCGGGTTCTTGAGTTGGTGAGAATAGCTTGGAGACACCTTTTTCTCTTGCTATAGCTTCCTTCTTCCTTTCTTTCCATGATCTGCGGGACTTCCACTCCCCATATACTTCAGATTTTTCTCCCGAAGCAAATTCATCCGCTAGATTAATAGTAAAGCAAAATACTTTGAAATAAGACTACAACCAAAAAGAGTTAGCAAAAATCATAAAGAAACAAAGAAGCATCTGCAACCTTTTAGAAACAAAGAAGCATCTGCAACCAAAGGTTTTTTTTACCCCTTTAACCAAAGGTTATTGAATTATAGTCTATTTACCATTTTCATTTTGCAACAGAGAGTCTGAATGGACCCTGACAGGGAGAAGGGAAAAGCTGGTTCCATCAGCAACAAAAAGACGACAACGATCACCAAGACCATATTTCTGTAGCATGGTTCTACAGGCTGCTAAACGATGTTTTGCAATGTCAACACCAGTCACAGAACCCGAACTGCCAAGAATGTCCAACATCATACAAAGTTTAGCACCTAGAAGAAGATATCAAGTGAGATACAAATTGACTAAATGCCGTATCAGAAGTCCATACATTGGTACTTGGAAGTTTAAGAGCTTCTGAAAAACATGTGGTTCTACTGATCATTAAAGAGATCAAGGAATTTTCAGTTTTCACACTAAGATTTCACACTTAAACAGAACATATCTATATAGTACACACTTCATTAGCTATGGCCTACTCCAGCCCTTGTACAGCACTTGTCAAAAATAGATTTGATACATTAAAGGAATTTCAGTTAATTTGATGTGCACACTATAATTTGTTTAAGAAATAAGCTTTGTTCACTGTGTAAAAGCTTTCTTACAAAGATATTTTAGTAAGAATATATGCACTTGAGTGAGCTTAAAGGATTTTTAGCTATTCGTTTTGGTTTAAATAGTATAAAATCCAAAATCATGGGCAGCTTACAGTTATGCAGGCTTAATTTACTAAAAACATAGGTATGGGTTTTATTTTCTTTTTTAATGTCCTCGTCTTTAAATTTATAATGCTGTTTCTTCTGTGCAGCAGCTACTAAGATGGATATGACATACTGATTGCCATTACTTTTTTTTTTTTTTGAGTAAGCTGATTGCAATTACTTTTTCTTGATGATTTTTCATTCAGATATTAACTTTTCCACTAATCATACTCAATAAAGAGCTACTAATAATCAGACTTGGATTCATATTATAGAACAGGACTAATAGTTGTAATTCCAAGCAGATGGCCTATATGTATAACTCAGATTATGAATATAACTAATGACTCTTTCAACTCCTTATACACTTTTAAAGGAACCCACTTATTGTCAAGCTTTCTTCATATCCAAAGCACTAGATCACTTCTTAACCACTCACAACTTTCTCTTTGTCGCCTAGGCTATTATCGTAGTAAAATATTGAACCACTAGGTTGTTATACTCTTGACAGATCCATAGTAAGGTAGGTGCCTCTAGCTAACACTATGCCCTGAATCAAAACTCTTAGTAACACACAAGTTAACCAAGTGCCAAAATCAACAGCCATAATAAAAATCTACTTTTCCCAAATTCAAGTCAGGAATTACCAGGTGCAGCACAAAGATCAAGGACATGATCCCCTACTGAAATGTCCAAAGCTGTCACAGCCGCTCCGGATGCTGCATCAATTCCATACATCTGGATACAAAGACAATAATTGCTCAAAATCATCCACTGTAATGGAGCGGATCATATCTTATAATCAATCGCGAAGTGTGTTCCAATATAAAGCTGATAACTATGAGGTAAATTTTGCATAGACCACACTCTACTGACCACCAAGCCAACAAGTGAATTACAGGGAATAACAAAAGAATTAAAGATAGTGTTGGAGACAGAGAAAAAGGTATATATTTTTGTAGGAGTAGGAGACAAACTTCTATCTGGTCTAATCTTTAGACAATAATCGGTATCAAGGAAAAGAATGTCATGAAGAGCACTTTTGACATACTGGAAACTGAATAATAATCTCAAGACTCATGAGTACTCATATTCACCAAGAAACGTGATTCAAAAGATTCTTCACCTTCCCTTCTTGGTATGCCTTTGAACTAGCAATTCGAACATCAGGTTGAAGTTGATAGAAATTGGGCAACCAACAAACTCTTTCAAGCTTGCATCTAATATCACTTTCAATTTCTTCAAGCAGATCCTCATAACCGGGTTTTAACCTTCAAGAAGAAAAGAATGTGCAAGCATGAGTCTAAGGAAGACCTCTTACATCAATTTTTGTGAAGGCGTGTCCTTTAATATCCTAATAGTGTGACCGGTTAACGAAAAATGCTGTTCTTCTGGAAACATTTTCTCTGAGAAAAATATCTTCCACCAATGGGAGAAAAATGACTTCATTTATTCCTGGCCAGAATTCAGTTCCTTCGCAAATATCCGAACTATTCCACTTGCTTCAATCAAAAGTTAAACATTGTTGACTACTTTAATTTATGTTACGGAAAACACTATCATTGTACCATATACAACACTCTGTAGATTAAACTAGACAACTTACTTGTTGTTGAGGAATGACAAAAGTCCCACATTGGTGGATAATGAGATGGGTGGACTCTTTATAGGTCTTGGGCCTAACTCACACCCCAAAAGCTAGCTCAAAGGAAGGAGGATTGCCCAAGCCTTATAAAGAGTCCACCCATCTCATTATCCACCAATGTGGGACTTTTGTCATTCCTCAACACCCCACCTCACGCCTAGTAGCATCTAGTGCATGGGCACTTCGGGGGCCCAACATTGGGTGAGATGGGTCCTGCTCTGATACCATGTGAGAAATATTGACGACTTGTTTGATTGAATTTTCTTCCCTTGAATATGAGAATCATATATATATCACTAATCCTACTTTGCTAACATAACTACTGGCCAGACGGGCAGCATATGTAGGTCATAGCCGTCAAGTCGTCAATATTTCTCACATGGTATCAGAGCTTCTACGGTCCTGGTAGAAAATCAAAGAGCTTCGCTGCCGGCGGGCGGCTATGACCTACATATGCTGCCCGTCTGGCCAGTAGTTATGTTAGCAAAGTAGGATTAGTGATATATATATGATTCTCATATTCAAGGGAAGAAAATTCAATCAAACAAGTCGTCAATATTTCTCACACTTGTATATACACAACCAAACACTGGAAAATGATCCAAAAACATTAGTTCACATGGTGGAAATAGTTTTCTAAATAAAAGATTTTTTATGGAAAAAAAAAGATCCAACGCAAAATGTTTTCCTCCGTACCAAATGCACAACAAGATTATTACTCTTCCATCACAGAAGTTTCCTTCAGCAAGCTTGCTATACACCCGGAGGCAGTATTCTACTACAACATATCTCTACTACGTGTCAGTATACAAGTTAGCAATGCTAACTAGAGTTGTGTGATTCTAATAAAATAAGTACAGGAACAGGAGCATTACACTTTTCAACTGAATTGAGATATATGTAACATAGTTAAACTTCATAATTATGGCTGATTATAACAGGTTTAGGAAGTTGTAATAATTCTAATCAGTTAACTTGAAAATGAATAAGCTTCAAAAGTATCACCACTCTAGCACCCAAGGGTGTAGCGCAAGGGCCAATGAAGTTGAAATGAACCATGGGAGAGACTAGGATTTAAACTCCAGCAGTGCAAAAAGTGTTGGTAATTTCTTCCTATTTGTCCAAGCCTTATAGACATAATTATCTCGCATTTGCACTGGTGCGGGGTAATAAGTACCTAGTTGAAGTGTGTGCAAGCAGACCTGAGACCACGGTTATTAAGAAAAAAGTAATACCATTCTATTCTTCTTGCTTAGTATCATGGCAAAAATCCATTATGTGATTTCTTATCATCTATTTAAGTATTGAACAAAATTACCCGGTAATTGTATAAACAGAAAGTAGTAGGAACCCAATAAACTAGTCAAAATGCACCCAAGTTGAACTGGACATCACTGTTATCTCAAAAATAAAAATGGAAGTATCACCACCATGTGCCCTTATTGTCATGGGAAGCAAAGGTGATTTCATACAATGAAGTAACTGACAGGATGTGCCACTTATTTAGTCACATCACACCTAACATACATTCAGAAATTGTTAATAAAGAAAACGAGCTAATGCACTAGGATGCTTACAAGTTGCAAAAAGTACCTTATATATCGAGGTATGGAATCTGTGGCAGTATAAATAGAAGGATCCAAGTCATGTCGATTCAGAAAATTAAGAAAAGCATCTGGCAGAGGCAAACTTGAGGTTTCTTCCACATCCATCATCATAGAACTTACAAAAAAAAAAAAAGACAACAACTTTTATTAAGTAAAGAAAGTGAAACCCATTAATCCTTTGAAAAATCTCTTCAAACACAGAAATCCTACTCTACTGAATTTTTTTTCACTGTAACCGAATCTTATAAACGGGTACACTTCCATTTAGGATTTTGAGTTCGTGAGTTCTAAATTCTATAAAATACAACTAATTCTGAATAAATTATTTATACATATCAAGCTGATTTTTTTTCTCAAAATTGATTCTCTTGAGATAAGGATCTAATGGAAAAAGCCTTTCTACCCTTAAAGATATGGATAAGGTATGTGCACACCCACCCTTCCCATACCAAACAACATATCCATTGTACACTGGCAAAAACAGCAACATACTCAGGTGTAATTCCACAGAGTGCAGTCTAGAGAGAACAGCTTACACGCAAACTTTAACCTAACCTCAAAGATAGTGAGGTTGTTTCCAATAAACCGTGGGTTTATAATGAAAGTGAAAGCATAACAAAGTATATTGAGCAGTAACTACAACAAAATAATCCCCTGGGCATGTTGTTGCTTGTTTGTTGTTATATTTAAGTATATTTTTAGCATACCTAGTGTAGACACAACAATGAAAACAACAACATAGCTCCTATAATCTCAACAAACTAGGATCCGTGAAGAATAGAGTATACACAAACCTCTTCCCCACCTCAGAGATTGTGAAGTTGTTTCCCATAGACGCTCAACTCAAGAAAAATCAATCCAATAAAAACGTAATGGAAGTAAAAGCATAACAAATAGGATTAAGAAGTAAAAAAAGAGATGCAATGAGTTTGAAGGCAACGCTTTAAAATATGCTCTCAGGCTCGATTCCCGAGGTTGACACTTAGGGACCCTTCTGGTCCCTGGGAACCAAAATTTTCCGGCGGCTTTGTCGGAATCTTATCGTCTCTCGTTTCTTTACGTCCTTTCTTCCTATATTTCTTTCTTTTAGTCAACTATCTATTTACTATATGGACAACCGCTTGTATTTCAGACTAGGTGCTAAAACCTTCGATGTTTCTAAGGTGGGGAATTCGCGGGGGAACTGCTTCGAATGGGTGGAGAGGGCTAGGCGACATATGAGGAGGATGTTTCTGAGCAGGGAAGCACTCTTATGGCTTTGTGAACGATTAGTCGAGGCATCAGGTCCCAAAGGCAGGGTTTTCAAAACGTGGAAATGCAGGGACAAATCAACCTTCATCTACTGCTCGCTGAAATTTAACGAGTACGGAAGATTTGTCTCAATCATTACAGTTAACGGGTACGAGCGTTCAGTCATTATCCTTCCGGAAAATCTCCCATCTGAGGGGTGGAGTGAACTGTCAAAGAAGATCGAAGCGTTCATCCGCAGCTGGTCAGGTTCAGGCAAAGATGGCTCGGAGAGCCAGCTTTTGCAAGGTCAAGGGGGGCGGAGAGCTACAAAGAGATTTTGAAAAAGAGCAAGTGGGAAGGCTATGCTGAGAACAGGATAAAAGGTCATCTTGAAACTTCTAGTGAAGGTGACGAGGTTCTGTACAGGTGCCTGGTTGGAAGTTTTCCGGATGCTGACGAAATTCCCTCGAGGAATGAGCTAAGGAGATGGGTCTCACAAGCTTGGAAAGGTTTTCACAATGTCAATATATATGACATGAATGGCACCCACTTCTTATTCGAATTCCAGTTGAGAGAAGAGCCTGAACATATTCTTAGGGGCAAATGGGTAAGGTCAGGACACCATTTAAAGTTGGAGTGGTGGACACCCACGGCGGGAGCGGTCAAAGCAGAGGTAAAATTTGACTGGTTTTGGGTTCGGATTCTAGGTCTTCCATTACATTTATGGACGGACAAGGTGATGAGGTCTATCGGTGATAAATGCGGGGGATGGATAGAGACAGAAGAAGAGACAACTTTAAAGAACCATCTTCGGTGGGCACGAGTAAGGGTAAAAGGCCCAAGGGAGAGAATTCCGGCGGAGATTGAGGTGGACGACGGCGAGAGGCTCTTCCTGTTGCCGGTGTGGTGTGAAACTCCGGCGAGATTCAAAAGCAAACAGGGGGGAAAACTCTTGCTTCGAGAGAACACTAGGGAGCCAGATGGGGAAAACGTACGCCGGGAGGAGATGCTGAGGGCAGAACGTAATGAGAGAAAGAGGAAAGGTAAAAGTATCCTTGGGTCAGTTGAAAAGACTGACCCTTTTGTACCGCTGGCTGTGAGGCGCGTGACTATGTTGGGGGCGGGCCCAAGCAATTTTATGGGTAAAGGGGCAGAGGTTAGTGGGCCAAGCAATTTAATGAATTTAATGAATAAAGGGGCGGGCCCAAGCAATTTAATGGGTAAAGGGGCAGAGGTTAATGGGCCAAGCAATTTAATGAATTTAATGAATGAAGGGGCAAAGGTTATTGGGCCAGGCCCAATAACGAATTCTGATTTTGTTGAACCTTTTACTGAGTACATATGCTATACCCAAGCCCATCCAGTACTTCCACTTATCTCCCCGTATGAAGAAGAGATCGGGTCACAGAGTCCCGCTACGGCAGCCATGCAGAGAGCGGAAGGGGGCACGCGACCTGACGCAACCCCTCTACCCGTCGCGGAGACGAGTTGCTTGGAGGTTGTCGATCTGGATGGGCCAGAGCAAGGCTGTTCTTCCAACCAACTGATGGTCCTGGAGGAGCCGACCCCGTTGGACAGTGAAGATCCTTTTTCAGACGAGGCGATTGAAGAGAAAGCCTCTTTATGGGTCCATTCGAATGTGTTGAGGCTAAGCAAACTCTTTGGCGCAGCTTTTGAAGGGTGTGACAAGTCGGCTTTTGAGTTGTTTTTTAAAATTGACCAGAAGAGGGGGAGTGCCAAGCAAAATATGGTGAAACAACAGGATGGGGGTGGTTCTGGTGGGATCCCAAAGGAGGTGAGAAACTTAGCATTTAATGTAAACTTTAAAGAAGGGGAGTCAAGAAGGAAGGGGAGGTTAATAGCACAAAAACATAAATGATAAAGGTGGTGACTTGGAATGTGAGGGGGGTGAACAATGTGAATAAGAGGAGAATTATTAGAAGCTTATTACAACAATGGAATGCTGACATAATTATCTTGGTGGAGAAAAACCTGGCCAAATCTGAGCTAAAGCTGATTAACCAGCTTTGGTACAACAGGTGGTTGGGGGAATTCCATTTGGATGCAGTGGGGAGGAGTGGGGGGATAATAGTTATGTGGGACAAGAGAGTGTGGAAGGGTGAGTTGGTGGAGATTTCATCACAAGCTATAACTTGTAGCTTCGTAGGAATCAACACGAATTTCATCTGGCACCTTAGTTCAATTTATGCAAATTGCAATAAGGACATCAGAAGGGAGCTGTGGAGGGGCTTATTTAATCTAAGAGCAGATGCACAGGTCCTTGGCTTCTGTGCGGGGATTTCAACGTGACAAGATATCCATCCGAGAGAACAAATGGCAATAGGTTGACTGAGGCAATGAGGGAGTTCTCAGACTGGATAAATGCGATGGAGCTAGTGGACCCCCCTTTATTTGGGGGGCAATACACTTGGAGAAGGAGCGAGAATCAGAATACTGCCTCCAGACTTGACAGAATTTTGTACTCGCACCATTGGGACGATCTTTTTCCACAAATCAAGCAAGAACTATTGCCAAGATTGGAGTCTGACCATAACCCAATAATGTTCACAGGAGGAGAGCTAAATTTGAAGAGGTCATATTTCAAATTCGAACAATGGTGGCTGCAAACAGAGGGTTTCAAGGGAAAGGTGAAGGATTGGTGGAGTTCCTTCTCAGCAAACGGAACTCCCTCTTTTATTTTGGCTACGAAAATGAAGATGTTAAAAAAGAAACTAAGACAATGGGGGGCTGATAACAAAGTCAACTGGACATTGAAAAAGGGGGAGATCCTCAATCAGATTGCTACTCTAGAACAGGTACAAGAGTCGAGGTCACTGACCGAGGACGAAATATTTCAGAAGGTGCAGTTATCTAGAGAATTTGATGAGGTTTCCAGGAATGAAGAGATAGCTTGGAGGCAGAGGTCGAGAGTTCAATGGCTAAAGCAGGGAGACAAAAACACAAAATATTTCCACAGAGTGGCCACAGCTCACAAGAGATGGAATTCAATTGACAAATTGGAGATCAATAGGTTGGAGGTGACTGATGCTGATGTAATTAAGTCAGAGATAACAGATTTCTACCATAATCTTTATAAAGAGAGCGAACAGTGGAGGCCAAGACTCAATCTGCAAAGTGTCACAGTCATTAGTTCGGAAGAGAGAGACTGGTTACAGAGGAAGTTCGAGGAGGAAGAAGTTCTGAGGTGTGCTAGTGACAAAGCCCCGGGCCCCGATGGCTTTCCTATGAGTTTTTTCCAAACCTTTTGGGAGATGCTTAAGGAGGACATTATGAATACTTTTAATCACTTTCATGAATACCAGACTTTTGAAAAGAGCTTGAATGCCACATTTGTAGCTCTCATTCCAAAGAAGACAGAAGCAGCCGAACTAAGAGACTTCAGACCGATTAGTTTGGTGGGTGGGGGTATATAAGATTATTGCTAAGGTCTTAGCTGAAAGACTAAAGGCAGTAATGGATAAATTGGTCTCCAAACATCAGATGGCATTCATAAAAGGCAGGCAAATCATGGATACAGCTCTTGTTGCTAACGAGTGTGTCGACACCAGACTTAAGGGAATGGAGCCGGGAATTATGTGTAAGCTAGATATCGAGAAGGCATATGATCACGTCAACTGGCTTTACTTGTTGAATACTCTAAAACAAATGGGCTTCGGAGAGAGATGGCTGAAATGGATGGAAGCTTGTATTAAAACTGTTAGGTTCTCCATCCTTATAAATGGAGAACCTGCTAGTTTTTTTCCCTCCGAGGGAGGTCTCAGACAAGGGGACCCCCTATCTCCTTTTCTGTTTACCTTGGCTATGGAGGGGTTGGATAGCATGATGAGGATAGCAATTCAACACTCGTGGTTGGAAGGATTTAAGATCGGAAGCCATCCTGGGACAGAGTTGCAGATATGCCACCTGCTTTATGCTGATGACACTCTTATTTTTTGCAGAGCTAACGAGGAGGAGATTAGAGTAGTGAGAATGATCTTGATTATTTTTGAAGCGGTGTCTGGTTTGGCTGTGAACTGGAGAAAGAGTAGTATTTTTCCAGTTAAAGAAGTTACCCAGATTCAGGTATTTGCAAATATCTTGGGGTGTAAAATTGATAGACTTCCAACTGTGTACCTTGACATACCTCTTGGAAGACACCATAAGGAGGTAGGGACATGGGATGGCATAATTGAAAGAGCAGAGAAAAGATTGGCAACATGGAAATCACAATATTTATCTCTGGGTGGAAGAAGCATCCTTATAAATTCTGTGTTGGATTCTCTTCCCACCTACATTATGTCTATGTTCCCTATGCCAGCAAGAGTGGAAGCAAGACTTGATAAATTGAGGAAGGACTTCCTTTGGTCAGGCAACAAAGAAAGCAAGAGAATCCATCTCATCAAATGGCAGACAGTGTGTATGGAAAAAAGGTCAGGGGGGTTGGGGATTAAGAACTTGAGACTACAAAATAAATGTCTACTTTCAAAATGGCTATGGAGGTATGGCAAAGAGGATCAGGCTCTGTGGAAGGAAGTGATCAAAAAGAAGTATGGACAAAGCAATCCATGGTACTCTAATATGGGAAACAATGCACACGGAACAGCAGTATGGAAAGCCATTAGGGGCCTATGACTTCCTTTACAACATAATATCAGATTCTCAGTAGGGGAAGGAACCAAGGTGCAATTTTGGGAAGATCACTGGATTGGTGCAGAGGCTTTGAGGTCTTCCTATCCTGATTTGAATGGCATTACTTCTTCACAAGGGGCAAAGGTGAGTGAGACTTGGACTGGTCAGGGATGGAACTTACAGTTTAGAAGGGCTTTAAATGACTAGGAGATAGGAAGAGTAGCTGAGTTATTGCTAACTTTGAATGATTTCAAAGGCATAAATCAGGAACCTGATGCAATGACTTGGAAGCACAGTGTTGAGGGAATGCTGACAGTGAGTAAATTATACAAAGAAAGGATGAAAGATCTCCCTGGGGCAGCCAATGGACCATGGAAGAAGATCTGGAAGATTAAAGTGCCTACTAAGATCAGATGCTTCACATGGCTGGTGGTCAAAAGAGCTTGTTTAACTCATGATAAACTACAGAGCAGAGGCTTACATATAGTTTCCTGGTGTTCGCTGTGCAGGGAGGCTTATGAAACCAACGACCATTTATTTCTTCATTGCAAAGTCACTTCCCAGCTATGGAACATCTTTCTGGGAAGGACAAGTATCAGCTGGTCTATGCCAGAGCATACAGTCGATCTGATCAACAGCTGGGTGAGGATAGGGGGAAGCAAGACTCAGAAGATTTGGTGGAATATGATACCCCCTTGCATATGGTGGACTGTCTGGAGGGAAAGGAACAATCGATGCCTGGAGGATACTGCTGAATCTTTACAGAAGATCAAATGGTCCTGTTTAAAGACTTTATTTTTTTGGTGTAAAGAGGGGGTACAGATGATGCTAGTCAAATTCTAGATTTTTTATCCTTTCTTTAGACTCAGCAATAGATTGACTTTAGTTGGTCCTCTAAGCTGAGTTTTTTTTTGGTGTAAATATTTTTTTGATGGTTGCCAGCACCCCTTATTGCTGACGAATACAACCTTACTGTTCTCAAAAAAAAAAGCATAACAAAGCTTACTGAACAGTAACTACACCAAAATAATCCCCGAGTCATGTTGCTGTTTGTATGTTATTACATTAAGTAGATTTTTAACACAAATACATAACCAAAAGCTATCAGGTTCTACCAAACTAATTAATTGATTATCTAGCTCCGCCTCTAGCACACTGACAAAACGAAAACGGAAACAAAAGTTTGTCGGAATACCTGAAGAGACAATCGTGGATGTATTATGCTGAAAGATTGTTGCTTATGTACTCAAAAAGACATTGTAGAAATTGAATTTTTTGGAGAAAAACAGGGGAATTTTATTTATTGATCGCTCAATTTTACAATGAACGAAAGAAACTGTATAAATCGAAACTGCAAATGCTTTTCCACAATTTCCATGTGAACTCCCCAATTCACAAAAATGGCGGCCAGAACAACAATGGAAGAGAAGCAGCAGGATTGGGGGCAAGTAATCTGTTGGGCTTGGGTCGCACTACAGAGAAAATGACAATTTTACCCTTAAACTAGAATAATTTTGTGCTTGTTAATTGGGGTGTGCAAAAAGTGAACCATCAATAAATCGAATCGAAAAAAATATTATTAATTTATAAGTATTGGGTTGGTTATTTGGTTAATGAATTTTTAATAATTTTATTTAGCTCTTAAATATTAATATCACTACTTTATTGATTATTTTCATTGCCCTTTACCTTTCAATTCACACTTTACAATGACTTTGAGTTCACAAAAATAAACTCTTTTATTTGTGTCACACTTGTGTAGAATGTTTGTTACTACTGTTTCTATTTTATGAGCATTCTATGAAGTTATATTTTATCCAATCGCGTCAAAATATTGGAGAAGTAATATATTTATCAAATTAACAGAGCCAAAAATTGATAAGAATATTTTATTAATTACTTATTAGTTTAACATATTTAAAAATCAATAGTACATAAGTCAAATCAAAACGATCTATGCGCTCCTGCTTGTTATACTCATTAGTTTTGCTAAGAGAAAAAGCAATATCAAACATAAAGTTGCTTATCGGTCGATTAAATTTCATCTATGTGTTATGATTTAGTTTATCCGTATTATTTTATAAACATAATAAATTAATAATAAACTAATAAAATATTCATTTCAGGCTAATGCTTAACAATTCGATTATCGTTTTAGCTAATAAAAAAACATTAAAAATAATTTTGAACTATTAGCATATGGAACGACAATACTATTCGTTAGTTTATGGCTCAAAAATATCTCTTCTATTAAAATATTAAAGTTATCATTTAAAATATTCCTCTTTCATTAAAAATTCGACCCCAACTCATTCTCAGATCAATTTTTGTCTTACTATATTAAAATAATAGCTTTCGATTATACTTGTAATTGAATTTTCTTTTTAAAATGATATCTTATATTGACCGCATTGCTACAAAAAACACCATAACGATTTTTATACAAGCTTTATTGGTTAGAAAAAAATTGTAGAGTTGAATCTTATTGAACTCTAAGAAATTGATGCTCGAAAATGAAAAAGTAAGAGGCAACAATGATAACAAGGATGATTAAGACCATCTTTTGAAATATTTGCAAATGAAATGACGATTTTTAACATGAAAATGCTAATCTCGAATCTAATATACAAGGAGCAAACATCTTGAGTCCCTAAATGGGGATTCCACGTGGATTGATCATGTGACATTTTTTCTCATGTGGCATGCACAGTGTCATTTTTGTTAGAAAAAAGGTATTTTATTGCGAAAATTTTAATGGATGAGTATTTTTAAGCTGAAGATTAATTAAAGTTATTTTTGCTCCATTTCTAATAATTGAAGGGAATTTTTTTATTCTTTTTCATTTCGGTAAGACAAAGAGGTATTTTTAAGCCAAAACTTAACGGATTATATTTTTGCTTCATTTCAATAATTTGAGAATATTTTTGACCTTTTTTTTCGTTTATCAAATTGAAATATAAATAACTTAATTTATTAAAATATAAATTAAATAGATGAATTTTGTAAATACGAGCTAACATTGACAGTTATAATATGTGTATAACCGTTTCTTCCCTACTGATCTTCTTCAGTCATTACTATATATATAGCTGATATCGATCACTTGCGCACCAAGTAAACTTGAATTCCTTGGTGCTTAAACAAACTGTGATTCTGCAGAATTTTAATCTTCTGAATTCGTTAACAATGGCGGAGGAGGTCAGGTTCCTTGCCTTTTGTTGTTATTCATGTGTATACTCTGTTCAATCTGTAAATTCGGTTATGCAAAAAGCAAATTAGGGTTTTTTGTTTTTTTATTTAACAATCGTCTCCTTTTTTGTTTGTTTGGAACTGTTTTTTGTCAGGCTACAATGATATGTATTGATAATTCTGAGTGGATGCGTAATGGTGATTACCCGGAGAACCGGTTTGATGCACAATATTGGGCTTATACGTCGATTTGTGGTGCTAAACACCTGGTTGGTAGTGTTTTGGCCGTTACTGATTGTTTCTGAGTTATACAAAACTGTTATTATCAGTGTTTATCAATGGCGAAATGTGAACCTTAGGGGAAGACCAAGTATGGTGTAGTGTAGGGCTTGAAGCTCAATCTGATGCTGTTAGTTTCATTTGTGGTGCTAAAATACAGGTAGTTTAGTTTATTTAACTTTTGATAGCTTTGTTGTTGGTGTTTTTGGCCATGATTGAATTGATTGTCTTTGAATTATAGAAATTGCTATGTATCAGTATTATCAAAGGCGAAAAGTGAGCCTTAGAGAAAGACCAAGTATAGTGTAGGGTTTGGAGCTCAATCTGATGCTGTTAGTTTCATTTATGGTGCTTAAACCCATGTAATTTAGTGTTTTCAACTTTTTAAATTGCTTGTTGATAGCATTTTGGCCATAACCAATTGTCTTCGAGTTATACAAAACTGCTATGTATCAGTGTTTTACCATTGGCTAAAAGTGAACCTTAGAAAAAGACCAAGTATAGTGTAGGGTCTGAAGTTCAATCTGATGCTGTTAGTTTCATTTGTAGTGCTAAAACCCAGGTAGTTTATTCAACCTTTGAATAGCTTGTTGACTGTTTTTTGTCCATTTGAGTTATAAAAATAGCTATGTATCAGTGTTATCAAAACGAGAAGTGAACCTGAAGAAAAGGACCAAGTATAGTGTAGAGTTTAATGAAAGAAAGCACAAATGTAGAAATTATAAAAAAGTATATATGTAATTCAAGAACAACAACGACAAGAGATGGTTTCCTATAGACCCTAATTCAAGAATAATAACAGAAATATATACAACAATTAATTTGTGAAAATGAACTGACAGAAAAGTATATTAGTTTTGTCTCGCTCTTGTGTGAGGTAGGCTTGATGTGTAGATGGTAGCGTCAGTGGGTTATTCATAGCCAAAACTTTGGGGCACGTGAACCCATGGTCTCTCATTAAAATTAGGTAATTTATGTATATATATTTTCTAAAATTGATATAGTATTATATATTGGTACTCATGCTATAAAAATGTTAAATGGTGCAGTTGGTTGAAGGTTGAGTATTTTACCTAGAGGACTAGAGATCAATTCCCACTTATTATATTTTTACTTTTTTTTTAGTGGTTCACCCATGTTCTAGAAATCTTGAATTTGCCACTGATTAGCATTATTCTTGTAGTTTCGTGTTGTCCAATTACTATCAATACCTGTTGTTTCTTGTGCTTCGTTTATCGCATTATTCTTCTTAGAATGGTAAGGTATGCTTTCTCTATTTTTTGATATGCCTTATTTTACCTATGTATTGTCTTCTTCAAAATGCCTTGCTATGTGTTGTGAGCTGGGTCTTTCAGAAACAGTCTCTCTATCTCCACGAGGTAAGGTTAAGGTCCGGTTATACTCTATCTTCTAAAGATCCAACCTATGGGAATACACTGGGTATGTTGTTGTTGTTGAATTGAGAAAAGTACTGCTAACAGAAATAGTTACTGGTTGGTGATATCCTCTTCAAGAGGGAGTCCCCCTCCATAGGTGCTTTGATGCAGCAAGCTCAGCATGTTTTTGCATCTAGCTTCTGGGCTTAAGTGCGCCTCAAATGAGCTTTTGACAATAGTCAAAGATTTTCCTAAAATTTTTTACTTGTAGGAAGTTTGTGAACTATCACTAAGTAGTTGATGCAGCGGTACTCCACAACCAATAGTCATGCGTTTTACTCTTCTTAGGATTTCCATGAATAGCTGACTAAATGGTGTTACAGTACATTTCTCAATTTCTTACCTTTTAGTAAGCACCGAGTCTATACTCTTGACTGTTCCATTGTGTGATTTGGTTAATCTATTTGCAGTCAAACCGTGAGAACACAGTTGGAGCATTGACCATGGCTGGCAAAGGTGTTCATGTATTACTCACTCCAACCAGTGACTTTGAAGAAATGTTATCTTGCATACGTGGTAAGGTCTCTGCATGGCTATGCTTTTCTTTATAGTAATTTATTACTCTGTTGACGCCATTAAAATCACCTCTATAAGCTTTGCAGCTTGCTATCTTGACATTAGTTTTAATGCAAGCTAGGTTTACTAGAACTTTTTAAGATTTTGATGCCTAGAACAAGTATGGAAGATTAGTGATTGGTTTAGAGTAATGACTATATGTGGTTCTAGTGCCACTTCTGTAGGATCTTGGCAAAGGTTTTTCCAAATTTTACTAGATAGCACTCCAGATTTACTTTTCTAGATAGTACTCTAGATTTGTCGGTGTTCACTTGTGTGTGCCTAAAGACAGTTGTTTCTTCCTGTCCAGGCTAATGCTTCTTTACCATTTGTGCAATTACATTTTTGTCCTCCAATGGAAGATTTACAAAAGAGGGTTACCAATATTTCTAATATCACCACATCGTTTGTGATGAAACTACTTATACCCTCCATAAATTTTTAAAAATTATCCAAAAAATTTGCATGTTTGTGATATCCGTGAAAAGAGAGTGAAAATGTGTCTTTTGCTTAATAACATGTAATAAAAGATAACCTGTTCCCACGATGTGTCTGATAGCATTTTTAGATTGTGATATCCGTGAAAAGAGAGTGAAAATGTGTCTTTTGCTTAATAACATGTAATAAAAGATAACCTGTTCCCACGATGTGTCTGATAGCATTTTTAGACCTTATTTGGCGAAGGCAGAGGTGGAATTAAATGCCACCCAAATGAAAGAAACGAAACGAGAAGGCTGAATTTCTTACGATGAAACGACCGATTTAGGATAAAGACCGTCAGGTATATGATATCTGTAATAACATATTAGTACTACAAACTGGGAGAGGGAAAGAGCGGTAATGAATAAGAGCCCAAAAATTGAACTGAAAGGACTGGTAATGCCTAAAGGATTGGGAAAGAAATTGAGGATTTCTTTTTGAATTTCTGCATAGAAAGTCAGTAAGATCCTCAATTTGTCTTTCCTCAATTATTAACTACTCATTATATGTTATATTAATGTACTAGAAATCACAATAGAACATCCATTGCCTCTTTATTACTTTAAAAAAAATTTCAACTGAAGAAGGCGGCTGTGGAAAGGTAATCTCAAAATCAGTGTAGATGTGGTGCTTGTCCCTCAAAGTGAAGGTAAAGACCTAGACATTGGGGATTCTGAAACTGACCGCACTTTCCTCAAGTCGAATGGCTATCAATCCTGGCCCGATGAGAAAAGGGTTTCCATAGCTAGTATATACTTTCTTTTTTCTTTTTAATAGGGGAAGGGGAAATGTGGGAAGGAATTACAAGTGGAGAATTGAACGCTCACCACCAAGATGAAAGTTCAGGTAGCCAACCAATTAGGCTACTAAGATTCTCCTAAAGCCAGTGGATACTTGACTATAATGTCTGTATGATACTCACATCCTTGTCATCTTCAGATGTTTTGTTAACTATATTTTGTCTCATAATCTCCTTTTAATAGTTCCATGTCAATTTCTTTGTGATTGGCCTTTTTCTTACCTTTTTCAGGATTAAGTGTCGGTGGTGAGATGAATTTGGCTGCTGGACTCCAGGTGGCACTGTTGGCTTTGAAGCATCGGCAAAATAAAAAGCAGAAGCCGAGGATCATTCTTTTTGCTGGCAGGTGATGACTTTTTCCTGAGTAGTCGTTGCTGCCTCAACTGTTGATTTTTTTGTTTGTGTGTTGATGTTTACTATTTGTTCAGCCCTGTTAAACAAGACAAGAGGGTTTTGGAGATGATTGGAAGAAAGTTGAAGAAGCATAGCGTAGCTCTTGATGTTGTTAATTTTGGTCAAGAAGATGAGAAGAAGGCTGGGAAGCTTGAGGCTTTAGTTGCTGCAGCTAACAACAGTGATAACAGTCGCATCATTCATATTCCTCCTGGCGATGATGATCTTGCTGATGTGCTAATGAGGTTGTTAGTGATATTTTTACCACCTTTTACTTCAAACCAGATAACCTTTCATAACGTATCATGTTATTCATCTGAAATTGGCAGTAGTCCTATCTGTAACGGAGATGTTGAGTCGAAAGCTAGATTTGCTGCAGTTGGTGCTGGTGCAGGGCCTGGAAATTTTGGTGTTGATCCTGACTTGGATCCTGAGCTTGCTTTGGCACTTCGAGTTTCAGTGGAGGAGGAAGGGGCTAGACAAGCAGCAGCAGCAGCAAAGAAGGCTGCACTGGAAGCTGCAAAACAAGAAAAAGGAGAAATGCAGTCAACTTCCCAGGACGTTTCAATGACTGAAAATGTCAGTGCGCGGAGGTCTGAAACTGAAAACAAGGCAGCTGATCTACCGGTTGGTGTCTCACTATTTAGAACTTTCTGAGGACCTTTTGAGTTATTAGAAAGTTGTAGATTAAAAGAAGAAACTGGTATTCTTTCGAGTGTTAATTTTTTGTTTGCCATTTAAATTTTTGGTTAGGTCTGGGGTTTCCGTTTGTGGGCACGTGGCATATGTATTTAAAATGATAGGCCTTTTACGGACAATCCTAAGGCTCGTGTCCAATTTTGCTTGGCCTATTGGAGCTTGGGACTATACGGAGATTTGAGTCCCTAGTAGGGATTTTACACAGGAAGACCAAGTCTTATGTGTGAGGTGTTAATTTCGGTAGCTGGTGCTCATTGATTGCCCAAATTCGGAAGGTTGTTACTTGCATTTATATACACTGTTTCTCTTTTTCTTTTCTTTTTTTTTGTGGGGGGGAGGAAGGTGAGGATAGGAGGATTGTACTTGTTAGCCAATTATTGGTCATGTACTAATTGATTGGTGGGATTTCTTGAATCCTTTATTTTGTCTTAAAAGAGAAACATTGCCTGCGTGAATTCACATGTTCGACCTCAACTTATTTGGGATTGAGAGAGAGTAGCAGTAGTTGATGTTACTTGAATCCTTTATTTTCTTGAGTGTGAAGAAGATAGAACTTGAGTTTTAGCACAACCCCAAAAGTTAGCCCATAGGGGAGCATTGCCCAAGATGGTAGTATAAAGAGTCAATTACCCATATCCTTAATGCAATGTGGGAATCTGACATTTCTCCTCCACATGCCTAGGGCATTTACGGAGAATATAAGATGGGCCCAACATTGGGTAATCCAAGTATTGAGATGAGTCTTGTTCTGAAACCATGTGAAGAAAGAGGAATCTTGGGCCTAACTTCACCCCACAAGTTAGCTCACGAGGTGAGGATTGCCCAATGACATATAAGGAGACAATAGTCAGTATCATCAACCATTTAGATTGTTAACATGGTTATATTTCTCAATCTTTCTGACTTGCTCCTATGAAATCAAGGTCGAAAAGATTGCTAAAATCAATAAAGGATTCCTCGAAAAGTTAAGGATTAGTAATCCTTTGTAGAAATCTAAAGAGATTCGATTCGGAACTCTTATATTTCCAAGATTCAATAGTGAAATAATTTCAGAGATTTTCCCTGACTTTGTCTGTGTCAACAAACAATTCTCTTGGCACTAGTTACTATGACTGAAGGTTAGCAAGCTTGTCTCTTGATTTAAATAGTCATTCCTTTCAACTCCGTCCTTGGCCTCGAGGAGTGGTGAGCAGTACGGAGCACACCTATATGTAACTATGATGCCTTCCAAATTTTATTTACCGTCTCATACCTAGCAGGGAAACTTGTAGAGAGAAATTTTCAAGAAAATGAGTTGAAGCTTATAGGTTTTATAATGTCAGGCCTTTTGTTACTCCCCATTCCGCAATGCAAGTAACTCCTGAACAATAAATTAATTCCTTACAGGCTAATGGTCTTGCCCTGTTACAACAACTACTTGCTATGTCGAGGGATGATTCATCCTCCAACATTGCTACAAGAGACACAGACATGTCAAAAGCAGATTTTGAAGAACAGGAGTTGCTACTAGGTTGGTTATTATATTGGCATGCCAAGTTCTTCTGTTGGCTTATATCATTAGACCATAGAGATACTTTCCTAATTTTTTGAAACTGGTAACATCAAGTTCTTTTTACTTGCCTTTTCAATTGATGTCTAGTATATGGTGAATTTTACCAACTGCTGTTACATACATTCTATAATATGTGCCTATCCCGCACTTGAGGAGGTTCTGGTAATTGCCCTATCATTTTCTTAACATAGATTGCACCTGCATAATGTATTTGAAACAAGAAGATTATCAGAAGTTTAAATGTAATATATTTTTGAAAAACTGCCTTCTTATCATACGTGGCATCCTTTATATCATCCAAAATGATCTTTAAATGACAAAAGGTGTAAATACAAGACACTGTTAAATTACCTCTTAGATGACTTTGGTAAGTCCTTTCAAAATTTTAATTGCTACAAATGGCTGCAACTGTGCAGAATTCTTCTTACTATGTCAACCTTTCTTGCAAAGGTGCTAAGTTATGCTTTTCTGATATATCCTGTTGCTTCTTATGCTTGCAGCTCTTCAATTATCCATATGGGACAAATCAAAAGATGAGATAGATGTCCCTAACTTCTTGTCAGACCAACCAATCGTGTCATCTGTTCTTGCTTCAGTAAGTTTTCTGCCGAGTAAAAAATGACATTTCTATTAGTATGATCACAAAGTATCCGCTTATCCTATGGTATCAAACTTCATATCTCCTTTGATTTTCATTTCATGGTTTGTTTGCTTACCCAGCTTCCAGGTGAAGATTCGTTAGCTTCTATGCAAAGCCAGTCTGAGGTGAGTGAATTTGTCTGATAAGATTATATCAAAAAGCATGTTGTTAAAAGTTTTGATGTAGTGTCATGTCTATTTCTAATTAATGTGTCTTTTATTTGTTATATGGTCATTTTGTTTGTAGATTTCTAACAATGTATCAGCTTTGTTTAGTGGTGACGATAAGTTAAATATGAGCTATCTCAGATGTCAAAACAGACATGCTCCTTGAATTTCAGAAATATAGTCTAGATCTTGATAGTTAATCTAAGAACTGTGGCACCAGAGACATCTGGCCATGCACTGCATTGTGTATTAATGTGTATCTAAAAGACGATTCAAGGGTCCTTTTTTGTGCAGTCTAGTCGGCTGAAAGTGATTATGTATATAACTGTCTTTAAATCAAGGGAACACCTTTTGTTCTACTAGATACTTTGAGCATTTCAATTTTTACACCTTGCTACGATCCAAAAAAATGAAGACGAAAGAATCAAAGAGATACTTATAGACTACGCTGAGATCATTCTTGAAGTAACAAAGTTTTATACAAGACCCTTAGGGCTGAATCATTCTGAAAGAAACGGAAGGCAAGAAAGAGAAGTGACCAAATGAGGTGGAAGGAAGCAAAAGGAATATCGAGTTTGTATTCTTCCTAGATTTCAACTATGTAAATTTAACAGAGGTGAAAGCGGCGCAAGGGAAATAGAATTATTGAAAAACTAATTCCCTAGCATTTGAATAATGTTATACTGATTTGTGTGCCTTCTCTTTGTGTCATATCTATTAGTCCAATAGGTACTTAGCTTCTTGTATTGTGACACACTTTATATGTGAATCTCATGTTTTCTTTGGATTTGTGGACGTAACGAGACACACCGTTGTATATTTTAGTTTTTATTAGCATTCGATCTCTCATTTGTGTCTATTTAATCATACAGAATGATGAGGACAAGGAACAGAAAGAAGACAAGAAGTGATGAGATGCCCAAATCTATTTGTTCTCATAATTGTGTTCATATCATATGGCATGTGACTACTTTTCTTTGTAGGCCAACAAGTTCAGTTGGTAATCAAGAAATGATGCAGATTGATGAAATATACTTGTTGCCCTTGACCTTGCTTCTCAAATGTGAAATATACTGTACTTAGAAAATGTCAATTGTCCAATGTGTTTACTATTGCATGACATGATTTGAGTTTGGCTCTGTATTTGATGTCTTGTTTTTGTTGGAATTTACCAGAGTTGTACATATTGATGGATACGTACCTTTCATTTATTTATGCGTCGGTAAATATCAAAAAGTTAAGTGTTCGTAACAAAAAAAATTTATCGAATACTCTCAGTTTTAATTTACAACAATAGCATACCCAGTAGACTCTCAATCTTAATATATGTGACAAAAATATAAATAGATACGGAATTTTAAAAAGTAAGAATGAAATATGTAGTCCTAAAAAAGTAGTGCTCTTCCATTTCAATTTATGTGACATCTTTTGTTTAAAAAAAATATGGCCCATGCAGGTCTCGAACCTGCGACCTTCGCGTTATTAGCACGACGCTCTAACCAACTGAGCTAATGGGCCTCGATGTCTTCAAACAACGCTAGTTTGTATAAATTCAAATAAACCGAAGCGGTGCCCCAACAGTTTGATCAAGTATTAAACGTTAAGGTTGATAATTTGGGAAGAAAATGGAAGAAGAAACTCAGATTTCAGCCATGAAAGACGATTACGAGGTAACATAATTCTCCATTCCTCCTCATTATTTTTAATTTTTTTAAAAAGAATCTTCTAATTACAAGTAGCGATTGCTTTAATTTTTAATTGAAACTGGTTGAGGAAAAAGGGATTAATCTGATAGAAGTTTTACCGAAATTCAATATGAAGAGAGGTAAAGGTTGCTGGAAAAGTATTTAGGAGAATTGATTAGACATAATATAATGCAACTTGAGAATATAATCTGAGATAGGAGTATATGGAGGTTATTAGGTAGTTGAACTTCGGCTCGTGTCTCGGCGGGTTTAAGCTTGGTGAGAGCCTGTGAGGATTGTGTTAGTCGCAGTATTTGCCTTATACATACTCCCTCCCTCCCATTTTATGTAACACTCTTAGATTTAGTATAGTGTTTTAAGGAAAAAAAATTAACTTGGCACTGTGTTTAAGAAAAAGAAGAAACGTTTAAAATTTATGGTCTAGAATAATTTCTAGATATGTGTGTTGCTGATAATTATTTCATTAAGGGGTCGTTTGGTGTGAAGGATAATTAAAAATAATTCTAGGATTTAGTGACACTTAAATGGTTGTTTGGTTGGCAAATGTGGGATAACTTATTCCGGGACTAATAAATAGTATCGAAATAAGTTATCCCTCCTTTTGGGTGATATAATAATCCGAGATAATTTATCCCAGGATAAAAAGGGTTGATAACAATAACATCCTTTTATGCCCTTTTTATATCTCACTTGGTATATTTACATAATTTTTTAATACAAATATATAATAATTTTCGCAACCTTCTCTCCTTATTTTTATAGTACTTCTTCATATTTTTCTATTAAAAAATTACACTATATAGTATAATTTTTATCGACTAATTCTTATGTTTTTATATTTTGATTTTTCACAAATTCTTGTTTATTTTAACAAACTTAAAAATGCAAGTTCTATTTGTAAATTAAGTAAAAAGTTTTATTTTAAATGCATACGATATTATTATGAAAATGCACACCTAAAAATATTTAGGCTAAATAAGATGAAAGATTTATTTTAAAAATGAATATTGAATAACTAAAGTTAGCAAAGAAAATACATTAAAAACTAATAAAGTGAAGAAATTTTTGTAAACAAGCAACATATTCTTAAAATTTATTCAACAAACCAAACACTCAATAAGAAATAACCTCAACATAACTTATCCCATCATTACTAATCCTAACATAATTTATATCATCATAACTTATATTTAAATCAAACGACCCCTAAGGATACAACAACATATCCAGCAGAATCCCACAAGTGCGGTCTGGATAGGGTAGGATGTATGCATACCACTACCTCACAAGGCAGAGAGACTGTTCCCTGGGAACCCTCGTCTCAAAAACCCATAAACATAATAAACTAGATATGGAAAAAAGGGGAAAGGAAAGAAAAGGAAACAAAAGAAATGACTAACAACGAAAAATACATGATAGTGTGTAAATATGATAAAATCAACATATATATGACGAATAATGACAACACAGGATATAAAACACGACTAATCCTACTACCGTACTATACCCCCAAGGCCAAACCTATTAGCCTGCTATTCTAATTCGCGACCTCCACTCCTTTCTATCTAAGGTCATGTCCTCGGTGAGATCAAGTTTCGCCATATTCTGTCTGATCACCTCCCCCCAATACTTCTTCGGTCTACCTCTACTCCTCCGTGTAACTCCCAAATCCAACCTCTCGCACCTCCTAGGAGCATCAGCACACCTTCTCTGCACATGTCCAAATCATCGGAATCTGCGACCTGCATCTTCTGGACATGTGCATTTTTTATTGGCCAGCACTTCACCCCATACAACAAAGACGGTCTAAGCACCATTCCGTAAAACTTACCTTTGAGTTTAGGTGGTAACTTCTTATCTCACAATACTCCAAAGGCAAACCTCCATTTAGTCCATGCCGCCCCAATACGATGTGTAAAAGGAGAATTTTCAAAATTTAATTATTTTCGATCAGAATAAGGCAACATTTATTTTAGGATGGATTAAAATGAAAAAAGTGTTGTCACATAAAATGGAACTGAGGGAGTAGTATTTTCTCTTCAATTATTTCGATGTTATTACTGTTTCTTTTCTTTGAATGTTGTGTGCTGCTTTTTTTTAATTAATTGACATGTTTTGTTCAATGTTGTAGCCCCTTTTGCGTAAATACTTTTGATTTGATGTACTTGAATGGAAGGTTTATTGTAAACAAATTCTCTAACTTCCATGAGGTTGGGTAAGGACTCTACTTGTGAGATTACACTGGGTATATTAGTTGTTGTTGATGTTGTGGTCTAAGAGAACAATAATTATCAATTTGTTTATCAGAAACAACCTCTCTACCTTTCAAGATAGGGGTACAGTTCGTGTACACACTAAACTCGCTAAGACCGCTTGTGGAGTCGTTACACCAGATATGTTGTTGTTATAATAATGATCAACTCAAAGGCGGAGCAAAATTTTTAGTTTATGGGTTCTAGACCACAATTTTGTTTTTGCTTTCTGGATTTTGAATAAACTATTTGATTAGATTTGAGAAAAAGAAATATTTGTGCAATTAATCGAGTAGTGGATGTAAAATTCCCCACTCATAGGATTACACTAGTATGTTGTTGTTTTACTCAAGTAGTGGGTAATTGATATGTAGATTCTGTAATTTAGGAATTTTACTTGTATGGCCAAAGTTTATAACCTCCATAAAGGCAATTACAGGAACTGAAATCACAGAATCTTAAAATGGGAGAAGTCTAGGTTTAGTTTCCAATCCAAGGCCTTTTTAGAAAATGGAATCCTGTTCAAAGAGTGCATAAAAACATGGATATGCCCACACCGACCCGTCAATGTGGGATCTAAATTTGAAATTTTCCTTGGGTTGTTTTGGTAAGGGATTTGGAATGGAATTATACCGAGTAATACATAACAATACTATCAATTAGTCTGAGTTTCTTACTTCCTTTAATAAGAACAATCTAAATGTGTCACTTTCATGACGAAATACTGGAATTTTTTTTATACTATAGTCCGAAAACCCATGAAAGTAAAAGTCCGATACCTCACTACTACTTTCATTTATCCGTAATTTTCATATCGATAGATCTCTTCAAATTGCTTTGGTTTCCGAGTATGCATATAATTCCTTAGCAATTCTGGTTTCTAGTTTGTTGCTTTTAGCTTTTTATCTATTGAGTATAACTCAGGTTAAAGAAAAGAAGCAAGCTGCTGCAGATGTCTTGTTTCAATATTCAAACTTTGTTATGGCCTGCATTGGTAATCAAGTTCGACCTTGTGATCTGAGACTACATTTGATGAGAGTAAGCATTTTCTGAAATTTCATTAGCTCTATGGGTATCATGGGCACAATTTCTTGAGCATGATTATGTATTAACCGCTCAAATTTGAGCCATCCGAACAAAATATGCCCTTGTAGTTTCCATGTTCCAACTGCTTCGACTAGAACACGAGCCCAAATGAACAGTTGGACAGAACTCTTTGTTTTTTTTTTTTCATGCATTCTGTTCTTGCTCATCTCTTTTATCTTCATCTTCTCCGGGGCATTTTCTCCTGATATCTCTTGCCATCTTGACAATATGAATCTATTTGAAATAGAAAGCTATTTGTTTTGTAGCATATCTTTTACAAGGTCAATTCAGGTGGACTCTGGTTTGTTTAGAAAATGTGGTTCCGGCACTATATGTTGCATTAAATTTGTTGAAACAAGCTTTGCTTTGCCAAATAGAATGTTAGTACTCTGTGTTAGATTCACTATTCTTTCTTAAAACCACTAAACTAACAAATCCTAGTGCATGCATAGCTCCAGCTTGAGATTCAAACTATCACTGTATATTTGAACTATGTTTGCGTTCAGTGCCTAATTTGTTTCTTGTCAAAATGTATTTGATTTAGTTTTGTCGATACACAAGGCTTCTAATAGCACAGCAGCTGGACTTGATTTAACACCAGAGTTGTGGATCTTCTCATGTTTTGAGAAAACATATGATATAGTTGCTTGCTTTTGAATTCCAGCGGGCAATTGATCATCTCGTAGGTTTAAACATAGTCATGGATTTGCTCGTTTTTTAGAAACATATGATATAGTTTGCTTGCTTATTGCTTATTGTGCACCGGGCTTGCCCTTTTTTGATTTGTCATTTCAAATAGTTTTCTGGTCTTTTGTGCATTTCACTTTTTAAGAAACATTGCGAACAATCACTTGTTGTTGTATTTGTTTCAACTTTCTTCAGGAGATCTCTGGATTGCCAACTTCATTGAAGCAAAAGCAACGTGCAGCATCTTCTCCTGATGCAATGGGAGAGTCTTCGAGCTCAGGCACGTCAAGACTTGATAAAACAGACAGCTTTAAAGGTCTCTAGACGCGGAAACTGCAATATTGTCTTTCTTTTATTGGTTAGTTCAGTTTCTTTTAAAATATGACTATCATCATTTGCTCTGATGGAGATGCAAACTGTACGATCGATGTCAAGTTCATATTATATACATACGTTCATGGAGGAATTGAAGCTGTAGATAGTATGTTTTTTCTCATTTTGACGCGGACTTCGTATAGAGAAAGGGAAAAACAAGAAGAAAAACTCTTGTTTCTTCCTAAAACTCCCTCTAGCAGGTAGTTCTTTACATTACCATTTCCAGATTTGTAAGTATATAAGGAATATGACATGTCTTTTGGATCTGGTATTTTTCTCACTGAAATATTCCTACTTCCTGGTAGTAGTATTAACAGTTTCGCGTAGTTTCTTGTCCTTCGATTTGTGTTGTTTTCGATTGTATTTTGGTTATTGCATTATTTTGTTGTTGCTATGGAATATTTCTAAGTTGCACGGACTTTTCACTTTCAAGGTCGCACACGTGTCAGATTCTCCGAAAATGCATTATTATTTTTTTGGCTAATCCGACACACACCTGTTGACACTTTTGAAGAGTCCAAGCAAAATAGGTATATTTTTACTATATGCTATGTGATACTTTCTATATCTCATTTCTACTTTACGATTCTTGATATGAATTAACCTGAGTCGGTGGTCTTCCACAAACAACACATTGACTTTCATGAAATAGGGAAAAGATTTGCGTACACTCTATTCTCCTCAAACCTATTTTGTGGGATCATATGGGGTATGTTGTAAATGTTCTAAGTAAATGGACAGAACATAACTTAAACCTTTGAAAAAATTCTTTAGATTTTGATAACTTTTTGCTAGTCATTAAAATAATAATGAATGGGAGGGGCATTTTAAAGTTCATAGTGAATAAAATGTGGAAAATTATGTTCATCAAAGCAATTCATTGTTTCAACTTCAAACTTGAAATAAAATATTAAATTTAAAGTTGGAAAAAGTTTTAGGAGTTTTTCAACTTTACACTTATTTCACTTATACAATTGCTTTCTTTAAATTTTTGTTTTTTAACTTCAAAACATTACATTTTAAGAAGGAAAAAGGGTCAAATTTATACCTCTACCATATGAAAAGGATTGATCTTGCTCTTCATTATATTGTCCGTTCAAAAATATTGATATTGTTACCTAAATGGTTCAGATATACTTCTTCTCTCTTAGATAGTTTGACGTGAACTTTTAATCTCACGTGACACTGATATTTTAACGTAATAAATGTCATGTGATATATCAGCTCTTCGATCAATTTCGTAGGCACCTAGGCATATGACATTTTATCATGATTTATTTTAATATTTAATAAAGAGGTAAATGTTTATTAGGTTAATCAACAAAAAATGAGATATCAATTAATCAAATTAAAATGTGAATGTAATGTAAATGACATTAGGAAAGTGGCAAAATCGATGGTCCAATTGAAATAATTGAGAATAGAAGACATAGAGAATTAATTAAAGTAACTAATTGAGATGATAATTAACAAAGGTGAGAAAGTGGGGATCTTGTATAATAATAAAATTGTTATCGATATGTAGGTATGCACGTATATGATTTTTTTATATAGGGATGATACATTAAAAAAAAATTAAAACTTGGCATCAAAACTTAGTTTAGTATCTTAACTATACAGACGTTTATATACCCCCTTAACAATCCATAAGTGAATTTATTTCCACCCAGGAATCTGACATGGCAGAAGAAAAAAAAAAGCGCGTTTTTACATTAATGTTTAGAAAAAAATAATTTTATTTATATATATTATATAAAAAAATTAAAAAAATAAAAACCCAACCTGACCTCTTTTTTCATCTTCTTCAAAGCCCCCTACCGCTTTTTTTCTTCTTCAAACTACCCCACCTCATTTCTCCTTCTTCACCCCCTACAACACACCCAACACCATTTAAATGTCATTTCTCCTTCTTCCATCATCCCTCCTCTCATGGTCCTCGACTCTCTCTTCATCTTTTTTTTTTTTTGCTTTTTCTTATATAAATTGAATATGATAAAAAAATTCATATAAATCATTGAACTTTATTATATTACCCCAAAATTGAAGTTAATTTTCTTCGACAATGACAAATTTTGATTTTTTTTCTCTTCCCTTCTTTCTTCTTTCATGGACACACCACCCTCCACCTCCATTAATGTCTTCTTACTTTTTTTATTATCATAAATCTTCACTAGTAATCTCTCTATATTTTCAACCTTAATTTCTCTAACAATATTTCATCAATTTCTTTTGATCATTGATTTTACCCAATTTTCATCAAAGATTTTTACCCTCTTTAGTTTTTTCAAAAAAAAAAAAGATGGAGAAGAAGATTAACATACAAAAAATGATAACAAAAATCTTACTCTTTGATGTTTTATAATTGTTGGGAAAAAAGATCTTTCAATAATAAACAAACAAAAACTAAAAAATAAATTTAAATATATTTTTATGTGGTGCTGACATGGCGCTGATATAGTGTTGGCATGGCGCTGATGCAGTGCTGACCTGGCATCTACGAGGCGCGTGTGTAGTGCACTCTCCTCCATTGTGAGACTGGCCTTGTAGTATTTGAGTGGAAATAAATTCACTTATGGATGGATTGTTAAGAAAGTCAAGGTGCTAAACTAAATTTTGATGCCTTGAAAGTTTTTTTTTTATATAATTGGACAAAAATGATTAAGTGACCTAATAAAGAAATAATGCAGATAATTTTTTATTTTCTTTTATAACTGTAGTTTATTGTGAGATTTTCAATATGTACAGATTGGATTCAGGACATAGACAAAATCCCATTCTCCAAGTCTTGCTATTTCGTTCTTTACCAGCTAGTAGCCTACATTAAATATGGATAATTAATCATAACTAAATGAGAAAAATATATGTATAAATATGTGTCATATTTATGGTTTAATATAAATATTTGATGCATGAATTTCGATCACAAAATTCAAAAAGAAAAAACTAATTAAAAAAAATTACTTATTCGATCACAAATATTTCCACAATGCCTCTAACAAAGAGGTAAATAGTTAATAAATAAATAAATTGAAAATTCTCTGAAAAACTCGTGGTAGCTATCCTTCAAGTGCACATTGGATAAATCTGCCTCTATACAATAGCTTGTGAATTACAAAAGATGTGCAGCTCATAACAGACAAGTGTGATACGAAGAACTCGATTAAGAATGTGTTGACCAGAGGGAATTGATCACTTACTTCCTTGATATCGCCTAGTGTACCAACTTATAACTGTCATTACAAATTATAATAGTCAATTTTATTTTTTTATTTTATCATTCATCTTCAAAGCTTTATCGTCCGAATAATTTAACTTTATAGATAATAAATTCATGAATAAAAAATATTTCTTGGTGGGAAAAAATTATTAGGAAAAAAAATATAGTGCTGTAAATAAATTTCATAATGATAGCAGTCCAATGATATGGAAAATTTCAAGCACATCATATGATAATTATATTGACATTTTCATGATTTCAAAACAACTAATATAAGCTCCCTTTTGGTAGATGTTAAAGTTAAAATATTTGAAACTTATTAGATATGTATCTTATTTTTTTTCAAAAAAAATAATAATTGAAGTTTTGAAAGTGAATTTCTGAGTTTCATTATAGCTCGATGTGAAAGATATTTGTTGTTCAAAACGAATTTTTTTAATACATATTTATTTCGAGCTAATAGTGTCCTCAAATAAAATATTATCAAGATAGACAAAAGATATATGAAAATTACAGAATATTGAAAATAAAAATAGAATTGAAATATCCATGTGACTGAGAGTCCTCACAACCCAAGCTGCAGCACCACCTCACGAACCTTTTACTGGGAGAACTTGTAAATATTTGAAAATTAAATTTATTAGAAATTTTTTTTATTTCTAAACGGATATTTGAAAACAAATTTTTAGAATTATTATCAAAATTTTTAGTCAAACGCTAGTTAAATTTTACATTTTTTTTCCTTCAAAATTGGGAGTACAAAAGGAAGTAGAAATGTGGAGAGGATAATTATTACAACGTGGAGAATCGAAGTTGTATTCAGGGAAAGTTATTATCTATTATTGGCCTTTATGGTAGAATTAATTTACCTATAAATTGAAATTTTAAATAACGAATTAACTGAGCTATTAAAATTTTCGAGCTAAATTTTACATATCCCTACAGATGAACATAATCTTGTCTACTTTTAGGAGCCAAATGTCAATTAATGTCAATTTGCCACTAAGATATGTTTTTTTAAAAATTAAATATTTTAACAGCCAATTGTCACTTTTATTGTTATTATTCACACAATTATGGATACTTTGAGCTCAGATTGAGAGGATAATTGGCTGTAATTGACCAATTGACCCCACCAAAATTCTTTGGGACCCATTTGAATTTTGAGCACAATTTTTTTTTTTTTAAAAAAAAACTATTTTAAATATTTTTCACTTTATTTTAATAAAATAAATATAACATAAGAAAACTTAGAGATAATTTGATCATGTGATACCTTTAATAATGAGCAATGGCATAAAATTCATTTGAGAAGGAAGGATTCTCCTATTAATTCAGATTCAAATCACATAAAATTTATTTAAGGAAGAATTTTTTAATTATCCAGATTCAAATCGCATAAAATTTATTTCAAAAAAAAAAAAAATTTAAACTCAAAATTTTTAATTTAAAATATAAAAATAATATTCCTTCCGTCATAATCTTTGATTGGTTTTTATAAATACCTACTACTTGTGTCTTAAAATCAATGGTTGGCAAGATTCTCTTTAATTCAATCAACACTTTCATGTGAAGATACAATTTATTGCATGCAACCTTGAAATATCACAAATTCAACTAGTTTGAATTCATTTCTATTATTATGTAGTATATTTTTCTTTAATTCATTTAAAAAAGAATTAGATTTTGAATTTTACACTCAATAAAAAAGTTTCCATAATCACATAAATATTAGTATTATATATTTATAATTATAAATTTTTAAATATTTTTTTCTTAAACTACACGATTCATATTTTGATGCATAAATCAAAATTATTATTATTATTATTATTATTATTATTATTATTATTATTATTATTTTGTGAGTTTATAAGGAAATATTGTCTGAGAGTGTCATATAATATGAATCTAAAAGAAAAAATTAAAACGGGGTGGGATGAGGTGTGGAGGGTCGAGGTGGTTACGAGATGAGAGTAGAAATGAGATAATGAGCTTAAAATTAAATAGTGATTATGTAATTTATTTTTCCTTAGTTGAGAAGTCATTTTCTATATTTCATTAATCAAACATGAAAAATTAGTTAAACTATCATCATCTATGTATTATAACACATCTTGAAGCTGTCTTGACCAACTATGTATCCTGTGTTATATTTTACTATCTGAATTATTATCATTGATGTATAAAAATACACTTTGAAGTTGTCTGAACTAACTATATATTGTACCAACATACCTCAAAGTTGTCTGGGCTAAATATGTATTGTTCGCTTTTCTACATAAATTATCATCAGCTATGTACTTTTTTATAACGTGCCTCGAAGTTGTCTAAACCAGTTATCCAAAGTTTCATTTTTCTACCTGAACCATCAACATCTATGTATTAAAAATGCCTCGAAGTTGTCAAGACCAATTATCCATTGTTCTTGTTTTTAACTTAAAACATTCACAGTCTATATATTATAGCATATCTCAAAGTTATCTAAGTCAACTATTCGTTGTTCTCTTTATATACTTGAAATATTATCATTTATATATGAAAACACCTCAAAGTTGTAGCTACCCGTCTAGCTCAGAATAATGAAGGCTCAAAAAAAGATTAAACGATATCATTAACATTGAATCATCATAAGTCAAGTAGTCCACGATGAACAAACCAACACTTCTACCTTTTCACTTTTCAAGAATCCAAAAAAGGCCTCTTTCTATTAAGAAATTTCAAAGAAAAAGTTTTCAAACGGAAAAAGAAAGGGCTTTTGATCGAGATAGGTTAAAGAAACACTATAAAAACTGTGAAAATTAGAAACTTACTAACTATCACCTTCTAGTAAACTATGTAAGTTTAAATTTAAGATGTGACTGACTAACCAACGCTTCCACCTTTCCCCTTCCACGAGTTCTCTTTCTATTAAGAAATTCCAAAGAAAAAGTCTTCCTCACGGAAAAGAAAGGGCTTTTGATCGAGATAGGTAGAAGAAACACCATAAAAAATGTGGACTTAGAAACCTACTTCATTCTATTACCTTTTTCTCTTTCTGCTTGAATTATCACCTTCTACTAAACTATGTAAGTTTAAATTTAAGACGTGACTCTAACCAGCGCTTCTACCTTTTCACTTTCTACAAGTCAAAAAATGCCTCAATCTATCAAGAGATTCTAAGGTAAAAAATCCCTCGAACAAGAAAAGAAAGGGCTTTTGATCAAGATTGGTAAAAGGAACACCGTAACAAATATGGAAATTAGAAACTTACTTTATTTTATTATCTCTTTCTCCTTCTACTTGAACTATCACTCTCTACTAAATTATGTAAGTTAAAGTTTAAGACGTGATAGACTAACCAATGGTTTTACCTTTCCACTTTCTACGAGTAAAAAAATATCTCTTTTTATGAAGAAACTCTAAAGAGAAGGTCCTCGAACAAGAAAAGAAAGGGCTTTTGATCGAGATAAGTAGAAGAAATACGATAGGAACTATGGAAATTAGGAACTTACTTTGTTATATTGCCATTTTCTTTTTCTATCTGAACTATCACCTTCTACTAAACTATGAGTTTAAATTTAAGACGTGACTAACTAACCAACGCCTTTCTCCTACTAATTTTCACGAGTAAGAAATGCCTCTTTTATTAAGAAATTCTAATGAAAAGTCCCTCAAACAAGAAAAGAAAAGGCTTTTATTCGAGACAAGTAGAAAAAACGGCATAAAAATTGTGAAAATTAGGAACTTACTTTGTCCTATTGTCATTTTCCTTCAACTAAACTATGTAAATTTAAATTTAATACATGAAACTCACGAAATTATGACAGGTCAAATATGTTTTTTCTTTCCTTTATCTCATATGAAAATAACATTTCTACCCCTAGAAAGACAATCATGTGTTAGAGGAGAATAAAGGCCAATCATAAGCAAATACAAAAAGAGTAGAAAGAGAGAGAGAGCGCTTTCTTCTTCTTCTTCCTCTTGGTTGGCTGACAGACAGAGAGCGATTCAACAGCAGTATTTTCCGGCAAGAAAAAAGGTACCCACAATTTTACAAATAGCCTTAATGGCTTTTCCTTTTCTCTCTCTTTACCTCTAGTTTTTTCTCTCTCTCTTTCTCTCTAGATCTAAATTTACACACACCCCATTTTCCCTTTTTCCCCAATATTCCGTTCTCCCCTTTTTGATTTCACCATTTTTTTTCAATTTTGGTTTTGGGGTTTCCTCTAAATAGTAATAAAGTTACCAACTTTTTCTTCTTTTTGTGGGTTTTTGCCATTTTTTTGCAGATGGGTCATTGAAAGGAACTGAATTCATTCAAGAATCATCACATTGTTACGTTTTTGTTTATTTTATTGATCAGGTCTTCTCAAGAAGATCTGATAAGAAGTGGGTCATTGTTAATTTCACATACACACAGAACAAGAAAAAGTTATGAGTGCTTCCAGGTTTATCAAGTGTGTTACAGTGGGTGATGGTGCTGTTGGGAAGACTTGTCTTTTGATTTCTTACACCAGCAATACTTTCCCTACGGTTTGTTCATTAACCCCTTTTGCTTCATGTTGTTAAATTTTTGTTTTGAGGGTGTGTTTGGTAATGAGGGGAAATGCTCTTTTTTGTTCTTTCTCCTGTTTGTTTAGATTGATTTGATGAATATGTTGAGGAAAAAGATGTCATTTTGTTGATAAAATGTTATACATTATTGTCAATCAAGACTATTTGTGTATCTTGTGATCAATGGCGGAAGTAGGATTTTCACCGAGGGGGTTTGACGTCTACTTCATATATTATGAAAGGAATTTGGATGAACCCCCTTCTGCGCCCCCTAGTTCCACCTTGCTTGTAATTGCTGTATGTCTCCTGCTTTTACATCAAACCTGGAAAATGGTTTCCAAAGTAAAATCATTTTTTCAGAAAACATTTTCCTTAAAGTAGCATTTTCTTTTTAAAAAACAGCTTATATTCCCCTCCTTTGTTTTTCTTGCCAGCTGTAATGTTGTGGCGGCAATAATGTGTAATTACCTGTGCCAATGTGGAGGATTTGAGAATGGGACAGGGAGGGACCTTGTATAATTGTTTTCACTCTCTTGCCGATTTTCCCTGCTAATTCATTTTCGCTATATGCTTAATTTGATTCTTTTCAGGACTTGCTCATGAATATATATTGATAACAATCACGTTAAAAAGATGCATTTCTTTTTAGCCCGTTTAATAGAATTACGGGTGTCTCAGCGGTTTTGCTTAGGCATGTCAACAAGTTCCTGTTGTGTGTTTTGATTTGTTTGCTTATTGAGGGTCTATCTGTACTAATATCTTGCTGGAGGCATGTGTTGATCTTTTCGACAATATCCTTGTTTACATGATCTTTTTGTATGCTGTTTTGATCCTTTCCAAAAATTTCTTGGATCGCATAATTTTTTCACATTTCCATCTTCGAAACTCGATTGATGATGAGCTGCCCTTTACCCATCTCCACTTAAAAGTCAGACGTGTTTGTTTAATATCTGTCGGGGGCTAACGTGGTCCACCATGTTTCAATCTTTTGGATAAATTGCCCAGCTTACAACTTTACATGATCTGTTGCTTTAATATCTTGTTGCGTGCTAAATTGTATCTTTTTATCGATAACTTTACACAAATATTTCTTGGTTTACATGTTTGTTTTGTTTTATGCTACATTTAGAAGCATATTGAGTTATGTCTTTAACAAATTCATCACGTGTTCTTCTTAAATCAAGTTGTGATAATTAGTCTTAAAGGTGAGGAAGAGGAAGACAAAATTTACTTCAATATGAACTTGGTGATATTTATATCAACCGTGTGCTTGTTCTTTGCTGCACTTCATCTTTAAAAGTTTTGAGGAAAACATTTAATTTACTTCAGATGCACTGAATCTTTTCTTTTTTGATTTTGGCTCAATTTACAATGCGTTGCAGAATTTTTGTATATTCTGAGAAGGATTCCTTTCATCTTTCCCAAATTTAACATCAATTGCTACTTATCTGAAAATGAATTTAACATTACTTGCTTTGTGCTCATTCATGTAACTGTTTGACAGGATTATGTGCCCACTGTGTTCGACAATTTCAGTGCAAATGTGGTTGTCAATGGAGCCACTGTCAACCTAGGGCTGTGGGATACTGCAGGTAATTATTTATTTGCTCGACATTTATTGCTTGAAGCTTCTGATAACTGTTACATGTTAATGCATTCCAATGCATGATATACCTATAATAATGCCAACTATAAGCTGTCCAAATTGTCATGAGTCTGACTTCATTTAATGCATAACAGGACAGGAGGATTACAATAGGCTAAGACCTCTGAGTTACCGTGGGGCCGATGTTTTCATTTTGGCATTCTCTCTCATTAGTAAAGCCAGCTATGAGAATGTCTCCAAGAAGGTGAGTGTTTCATTATGTATTTCTCTTCATTTAATAATAACAACATATCCAGTGATTCTCAACAAGATTAGAGAGTGGGTAGGGTGGGTCATATGCAAATTTTACCACTACTTGGTTGAGAGGTTGTTTCCTAAAGACCCTCGGCTCAAGAAAAGTGGTTTTCAAAACAGGTTGAGAAATACATAATTTAAAAAAAATGTGATGAAAATAACTAAGGAAAGAAAATTGACGACAACAGAACTAGTAAAGACAACCAAAGTAAAAAGAAAATACAATAATATTAAAAATTGAAGAGTACGATAACGATAGAATAGTAATTGATAATATGGTAAGGACTAAATCTTTCTATTCATTGTCGGTACATGGAAAGTTTACTATTTTTATTTGGTTGTTTTTCAGTGGATTCCTGAGTTGAAGCACTATGCTCCTGGTGTCCCAATAGTTCTTGTTGGAACAAAACTTGGTGAGGCTTTCATTTAAACATGACCTAATCTGCAGTTTGTTTCCTAGATCTGCATGAGGTGATAATCAATATTGTCTGCAGTCTTCTTATTTATTTAGTATTTATAAATTCTCACTGATCAAAAGAAGATACACCAGTGTTAAATGACATTGCCACTATAACAGCCTAACTTGATAGTGCTTAGGTTGTTACTGATAGAAGAGAATAATGATTTCTGTTGTTCTCCAAAGTAGAAGGAACTCTTTCCTAGTTAAGAGAATAGCTTTAATGAAACTGCTGAAGAGCGAATAGAATGGGATGATGGATGGTTGGTGGCTGGTAAATGTGTGAATTGTTCTTGCCTTCATTTCTTTTCTCGTTAGTGCCTCTTTGACTGAGTTGAAAGAATGGATTTTCTTTGTAGGTACCTATACAAGGATGCGTTGTTATAATAAGAAGTAATCTCTTTTGAATCTGAAAAAGCTTGGTTATCAACTTGTGTTGAGTAACTATATTGTTGCTCATTATAACATGCGGAATCATGCTATAATACACTTTCTCCTTACATTCTGTATCTCATCTTTTGCTGCTAACGTCTATCAGTGTGTTTATTCTGCCGTTTTATATGTTTACTGTTGTTGGTTCCAATTATCTATGCCTAATTAGCCTACTTTACCTCCTGTATTGTACTCAGACCTTCGGGATGACAAGCAATTTTTCGTAGACCATCCTGGTGCTGTGCCGATTACTACTGCTCAAGTAAGGATAACTAGCACTCTTCCTCTTGTTGATTGTATCTGAGGGACAAGACTTTCTTTTCCTTTTGTACTTTTGTCCATTCATTTGATATCTCTTATTTAACCCTTAAGGGCGAGGAGCTGAGGAAAACGATTGGTGCACCTTCTTACATTGAATGTAGTTCAAAAACACAACAGGTACATTTTCCCTACAGCATCTATATTTCTTGCACCGGATATCTTTTCACGTACTTTTTCTTGTAGCATCTGATTGAATTTGTGCTTGTTGCAGAACGTGAAAGGAGTCTTTGATGCTGCCATTAAGGTCGTCCTCCAGCCTCCCAAGACGAAGAAAAAGAAGGGGAAATCTCAAAAGGCCTGCTCGATATTGTGATCGACTGTAGGTCCAACAATATGGCTCATCGCAATTCCCGTTGTAACATCCCCTCGTTATGTCCCTTTGTCTCGGAGGAAGTAGGAGGTCCCCGTCTGTCTTATTCAGAACTACTAACGATCTCTCGGAAAAGTGTTTCAGGTGGCTTGGTTTTTCTGTATAATTATTGTTCACCTTGTAGGCCACTCTAGTGTGCCCTTTGTTTTGATTTGGTTTATGTATTAACAACTGAATGATCCCCAGTTAGGAAAACAAATTCTTTTTGGAATGTTGGGCTTCTTCATGTTTTCTTGTTTTGCATCTGATTTTGACCTTTTAATTACTTTGAGATGTTCTTTTAAAACCAGCACATGATGCGGTGTAGTGGATGGGATTACTCTCTTAACTAGAGTCTCGGGTTTGAGCCTTGGGTATGGAAAAATTCTTATTAGGGAGCGTTACCGCTTAAAACTATCAAAGGATGCGGTTACTTCCTTAACAAGAGGTCTCAGTTCGAGCCTTGGGTATGGAAAAATTCTTGGTAGGGAGCGCTACCATTTAAAACCATCAAAGGATGCGGTGGGTTACTCCCTTAACTAGAGGTCTTAGGTTCGAGCCTTGCGTATGGAAAAATTCTTGGTAGGAGCGCTACCGTTTAAAACCATCAAAGGATGCGGTGTAGTCGAGGGGGTTACTCCCTTAACCAGAGGTATCATGTTCGAACCTTGGGTATGGGAAAATTCTTAGTAGGGAGCGCTACCGACTAAATGGGGTCCTATTTTGGAATTGTTGAGACGAGTATCAGACAGTAGGTGAGAAATTTAAAAAAAAATAAATTTATTCTTCACTGTTGTTTCTTTTACTTTGATTATCTCTAATTTGTTCAAAGTAACTACCTTTCTTTCTTCAATATTTTCGTTAGTTTTTTACTCTTGCATATATTTTCAAACCATGTCCTAAAAAAACCCAACCTTGCAAAGATAAAATAATGTCTACATAATGTACATGTTATCTTCTACTAATTCAATTCTATTAGTCTCTAGGCCACTATTATTTGATTGTCAATTTAATTATTATTATATTATTATTAATTTAAATATAATATAGAAATTCATAAATTGTAAATCTTCTTTTTGAGCTGGAGTTTTTGTCTTTTTCTAACTTGGCCTGATTATGAAGCAATTCTACTGCCTTTTTATTTGAATTTCCATTATTTATTCATCTTTTTAAAAAAGTTCATTTTAAGGAAAAAAGAATATTCTCTTTGTGAAGTTGAAAGTAGATACATATATATATATATATTCCCATTTTCAATAGAGGTGATCCACTCCTTGGTTTTTTTTCTCTCAAAGAAAAAATAATAATAATAATAATTCTACAGTTGTCTATGATTTTTTTTAAATTCCAAAATTTAATTTATTTGCTTTTTTTTAAAAGGGATGTGATCTTTACAAATATGGCACAAAGTGGCAGACTTGATTGCCACTCATTGGTTATTATATTAGATTCTCCTTTGGCGATATATATATATACACACACCGAAGACACAACGTTCTGGTGACCCACAAAAGATAATAAATTCAATTAAATTAAAGAATTAAAAGATTTTTTTAGAAAAAATAATTTGAAGTCATCATCTAATTTTAAGGTTAATTAGAAAAGTAATTAATTATTTACAAAAAGTCTATGAACCAATTAACTTCCGAGTAAGTGTTCAAGTTATTCTGAAGAGAAGGTATTAACACTTTTCAGAATTTATACCTGTGAGTCCCAACTGAACTCTTTTTTTAAAAAAAATGAGGAGATAAACTATATGACACAAGTATAATAATCATGAAATATATACAAAGAGTGAAGTAAATAATTGGTTTCGTAGTCCTTTTTGTAAATAATTAATTGATTTTCTAATTTATCTTTAAAATTAGGTGGCGATTTTATAATTTTTTAAAAATTCTTTTAAATTATTTAATTTGATTCAATTAATTATTTTTTGTGAGTCACCACAATGTTACACCTTTGGGATGTCAATAATTAAAATTAACTTTTAAACTACAAACAAAACCTTAAAGATATGGATGTATTTATTTTGTGATTTGCTTTAAATTTTTACCAATAATATGATGGCTTTTAATTTTTGTCTGTGTTAGATATATTTTAAGATTCTTAATTTTAAAAAGGGAAAAGGAGTAAATATACCTATCAAATTTAGAGGGAATATTGTCACGGTCCGTCAATCTTCCATAAAAAGAAGGAAGAATTTAGAGTCAAGGAGAAAAAACTAGAGTCTTGGAAAGGTTTTCAGAAAACTCTAGAACATTGCGGATAAAACTTGAAGCTCCTAGAAGACTCTAGAATAATATAGATGAATCTTGAGAAGTCTTAGCCAAATCTAGAAGAATGTAGATATATTTTGTAGTCTTTAGTTCTCTCTCAACTTGTATGGAAGATTCTAGAGAGGGGACTTAAGTGTAAATAACTTAGGAACTTGAATGTAAATATTAATTACACTTTGACCCTAAGTAGGAAGTATAAATAGAGGGGGTCATTTGCATCGTTAAGCGTCCAAAAAATCAAGTTGTAAAACATTCTTCCAACCAATACACGCTTTCTTTCCAAAAAGCTCTCTCATAGTCTTCTTATCTAGCATTCCCTTAACAGTCCTAGTTGAAAAGGCTTACTAGTATTTGCAAGATTGTGAAAGAGTCGTGAGCAAATCGACTTGTGCCACACAGAAGTTTTAGTAAAAGTTCTAAAGTCGTGACAATATGCTATTCATTGAAAAAAAGTGGCAAATGTACACTTATCGTCTATGAAATGACACAAATATATTTAAAAATTTATATGCATCAAATATAATAATATTCATTGTCATTATTTAACAAATATTGCATTTAGTGTAAGGGTAATATTTTTTTAGACATGTTTTTTTTATTCGTTTTGTATCGGTTGACATAATGTACACGTGCAAAGCACGTATGCTAAACTAGTCTATCTATACTGTATAAAAAGCGTGAAGGCCCTTAGAATGTTGTTTGAACTTTTTGCCCTTCATTAAAAGACTCCTCTTTAGATAGAATCGTCTTTTCACTACTTTTCTTAATTTATTATTTATCCTCTTATTTATTTAGTTTCAAAATTCACTTTTGGATTAAAATTTCTTTATATTTGGAATTCACTTTTGATATAGGACTATTCTGTGTAAATAATTAACTACAATTTTGACTATCAAATATTTTGTTAATAAAAAATTAAAAGTATATAATATAAAAAAAAATTTAAAAATCCTGTAAAATTATGTTGGAAATATTAAACTACTCCTTTTATATTTAGGAATCTTTTGTTACATTAAATTTTAATCAGTTAGCTATTTAACTTGTAATTATTCAACTCTAAATTATTACTTTATGTACTAAAAACTATTAACATATCTATTATGATAAGCACTTGAACTAATTTCTCATCTTTGTCGTTTCACAATAGACTTGTAACACCTCACATCTTAGGTGTACTAGTCCTATGCATATGGAACATAATATGATTAGGTAGAAGGAGCACCAACTTTAAAAGTGCCTAAATTTTAGACTAGGGGACTATATTTACGTCTAATGCTTAAGAGGAGTGAGTGTATATAAGTTTTAAGTCACATTGAGGAGATCACGGCCTTAAACGAAGTGAAAAAAAGTGAGATGCTTGTAGGACTTAGGAAGCTAACAGGTGAGTCACCTACATGCTTAGCTTAAATAGGTTAGGTATATGGAGACTAGGCCCAACATCGAATCTGTTAAAGTCCGATAAAGAATAAAGTCCAAGTTAAGGATGTAATTTTAGCCCATGGTTTGGCATAATAAAGGGACAATATAGGCAGCCCGAGATGAATAGGAAAAGGGCCAAAGTACATTTACCACACACTTCACAAATAGGGCCCAAACTAAGTGAAAGGAGAATAGAAAAATTGGCAGCAAAGCCCATCAAATTGAAACTCAATAAGGCCTAAGTGAAAGGGCCAAGTAGGTGCATCACCACCTTGGAAAAATGTGGCTTAAAACACAAGAGAAAGTCGGCCAAGAGTGAACCTTTAAAAGGGATTAAAAATCAGTCACTTCAAGTCATTTTAACAAAGCCAAAAATTATGTTTCCTTCCAAAGTTTCTCTTTGCTCTCTCTTGACTTTGCAAAGCAACCAAAACATACCTTTAGGGTTCTTGAAGAGGACCTGATCCTTGAAGGCTAAGGTAAGTAGAAATACCTATGGTTTAGTATAATTTTTCCATGAAAAACATGAGTATGCTGATTATACTTGTGCTGGAATTTTGGATAGCATGTGTTCCAAAGATTGTTGTACACTTTTCTTATTTATTAAGAGGATTTTCTCTTCTTGATTGGTTGGATTATGAAGTAATATTTATGTTTTTGACAAGGTTTAGTTCTGTAGTGATGTAAGAAGGTCGCTGCACCATTTTTATCTTCCACAAAAATGAGTTTTTGTATGATATCTTAATTGCGCTCTTAGTAAGACCTTGTGGATTGGTAATTGGGAATTGTTGTTGCACGTCCTTTCGTCTACTTGGAGACTATTTTTGGACTGTTTTAGGACTGTGTTTATGTGTAAATATGTTGGAGACAGTTTGGTTGAAGTTGATTTAGGTTTGGGATTGTTGACTTCGAAATGTAGCAAAAGACATAATGTTACGCTGCCTACTTGTGTGTTGTGTAGAATTGTTATGTGTTGTTCTTTGTGAGCTATTGTAACACTGCTATGGGACTAAAACAAGCTGGATATGATATGTATATGGGACTGTGTATTAGAAAATACGATTAGAGGTGGTGAGGTTGGAAGAATACTCTTGGATTTACAATCACAAGCTTGTTGCCTGGGGATTATTTTTTTTTATGAGATTGGACTGCCAAGACGTGTTTATTAGCTGCTAACACTAGTTTTATCACCTAATCTATTGTAGATAAGTATTTGGAGGAAAAGGAGATTACTTCAAGGTAATAACGATGTAGTACAATGAGGTATACAAGGCTACTCGTTTTTGTATTATTTGGCATGAATCTAGGTTTTTCCTTGGCACACAAAGGCACTTACAAACTCTGACATAACTAATAATTGTGTCTCCACTCTTTAACATGTTCATATGTTCCCATACACAGTCATTGTCAATTCTGCATACATACTTGGATACCAAAGATACATGAGTTCCTTTCTCCTAAGTAAAGTCCATGTGTTGTTTAATCTCTTACACATTTCATTAGTTGTGTAACTCTCTTTTCATTGTGGTATTGTCTTGCATGATTGTTTACATGTCACATGCTATGTCTGTAGTCCTACAACTCTAAATGAAATGACCACCAAGAGAATCATCTCAAAAGTAAATAAAAGATAACTTGAAGTTGCTTATTAATGGGTGGTATCCTAGGGGTGGAAGAATCACCTAGCATGGATCGATCTCATATTACGGGGGTATCCCAGGGGTGAAAGGAAAGCCTAGCATGGTTCGATCCAGATATTGATTTACCACTGATCAACTGGTCATTTATATGATATACTACACAGAGATTATATAGTAAAGAAAGGTAACGTAATGCAAAGGACATACAGTACATGATCCCACATTATGACTAAAGGTGGTCTCTTATCCTTACACACCAGTGTTGATGTCATTTGAGTTCTTATTTCATATACAGTACTTCCTGCCTTACATATTTAGTACATTCTCTCGTACTGATGTCCCTTACGGAGGACCTGCATTTCATGTTGTAGGTACAGAATCTAGTAGATCTCCCCAGTAGGAGTACAGGATATCTAGCTGTTGTTACTGAGCCCCAGGTTGCTTCGGGGTTTTGTGTGTCTAGAGCTTATATTTTTGTATTGTATAGTTGGTCTGAGGCGGGGCCTATCCCGATCCTTAATAGATAATGTTCCTTATCTAGAGGTTTTGTAGACTATGTAAAGTAAAGTGTGGTCGTGTGTGTACTTTAGACACCGTGGCTCCAACGGCCTAGTCATATGCATTTCCTTTTGGCTTGTTATTACTGTCTACTTTCTTGAAAGCATGTTGAATGCGAAAACCCCTTATAATGTTCATAAAAAGTGTATGGTTGTATGTTGGTTCTCTTGATCCTCGTCGGCGACGGGTGCCAGTCCGCCTTAATGGGACTTTGGGCGTAACAAGACTGAACTATTGCATCAAACTAATAGTATTTATTTAACTATGATTTAATAACAAGTATTACTTATATATAATTTTTAAAATGACGCGGCACATACGCGCAAAGCACGTACACTGAACTAGTATATTTAATAGAAGTGGAAATTCTATCTTCTTTTTCTAGGAATGCTAAATTCAGTTTAGGAGACTTACAAGTTTATTCCTTTATGAGAGTGAAGCTGTGACAATCACGACTTGCATTAGCGATTATCATGAATCGTCACAAATCGAATAAACTTCTGCGATCGTCGAAAATCCCCACAAAGCAGATGAATTTCGATTATTTATAACCTAAGAAATCTTAAAATTGATGCATAGAGTTAATTCTAACCTTAGCCATTTCTAGATTTTTAGTACGAGTCTCCCAATACTCAATAATAATATATTTATAGACAACGCTAGAATTAATAATTAAAATAACTAATGGGTCGTCTAATTATTGTACTAGGCCCAAAAACTTTTTTTCCAATACACAAACGATCATCTCACCTCAGAACAATCGATTCATTATTATTTTTCGCAAAATGATGCCTATATATCATTCACCACATAAATAAATCTTGCATTCAAGATTGGAGCAACAATATTAGATATGAGTTTGATTGAAGCTCTAGCTTTCACTAAGATTCTCTATTTGTATTAGAAAATTTGTAAAATATTACATTCTGAATTTAATAATTAAAATATTTAATTTATCTTTTTAAATTTAAAAAAAATTGTGATTTTGTAACTAGTCTGTTAATTTTTTTAACCAACCCTATTTGGCCCAAACAAAGACAAAAAACCAAAATTTCTTCCTTCTTCTCATGGTGAATTAGGAGGGAATTTGAGGTTTTTGTTTCTGTTTTGGGTCAGATCGGATCGGTTTATAAACTAACGAACTAATATATTTAATAGAAGGGGGAATGCTATCTTTTTTTTTCTAGGAATGCTAAATTCAGTTTAGGAGACTTACAGGTTTATTCCTTTATGGGAGTGAAGCTGTGTCATGACTTGTATTACGATTGTCGAGAATCATCACAAAGCAAATGAACTTCTGCGATTATCGAGAATTCCCACAAAGCAGAGGAATTTCGATTATTCATAACCCAAAAGTTCTTCGAATTGATGCATAGAGTTAGCTCTAATCCTAGCCATTTCTAGGTTTTAAGTATGCGTCTCCCAATATTCATAATAATATATTCTATAGACAATGTTAAAATTAACAAGTGAAATAATTAATGGGCCGTCTAATTATTGTACTAGACCCAAAAACTTTTTTTTTTAATACACAATCAATCATCTCACCTCATAACAATTGATTCATTATTGTTTTTCACAAAATGATTCCTATTTATCATTCACCGCATAAATAATTCTTGCATTCAAGATTGAAGCAACAATATTAGATACGAGTTTGATTAAACCTCTAGTTTTCACTTAGATTCTCTATTTGTATTAGAAACTCCGTAAAATATTAGATTTTAAACTCAGTAATTAAAATATTTAATTTATCTTTTTAAATTTTAAAAGAAATTACGTGATTTTTAATTAGTATGTTAATTTTTTAACCAACCCAATTTGGTCCAAACAAAGACAAAAACCCAGCTTTCTTCTCATGGTGGATGGAGGGAATTTGATTGAATTTGAGATTTTTGTTTATGTTTGGGCCATATTGGGTTAGTTTAAAATTAACGAACTAATACATTTAATGAAAGGGGGAATTCTATCTTCATTTTTTAGGAATGCTAAATTCAGTTTAAGAGACTTACAGGTTATTCCTTTATGGGAGTGAAGTTGCAATAATCACGGCGTGTATTAGCGATTGTCGAGAATCATCACGAAGCAAATGAACTTCTGCGATCGTTGAGAATCCCCACAAAGCAGATGAATTTCAATTATTCATTACCTAAAAGTTTTTTGAATTGATACATAGAGTTAACTCTAACCCTAGCCGTTTCTAGGGTTTTAGTATGAGTCTTTCAATACTCATAATAATATATTTATAGACGACGCTAGAATTAATAATTGAAATAACTAATGGGCCGTCTAATTATTGTACTAGGCCCAAAAACTATTTTTCTTTCTGAATAAGTAAATAAAGAAGGTAAAATTATAAAACTACACGACTTTATTTATCGAAATCTTCAATACACCCTACCTTTTATAAAAATTACAAAAATCTCATTTTTGTTCATTATCTTTTTAATTTTAATATTTAAAGAATCAGTATTTATATAAAAAACTATAATTACTCCAACTTTATTGTGTAGGAGTCGAAGTAATGTCAATCACAATTAAATTTCTCATATTTCCTATTTTAAACACACTTTTCAATTATTATTTTTAATTTTGTATTTTTCTCTATCCTGGAAGTTGATATTTTTCATTTAAATATATATTTCAAATTCAAACTCACTTTCTCTCTTTTAGCCTCCATCATCACTTTCATCATCCCACCTCTCCAACAATTACCCGCTTTCATCAACCAAATTAGTAAAAATTATCCTTTAATTTTGTAATTTTATCAATCAACAATGGAATCGCTGCCATCTTTTAGTTTGGGGCTTACCCAAAACAAGATTGAAAGCCACCAAGACGCTGACACAGCCGAAGTCGACGAGCACAACGGTTGCGGCGAATCGATCAGTGAAAGCGCACATGGAAAAGAAGAAATTGTCACAACCCGGGGTCGGGGCCTAACAGCGAATGGAGACCCGAGAGTACCCAAAAAATCCTCAAAATTGATCATCTACGGAGCTTAATTCAAGAGCTCTTAAAAACAAGTAAATAAATAGCGAACATTCAAGTCCAAAAAGAGCATTTCTTATAAGTCAAGAAAAATAATAAGGTTTTTATAAACGCCCAACATATGTCTCTAGTTAAGGAACGGGGGCCAGGACAAGTTCCGGGCTCACCTTCAACAAAAAGATATTTACATGAGGAGCACAAGAACAAAAGCTTGCCCTCAAAAGATGGGGCTCACCGCAAAAATATCTTTAAGGGAGAACTATTCGTCCGGCGGCTGGTACTCAAACTGCTTGGTTCCTACATGGTAAAATCATGTAGGCATAGAGAATGCGTTAGTACATTTGAATGTATGAAGTATGCGGGCATGCAATGCACATGACTTACTGAACCTGCATATCAAGATAGATGACAAGGGCACATAATATACAAAGATCATATGACAAAGGATTTTAAAATACAAGATGCCATGAAATTCATGATGCGTGCAATGCGATAATGCTCCTATATAACGGGGATGGACTATAACTGACAAACCAAATCCATGCGAGCTATTACACGAATTGGACCGGTTGGGACCTCCCACCGGTAGGGAGAAGATTACTAGCCAAGGGTAATCTATATCACACCTTATGGAACACACCATTTCGGAGATGGTCACCTTCCTTACGGGACCCCCATTTCGGAAGGATTTACAAGAGTCATATCAAGACATGTCGTATCACAAACAAGTAGACGAATAACATTCGTCCCTATGTTGGCACATAGTTTAAGGGAAAGGGGGAGGGACCTTGGGGATATCCCTAACGCCCCAATCCATCGGTGCTAAGTCTTACACATCCCACAAGAATACTTATATATATATGTATATATATACACATATGCTTTCAAGGGAGTCAAATGTCCATTTCAAAACGTCAAATGCACAAGTAAGCTCAAATGCCAAATCACAAGGTCAAGATCACATGACTCATGCAAGGAATAGCGCATCTACATATACAAGATGGTGCAAGCACCCAAGATGCTCCAAGAGACAAGTACAAGATGGTGTAAACACCTAAGATGCTCCAAGATCCATACATCATAGACATACCGGTGATCACCTTTTTGTCGTATCCCATGTCTACCGAAAATCATATCATAATTCTTTTCCAAAAATGAAATTGGACTTAGTACCACATCTCCAAATTTTCATGTATCAATGCCATGAGTGTGATGCAATGCATAATGTAGGGATGGCATGGGTAATTTATAGAATAGCTAAAATATAACAATAATATGTAAAGACTAGGAAAATCATAACAAAATTAATCGAAAATGGTAGTAAATATCACCCATGCATGATAACATCTTTAAAGGAACATGCATGTTCATAGTTTCATAATCCAAGTAGCTCATCATAATAAAACTAACATAACTCAAAATTCGGAGTCTTAAATAGCACATGCATTGTTCAAGTAACCAAGATCAAGTAGTCAAATTCACATTTTAAGTAGACAAGTTCATAAAGTAGTTTAAAAATGACTTTGGGTCTTCTTGGTTGGAAGAGACCAAGAATCAACACCCATATACCTGATTTGGAGACAAACTTGAGGTGAAATGCACTTCAAATTGTGAGTCTTTCCTTGACAAATCCTAATGAGAGGTTGGAGAGCTTGGAGGAGTGAATTCTTAGAGAGAGGAGAGAAATAAAGTAAAATGGCTGAAAATGGGAGTGATCAACTTATATAGGGAGCTTAGGAGGGGTGGGAAATGACAAAATTCATGTTTGGGATACCCAATATTTCAAAAATGCCATTAATGAAACTGACCTGAAATTGGTCCGTTTGGGGCACACGGTCGGGTACACGGTCTGTGTAGTGGCACACGGATCGTTTATTGTGTCGTGGCCCTAGACTTCAATTTTCCAGAGGCAAGATTTTTCAAACCAAGTATCATAATACGGACCAGTAAACGGACCACCGGGGGTCACACGGACCGTGACCCTGTTCATATACATATGACTCTCCACACCAAACTAAACGGAGGGCCACACGGACCGTCTAAAGTCACACAGGTCGTGACTTGGTCCGTGTGAAGGCGACCCTATGCAGTTCACCATACAGAAGGTCACACGGACCGTGTAGCTTTACACAGATCATGTGGAGGCCCGTATACCCTCCACTCTCCCAGGTGTCACTCCACGGGAGGCCACACGGTCCGTGTGACTTCACATGGGCCGTGTAGGCTCTCCGTGAGGTGATGCCTGGTAGAATTTCTGGGCAAGTTTTGTGGATCTCAAAGTGACGCCAATGATCCAGGGCCTTTCAGAAATATTGAAGGATGTAGCGTCAACTTCTAGATCCCCAATTCGGAAACAACATGCAAGTCAGAAAAGTAAACCACATTCTTCTTTTGCCTGCCCACCATTGCCAAAGGTAAATCGGAGATTTTTTTCTCAAAATTCCGCAATGACATATCTTAGTATTATATAGGAGATATTGATACACATAATTTTCGGCTTATGAAACTAAACGTTGATACCTAATTGTTGTAATATTTTTTATACAAAATTGTTGACACACACAGTATCATTTAGGACAACTTGATACCTAATACATTAGGGGTTATGGATCTGTCTGTTGATATGTGTTTCATCATGTCTATGTTATGTTGAGGAATAGGACCATAGTTGAGGACTGCTTGACATATCGTAGTATTATATAGGAGATATTGATACACATAATTTTCGGCTTATGAAACTAAATGTTGATACCTAATTGTTGCAGTTTTTTGATACAAAATTGTTGACACTCATAGTATCATTTAGGACAACTTGATACCTAATACATCGGGGGTTAAAGATCTGTCTGTTGATGTGTGTTTTTATCATGTCTATGTTATGTTCAAGAATAGGACAATAGTTGAGGTATGAATGTGTAATGTATAAAGAAAGAATTCTATTTTTGCTATGATGGCACTATAGTTGAGATGTGAATGTTTGTATAAAATAATGATTTCTCTATAGTTTGACTGCCCTCATTATGCACCAACCATTCCATCGGTATATTTGATACCCGGTTGTTGCCACATGATAGTATCAATTAGAACAAATTGATACAATTATATTAAGGGGTATGAATCTGACTGTTGATACCTATATTTTTAGCACTTGTACCTTTATCGTATCTGTTATTTTTAGGAATAGGACTATATTGCTGGATATGTGAATGTGCAATGTGAAAAACAAATGATTACTAGTTCCATTTCTTATGATGGCCCTTTGTTTCTTCAAGACTCTTTGTGTCGTGCTCTCTCAGCCAACAACCAAGTAAAGCATTTAACCTTGGTTGGAGCTGGAATTTCATTGTTTTTCCCACAGTTTTTGTCTCCCCTCATTATGCACCAAGCCTTCCATAGGCATATTGATACCTACCTATTATATTAGTGGTATGCATCTAACTGTTGATACCTAAATGTTAAGAGATATATTATTTTGATACAGTACAGTTGGTATAGTACTAAGGTATGCATCTGAATGTTGATACCTATATTTTTAGGAGATTTATTATTTGTTACACTACAGTTGACTCACCTAGTATCAGTTGAGTTTATTCAACAGACTTTTTGTTTTATGCAATTAGATTTTATTTTTTCATACATTAAATTTTTATGGACTTTTTTTTATATGTTATTAAAAAAATTTCCAGGGTATGAGTTATGTAATAAAAAACATCCCCAAGCACCCTTTGAAGTTTGGATCGTCATACAACTGCAACTCCGTTAACGATATAAAGTTCTCTATTAGCGATGATATTGTTGCCAAGTTTCGAAAAACTATTTTTGGCTACTTTCTCGACATTCCGCCATGCAAATTTTAAGGCCAGAATATAAAATGTATTATGTTGAATGAAATAAAACACAAAGATATGGACCTTTTGTACATCCGTCATTCTAAGGGAAATGTTCTATGCTTCTCTATCAGAGAATTTGCTCTTATTACTGGCCTCAAATGTACCGAGAATGTAGACGACTTCAGGTATCGAGGCTCTCCTCCTAGCAGACTACTAAAAAAATACTTCTCTGATGTTGTTTCATAGATTCACAAACGCCGTTTAGTTCAACATTTTTTGTTGGAGAACTGGGATAGAGTTGAGGATGCGGTCCAGATGGGAATTTTGTATTTCATCCATACATTCATCTTTTCCCAAGTAGCTGAAACACCTATATCCGCTGATGATTTTTGTATGGTTAAAGATGGCGGTTACGTTAACTTTCCATGGGGGAAAGAGGCATACAACAAGTTGATGTATATATTCAGGCAAGACTGTACAAAATCAAAGCAATTGTATCAATTGTCGGGCACGCCATACATTCTGAATGTATGGACGTATGAATGTGTGTTGAAAGTTCCGAACGACATCGCTATTAGGGCTAGTCATCGCATCCCTAGAATCCTAAACTGGAGAGTGACCGGTTTAAAGCAAAAATTTGATTATTTTATGTCAACAATATTCAGCGAGGTAACAACTTTTGGATGAATCTCATTTTCTAACCTTTTTTTAATTTCTCACTACATTTTTTTTAAGGTTGAATGTTTAAACATAATCCCAACTGACGAAGAATTGGCAACTATGAATTTGCCACCCCCCTCCCCCCCCAGATGACATGCCCGTACTGGATACCTTGCCATCAAATATCAAAACATCTTCCCATGGACCGTCTAGGAATGATGAAAATGTACAGGTGCTTAGTTTTGAGGACTTCACATCTGCACCTCCGTCTCAATTGGTTAAGAAGTCTAAGCGCAGTTGTGTTACATCCGCTTCGCCTCCGCCAAAAAAACAAAGAGTACCTGAATCGCTGAAAATCCTTCCTTTTGTATCTGCAAAGCCAAAAAAAGTTGTACATTTTTCTCAAACTCATGGTAAACCATCCACTCATCCCAAGCCATCGGTTGTTCCGCCACCCACCTCGTCCGATGACAAAAGCACGGCAGGGGAAGAGAAAAATGGGTTGAAAGAGTTCCTCATGAAATATGTATGTATTTTGTCTAAGATCTTTTCTAATACTGATAAGTTACAGTTGTGTCTATTTGTAATTACACGAATTTTATTTTTTTTGCAAAGTAGATGATAAGTTCAAATCTCTTGAATCTTTGATGATTTCACATCACACGGCCACATTGAAAGCCATACATGACAAAGTTAATTCGCTAAAGAAGGATGCACAAGACACTGTTGTCAATTTCGATCAACAGGAAGACATTCTTCCAGGGGAAAACAAGGTAAACAAAAATGAATCAAATTATGCATTCAATTTTTTTTATTATGATGCCCCTGTGTTTCTTCAATACTCCTTTGATTCATGCTCTTTTAGCTAACAACCAAGTAAAGTATTTAACCTTGGTCGATGCTGAGATTTCATAATTTTCTCCACATTTTTTTACTGCACTCATCCAACACTAAGCCTTACATAGGCATATTTGATACCTAATTGTTTACACACATAGGAAAAATTGAAACCTATTATATTAGGGGTATGCATCTGACTGTTGATATATATATATTTAGGAGATATATTATTTTGATACATACAGTTTAACAATATTTAGGTATGCATCTGAAAGTTGATACCTATATTTTAGGAAATAAAAAACAGACTACTTGTGTCACATTGTGTAGTATCAAGGTTAACGAAAATTCATTTTTCATATTCTTTGTAAATTATGGTTATCAAACTTAGTGATCCCTACAATCTGATTAACAAATAATACTAAGTGTGTATATATACATACATATATATATATATATGGATTGTGGATTCGCTCCGCCTTACCCTTGCTTCCCATTGTAATTGCCATTGTAGCACGTGTGTGGCCCAGCCCATAAGGGCCATGCGGACTTGACGTCATCCCCACCTTCCTCCAGTATATCACTGGCAGTCCTTCGTGAGTGCGGCACACACCTTTTTGTTTGTTTCGGAGCCGTTTGTTTGGGCGGGGCGTACTAAACCCACTACGTACCACACCACCGGGTGGCTCGCCTGAATGCCGAGTCTTTCTCTGCCGTCAACTCGACGTCGTCGTCACCTGCAAGATAAGGCCAAAAACTTGACTTTACTAAACAAGCGAGAAAGGTCCTTTCTATCTTATTAGTCAAGCGCGCTAGATGCAATAAAAAAACAGTGCTATATATATATATATATATATTTGATACTTATATTATGATTAATTATTGAATTACCATGATGTCAACATTTTTACCACATCCAGGTATTATTAGATGACTCCACGATACTGGACATAGAAATCAAAATTTTACAAGGCACTCAATCAACTGTTGACAACGTTAATATCCAATCATCTGAATATGTCCAAGAAAATGTCAACGTCATGCTCGCCAAAAAAAGCATCACTAAAGATGTGATGAGTAGCGAAGAACAGTATTCCAGTGTTGGAGTTATTAATGAACCACAACAATACGAGTCTGTCCCTGTTGATCCAGAAGTATCTGAGAAGGTGTTTTTTTATAATGAATTCATTTTAACAATATATTAAATCTGATCAGTATTAACATCAATTCTAATGTCCATTGATACATACAACATCACATTTTGGTACATGAAAATACCAAGTTGGATGCGGCCATAACAAACCAACACCAGCTTGAACACGAGCCACTGAATGATGATTCAGTTAAGGTACGATTTCCATTACCAACCATTTCAGCTGACCCACTTTTTCATAATGTTTCATAAATTATTCAATCTGTGAAAAAAATTATTTTTTGTTAGGACTGTTCACACGTTGACACGCAAAACGATGAGCCACAGGCTAAGTCATTTGAAGGGGCTTCCAATATATCATCAGCCACCAAGAACACTATGGACAGTGAAGCTGCCATAAACAAAACAGAAGTCTTTTTTTTTCCGATTAAACCAGTACACATAGTTTATTTATTTACTCAATGTAATAATGTTACGATACTTATTCAGGACCCATATGCTTTCTCGAAAGCAACCAATGAAGCCATAGAAGCTCTTTTGTGCCAACTCTACAACCCCATTACAGCAACACCTCTGAAAATGTGCACGCAAGAAGAACTGGATATAACCCATTTCTTCTTCGCAATAGTCAATTGCCTACAACCCTACCGTGCAAAGAAATTATTTTGTACGATTCATCCAAGACTCCTCCACAGCGTAGCAGAAACCTGTCAAAGTTTCGATAATCACCATTTCTGGCATCTTTCAGTTCAGGTGCAAAAGGGAAGGGGAAAATGACATATAACATTCGCCAGAAACACCCATTGACGACTACGAAATTTTTTATAAACCTCCATGGGATCTTATAAAGGAGTACGATACATGGGTCAAGAAAGGATTACTGGTAGCGCATCACAAGAGGTACTCCATATAATAATTTTTTTTAACAATTTATTTCCTTTTGTTTCGGCTATCATTTTATATATTTCTACGTTAACAGGAACGCTATTGAAGAGCACTATAAAGCCAGAAGCTCATCACTAGGGGTTGCAAATTATGATTTTGTTGTGGCTATGCCTACGAATAAAAATTGATTTTACCTAATGTCACAAAAATATCGGTGTTGGACAGATGAGGTTAGTTTAATGATTCGAACAAATGCAAGTTATTTATTTTTGTTGTTGATATATATGAGGTTAGTTTAATTCATACTCAAACATTAGCATCAGGTATATGTTATGAAAAAATTAATTATCACTTCCATCAATAGTTTGTCACTATTTCGCTCAGGAAAGTATCAATTAGTATTTCACATATCAAAATAGAATCGAAAACGTGATTATTTCTCAGTCATTTTTATAGTTTATTGGGTTACAAACAAGTCTCTGTTAATTGTCATTACATTTCTGCAGACGGAAGTACCAATGACATTATTGCTAAATTATTTGTACGTTTCATGCAGCATCTAGACGTCGTCCTCTACTACCTTCGTAAGAAATCCAAGTATCAGTTCAGTAACCATTACAGATGCACCACCGTCAACTGCATATTCATGAACTTCGTCATTATCAATCATGCAAGGTACTATGACACTACTGATGATAACAATGTCAGTACGCAGGAATTCATAGCACGGTTATCGGAGAACTCAAAGAATGAGAAGGTTGTGACCAACATAATAAAAGGGTATTCGATACCTGCTGCATCACCATGGCACCTTGTTGACGAGGTATTTGTTCCTGTTAATTGTGGTGATGAGTTTCATTGGGTGCTTGTTGTCATTGTTTTGAAAAAGAGACTGATACGTGTTTATGATTCTTCTTGTGGTTCAAGACGGAGAAATCAGTACGCCGAAATTCAAAAAATTGCAGTGATGGTCCCAACATATTTAGAAGATAGCAGGTTCTTTGATAAACCTAATCGATGGGCCAGCTTAGATGCTTACAAGGACAATTCAACAGGTTCATTGATTGGCTAACAACATCCATTTATAATTAAATTTGTCACAGAAATTGCTAAGCAAAAGAGTGATAGCCTGTAAGATTTTTTCAACAAATTTTTTTTGATATTGTACTTTTTTCACTTGCAATTAAACTAAAGTCTTGATACACTGCATGCAGTAATTGCGTGGTTTTCGTGGCGGCATATGTAGAATACATCAGTGACGGGATTACAGTCTCATAGATTGCACTGGATGCTGATTACCTACGAGAAGATACGCTGCATTTTTGTGAAAATATGGACTGAAAAAGAATGTTGATGGCTATGTAAGTGAAAACGATGATCCACCAAGGCCGAAGAAAGTGTACCAAACACCTGACAAAGATAAATTGATCATTCTATCTTAGCTATTGGTAATATGACTTATTTTATTTTAGATTAGCGAGGAAACAACACAGTATGAACATGTTTCTACTCATTGATACCAGACACTAATTTATATTCCATATGTTTTCTGTATTTAAGTTTATACTTTTTTGCTGGCACATTTTTTCCCTGGGAAGTTGAATGTTTAATGTATCTTTTGGTAGTGCAAACAAATTTGATATTGTTATATCATTACCCTTGAATTACAACTTTATAATTGTGTGGGATATGATATACCTCACAAAGTGTATATCACGCTATATTTTGCATTCCCGTTAGCATCTAAATTTACTATATTTGTTATCTAAATTAAATCTGCATTCAAGAACTATAACATACGAATTGCTCGATACATTACTCACCAATACATCTGAATCAAATATATATTGATACCTTAAATTCAAATAACATATTTACACAGACAAGTTGGTATCTAACATGCTATATACCATATCGCAAACATTACGTAATGTTACAAGATATTTTCAAATTTTAAATTAAACAGTTATTTATGTTCCAATATTCGCCACATATATACCTCATTTTACTGCAAATTAACATAGATATTTTTCTTCATGACAGGAAATCATTACTGTGTTAACATTCCGAATATATCAACAGTCATATGTGTATCTATTAGGGAGTTTTCATAAAATTACTTGGAGTTAATATTCCTATTTTCATGTTTTAGCAAAAATATAATAAATTATTTTATCTTTGAAATAATACAAAAAAAAATCATTTATTATCACTGAAATTTAGTGACTTAAATAATAACACCCTCACACCTTATTTGAAATACTAACAAAGTCAATATTCATTTCTCAACGGGAAAAAATTACATGTTCGCCTATTGTGTCTTTCGTGTCCACACCTACTGCAGCAGTTTAAACTTATTGTTATCTTCTTCCCAAAGCTGTTATTTCTCCCTTTTTGGGTCTTCCGGGCATTCTCTTATACTTTGGTGGCAAAACAATCTCATCGAGAACGTTATTTGGTACTTCCCAGTCTTATCTATCAGGCATGAGCATCATTGGAATTTTATATGTATTTCGTAATGCTTTCGGCTTATAATAATATGAACAATATGGATGCATATCAACTACATTTTTACTCTTCAAAGCAGCTATTGCGTGTGAACAAGAAATTTCATCAATTTGGAATTTTCCACAATTACAAATTCTCCTTTTAATGCAAACAATGAATCTGCGCCCAGCATCGTAAACGAAATAAATGAATTAAGAGGATGGAATGGCCTACAAACAAAAAAAAACAAGAATTTAATACCCCAATACAAAAACACAATTAATACCACTTTTTGTATATGTAGATACCTTCATGGTTGCACACTTTGTTGTATTTTCTATCAAAATATCCTCGAATTTTTTCCCCAATATTCTTTAGTATACAAAGCCCTTTCCCTATTTTCGCAATTCCACGAACCAAACAGAATCTTTGCTTCCTCGAGGAAATCTAGTATGGGCAATTGTCTAGCATCTACAAGGCAACCATTAATACATTCCGCGATGTTAGAAGTTAGCAATCAACCTCTATTCGCTGGTGCATGTACTTTTGCCCATCTTTTATAACCAATATTTCAAGGTACTCCTTTACCCTGTGATCAATTTTATACACATTCGTCATTATTCTGTTGGAATCTTCAACCCTGTAACACTTAGCCATACCATAAAACTTGTCGCTTAAGACATTCTTGCTCTTCTTGAAATTCGCGCAAACATTTTTTCAGAGATGCCAGATACATGCATAATGCGGCTTATTCGGAAAGACAACACTCACACTCTTGATTATACTTTCATTTCTGTCAGACACAAAACACGGGTTATCTTTCTCGCCAAATGCATTTTTGAATTGTTGAAAGAACCACGAACAATCATTCTCCGTATCAACAACACCATACGCCAAAGGCAATATTGACCCTATATTATTTTTCACCCAAACCATTACCTGTTTTAGCCATGACTATTGACACTTATATTTGCAGATACTACAGGTTGTACATAGGAACTACATTCTTGTTTCGAAGAAACAAACATTAATATAACATCAGAAAAACAAATACACCATCCAGTTTTGACAAATAGGCCAAGCTACTGTAAGTTGCTTGGCAGTATGCTTAGAGACTTGTAGTTAAGCAATTGATACCTTTTCAAAATTAAAATTAAAAAAATACCTGCACCATCGAGTGTACTAGTCGACAGGAATGTCCCTTTATAAGCACCACTAAGATGTGCACCATCCACAATAACAACTGGTCTGCAGAACTGAAATCCCCTAATAAAGGGACGCAACGCAATGAATAAATATATGAATTCATTCGCAGGAGACTTTATCATTCTTATATATGAATTTGGATACACCTTATCTAACATGTGCAGGTATCTAGGCAACTGTTTGTACCCATCGACTGGCTTACCCCTTAACATGTCCAACGCCCTCTCCTTTGCATGCCAAGCCTTTTGATACGTAATATTAACTCCATACGCAATCTTAAAATCATCGATTATATCATTTGGTGTGTGCCTCCTTTTGTGATTTATAAGTTTTTGAGCAGTTACACCACTAACAAAAGACAACGTCGTCTCAACTTTGTTAAACAACCTTTCCCTCGTCATACACGTATGTCTATCGTTGAAGTATCTTATTTTGAAAATTTTTGTATTCTTTCGACATGATGATTTCATGCTCCAGGAACAGTTGTCAGAAAAACACTTCAACACATAGCTGCAATAATTTTATATAAAATTGAAATCGTTCAGCTTATTTAAAACCATACACAAACCATTCATTCAAGCATCAATAAATGTACTATAAAAATTCTTGATTTGATGCACACAAAATAATTTAATCACTAATATACGACTTAAATCAACGGACAAATTTCGCACCTTTCACGGTCAGATCTTTTAACCTTGAAGTTGAATCCATTGTGCACTTTATACCTCGCCATAACATCAACTAAAGTCACTTTGTCCTTGTACATAGTTTTCACCTTCACATCGACATTTGTTGAGTCACAAATTATGTTTGATACGTCAACCTCGGGAAAGTAACAAGAAACCATTGATTCTTGTTCGACCATTCCAGTTGATGTATCAATCATTAGAACATTGATACCCTCTACATCACAGGTATCCACGCACAAAGGATACACACCGAACCCAGGTTCCTTGTTCTTTATTTCTTAATACAACTTCACCCTCATGTCATTGTGGATACAAATTGAAGATGCATTACCTTCAACAATGTACCGAATATCAATTCTCTTCGCTTGTTTATTGATATCCAATACTGCTGCAATTGCGGCTCTAAGATTAACAAAAGATGTATTCTCACATATTACAATTCCATCATTTTTATAACCACTGTACACTACATCGGATTCCCATAGTCCACTGTGACGGATCAAAATCAAGATATTCATGGATTGGCGACCCTTTTAAAAAAAAAAGCCGGAGCTTTTTCAGTGTGGGAACAATCTTTGTATGACCTGTTTGGTTCCTGATATTTTTTTGAATTATGGACTGTTTGATTTCTGATGCGTTTTTGAATTTTAAATATAACAGATTGAACGCTTTTTTGGGTAGAATGATGCAACTGGAACATTGAGCGGTAATTATGGGATCACAAAATTAGAAGGGGACGTTTTTATCTAATTTAGCGCAACAACCTTGAAAAAGAGTTATGAGGTTTTAAGTATCAGTGTTTAGATACCAAGTATCAATAAATAGGTAAAAGCCCGTATTTTTAGTAATTTCATAAAGAAACGGGATTTTAGGAAATTATGCTAAAACAGTATAGGATCTCTATAATTTATACAATAAAGAATACACAAACAATCATTTTACCTCATAACAATCGATTCATTATTATTTTTCGCAAAACGTACCTATTTAATTCACTGTATAAATAATTCTTGCATTCAAGATTGGAGCAACAATATTAGTTGGGAATCTTAGTGGCTCAGTTAGTAGGCTACCTGAACTCCCACCTTATTGGTGAGGGTTCGATTCTCTACATTGTAATTCCCTCCCCATTTTCCCCTTCCCCTACCCCCAATTAGAAAAACAAAAAAAAGAGCAATAATATTAGATATTAGTTTGGTTGAAGCTCTAGCTTTCACTTAAATACTCTATTTATATTATAAAAATTGTTAAATATTAAATTCTGAACTCAATAATTAAAATAAATTACAAAATTAATTGATAATTCAAAATTCATAAACTTCAAATTATACCTTCGCCTTCTATGTCCATTAAAATCCCCACATGACTTATCTCGAATTTAAATTGATCCTTAAATCTACACCATTCACAAATCAAAATTTAAGTATCCAACTAATAAATTAGTGTCATAAGAATATCATTCTAATAAGATAGGAAATACCATGAACATATACATAAAGAATATTCTTTGCAATAAGATAGAAATTACATGACACATGCACAAAAGAAAGATCTAGAAATTGTTGCATAACTTTTATTCTTTCAAATTATAAAATAAAATAAAATTGGGAAAGCAAGAAAAGCTAGGGTTTATTCAGTATGGAAGAAAATATTCGATTTCTGTGTTTGATATTTGATTGATCAAAAATTTTGAAAAAATCTTTTTGTTAAAAAGATAAGTCTCTTAAAAGTGAGAAAAATGATTTCCTCAATAAAAATAAAAAATACAAGTTTTACGAGTAATATTTCATATTAATTATGTCCTTCTAGCATCCAGCATACCACATCTTTACCCCCACCCCCGTAGCCCCCCGCTCCGACACCCCACACCCCCACCCTCACTTCCACGTCACACAGTATTTTTTTTTAAATTATATACCAATACTTTTAGGGATATATATTTTACTTTCATATCGAACTAAAAAAATAAATAAAAAATTCACTTATTTTTTTCTCAAAATCAAACACGTCAAAGGATTATTTTTTTTCCCTTTTCTTTTGTTTCTTCACAAGTTCTAAAAAATCATCCATCGCCCCTTTTTAAAGTGCATATTTTATTTTATTTTATTTTTTATAAAATTGCTTTTTGCCATAGAATCTATACCAATAAGTGACCACTAAATAATTATTGAAAAAAGAAATGATTCTCTTTTTCTTGCATATATATATTTGCATCCTTTCTTCAAATCTTTCATCAACTTGATATTTTTTCTCTATAAAAACTTCTAAATTATTAATCTCATAAAGCAAAAAAAAAAAAATTATTTCAATCCAAGAAGTAAGTAGGAAATGGCTTCAAGGAGGATTCAAAAGGAACTAAGAGAGTTGCAAAGAGACCCTCCTACTTCATGTAGTGCAGGTAAAAAGAAAAAAAATTAATATATTGTTGGAGTCGTAAATATTTCTTCATCCTTAATAAGATATTTCGAGTTTGAACATTTGATATGTAAACACCTTTAGTAAAGAGTGTTTTATAAGTGAAACTTCCTAATTTCTGGTGCGAAGTTTGATTAGTCAAGCCCGAAAATGAATACTCGAACTAGATGGGGAACTGGGAAAAGTTTACTTAGGGGTCCTTTGGTGTATCCAAGATATCGTCATGGAGTTCACTTTTTTATGAGTTCAAAATCTGTGATAATGTCATGAACTTCAAAAATTATCGTAATATTTTGAATTTTTCACTTGCTTAAGTTCTAAATTCAAGAAATTGTCATGATTTCGCATAATAAATGACTATTTCTCACCAAATTTTCTAGCTTAGACTATTTTCAAGAAACTAATATAAATAGTTATCCTTCGAAACAATATCCAACATATATATATCTATAGTTTTGTATATGAATAAATAGTATACACAAAATATATTTTTTAATATAAATTTTATAAATATGACTAGCAAATGTAATTTTTTTTAAAATCGATCGGCTAAATATATAACTTTTTTTCTTTTTCTTTTTTTAGGTCCTGTGGCTCAAGATATGTTTCATTGGCAAGCAACTATTATTGGGCCAAATGATAGCCCTTATGCTGGTGGTGTTTTCCAAGTGGCTATCCATTTTCCTCCTGATTATCCTTTTAAACCTCCTAAGGTAAATTATACACTTATTATACATTAATTATACATCAAAAATCATCATCATCATCATTATTATTATTATTATTATTATTATTATTATTATTATTATTATTCTAATCATTATTTTTGATGAATTTTAGCCATTATAATCAATAATATATAGTACTAATTTTATATTTGTTATGCTGAATATATATTTGGGACAACTCGGTCGATTAGATTGTAGTTGCGTGATTACGTAATTAGGCAAACATATAATATGTATTTACATTATACCATTATAGTTTGAAAAATCTATAATTTATAGTCATAGTTAGAATTTTATTATTGTTTTCTCTCTCCTCTCTCTCTCTCTCTCTAATCTCTTGCCAGATATACAAATACATCTGTATACCAGTTGCATATATATAATTATTTGACAAGTATACATATCTGATTCAATAGATATGCATATACAATTTGCCTCTCTCCTCCCTATCTCGATCTCACTCGCCTCTCTCCTCTCTCTCTCTCGGTCTCACTTGCCGGATATATATATATATATATATATATATATATATATATATATATATATATATATATATATATATATATATATATATAGAGAGAGAGAGAGAGAGAGAGAGAGAGAGGTGACAAAATGAGCCCAAATATAAGCAACCCGCTCATAATATTATGGTTGGGTTCAGTATGATTTAGAATTGGGCTAATTTTCAGTCCAATACAATTTAAACCATTATAAAATAATTTTGAGCTGAGCCCAATAAGATTATCACTTCAGCCGAATGTATCATTTATTTTGTATGTTCAATGCTAGTTTTTAATTAAGCGGGTTAAATTGGGCGAGTCATGACCCAACCCGAATTCAATACAGCCATTTTAATCTCCCCAATTTCAGCCCAACCCGCCCATTTGACACCGCTATATATAATTATTTGACAGATTTACACATACAATTTGACAAATATACATATACAAGTCGCGTCTCTTGACTCTTTCTTGATCTCACTCACCTCTCTCCTATAATATATAGCTATGAATTGTAATTTTTTGTAAACTTTAACTATTTTTTGCCCTATTATATTTCAAATGATTGCTCTTTTTGAAAAATTCTTTTTGTTTTGTCGCATATTAATAATGTTAAGCTAGAATAATTATTTTATTTCGAAACAAAATTTATCTGTACTCGATATTTGAATTAGATGACTGAATATATGACATACATTTATTTAATAAACTATTTCCACTTCCGATATAAAAAATATTTTTTTACTAATATAACTAATTTATATTTTTATCATTTATTTTGGTAGGTGGCTTTCAAGACCAAAGTATTCCATCCAAATATAAATAATAATGGAAATATTTGTTTGGATATTCTTAAGGATCAATGGAGTCCTGCCCTCACTATATCCAAGGTGATTAATATGCTCTTTACATATTTGTCAAAAAAAAATTAGCACATTACTTTCTCCATCTCATTTTAATTGTCACAATTTTCATTTTTAAAGTTAAATTATATAATTTTGATTAATATTTAAGAAGTATTTTTTATCTTATTGGGGCTTGATATTTTTGAGACAAGGATTTTTTGAAAACAGTCTCTATCTCTATGAGGTAGTAGTAAGGTCCTATGTATATTTTACCCTTTCCAGACTCCACTTGTGGAATATCACCGAATATGTTATTGTTTGTGATATGAAAAAGAAATTGCAATTAATAACTTTTTTTATAGTTTTTAAAATCTTAATTTTGATTTTTAAAATATCAAATCAAATTAAAATAGCTAAAAAGAGACTGTTTCCTTTATCATATACTCCCTCTGTCCCATTTTAATTAAATTTATGAGGTAATACACACATATTAAGAAAAACATTCAAAGACAGAATTTACACCATACTTTCCACTATTACCTTTTATAAAATCATGAATATGCAGTGTAATTTATCTCATTGAAAATATAAAAATTCAATACATGAAAGGGCAAATATGAAAAAAGTTTCAAACATCACCTTGACCTTTAAATATTTTGAACATTGAAAAAAGCCTTAAAAATTCAATTAATTTGAGACAGAGGGAGTTTATGAGATGGGCGAACCTTTTTTTTTCAAGTAAAATAAAGGGTCTTTCCGCAGTCAAATTACTAATTTAAAGAAATTATTGATTTAGTATTGAAAATTAGCTAAATTGACTTTCAAAAAGCGCAACACGATAACTAAAAAGGAATGGGGAAGGAGTATTATAGTAGGAAATTCTTCTACTAACTTAATTAATGAATCGGTCTAGAAAGCTAAATTAAGAATTCTCTTTCATAATCATCAATCTAATCATTGTTCATGATTCATGATTTTATATTATCATCAATTAATTATCAGCCACGTTTATTTTCTTTTTCTTATAATAATAGATATCTTTACTTGTATGACTTAAATTTCTTGAATAAAATAATTACTTTATCTTATTTTTTTTAATGCAGGTTTTGCTATCTATATGTTCACTATTAACAGATCCAAATCCAGATGATCCACTGGTACCAGAAATTGCTCATATGTACAAGACTGATAAGCACAAGTATGAATCAGTGGCTCGTAATTGGACCCAAAAGTATGCTATGAACTGACTCGGTGTATCACGTGGAATTAGTCGAGTTACGAAAAAGCTGATCTAGATGGAACCTTTTTTTTAATTTATAAAAAATAGCTCTTGCTACTTGTTATAACTTATAACCATATAATAAGTGCAGAAAAAAACTAGTAAAAATTTTATGAAATGAGAAATGTATCACAGATAAATCTAACTGTGCAAATTTGGGTTAAATAAATGGTGTTTTTCTTCCCTTTTCTTACGAATAACTAGACATCGGTGCCTGCGCTAGTACGGATCTAATATTTGTTATTATTATTTTTTTAATTTAAATGATATAGATAGAATTTAGAGAGTTAATTAAAATTTTAATATGATTTTTCAATGTTTTAAATTATTAATATTGTGATGTAACATATTTTTTAGGAATATTTTAAGTCATTAATTATCATGATTAGTAGTATTTTTTAACACTAAAAATAAGACAAACAAATTACAACGGAAAAAACATAAAAATTTATGGATATATCCTCAAGCTGCTCAAGCAAGCATGTCGACCTACTGCTTGCTTGAGCAATTACAACGGAATAACCATAAAAAAATTACGAATATGCCCTCAAACTGCTCAAGCAGGCATGTCAACCTACTGTCTGCTTGAGCAACTTTAATAATCATGATTAGCAACATTTTTCAACACTAAAAATAAGAAACAAATTACAGCAGAAGAACCATAAAAAATTACAGATATACCCTCAAGCTGCTTAAGCAAGCATGTTAACCTGTTAGCTGCTTGAGCAACTTAACTGCCTCTTATTATATATAAAAATATATAACATGTTCTGGATGAAATTTCTTTTTCTTTTCTATCTGATGTTCGGTATTCGTTTTGAGGACACGAATAATTCGAATTCTACCTATAAACAATATTTCCTCCATCCTATTTTATGTGACACTATTTGACTTAGCACGATGTTTAAGAAAACAAGATACGCTTTTAAAACTTGTGGTCTAAAATCATCCAAAAATATTTGTGTGGTTGAAAATCATTTCACTAAGGGTTCAAAGAGAATTTTAAATTTAAATTGTTTCTTGTTCTAATAAGGTGACATTCTTTTTGGAATGGACTAAAAAAAAACATCGACAGAGGGAGTACAAGATAAGGTTGCATAAATAGAAACGGATGATTTGGTCCTTCCCTCGCACATAGTACACCGGACCGGACTGCACTGAAATGTTCAGAGTCTTCGCAAAGTAAATTTGTGCTCAACACAAACAAATATCAATAAGATGTAACTATGCAACTTCAAACAAACTTATCTAGCAATTATTCATAATCACAGGTTTGATCTTCATCATATAGCCTCAAATTTACAGACAGATTTTTACGCGAGAGGATTGTTACAACGATCAAAATCTAAAGTATAACGCACCACATGGTGGTTAGAATATACAGATATTTGCAGCTTCTTCTGCAAGCCTGCTGAAAAAATGCAGAATCTGAGACTTACAGGCAAGCAAATAATAAAAACTAAAACGAACTTGTATTGGGGAAAGAAATTATCTGCTTCTGTAAACATCAAGAATGCCAATTCCTGGAAAGAAAATGTCACTTTCTCCGTTAAGACTTTATGGGTTCATATTTCTCACCAACTGCACCACCTTTATCCTTCTGGAATTGGATATAGCGCAATGTGCTAGCGAACAAAGCGTCTGCAGCTGGATCAGCTGTTTTATTTTCACCTTGCATTTCAGTTGTTATTAGCTCGATTAGGCTCTGGATGGATGCGACAGTGATCTGTGGGACCCCCTTCTCATAGAAATATAGATACCTGACATCATACAAATGATAAAGTGTATCTAACGTCAATGACCTGCAAAACAGAGACCGCATCCAAGAAAGGGAAATAATCAAGGATGTATAGAGTTGTTTTACTTGTTTAGAATTTCTATAAAGAGCAAGACCGATCCACTGCTGCCTCGGGTTGCATTTGACATTTGTTGAGCAGCATTTGCAATCCTCAAGGCTCGTTTTAAACAAAGCAAAACCCTGGATCAATGAAAAAGAAACAACCACGTTAAGAAGAATAAGAAACTGACAGAAAATTTTGAAATCAAGGAGTGGAACTCAAGGGGCAAAACTCAGAGTGGCTCAGAGAAGACCTATAAACACAAACTACAACTCGTGCAGGTATAAACCAAGCTAATTAACGATAATAATAAGAGTGGCACACTAACTAACAGGGGCCAGAAGCAAACGTCATCCCTCATACACATGGCATAATTACTTACCTCTCTCCATCCTTGATGTTGTCCTGGTCATCAACCCAGAAAAGATGTGCACAAGAGTAGACAGCTTTGCATTGATCAGGCTTCTTCAGGAGTTTTGCCGAGTACTAGAGAATATTAAGAAAAGAGGGGGGAAACGGTTACAATCGTAGAATGATGAAGCTGAAATCATGAACAAGAAAATAAGGGGTAGTAAATTAGTTACCCCTGTAGCCTTGTGCGTTAACGTGTCCCTGTTCTCAACACCAAAGATGTGCATTCTCTGAAGAGTACCTATTATTAATTGTATTGCAGTCACCTGTGCTTTAGAGTCCTATCAAAACATTCAACTAAAATTAGACAAATCGAGCAATGCATGAACTGTAATAATCAATGTAGACATACTGAAATTCCAGGAAGTCGAGAAAATAGAGATCATGATAAAGTAAAGAAAGGATACTTAAATACTACCGAAATCTCTTCCTCGTATAGTATATAAGCTTGGGTGAAGAATTCATAAGCAACAGGCTCTAGGTCAGAGTCATTGGCAGCCTGAGCAACATAACTACAGATCAGTAAACACATTCCTTTTTAATAAGGTCCACAATCTTACACAAGCCTTGAGGATAAACTCATGTACCTCAGCACACTCCAGGTACAACTTTAGTGCTAGTTCAGGTACTGGAACACTTGAGAGAGCCTCAATTGTCTGAAACAAGGTTTATGCAATTCACAAGTTAAACGAATTTCCTCAGCACAATATCAGGTATCACAGGATTATTGCAAATAAAAGAGGAGAAGCTAGAGATAAGAAACGATACAAGAGAAGCAAATCTGATCTTTTATTTTTCTTTTCCCCAGAAAATCATAATGGTGGGCAGAATTACAAGCTAACGGCACTAGGGGTGGGATCATAATTTTGTAGGATTAAAGGTTGTGGAAAAGTGTCAACATTGAACCAGGAACTTACTCAGTGTCTGTAATTTTAGAGAGTATACACGAACAATTCAGATGGTGTTATACAGGAGTATATGGACCACACACAAACAGTGAGAGGGAGGATTTGTGGTATGAACTAGCCTCTATTAGGGGCTCTTGGGATGGTCAATGGGTATTGGGTGGAGATTTTAATGTGTGCAGATTTGACTATGAAAAATTCAACTGTCAGAGAAGGACTAGAGCTATAGAAAACTTCTAAGAAACTATACTAGAACTGGGGCTCTTGGATTTACCACTGCATGGAGCACAATATACATGGTCAAAAGGAGCTGAACTTTTGCAGGCATCGAGGATTGATAGATTCTTGATCTCATCAGAGTGGAATGACAGTTTTAAGGCAATAAAGCAAGTGGCTCTTCCTAGAGTAATATCTGATCACAAGCCTTTGATGCTTGAATGTGGGTAATGGGACTCGAGCTCATCCTACTTCAAGTTTGAAAACATGTGGCTATGAAGTAGGGCAGTCCTGATTTCATTCTAGTACAGAAGTTGAAGTATCTCAAAAAGGATATCTCTACATGGAATAAGGAGGTATTGGGGAAGTTGGAAGAACAAAGAAGCCAGGCTTTGAGAGATCTCACTCTTCTAGAACAATCTTTCGAAGGCAGAATTCTTTCCGAGGCTGAAAACTCTCAGATGATCAACCTACAGACACATTTACAGCAATTAGCAAAGATTGAGGAGGCTTCATGGAGACAAAAGTCAAGGTGTCTATGGCTTAAGGATGGGACAAGAACACAAAGTACTTTCAGAACATGGGGAATGCTAACAGTAGGTACAATTGCATTGATAAGCTAAAAATAGGGGAACATAGAATTGAGGATAAAAGAGAGATCGAGGAAATTTTGAGCTTCTATCAGCAACTGTATACAGAAAATGAACCATGGAGACCAACGGCTAGATTTGAGAATTTAGCTAGAATCTCTGATGCAGAAAATACTTGGTTGGAAAGGGAGTTTGAAGAGGAAGAAATCCTTTCAGTTATTAAAAGTTGTGCTCCTGATAAAGCATCGGGACCGGATGGTTATACTATGGCATTTTTCCAACATGCATGAGAGTTCATCAAGTACGAGATCATCAATGCTTTGAGACACTACCATCAACATTGTCACATGGTCAAATCTGTTAATGCTACTTTCATATCCCTGATTCCTAAAAAGAAAGGGGCAATTGAGCTTAAAGACTACAGACCTATCAGCCTTATTAGTAGCATTTACAAGATAGCATCAAAGCTTCTGGCAGACAGGCTCAAAACAGTGGTTGGGAAATTGGTATCTGGAAGTCAAAATGCATTTGTAAGAGGAAGGCAAAAATCAGATGCAGCCTTCATTGCTAATGAGGCTCTAAATTGGAGAATGAAGAGTGGAGAACCAGGGCTGCTATTGAAGCTAGACATTGAGAAGGCTTTTGACAAAGTGAGCTGGCCATACTTGCTCACTATCCTCAGGCAAATGGGGTTTGGTGACAGATGGATAAGATGGATGAAATTCAGCATCACTACGGTTAAGTACTCCATCCTGGTAATAGGGAACCAGTGGACTTCTTCCCTTCACAAAGAGGCATTAGACAGGGTGATCCTATCTCACCATTCTTATTCATCTTGGCAATGGAAGGCCTCAGCAAAATGATTCAGAAAGCAAGTTTCTTGCATTGGATTGAGCCATTTAAGATAGAAAGAGCCCTGGAATCTCAAGCTAATGTATCTCATCTGCTCTATGCAGATTGTTAGAATAGGAATAGGTAAATACAATCCTACTTAGAATAGGAATGGGAATTACAATAGTATATAGAATCCTATTTGGAAAAGGATTGTATTATAGTATCCTAGTTGGAAAAGGAGTCTAATATAGTATCTATAAATAGGGTCTTAGTGTAATAATATAGACAACAATTCAATAACATTCCCCCTTAATATTTCTCACATGGTATCAGAGCTTCTAAAGTCTTGGTAGAAAATCAAAGAGCTTCCGTTGCCGGCGGGCGCCTATGACCCATATATGTTGCCCGTCTGGCCAATGGTTATGTTAACAAAAGTATGGTCAATGATATATGTATGATTCTCATATTCAAGGGAAGAAAACTCAGTCAAACAGGTCATTGTGCGTCAATTTTTCGGTGACTTTCTAGGGTTGTTTTGTGTCAACCCCACATCTATCAGTGTTTGTGTAGCACCATGCCATCATTACGGTGACTACTTTTTTTATATCTAATTTGTGTAGCACCGTGTCATCTTTTCAGTGACCACTTTTTCATATTTATCATGTGTAGCACCGTGCCATCTTTCCGGTGACTACTTTCTCATATTCGATTTGTGTAGCACCGTACATCTCTCCGGACTATTCCATATTCAATTTGTATATTACCGTGAATTTTTTGAACTACTTTCTCATATATGAGTCGCATAGCACTGTGTCTTTTTGGTGACTCAGATTTGATTTGCGTAGTTCCATTCGTCTTTTCGGTGACTCATCAAATCTAGTTTGCGTAGGGTCGTGCCATCATTCCGACCCTACCCATACAATTTTTCTTTTGCAGTAGGGTCATGTCGTCAATATGATCTTACCTATATAATTTCTATTTTCTAGTAGGATTGTGCCATCATTCCGACCCTACCCATATAATTCTCTTCTCTGTAGGGTCGTGTCATCATTCCAACCCTTCTCATATAATTTTATTTCTCAATTTGTGACCATTTTCAGCCATCAAATCTAATAATTTGGTGCATAAGCAGGTCTCGAGAAGTTTTAAAGTGACTTTCTTAGAGTAATTTTGAGATGATCCATATTGTCATTCTCCATTGACCTTTTAATCAGTTGAACATTAAGAGTGCTTTTCTCTATGATGATCTCGAGGAAGAAATCTATATGGAGCATCCACCTGAATTTGTTGCTCAGGGGGAGTCTGATAACCTTGTATGTCGGTTGTGTAAATCTTTCTATGGTCTAAAACAATCTTCTCAAGCTTGGTTTGGGAAGTTTAACAATGCAATCTCGGAATTGCATGAGAAGACTAAGACATTGAGGTTGACTGTTAATTGTGTGAAGATCAACTTGCTGATATCTCAACACGCTCGTCATTGATTCTCGTATTCATTACATTTGTAACAAGCTAGGTACATATGACGTGTATGCACTAGCTTGAGGGGGAGTGTTAGAATAGGAATAGGTAAATACAATCCTACTTAGAATAGGAATGGGAATTACAATAGTATATAGAATCCTATTTGGAAAAGGATTGTATTATAGTATCCTAGTTGGAAAAGGAGTCTAATATAGTATCTATAAATAGGGTCTTAGTGTAATAATATAGACAACAATTCAATAACATTCTCCCCCAATACTTCTCACACAGATGACACATTGATTTTCTGTGGTGCTGAAAGATCACAAGTGATACAGCTTTATCTAACTTTGTTTATTTTTGAAGCTATTTCAGGTTTACACATGAACATGCTAAAGAGCACTATCTACCAAGTAAATGAAGTTTTAAACCTGGAGGAGTTGGCAGATATCATGGGTTGTAACATTGGCTCATTTCCTTCCACATATTTGGGCCTTCCTCTTGGTGCTCAGCACAAATCCAGAGAAATTTAGACCGGGGTTATTGAAAAGTTTGAGAAGAGGTTGGCAACATGGGCACATGGCAAATGCAATATCTCTCTTTCGGCAGCAAAGTAACTCTTATCAATAGTGTTCTAGACAATTTACCTACTTATTACATGGCCTTGTTCCCAATGCCAGCTGAGGTCATTGAACGGATTGATAAGATAAGAAGGAACTTTCTCTGGGAAGGCAATCGAGAGGAGCACAAATTTCATCTCATCAAATGGGAGAAGGTCATACAACCAAAGCTCCAAGGAGGTCTTGGCATTAAGAACCTTGCAGCCCACAACAAAAGTATGATGATGAAGTGGCTTTGGAGATACAACCTGGAAGAGACAGGATTTTGGAAAGGCGTTATGATGGCTAAGCATGGAAGAAAGAATCAATGGTGCACAAATATTACTATACTTCCCTAGAGAGTAGGATTGTGGAAGGGTATTAGGATGTTGTGGGACACATTTGATCAGAATGCTGATTTTGAGTTGGGCAATGGTTCACTCCTAAAATTTTGGACCGACAAATGGATTGGCTTCAACACTCTTCAGGAGGATTTCCCCGATCTCTTCAGAGTTGCTCAAGATCCCAACTCTGTTATTGCTGCTAATAGAGAAGGGATCAACTGGAACCTGATATTTAGGAGGAACATGCACGACTGGGAAGTGAACGATCTGGTAGATCTTTTTGCTAGACTACAACATTGTCACATTAATCCCCAGGCAGTTGATAAGCTCAAAATGGGGACACCAAAATGGAGTTTACACAGTCAAGGAAAAGTATCAACAATTGTGATCCAGGAACCCCATGATAGACTACTGGCCCTGGAAACTCATTTGGAGGACCAAGTTACCTCCTAAGGTTGCTTGTTTCACCTGGACAGCTCTATATGAGGCATGTCTCGCCCAAGATAACATACAGAAAAGAAGAATCCAGTTCCCAAACAGATGCCATATGTGCAAAAAAGAGGTTGAAAGCTCTAGACACCTTCTTCTTCATTGTGAGGTGGCCTCGGAATTATGGAGCATGTTTGTTAATCTGTCTGGTCTCAGGTGGACCACACCACTCACAGTTAAGGATGCTTACGGGAGTTGGAGCCTATGGAAAGTTGGCAAAGCCATTAAGAAGATCTGGATCATGATACCTGCTTGTATTTTTTGGAGTATTTGGTTAGAGAGAAGTAGGAGGTGTTTTGATGGAGAGTCAACTGCTTTAGGCATTTTGAAGGCCAAATGTATTGCAGATCTGTTTAGTTGGTCCAACTTGTATCCTGCTGTTAAAGCAGAACAAATTTAGGATTTTATTAACTCACTAAATCTGGCTTAGATAGTTTGTATAGTTAGCCAGAGATTTTTTGTAAGCTCAAATGCCATATCTTGTAATTTTTGCATCTTCTTGATGCAGTTACTAATATCACTTACTTTATCAAAAAAAGAGCTTGAAATGCAATTCATCGCATAAACACCATTCAGCTATATTACCTGATTTAAAATCTGAAAAAGTTTCTTAGGTATAGCGGATGCCTCTTCATCTGGAGAATTTTCATCTTGGTTTTGCAGTCGCCTTACCAACTAAAAAAGAAGGAAACTTACAATATCAGTAGGTAAAGGAAACAGTCAGTTGTGTAACAACGTAAAACTCGCTCAATCTCTCTCTTTTTTTCCCAAAACTGGGAGGGGGTTGCTTTCCATTTTCTGTAATTTACTCCTTTAAACAAGCATTCCATCGGAAAAGGATCATCTTAAAATGCATATACAATAACTCATCACTTGATTAATTTCTTCCGAAGAAGACAGCGCATGAAGCATTTAACACTCCACCCATCTTGTAGTCATTGAGTTGTGAATTCAAACCTTAAGAGAACTAAAAATGAGGGGAGGGACTGTAAACGGAAGCCTCTTTGGTCCTCCTGTCACAACATGCTTCTTCACAGCGCAAATTATCTGCAAATCATAGAAATGGTAAACCATATCAAATCTGAAAAGCAAGATACCAACAACTCTAGCCAGAGATATAAATATTATTGACAGACACATAACACTGGATTGATGCAGTTTAGTTTGCACAAACAAAGGTACAAAAGAAAATAAGAACATCACACTCTGCTACTAGCGAGATGAATGAAAATCTCATCAATGGATTTTCTACAACATCATACTTAGTGTAGTCTCACAAGTAGAGTCTAGAGAAGGTAGTATGTAGACCTTACCTCTACCTTTATGTTTGAATTTAATCTAGAATGGTAAAGCTTATCTGATCTAGTTGTCTTAGAATTTCTGCTGCTCAGTGGCAAGTCAATCATGTCATATCCATCACTGCAGCTACCACTGCAGCTACCGCATCATAGATTAAATGACATCATCTCAATACTATTTTGACTACTCTCAATATCTGGTCAATCCGTTGATGCAAACGAGGAGCAGAGCTGTTGGATTTTGAAAAAAATTGTATTGAAACAATCTATATGGAATTTTTGACGCATCTATTTGTGTCACAAGATATCAAACTGCTCAACATATAATCTATTCATCTACCAACCTAACTTAGAAACTGTTGGTAATTCACAATAGATAGCTAATTCAATGGAACCAATTGATTTTTGTATCCGTCTATCCGATAAGATTTAGAGCAAAATTGTGATATCTTATAAAAACATCACATTACTTGCAAGATGGAAGTTATCCTATAGATGTTGTGTTCACGCATGTTTGAAATGCGAATTATAATGTTCATACTTATGGGAATAGGAATGAAAAATAAGAGATACTTTTTATAGAAGTACGACAAACAGAAATGGAGACAGAGTAAACCATTCATAATAAAGGTGCTTATTGTAGGTTCATAATCAACACACCTCCAGGGTTCCTGACTTCCTGATGCCATAAGCTCCTCCCTTTGGAGGTTCCATTTGCTTTTAATCTGTTATAATCTAAGAATCTCAGGGGACGTTCGGTTTGAAGACAAGCTATGATGGGATTACTTATCCTAGTATATTTCTTTGTGAATGATTGGTTTGTTGTATTAAAAATAATATGCATAGCATAATTTCTAAGAATAAGTTGTTTGTTTACAAAAATATCCTCCATAACTATAAAGGAAGCGAAAAGTGATGTATAAAAAGGGGGTATTTTTGTTATTTTAACTATTTAATCCCGGGATAAGTTAGCCCAGGATTATTTATAGCACCCAGAGACAGGGATAACTTGTCCCACGAGATAAGTCATCCCAAACTTCGTAACCAAATAAAGGATTAAGGGGTACTAAAAATTTATCCCAGGATTATCTTTCTTTATCCATCACACCAAATGCGTCCTTAGTTCTTCGCATCTATCTTCATGGTTACACTAATTTCTCTACCCCTTGGTGCAGATCTAGTTCTAGGTCTAAACATAACAAAATGCAAATATGGAGTAGCTTATTTTGCTAGTATCTTGTTGGTAGCAGAGTTGTTGCTTCAATCAACTATAAATAAGAAATTATTTTTGACCCTTCGGGGTGGCCCAGTAGTTTGGGCTTGCGACCCCCATGTTTCTAAGGGCTTTTGAACTACCACACCATTTGTCATGATGACCTTCATTTGGATAGATATCTAGATATGATATCAAACTGTGACTTTGTTGCAGTATGGTGTAGAGTTGAATATCAGAATGCTGGGAGCACAGATGCTGTTATATCAGATATACAGTCTCTCCAATCTTGTACACAAGTACCTAAGTGCGTTTTGGCTTTCTTATGAATAGAATTCAGATGGAAACCTATTCCTTTCATACTTCAAAAAAGAAAACGATCAACAAAAGAAACCATGAAAAGCAAAACCAACAAAATGCAAAGCTATCTCTTCATGGCTAATACTTCTTCATTATGTCATATGTGTTTTCTTACTCTCAAGTTACACCGTACCAAATATCAGAAGGCTACAACAGAACATATTGAACCCATCACTTGCAACGTAGGTCAAAGAGTCATCTCATCCATATCAGTCTCATTCCAGGCTAAGAAGGAATATAAGTGTTTGCTGTTGTAAGGATGCTAATTTAGCTAATCTAATTATGCTAAGTAAAATAACCCTCTCTCTCTCTTTGTGGGAGTGAGAGAAAGAAAAATGGTAATTTATCCTCACTGCATTGTCCTGGCTCTACTTTCTTTTGGGACAAAATGTTGTAAAAGCTGGTCTCATACATCTTTCCACTTTCCCCATTCCACAGAATCATTAAACATTTATAAATGGCAAAATGTTAGATCCTTTTTGGGACAATGGACTTATGTTTTCTGGAGTTTCTCAGTCAATGTTATGCCAATCAAACCACAAGATTCAATTTTTTAAAATAGTAACTAACAGTACAAGAAACACTATTTTAAGCATCTTTGTGGTACTGATCAACAACTACATCTCAATCTCAAACAAGTTGGGTCATCTAAATCATCATTGATCACCTTTTCCATTAAAATTCATTTTAGGACAACATTATACACACAGAAAAAGCACAACAAATCTCCATATTTTTTCATAGCATAAAAATCTGACAAAAGGCTACAAGATTCCCTAGAAAGTGTAACACCTGAAATAAAAGTACTTACATGATAAGGATATATTCCAAACTAATTGGTATCACTCATATAGACCTTTTTATTCCTGTGAGAAATATGGGGAAAAATATATTATTGAATTGCATCTTTACATTGTTACATAAAGACCCTATTTATACATACTACAACCTAATCCAAATCTAACTAGGAAACAACATACTATTCCTATCCCAATTCTAAATAGGACTATGTAATCCTATTCCTATTCTAACACTCCCCCTCAAGCTGGTGCATACAAATCATAAGCACCTAGCTTGTTACAGATATAATTAATAAGAGGACTAGTGAGGGACTTGGTAAAGATATCTGCAAGTTGATCACTTGACTTCAGAAACTTTGTAACAATATCTTTTGAGAGTATTTTTTCTCTGACAAAGTGTCGATCAATCTCAATGTACTTGGTCCTTTCACGAAACACTGAATTTGATGCAATATGAAGGGCTACTTGATTATCACACACAAGTTCCATTTGATCAACCTCGCCAAATTTTAGCTCCCTCAATAACTGTTTGACCCAGATAAGCTCGCAAGTTGTTGTAGCCGTTGCTGTAGCCATTGCTCGATATTCTGCCTCTGCACTCGACCGAGCAACCACACGCTGTTTCTTGCTCTTCCACGACACCAAATTACCTCCTAGTAATACACAATATCCGGATGTAGACCGTCTATCAGAGGGTGATCCTGCCCAATCAGCATCTGTATATCCCGTGATATGTTCATGTCCTCGATCTTCAAAGAGTAGTCCTTTTCCAAGCGCTGACTTTACATTTCGCAAAATACGAACAACTGCATTCCAATGACTATCACAAGGGGAAGTCATAAATTGACTTACAACACTCACAGGGAACGAAATGGCAGGTCTAGTCATTGTGAGATAATTTAACTTCCCAACTAGTCGTCTATACCTTTCATGATTACTGAGTGGCTCCCATTGTCCTGGAAGCAGTTTAACATTCGGATCCATAGGAGTGTCAATGGGTCTACATCCCATTCTTCCCTGTCTCCTCAAGAATGTCTAAGGCATACTTGCGTTGATAAAAAACAATACCTGATCCAGACTGAGCAACCTCAATACCTAGAAAATACTTTAATCTGCCAAGGTCTTTAGTTTGGAAATGCTTAAAGAGATGTTGCTTCAAACTAGTGATACCATCTTCGTCACTGTCAGTGATAACAATATCATCGACATAAACAACCAAATAAATACATAAATTTGCTGCAGAATGCCGATAAAATACAGAATGATCAGTTTCACTGCGAGTCATGTCGAACCCCTGAATTACTGTGCTGAACTTTTCAAACCAGGCTCGAGGAGACTGTTTCACTTCAAAGAGTGACTTGCGCAATCGGCAAACAAGTCTACTAGACTCCCCCTGAGCAACAAAACCAGGTGGTAGCTCCATATAGACTTCTTCCGCAAGATCACCATGTAGAAAAGCATTCTTAACGTCCAAATGATGAAGAGGCCAATGACGAATGATAGCCATAGATAGAAGAATATGGACAGATGCCATTTTAGCCACAGGAGCAAACGTATCACTAAAATCGAGCCCATATATCTGAGTATATCCTTTGGCAACAAGGCGAGTCTTAAGTCGATCAACTTGACCATCCGGACCAACTTTAACTGCATAAACCCAACGACAACCAACAATGGATTTACCTGCAGGAAGGGGGGCAAGTTCCCAAGTACCACTCGTATGTAAAGCAGACATCTCATCAACCATAGCCTGCCTCCATCCCGAATGGGAAAGTGCTTCACTGGTAGTCTTAGGAACGGAAATAGAGGACAAAGACGATACAAAGCATAATTGGATGATGTGAGACGATGATAACTCAAGAAAGTATAATGTGGGTTAGCATTTCTAGTGGACCGTATACCTTTTTTAAGTGCACTCGGTTGGCTAGGAGTAGGCAAGTCCGCAGTAGGTGCAGGGTCTGGCACATGACATGAATCATTTGGAAAAGGTGCTGGACGTGGACGATAATGATAAGTCAAAAGAGGTGGAGGTTTGGTGGGTTTTGTTAGAGGTGGCACTATAATTAGAGATTCCTTAAAAGTCGGTACAGGTAGGACCTGAGGTGGAGGTAAGACCTCAGAGATATTAGGACGATCCCATGAGGTATAGTACGGTTGAGATTCAAAGAATGTGACATCAGCGGACATAAGATATCGATTAAGGTCAGGGGAATAACAACGATACCCTTTTTGAACGCGAAAGTAACCAACAAAGACACATTTGAGAGCACGAGGGGCTAATTTATCTTTTCCTGGAGCTAAATTATGAACAAAGCATGTGCTCCCAAAGACACAAGGAGGTATAGGATGGAGATGTGACAAAGGAAACAGTACGGAATGTGGAACCTGATTCTGAATAGAAGATGAGGGCATTCTATTAATTAAATAACAAGAGGGACAAGAGAGTGTGGAAGGGAGAACTGGTGGAGGCTTCTGCCCAAGCATTAACAGTCAGATTTGAAGGCATTAACATGAATTTTAATTGGTACCTAAGCTCAATATATGCAGATTGCAACAAAGTCATCAGAAGGAACCTGTGGAGAGATCTAACCAATCTAAAGGACAGTCGTACAGGTCCTTGGCTGCTTTGTGGGGATTTCAATGTCATAAGATATCCCTCAGAAAGAACAAATGGACAAAGGCTGATAGGGGCAATGACTGGATTAATGCAATGGAACTGGTTGACCCTCCTTTATTTGGTGGCAATACACTTGGAGAAGGGTGATAATCATGTAACTGCTTCCAGATTGGATATATTCCTCTACTCCCATCATTTGGATGATCTATTCTCACAAGTTAAACAAACCCTTCTACCAAGACTGGAGTCTGACCATAACCCAGTAATGCTAACATGTAGGGAGCTAAATCTGAAGAAGTCCTACTTTAAGTTTGAACAATGGTGGATACAAGTAGAAGGCTTCAAAGAAAAGGTTAAGGAATGGTGGTGCTCCTTTTCAGCAAATGGAACCCCCTCCCCCATATTCTAGCTACTAAGTTGAAGTTTTTGAAAGGGAAGTTAAAAAAGGGGGGTACTGAGAACAGAGTTAACTGGAAACAGAAGAAGGAGAAGATTCTTAACCAGGTTGCTACTCTGGAACAGGCACAGGAGCTGAGACCACTGACTGAGGATGAACTTCTTCAAAAAGGTTCAGTTATCTAGGGAGTTTGATGAGGTTTCCAGGAATGAAGAGATAGCTTGGAGACAAAGGTCAAGAATTCAATGGCTCAAACAGGAGGATAAAAACACTAAGTACTTCCATAGAATGGCTACAGCTCATCAAAAATGGAACTCAATCGACAAATTGGAAGTCAATGGCAGGGAGGTGACAGATGTTGATGAAATAAGGCTGAGATAACTGGCTTCTATCAGAATCTTTACAAAGAAACTGAACAATGGAGGCCTGGCTTCAACTTACAAGGTATGGAGGGTGTCAGCTTGGAGGAAAGGGACTGGCTGCAAAGAAAGTTTGAGGAAGAAGAGATCTTGGAAGGAATTAAACTGTGTGCCAGTGACAAGGCACCTGGCCCTGATGGTTTTCCTATGAGTTTCTATCAATCCTTTTGGGAAGTGCTCAAGATGGATATCATAAACACCATCAGTCATTTCCATGGACATCAGACCTTTGAAAAGAGCTTAAATGCCACTTTTGTGGCCCTTATTCCAAAGAAGACAGATGCAGCCGAGCTTAGAGATTTCAGACCAATAAGTTTGATAAGTGGGGTTTAAGATCATAGCAAAGTTGTTGGCTGAGAGGCTGAAGAAAGTTATAGACAAACTAGTCAACAAACATCAGATGGCATTCATTAAAGGCAGACAGATCATGGATGCTACTCTTATTGCAAGTGAATGTGTGGATTCTAGAATCAAAGGGACTGAGCCTGGAATAATGTGCAAGTTAGACATTGAGAAGGCATATGATCATGTTAACTGGCCCTTTCTGCTTAGTGTTCTTAGGCAAATGGGGTTTGGTGACAGATGGTTGAGATGGATTGAAGCATGTATTAAAACTGTTAGCTTCTCCATCCTGATAAATGGAGAACCTGCTGGTTTTTTTCCTTCAAAAAGAGGCCTCAGACAAGGTGACCCTTTATCCCCTTTCCTCTTCATTTTAGCCATGGAAGGATTGGATAGCATGATAATGGTGGCTGTCCAAAACTCATGGCTGAAAGGATTCAAGATTGGAGGTTCTTCAGGGACAGAGATGCAGATCTGCCACCTGCTATATGCTGATGACACTGTTGTCTTTTGTGAAGCTAAGGAAGAGGAAATTAGAATAGTTAGAATGATCCTGATAGTCTTTGGAGCTGTATCAGGCCTACTTGTTAACTGGAGGAAGTGCAGCATCTTTCCCATTAAAGAAGTTATCCCAATCCAGACACTTGCAAAAATTTTGGGATGTAGAATTGAAAGATTCCCAACTGTTTATCTAGGCATGCCACTTGGTAGACATCACAAAGAGGTAGGGATATGGGATGGCATTGAAAAGGCTGAGAGGAGATTGGCAAACTGGAAACCCCAATACCTATCTCTGGGTGGAAGAAGCATTCTTATCAACTTTGTTCTGGACTCCTTGCCTACTTATATCATGTCCCTTTTTCCTATGTCAGCCAGAGTGGAAGCAAGACTTGACAAGTTGAGAAGGGATTTCCTCTGGTCTGGAATCAGGAAAGGCAAGAGGATACATCTGGTAAGTTGGCAATCTGTGCTCCTTAGCAGGAACTCAGGAGGGTTGGGGATCAAAAATTTGAAGCTACAAAACAAATGCCTACTGACAAAATGGCTATGGAGGTATGGCAGAGAGGAACAGTCACTCTGGAAGGATGTCATTAATAGTAAGTATGGTCAAAGCAGGCCATGGTACTCCAAGATGGTGAATAACACATATGGAGTATCTGTATGGAGAACCATCAGGAACTTATGGAACCAGCTACAACAGAATATCAGATACAGAGTGGGAAATGAAACCAGGGTCTTATTCTGGAAAGACCACTGGATTGGTCAAGACCCCCTGGTGTCTTCCTACCCAGATTTATATGCTATCAGTACACTGCCTGAGGCCATGGTGAGTGAGATCTGGTCTGAACAGGGATGGAATCTAATCTTTAGAAGGCCACTAAATGATTGGGAGATAGGGAGAGTTGCTGAGATGCTACAAATTTTAAATGACTTCAAAGGCACTAATCTGGAAGCTGATGAAATGATCTGGAAACACAATTAGGATGGCTTGTTGTCAGTTGGCAGGCTGTACAAAAAAAGAGTGAAGGAACTTCCAGGGGTAACCACTGGTCCATAGAGAAAGATTTGGAAGAATAAAGTACCAACTAAGGTGAGATGCTTCACTTGGCTTGTGATTAGAAGAGCATGTCTAACCCATGAGAAGCTACAAAGAAGGGGATTCCATATAGCTTCCTGGTGCTCCCTATGTAAAGAGGCATTTGAGACCAATAATCATCTTTTTCTTCATTGCAAGTTCACTTCACAAATATGGGACATTTTCCTAAGAAGAACCAACATTAACTGGACAATGCCAGAGCATACAGCTGATCTCCTTAGCTGCTGGGTGAGGAGAGGAGGGAGCAAGACCCAGAAGATATGGTGGGGCATGATACCTTCCTGCATATGGTGGACTGTCTGGAGAAAAGGAAACAACAGATGCATGGAAAACACTGCAAACTCACTACAGAAGGTTAAATGGCTCTGCATGAAGACTTTCTTTTTTTGGTGTAAAGAGGAGGGTATAGAGGACGTTGGACAGATCTTAGATCTTTTTTCACTTTTATAGGACTAGTAGCAGCAAGTTTAGGCTACTCTACTGGTAATGTAAATTCTTTTGATGGTTGCCAGCATTCCCTTATTGCTGATAAATACAACCTTACTTTTGTCAAAAAAAAATAACAAGAGGCAAGGACAGCATCGCCCCAAAAACGCAACGGAACATGGGACTCAATGAGAAGAGTGCGAGCAGTTTCAATAAGATGCCTATTCTTTCGTTCTGCTACACCATTCTGCTGAGGGGTGTATGGACAAGATGTCTGGTGAATAATTCCTTAACGAGTCACAAACTCCTGAAATTGAGAGAACATGTATTCTAATGCATTATCACTACGAAGAGTATGAATGGAAACACCAAACTAATTTTCTATTTCAGCAAAAAAACTTTTAAATATAGAAAATAACTCCGAACAATCTTTCATTAAGAAAACCCAAGTACATCTTCAATAGTCATCAAAGAAACTAACAAAATAACGAAATCCTAAGGTTGAACTGACTCGACTAGGACCCTAAATGTCAGAATGAACTAAAGAAAAAATAGACTCAGAATGACTCTCAGTACTACGTGAAAATGTAGCACGAGTGTGTTTCCCAAGTTGACACGACTCACAATTTAATGAGGATAAATTAGACAAACTAGGCACCATCCTTTGCAGTTTAGATAGACTAGGATGTCCCAAATGTTTGTGAATTAGGTCTGGAGTATCTGTGATGGAGCATGCTGTGAAGGAATTGGAAGAGGTAAGATAGTAAAGGCCTTGTGATTCATGTCCTGTGCCAATCATCTGTCCCGTACTGCGGTCCTATATAAGGAAAAAATCATCAAAAAAATAAATGCCACATTGCAAGTCCCGCGTCAAACGACTGACAGATGTCAAATTAAAAGGAGAACCAGGAACATAAAGAACAAAATCTAAGGGGACAGAAGGTAAGGTTGGGCTTTTCCAATCCCTTTAGCTTCTTTGTTTGGATCCCATCGGCCAAAGTAATAGCAGGATGGGATTGTGAGTAAACAAGATCAGACAAAAGTGTTTTGTTACCAGAAATATGATCAGAAGCGCCTGAGTCCATAACCCATGATCCAAGAGTACTAGACTATGAAACACAAGCAAAAAGATTACTCGCAACAAGAACAATAGGTTGAGAAATTGATGCTGCTTGTGGAGACAGTCGCTTACTTGCTCGATACTAAAGGAACTTATCATATTCAGCGTGAACAATATGAGCATTATTGGATGATCGGTCAGGTGGAGCAACAGAAACATTAGGTTGAGCAACAGTTTGCTTATCTGCTCGATTTCGAAAGGATTCATTATATCCCTTTATAACAATAGGATCATAACTGGGGGTGGACCATGCAAAGTATAACATATGTCACGAGTGTGTCCAGACTTGTGACAATAACTACATTTAGAGCGAGATCTTCCAAAACGGCCTCTTCCTCGTCGGTTCTCCATAGTAGATGTCCGTTTATCAATAGTTTGAGATACAAGAATAGATGAGTCAATGGTGGGTGATGAAACTACTTTATGATTGGGCGGCGCAACAAGACGAAGTAAATGAGAGAATAATTCATCCATTGTAGGGATGGTAGGACTAGCTAAGATCTGGTCACGCACAGAATCATGATCAGCAGGAAGTCCAGCAAGTGTAAGGACTAAAAACAATGTTTGCCTGTGCTCTTGTTGTGTTGTGACGTTCGCTGTGACTGACATCAACGTTTCAAATTCCTCCATGACTTCTTGCACTTGTCCCAAGTATGTAGACATATCGGATTCATGTATCTTTAAGGTGGTCATTCGAGATACCACATCATAAAATCGAGATATGTCATTAGCGTATAAAGCACGAGCCTTTTCCCAAACTGAATAACATGTCTGGAATGGGCGAAACAAGGGCATCAACTTGGAATCAATAGAACGCCATAGGAGACTACACAATTGAGCATCAACCCTCTCCTATTGTGCTTTGGCCATTGTGATTCCTTAGTAGCCTTTTGTTTTTCATCTACCACATAAGCATTGGTTGTTAAGTGGTCGTGAACATCTTGACCTTTGCACCATAATTCAACTGAGAAAGCCCCCTGCTAAGTAGTTGGAACTACCCATTAATGGTTCTGAAGTGATCGTAGGATGAGAAGTTCCTATTCCTGTACTTTTGGAGCCAAACATATCGATCCCAAAGGACATCTTTAAAATCAAACTTTTGTAGCCAAGAGAAAACTGATCAAAATTTTAAATTGGCCGGAAAACTGCCTGGAAACAGTGGCAGTCACCGGAAATTGCTTGAAGTTGCCGGAACCCTAATTCCGGTGATCGGATCTGGGAAAAAATTGCACGGATAGCCTCGGAATGGAGAGGCGACCCTGCTGGAAAAAGAATCGAAAAAAAATCTTGCTGGAGACAGACACACGCGTCGGCGCGTGTGGCGCGTGGAGACGCAGATCTGGAGCTTCTGGCGGTGCGTGAGGGCGCGTGGACAAGTGAAACTCAGAGGAGCTTGCTGGGGTTTGCTCGGCTGAGTATTCCGCACCTCGTGGTGGTGTTGGTTTTGCACAACACTCAGAAAACAAAGAAAACACGCACACCAGCTGACTAACGATTACCGGAACTGACTGGTTTTCTTCTCACCCATGCTCCGATACCATATGAGAAATATGGGGAAAAATATATTATTGAATTACATCTTTACATTGTTACATAAAGACCCTATTTATACATACTACAACCTAATCCAAATCCAACTAGGAAACAACATACTATTCTTATCCCAATTCTAAATAACTATGTAATCCTATTCCTATTCTAACAATTCCCTTGTGCCCTATCTTTCGCTAAGTTGCATAGATTTCAAGAAAATTGAAAGCCTTTCAAGACAACTCCTTGCGATGTGATTTTTTAACTCTACGTCGTCCTCGTTTAACACCTTCACTCAACATGGTCTCACACTAATAAATCGGTACATCTGGAGTTCAATGGAATATATGACCAAACCATCTCAAGCAATCTTCTATCATGAGGTGCTTACACCTTTGGTCGAATGCCATCATTTTTTATTTGTCTAATCTATTATGACCACACATCCATCTTTGCATTTGCATCTATGACACTCATCTTGTGGATGTGTTGAACTTCAATTGCCAAATATTCACTCACATATAATACTGATCGTCACCTCCATATAACATTGTTGGTCCTAAAACTGTTCTATTGAACGTACTTATCAGAACAAAAAATGCCTAGGCATCTTCATGGTACTAATCAAAATAAAAAATATTATAGGTATCTCTACTGTGTGGTCTCATTAATCAGATAATGATTGTTCAGGTAACTGACCAGAGGGAAAATGAAATGGAGTAAACGCTCCACAAAAGTATGACAACAGTGACTTAAGTTGATAAACTTGACCAAATTCAACCCCAAAATGTAAGTTGTAGATAATACAACACACTTTCCCAGCAATAAGAAGTAGAGAGGCTATCCATGGAAGGAATATGCAGAGAATCCAGAAAGAGGTATCACTCGTTACCTTCAGCATCTCCTCAGGGTCATCATTGTGAAGCATTTGAATAAGCCGTGAAACAGAGTTCTGCTCTTCCTTGAAATCGTCCTCATCAAACTAAAATGAAGGACAATCTAATGAATTGAGCAAATAAAGTATCAAGAAACGAGCTGCTAAGAACACAGTGGAAATCTCTGATCACCTCATCATGAAGATTCTCATCCAAATCTCTGATAAGTCCTTTCATTAATTCAAAAAGACCCTCTACCTGTCAGACCGACAATTTCAAGTTTTAAAGAATTTATTGCAAACAAACTTTAAGAACAAAAATCAAAAGGAACCGAACCTTTTCAGCTGTTGAGATGCAAGTTCTATTTTTCAGAATAGTTTGAACTAAAACATTAGCCATCTCCTTGCTAGTTACATCATCAAGGTGCTCCATAACATGAGGATAATTTGAAAGCTTTAATGCAGTATCAATATCCTTATACTTCTCCAATGGAGCACTTAGAAGGGCCACAATCTGTTTTGTTGCTTTACTGTCTTTGAGCTTTCCTTTACCAGAAAGCTTCTTAACACATGCACCCTGAAGCGAAAAATAGAATGATCATTAGCACGTTATAGGTACCATATGCACAAAGCAGGCCAGAAAGTTGTTTAATTCATGCAGCCTTAAGCCTTTTAATCAACCTTATGTTGTTTTTGCTTTTTTCTTCTTTTCTTTTTCCACGATTAAACAGTATCACATGCAGATAAAAGAGAAGGGAAAAAATAAGACTTGACCTACCAAAATCTGATCCACATAATCAAGGCGATCAGGGTGAACATGAAGAGTAAAAGTTAAAAGAGATGAATATAAAGTCACAACTCCAGCTATAGGCATGTCTTCTTGGGCCTCTATCACCTGCACCAAGACAAAGATGAGCATCATATCTGAACTACTTGAAAAGTCAAAAGACACCATTGACATTGGACGGAAAAGAAAGTATGTGTGTATTCCTCAGGTCACAAAACAGGAAAAGAGTTGTAAGAATGTCATGGAAGGCTTGGTGTGGAGTCCCCTTCATACTAGCGAAAAGCGCACAAGTTTGGGGAGGGAGGGGCCAACACAGGAATAAAATCATAATCATCTGTGGCTCTGAGCATACATAAATCACACCAATTCCACTCTAAAGTTGTGAGAAAGGTACAGTCTCCATGACTTAACTTTCCACTGACATCCAGATCTTTGGTCAACTTCTAGTATAGTGTTATAAATTTTTAGATGAGTCAGAGAATTGGCTAGAGTTTTGAAAGTTTTTCGAGTTTCTTTTTAATCTCCACATGCTGGAGCTAGATAATCCAAGCTTGGGAGAGTTCTCTTTTAGAACATTCCACACCATAAGAAAGAATTGCATTTTACTTTAGGGTAGCACTCATTTACCTTTCCTATGGCACTATTTAGTTTTGCAAATGCTTCCACTTGAAAAAACTCAGGTAACACCTGCAGTTAGAAATGATTTAGAAACTATATATACAAAATCTAATTGCAGAAAAGCTGTTACATATGTGCTACTTACGTCTGTACTTGAAGCAGCATAGTTCGAGAGCCTTTCCATCAGCCGAGCAAGCACCATCTTGATATCAACAGATGGCTGAAGAAAAAAATGGCATGGAAAATAGTGCTCGGGAGTTTAAATTCTAATAGAAGTTAAGCATTAAATGGCAGTCATCTAGAACGGTCACACAGATGGTTCAAACAACTGGCACAAATTCACATCGCCAACATGATTTTATCAACAGTGACAGATTAATTCTAAAAATCTTATGAAAGGCCAAAAATAAAGATACTGAACTTCAGTACACCTTTGTTAAAACTGAATGTCAGTACCTAATATGGTGGGTTGTCAGCCTAACATCCAAAGCCATAAACAAACTAGACTCTTCGTAAGTCATCAGACCAAATCTCTCGACCGAGAGACAACGTTATGTATTACATTGTTGCAGATAGTAAACAAATCTCAAACTCCTGGCCTCCTAACAGGTATGACAATGTCCTTCAATGCTCAACTGTTCTATTTAACTAGAAGCTCGTTTTACAAACCAACAATACAACACACCTGAAGCTGGGGACAAGCACCCAATAAGGTTTCAAGAGTTTGTAAGTGATATTCATCAGGGAAGACTTGAATTATGCAATCCATCAAATAGCCCTGAGCGATCTCATCTTTACAGTTGACAACCTAAACAGTCATGAGGTACACATTTTGAGACCAAAAGAAATGGTTCACATTTTTGGCTTTAAACAAACTGCAAAAGTTATCAGATGGACACAAAATTGCTAGAAAAATCACCTGCTCTAAAATTCTTGGAAGCACTGTCTCTTTATACATCTCAAGGTCGATACCCTCGATTTGACTGAGAACGTGCAGGTTCTTCCCAACCTACCAAAAGGAGAAGCTTTGCATGAGTACACTTCCACAGGCTACTTGATTGCTAGTAAACATGATGAATTAACAGCTCATACGAGATCACGAAGCTCGCTCCTTTCTTTTTCGCGCTTCTCTTTTTCCCGAGCAGGTCCCTGCAGATGAGAAAGCCCGATGCTAGCCTCAACTCATGATCAGCAAAGAGTATGAATCATTCACAATCATTAAAACACCTGCACGACCACAAATTATGCCCTCATGATTTACATTTACCTTCATGACAAGCAAGCATTGTGGTACTATGCATGTCAAGTCATGAGAGCATGTTATAGCACCCATAGATGTTTCAACCAACCTGATGTTGCATCCTAACCCAGAGTTTGTTCATTTCCGTGAAATTTTGGAGTACAAACTCTACAGCATCCACAACAGTGTCAGCATCGCTGTCGAAGGGAACAAGATATTAGTGCGTCCAACAATAATGTCCACATTACAGGTGAAATTACATATAAAAGAAGCTTCAATTAAGGTAAGATAGTCTGTTTTTCTTTTCTTTTCTGTTCTTTTCCCTATTTTCTTTACTCGGTGTTAAGATCATACTACATTTATGTAGTTGAGGAAATCCTCAATTAATCAATTGGCAGTAAGACTACCATAAAACAGATTATATGAACAACATAATCTACTACTACAGCATTTTATTCAAATCACAATAACACACAAATACACTGCTCGTCCTGCCAATCAGTTTTGAGTCATGTCAGTGGTTCGTGCATTCAGGTTGACACTTCATCATAGTATTTTTCTCTCTTAAGCACTTATATTTAGCAGCTAGAACATTGTTAAGAAAACCCATCAAACTTGGAGACCGACACATAATTCTTGTAACTAAAATAGATGGTAAAACACCATGGAGCTGAGTGACCCTTACCCTTCATACTCAGAACCTATATCAGGCAATTTATCCTTGCTGACTTGGGAAAGGTAACTCCTCAGAAAGAGTCCACGTAAAGGATGTTGTATACCACGGCACATTTCAACTAGATCTTTAAGGATATCTTTGGCGGGAGCCTCCTTGGATTTGATGTACACAGACCCCACTGTGCAAAGCAGATACCTGAGGAACAAAAGCAGGGGTATGAACTTTAGAATCTTGACGAGCAAATAATAGAGAACCAAACTTGAGACAAGCTTGAAAGCAGACAGATTATAAATGGAGCATCTCATTGGCAAAGGCCAAATAACTAAAGAACAAAGGAACAAACGGAATGAAGCGTGATTATTACCACACCACCGTTCATATTTTATACTGATCTTAAATAAAAGTAGCAACTTATATAATAGTGGAAATCTTGGTACCAATATTTAATGTCTAAGCATCACTGAGTACTTGCATGTCTTTAGCTATCCTACTAACTTCCTGAACTCCTCTCCAACTACCCATCCTAAGCTAGTCTGAGCATAATTTCCACTTACCCTTTCCTGTTTGCTAGAGCAATCACCAGATCTCCAGATATATAATTCTTTTTAACAACCTAAAATGGCAGTGCTTTCCAAAAAAATTCGAGAAACTAATTGGAAATTTCTCAGTTTCAATAAACTACATGCAATTTCTAGCACTGATTCCCATTAACCAAACTGCTAAAGCAGCAAAACTTCCATTCATGTGAGTAGTAAGGGTAATCCATCCAAGGCTAAAGAAAGGTTGAGAGCAGATGTCAATAAGCAGCAGTGTTATAAAAAGCGGAAAGCACTAAGGTATTTTGGGGCTTTAAGAGCAAAGCATAAATAAAGTGTGGGTTGTAATTAAAGAGGCGCAGAAGGAGAAAAAATACAAATATGTATGTGTAGTCCATGACTAATTTTCATAAGTATGAATAACAAATATATGGATAAAGAAACTGAAAAAAATTATAATAAAGTGATATATCAATTGTTTTTTGTCTTAAAATTGGTGATGTATCAATTGTTTGTTTTTTTAAAATTGGTGATATATCAATTGTTTGTTTGTTTTAAGATTGCTGATATATCAATTGTTTAGTGCCGCCTCTTCAAGATAGTACTCATTGGCAAGTAAAGTATGCCTTAAAACTTAAATGACGGCATTGAAGCGCCCATAAAGCGAGGTGAAGCGCTCAACATGTTTTACGCCTTGCTTTAGGGCTTAAGCATGCCTTTGTGAATGCTGGTAAGTAATTCAGCGGAGAACGGTAATATTAGCATAGAAACGGTAACGGAAAAGCAAATGTCAAATGCAACTTGTCCTAATACTGCACTCAGTGCAAAGGAAAGTCCAAAAAAGCAATCTTTGTTATAGTAGTTGTTCTTTCTACCTAAATTTGTGGATTCTCCATCAAAGATAGGTACAAGCTAAATATTTTCTCAATAAACCCGTTTTCTGATCTTCTATATTGTTTTACCCGTGCTTTCTCGGGGGTAAGATTTCCTAATGTTCTCACCCAGGAAGTATAATGGTTTCTCTTTATGGCTGTTTGGCCATCATTTTTTATATTCCAGTTGAGTCTTTAACCTCGTTACTTTCCTAAGAAAAAATTGTTCCTGATAATTTAAGCCCAAACTACTCCTCTGTGGAAACATACAAAATAGACAGAGACTACAAATCTTTAAGACAAACCCCAAACATGAAATAACTGGAAGATGCAGTTGGATCAATCAACAACTTACAGTCTAGGCAAAATGTTGCCAGCGTGCTGCACGAGTTCATACAACTCAACAATTGAGCAACCCCTCTTCGTCTCCTCCTTGAAGAACATTTCTAGTTTTCTCAATTCATCAAATGCCCGCATATCTAAACAAAGCAATGAGCATTTAAAAGTTTAAAAACGAATTTAAAATTTTACAAATAATCAAATAAAATACCAACTTAAACACTCTCCTAATGAGGTTAAGGAGCTTCAAATCAAATGCTGAAATTCAAAATTTACAACATATCAGCAATGTGCATTTGAAGTTAATTAAAAAAAAAAAAAAGCAAACAAGATCGCAGGTCTAATACTGAGTTTCAGGAGCAGGAATTAGGATCAGATCAGTGAAAAAGTACACACATAGCTCGTAGTATTTGTGAGGTGATAGCCTTGAAGTTCGGAGTTCCGACAGCATCTGAGCTGAATATTTGAGTGCATCTTTCAGATTATTGGAATCCTACACAATTCATACAAATATTTAGGCGCCGTAAACCAACAGTTATACATATACTATTGAAAACAAATTGGGGTTTTGTGAAAATACAAGAGCCCGATGCATGTGAAAGGCGTTCTGCTGAAGGCCGGCGATTCCAGCAGCTAGGAATTTCTCTTCATCTTCTACTCCGTTAGGGATCATGCTGTTTTCCGATCGATTTCGACTCCGGTGAAGTTGCAAGTCGGCGAGCTTTTTGGGTTCTATGGCCTTTTTTTTTTTTGGTATTTTGACTTCCGCTTTGTGACATTTCCTTGCAACTGCACGTCAGAACCGTGGGTTGGTGTGGGTCGGGTCGGGTCATTTGGAACCCCAAATTTGTCTATTAATTCTTATATTATTAATTAAGATTAATAAGATGTTTAAATTAAAATATTAATTTGTGTATTAGGGTTAAGAGTGTAAATCCGAATATTAATATATTGTATGAGATTTTAATAGTAGAAAATTAAAATTATTTGTTTTTTATTTGAATGTATAGAACTTGCCTTTATTTGAATATTATTATGGCATGTTGAATATAAACATTTAAAAATATTATATATTATAAAAATAAAATTCTTTAATTAAGAAATATATATGGTAGTAATTAATAGTGATTATGGTTCATAGTGATGGTCATGGCAACTAAGTGGTTGGTGGTCGGTTGATGGTAGTGGTTCTACGTAGTAGTAAGTGATGATGGTTGTTAATGGTGGCGACCGATAGATATGATATATGATAGTGACAGTCAATTATGATGTTGCTTGACAACGGTCGTTAATGATAATAGGGATGGCAACAGGGCAGGACAGGGTAGATTTAAAGTTATGTACAGCGGGGCGGGTTGAAGTAATTATTTTTAAAACTAATGGGGGTAGGGCGGGTTGCAGGTTTAAAGAACCAAATAGGAATTCGAAGAAAATTAAATTTTTGTAAATAGTAAAAATTAAAGATATAAACTTTTTTTTATTAAATATTGACTTTAATTTTATTTTTTCCTAAAACTTAAACTAGACATGTTTTGTAAATTGTTAGCTCTTGAAAGTTCAATTAGAGGTTTTTTATTAAAGACTAGTTTAGTATACGTGTTTTGCACGTATGTACCGCGTCAATTAATAAAAAGTCTATAAAAATAACTAAATTATTATGTTTGTAACTTATATCATTGAGCTCATGACTATAAATAACTATGTAAATATTACTATTGCATATCATCAAATTTATAAATATTTAGAATTTGCTTTTGATTTAGGACTATTCTATCTAAAGAATTAACTAAAATTTTGACAATCAAATATTTTAGTTAGTAAAAGTACGTAATATAACAAATTGAAAAAGAAAATACTTTAGTAAATTATATTGGAAACAGTAAACTACTCATTTTATATTTAGGGATATTTTGTTACATTTATTTAATTCAATTAATTATTTAACTCCTAATTATTCAACTATAAATTATTACTTTATGTATTAAAAACTATTAACATATCTATACTATAAACAATTGAATTGATTTTCTTATCTTTGTCGTTTCACAACAAACTAAACTATTGCATCAAATTAATAGTAATTATTTAATTTTGTTTACATGAATATTATATTCATTTAATGACAAATAATTTTTAATATATAATTTTTTAATTGACACAGAATATATTGTGTCTTTGCGCAAAAGTCTTAAATTGATATATAGTACTTATCTAAAAAGCAGGCTAATAATACACGACCCAAATAAATAGATATCTAGTAGTTTTCCTAACTAATGTTTTTTAGTGAGAAAAATACTTTTATGTTTTGAAAAAAAAAATTATATGATTATCAAGTCCTCAATGACGCTTGTGGTATAATCAACTTTTACTTATTTACTATATTGAAATTGATGTCCACTTTATTTGTTTAGTTTAGAAAATCAAGAAATAATTGTTACTTAGTTTCTAATTTATCATTGTTATTAGTTATAGTTATTTTTCATTTCATGTTTCAAAATATTGAATTTATTATATTCAAAGAGTGATAAAATTGTCATTCTACTTACAACGACTAACATATTTTAAGTCAAATAATTAATAAATAATTATTTTTAAAAAATAGTATATGAAATTGTAAGATCTTTTCAATGAGTGACAAAAATTCAATCAATATTTCTAAGAACCTTCATTTTTTATATATATAAATATAATTATTTTATTATTGGTTTGAAGATAAAATAATATTAGTATAAGTTATTGTATATATGATATTGCGCCTTCAATAATTGGATTTATCCACATATTACTGATAGATGTAAAAGGTATCCTAAAATTTCTCTCAAAAAATTAAAAAAAGTTAAAGCATTAAAAAGATATAGAATTTGTTATAAACACAACAACTAAGTAATACTTTGATATTGTGTACTTCTAACATCACAAAATGCTATAATAGATCTTTCAGTAGTGAAGTTTTCCAGCTATTGATCATCTATTTCTGATGATTCGCCCCACATAAAGTTATTGTTTTTCGATCACACCTGAATTTTGTAACTAACACGTAAGAGCAAATTTTGAAATATTAAAAACAACAACTATTATCAACTTTCAGATTTTTTTTTTAGAAAAAGCTACCAAAGTTAATTATATAAAATTAAGTGCAACTTACTTATCATTCATAAGTACCATCTCTCTTCATTTTGTTTTTCCTCTTCTGAAGATCTTTCATTTTGTTTTTCCTCTTGTGAAGATCTTTAAACTCATGAAGATTCCAAATACATCTAAAAAGATGATTAAGTATGTAATCATATATAAAATTGTAAAGTAAATAAGAGTAAAATAATATTTTATGCAATGTTAAGTTAGTTGATGAAAATTAAAGAAATTTCGGAAGATTGTTCCCTCGATACATAATGTTGCATCTTCGAATGAGACAAAATTGTTTAAAAAGAAACTGTAGAAAAGGGACTATTGCATTCTAGAACTATAATGTTGTTGATGAACCCAACCTCAATCTCCTTGTTTACCGATAGAAAATTAGGATTAGAATCATTAATGCGTCTGTTTATGATGTAACAAATATTGCCTTGCTCCAAAAAAAAATCCACTTTAGAACATGTTCATTGAAAAGTATAGCATTAACTTTGGTACCCTGTGATATACATGCAATATGAAAAAATAATAGGAATAAAAAAGATTACTACCTCTTTGCTGATAATCCTTCGAGTACCTCCAGTTGTTTCTCTTTTATACTCTTTTATTGCTCCACTTCTGATTACCAGAAGACTTTTATTATCCAATAAGAGTCATATATTCTTAAAGGTGTTAATTGACACAACTTCACTGATCAAAGCCTTTTCAGAATCCATTGCAATATGTTATCTAAAATAAATCATCGTGAAAATTATAGTAAGAACAATATATATTAACAAAAGTAATTTTATGAGTTATGGATATAACTTTACCTAAGATATTAGTTTAGTTGAATAGATGAAACTTGTGCAAACATAAGCATGTTAGTTATAAAAATAACAAAATTTCCAATCACCTAAGAGCAATATTAAGTTCAACTAACTTAACTACGGATGCAAGCTAATTTGAATGAAGCAATCTAAATTGGCATAGCAACTAATATTATGTTTTCAAATCAAGAATATAAAATAGGAAGAAAAAAATAATATGAAACACAAAGAAGGAAGCTCAATTAAATGCTTAGAGAAAGAAACGTGAAAATTGAACCAAAGCTAAAAAAAACCCGCAAGAGTGATGAAGAAGATGAAAAGCATAAGAATTAAAACTTTGAGCTTAGAACTTCTTTTATAGAAGTAGAGAAATCAGAAACCAAATAGGATTTGAATTAATATTTCCAAAAAATCATGAAGTGCATGGGACTTTTACATAAAAGTAAGATACCTATCATGTAGAAGTCCTAAACCAAGTGGGATTTGTGAGGCTACAATTAATAGCCTTAAACCAACTGGGATTTGTGAGGCTATAATTAGTAGCCCTAAGCCAATTGGGATTTGTTTTGTTACAATTAACGGCAAGGTGATTTGTTGTCCTACGGGAGAGTAGCCCTAAACCAATTGGGATTTGTTTTATTATGCTACAATTAATGGCAAGTAATAAAACATAATATAAAATAAAGGTATAATAATTGAAGGAAAAAGGTGAAAAGACGATTTTGTATAAAGCGGAGTATTTTAATGAAGGGCAAAAAGTTCAAACAACATTGTTAAGGGTCTTCACACTTTTAACATAGCATAGATTAAGAAACAGTTGTTGAAATGTCAACTAAAAATAGTTAATTAGTTGTTGAGATATTAATTTTGCGAAAAAATAAAAAAAGATTACAAATTTTTATTTTTCATATTAAATTCAAGTAAAAATTAAAAGAACTTAAAAATTTACGCGAGAAGGGTTTATGCAGAGCGGGGAGAATTGGAAATGAAAAAAATCATCATGCGAAGCGGGTTACAAATTTTGCGGGTTGAGCTCAACCCGCCCCACCCCATTGCCATCCTTAAATGATAACAGTGATGATTGAAGGTGGTAATTAGTGGTAAACTGATAATTGCAATAATAATATTGATGATGATTATAAATGTCACATGGTAAAGTCTCAATCCTACGTAAGGCTACATACACACTACCCTCTTTAGACCACACATGTGAAATACATTCAACAACCTAACACATTGATAAATTGTGTTAAGTACTATAACAAAGTTGCAAAAATAAGAGTCAGACACAAAAAATGCATCCTTTATGAGAAATCCAAAAGTTACTTTACTGCAACATTTAATTTGTCCCATAAATGTGGAACAGCAGTTTTTCCAGTTTCATATATGAAGGCTCAGATTTCCCATTTTTCTTTTTAAAAAAACTACTTAAGTAGCACAGTAACAAACAGTGAGACAAGCAACAAGCAATTCCCAAACCCCAATAAATAGAACTTATAGAGAACTATACACAAGCCCAGTCTTCATATATTATTCGCAAAAACCATCATATCTATCTAAACCTAGTAATCTTCAACCAACTTCAAAGAGTGCCCTGGGGTAATATTACAAAATTTGCACCCTGTCCAATTTGCTACTATAGACGAAAACGAGATAGTTTTCTAATATACATATATCAAAAGACGAGAACAACCTGAAATCAAAGGAGTTTATTCTGAGCAACAGCCTGGCATAATTCATCCTCATAGAATAGAACTCTATTAGAACCCAAGGACTTGAATAGGGGCTTTGGTATAACAGATGGAACCCGACATCTTTTCGGAAATGTAGACTCTTGGAAAAGAACAGCTGCAATTTGACTCATCTCTGGGAACTTGAGGCGGGGTGAGGGACGTGGACCATGTTTTGGAGCCTTAGGAGTGTGAGGGGTGTTGATCCATGTGCCTTTTCCATTTTCTTTGCTGCAAGTGACAGTCAAGTGAGAAATTCAACAGATATATGTGTACTAGCCATCAAGATGGGACATGGGGTGAGATTAAACATTACCTTACAAATGGCCAGTGATCAGTGGGGACGGGGGTCATGGTTCTTAACAACTCCTGCCGCATTCTATCCGGAGTAGTATAATTAAAATAGAAAAGTCTGGCCTGAATTACCTATTGAATTTAAACCATTGATTAGATCCCAACACACCACCCATCTTGACAAAGAGATAAACACAGAGAAAGAGAGATAGAGACTCACTGCTTTCCTGATCTTTTTAGAGACATGGAAAACTGCTTTCAGTTGGTCGTGGTGTAAATGACACAGTATTTTGACCTCAATCAAAAAATAAAAAGTTTGTCAGCTATTCAGCTCAGATAATTGACAGGAGCAAAACAGAATTAAAACATTAGTTCCCTAAATCACACCACCAAGAGTAACACTCTAGTGCAAAAATTAAGACCCATGCCCATGTAGATCTTGGATTCAATTCTCTGCGAACGCAGAGAACATAAAGAACACGTGTATATCAATTAATGTTTCATACTACAATACCCACTAGTTTTTGAAATATATTCATACCATTCTGAGATATGCTACTTTCAGCTGATAACATAGTCCTTCCATCTTATTCTGTTCTAATATTTCCTTCCTTTTTTCATTAGCACTTTTTACTGTAAGTTTTCTTAAACTTGGGTAACTTACAAATCCAACCTTAAATTAAGTAGGTCTTCTACATGATGCTAACAGGGAGACAATAGGAGGGACGAACACGATGAAAAAAAGGTGGGCGGATACTAAAATACAAGCATGAGATACGTGGAAGAATGTCATTCATCAACCCAATAAGAAATTTAAAAACACAACTAGTTGATATGATGTTGTGGATGAGACACATTTATCAAGCTTCAATGCATAAAGGTTTTCCAAAGAAGATTAATGAAATTAATACTACAAATGTTAAATATTATATTTTCCAAATATCAAAATAATTCAAAGCTTCAAATAAAAATGACATAAGAACAATGTGAGATTGTTAACCACCATATTTCTCATATTGTCTTAACATCCACAGTTCAAAACATGCAAGTGGGAAAATGATGTTAATCAGAACATTTGATGCACGAGTATAGCATATGATCAACAATTAAATGAAAGGAAAAGGAATAGAACTCTCCATACCAGTAAATCCATTGGAAGAGACTCGAGCCTTGACTCTGATATGCTCTCAAATGCAACAGGAGTCTTTGGTGTCATTTGCAATTTATTCTGCTTAGATACATCAACGGGTGTATTCACAGAACCATAACAAAACTTCACAGGTGATAAAAATATGGGACTTTCGTGAACAACATTATTTTGAAGTCCAGATTGATCATTTGTTTCATCTGAAGCTATTATGGCCACCCTTCCAAGATCCGTACAAGATTTAGCAGCTGATACCTTGGTGTAACGTAGCTGTGCCAAAGCACCTGGTCTCAAATACTTTCCCTTTGAACTCCTAGACCGCCTTTTCTGTTTTGGAGTCTTGGATTGACCATCTTTGGGTGAAACTTTACCCATATTATTCTGATATATTTTCTAGTTTCCAATCAGTCAGTTAATTCATCAGCTGACTTCTCCAAATCTGGACTTTAATCACTTCCCTTTGCTTATTTATCAAATTAAGGCCAAAACTAACTAAGATTACCCTTCAACAGTGACCTGAAAGTAAAAAAGAAGTTCTTAGAGATACCCATCAGAACATGAAAGATTCCAACTTTTAACAAACAAATTAACAACAGAAAACATCAAAATCAGCAACAAATTGATGACATAATTAACCGCTTCAGAATTACAATAACAGGATCCAGATGAAATATAACATCCAATCCAAAAATAGAAAAAACAATATAACCAAAAATCTGCTAAAGCCAATAGAACATTCAATTACTTAAGCATACAGCAATTCACACATGCTACAAACACACACTGAACCCTCAAAATCACCAATAATACATTCAAATCTACAAGCAGTAAGAATTAATTCTGTGTTGCTAGAATCTCCAAAAATGAAGCTGCAACAATATCAAATCCTCCAAAAAAGCACTAATTTTGAAAGATCCAACACGCGACCATTGCCATTTTTTAATAATCCAAGCAGCATAGAGAATAATAGCCACTAATAAAACCAAACAAAAATTACAACTCAACCCTAAATAAGTTAGATCAACTATGGAAATCTTCTACAGTTCAACAAACGGACCAAAACCAAAACCAAAACATCCATCAAAAAAAAATGAACTCAAACCAGATAAAACAGCTGTAAACAGAAACAACAAAAACTATTTGTCAATACTAAACAAGTTAAAATAAACTATATAAGTATTCTACTGTTACACAACACATACCCACTATAATTGCACAAAGTGCAGTCTAGGCAGAGTAGAGCATACACAAACTTTACCTATACCTCAAAGGTAGATAACTATTTTTGATAGATTCTCCACTCAATTAAAGGTTCCACACGATACATAAATGCAAAAAAAGCAAATCAAAACCTCCATGACCAAAAAAAAAACACAAAAATCAGAAAACATACGAACATGAATCCAAAACGAAAAAGATACAGAGAAGAAAAATTACGAACCTGAAATGAAGCGAATAAAGTTGAGCCGATAAGCAGGGAGAAGCGAGAACCCTAGCAAAAAGGGAAGAGGAAAGAGGAGGAAAATGAGACGAGGGAATTTCTATTATCTAGGGTTTAGGTTACAGAAATTAAAATATTTGAATTTGCTGTAAATGCCCGCCAAATTTTTCAACAACTGTTACAATATTGTTATTGGTACTTTTAGTCCTTAGAATATTAATAAATTCCAAAATAAAGCAAAAACTATTTGAAATATACCTAAACCTCATTTACTTTTTTTTGGGAATGGATAAACTGTTTCTGATTGACCATCGGATTAAAAGAAAAGTTTTGAAGTAGAGTCGCGAGAAAAAATTATTAGAGTAAAATAACAATAGACAGGGCAGTAAAATAGTAACTAGTAGTAATATACAGTGAAGAATAAGAAAATATGCAATTACTAAATAATAGTATGACTGAGGCTAATCCCCTATTTTTCTGACTTGACGTGCTACTAAGGTTGATCCCCTCCTTTTCTAACGTGACATGCGACAGATAGATGATTATCAACTAACCTTATACCATAATTTTGAAGTTTTTGCACCTTCAAAATCATATCTTTAATAAGCTAAAGTGGTGTCATATCTTGTGCTAATCATCTCCCATCAGGCGTTCTTTATAACTCCTGTGATAACTGACTTTTCACAACTTCATATTATATGTATGCACACAATTTTTTTTCACACTGTTAAATCATTTCATTTTTGTATTTCTTATCTTGTCTATAATAGAGGTTCCTCTAACCTTGCCCCATATAATTTTATTCCTAATCATAAATATCACAGTATACTCGTATATATCATATGATCATTATAATCTCTGTTGCATTCATCTTTTGAACGTATGCATTCTTAACTGGACAACAGATCAATTTGTATAATAATATCGGTCTAATCGTCACAATACAAACTTTCATTAAGTTGTGGCTTGGTGATATAGTCTCATTAGACAGTATCTAGATGCATACCTCTATTTCACTTATCTCTATTCTAATTATATACGTGACATCATTATCAATCTCTATCCTACTTCGATTATGGACCCAGCATACATGAAACTTCGTCTCTTGAAATATATGATCAAACACATACTAAATATCAGAAAAACTCATATTTTAATTAATTGAAAGTTAAATATGTTAATTCATATATTATAAGGATAATAATCATAATTAGTCAACAACTAAGGGACTAGAGTAAAATTATTTTCACAATAAATAAAAAAACTGATAATACCTGGGCCCCACTTATGGACTTGGGAAATGGGCCTCGCCCACGTGGGGCATTTAAATAGACTAAATCTGACGTGTCAAGTTTTAATTGGCTAAGATGAAAGTATATTTTAAGGGCTCAAGTAGGAATCCGAGGTTGAGATTCTGACGGGGGTATTTCCCTACGGCGTAGATGGCGGCAAATTATTATTTATATTTTACATATATATATTTTCTGACTTTTTTAAAAATAAAATATTTTTGGTATATGACCTTTTTTTAAAATTATATGTGGGAGGGAAAAGTTGATTTGATGAATACTTTTATTTTTTAAAGTTATTTCGGGAGGAAAAAATATTGTACTTTATTTTTTTTGAATTTTCAATTTTGTATTTATATTGAGGTCTGATTTTGTGTTGAGTCAAATGCATTAACAGAGGAAATGTTTCTAGTAAGACTTCTTTCGTATCGAAGATTCTAATATAATATACTTTGGTGAAAGGTGAAAAGAAATATATATATTCGATCATAAAATTGCGTTTGTTTAGTGTGCAAGATGTATATAAGAATATTCACCATCAAAATAGTTGTCTTATCTTTTAAATGGAATAACGATCACCATTTTAGTAAAAAAAAGTGAAACAAAATAATTTTATTTTCTACTAAACATGGAATAAAATAATTCGATTTCTTATTCTGAAATTATTATAGTCATATATCAAATTTCATTAGTTTTATAGATAGTTTTGAACGAAATATATCGATAAGAAAATATTTTCTAGTTCGTTAATCACATCAATCAACATTGAACAAAATTATATGTGAATAATTTTTTTAAAAATGAAAAAATAAAAGAAAGTTTGGTCAGCTTAAAATAATTACGAGATGTGTTTAATTGGATTCTAAGTACTAATCAAGAAGAATCCTATGTGATAAAGGGATATTAAAGTGATTAATGACCTAGTATTGTACAAGTTTATTTTCTTTGATTTACCTTTTATTCGACATTTACTTTAAGATCCGACTAATTCTGATTCATAATAAATAAATTTTATTTTAAATATAAAATATTCTCTATTAAAAATGATCACATAACCCCATTTTTAAGTCGATTATGTGAGAAAAATTAGAACACATGATATGTTTAGGACTTTTTTTTTTCAAAAATATATATTATAATTTTTCATACATAATATTCATGAAAAATGATTTCCAAGAAACTTATTTCATTCACACAAAAAATGATAGTTCCCAAGGCTCCCATCACACTTATTATCCTTGCTACGTTATTTGGGAGTACATGAATAATAAATTTTCCTTGCTAAATTATTAGAGAATACATGAATGAATAAATTGTCAAATATTAATTACATTGCCTTGAGGATAATAAATATTTGATTTTTGTTTGAATTTAATCCATGCAATTATTTAATTAGATCACATTAAAATTGAGATGATTGTAGAAATACCAATTATGTTATGGCTAATATAATTGAATTAAACATTCAAATCTAATTATTGACTTGGTTTATTTAATTGGAATATAAATGATAAATCTTTTTACTAGTTTGGAATTCAGATAGCCATTATGTAATTCATTTTAAAGTTAGAAAATGATGTGACAATTTCAATCAAATAAATGAGCCAATATAATCATGGCACACGTCAAGTAAAAGTAGTGTGTCAAGATAAACTAAACAACCAACAAAATTAAATCAAGTGTGCAGATGATATGTCTTGGGCGATCAAATTAGAGTTTGTCCTCAGATGAATATGATTGGTAAGTTTAAATTGATCAAATAACATAACCGTATCAATTCCTGTATTTACAGATAAAGGTCTTCAAAATGCTAAAAAGCACTTAGATTGAGAATAAGAAGCAAGAAGAGAGTCCACAAATTATCTATAAGCTACAAATTCTATCGCTCAAACAATTGAGTTCAAGATCAAGAACAGAGACAAATCAATCAACAAAGCATTCACGATCAAATTATTTGTTTGTGAAATTTATATTCATTATCGTGCCAACTATCCAAGTGTCTGTAACAAAAATACTCAAATTCAAAACAAAAATATCAGATTATTCAAGCTCTTGAATCTAGAAAATCCAAGTCCACCAAAATTTATGATAAATGTTAAATGGTAATTCAATATTTTTAGAGTAAAAAATATGCTATAAGCCTAAGGCTATAGAACACATTAGCTATGTAAAGTGGCCTAGAAATTAAAGACCAATCCAACAAATTATGGACATTTGTGTGAATAACTCAAATCTCAATGGTGGCCCCAAAAAGGAATATTTGTGTACATGAAGGCCCAAGTAGATAATTTAAAAGCCCAATCATATTTCCTTCCACTTGTCAAAGTACTTGCAGTATGGGCATCAAGGGAAAATGACCTAACTTTTTTTAGCAAAATGTGAGTAGGACAGTCAAATGAGAGTTGTTGAATTTAAGAATGTCAAAATAGATTAAAATTATAATTCGATGAATTATTAATCCACTTATATATTATTTGGGTTGAAACAGAGTAAATTGAAATAAGCTTAAAATTGGATCATAGCTCAACAACCTGTTGATTTTTTTTTTCAAGGAAATTATTGAAGAAACAAATTTGACTTTAAAATTGTGTTGAACTAAAATTCAAAATTTATTTCTTATTATTTACACTACAAACAACATATCAAATAAGAAAATAAATTTTTTTTTAAGAGAAAAATATCTAGACTAAAAATTTCATGAATTAACATAGACTGCATATTAGTTCAATTTTTAATGAAATGACTTAAGCAGATTAAAATAAAACCAAATAATAAAATAAATTATTAACTCGCTCAAATATAAATAAATAAAATAAATAATAATTTTATAAGTTAGATTTTAACGACTCCAAAGGCATGTAAGTGGAATTCAAAGATTTTCATGGGCATTGCATGCCCTAAATGCAAAGCAATTTAGGGTACTATGGACCATCCATTTTCATCCTATGTGTTTGATAGATAGGATTTCTTTTACAATTATAATGTGGACGTCAATTTAACATATTTTGATTAATTCTTGAGGTAATTATTATCTACGATCAATATAGATATCATATAATTTGGTTCACCGAGAAAAAAGAAAAAAATTATTTATTATTTGTATTTTTATCAAAATTTAATCGTGGAGTATCATGATTTTTAATTCATTTTATTCAAAAAGGAGCTAATTGGATGCTTGAATAAGAAGAACCACGGTATATTCCGCATGGAGGAAAATATTTTACAAAATAAATTAGTGAAGATTTAATTCATTTTTTTTTTTGTGTTTGGTACGTAAATAAATAATATTTTATCAAAAATATTTATATACAACCTAGATAAATATCATGGTATAGAATGAGGGTGGGCTGGTGGGGATGCAAGCTACGAGAGTGAGGGTGAAACTGAGGTACGTTGAATGATGAAAATGACATGATCGATGTGAAATGCTATTTGTGAAATTTGTTTTTCCCTATTTTCACTTAAAAAATTATTTTCGAATATATTTTCTAATAATCTTATCAATCAAATATAAAAAAATAAAAATAAAAATTTAATAGTTAAAAGCCTCATTAAACTTAACATACTTTATTAAGTGGACATCTGAATCATAAAAAATCTTAATTACTCCCTCAAACATGATTTTTGAAACTTTATTAAGTGGTCACCTGAATTATAAGTGGACAACTATTTCTATCTTTTTTATCTTTCTCTTGTCTGCATTACTAAATTTGTTTCATTTATTTTTAATTTTTAAGTTCTCCTATGTTTTGATTCTTGATATTCGTTTAAAGATTTTGATTAATTTAAATTTATGTTAAAATTATTTTTTAATTTAATGTATTAAATATAATTTTATTTTGTTTCATGTTTATTTATATATTAAATTGAATTAGATTATATTTCTTCTGTCGTAATTTACGTCACATAATTAAAATTTTAAATTCTTATTGTGAATTTTTGCATAAAATATTATTTTGAAGATGAAAAGAAACCACATAAAAAATATTATTAATAATAATAATCGAAAATTAAAAAATCTAAAAAGTATATAGAAAAATTCTTATCAGAAATAGTAATAATTGGCTTTTACAAATTTCAATTTATCATATCAACTGAAATAAAAAAATAATAAAAATATAAAATAAAAATGTATATCATATTAAATTAACACCATGTGAAAAGGACCAAGTGCTAATTGAGTAGGCAAAATGAGATGGGACACATGTGCCTCTTCTATCCCTCTATACCATAGTGTTGGTCCCATTATTATGGCACTTAGCACAATATATATTTATTTTACAATTTGGTTAAGTCACCCAACACCTTATGGTATGAGCTCATAAAATCATGCACTATTTATGTTCGTAAGAAAAATCTCTCATTATTTTAAAAAAAGAATTTACCTAGAAAGTCTAGGAGAAATTGCAATCTACTATTTCGAGACTGACTTGAATTGTTTTTTTCTTTTATTGAAAGGAAAATAAAGGGATTAAAAAAATAGATTTTCCAAGGATCTAAAATCGCAATCCTCTTTTGAAACCAAATACCTTCAATTTTTATTGCAGATGTCAGAGAAGAATGAGAAGAAGTCCGAAAGCCGAATGACGTAGGTGCACAAGGGTACTTTGCACCACACCCATCTTCAGCTTTCAAGATTGAGTTGGTGTTTCGATAGGCGAGAGGTGTGATTGTACTAAAGGCAGTGAAATTTTTAAATAAATGACAGATTTCCAAAAAATAAGGACCCTATCACTAATGGTTACTCCAGATGCGAAGCACCCCTTTTCCATTCCCCACATTCAAACAAACTTATACTAATTAAAATGTTGTAAATATGTGATCTTAGGCATATTTATACGCCTAGTTAGCCAAATAGACCCCTAAATTAAGCTAAGTCAGAGGGTAAAAATAAAGAGAACAGTTGCTTTTAGTAGGATTGTTGTTATTTTTCTAATCTAGGGGTCAAGTACTTCGTGTGGTTGTATTTTGCAAAGTTTAGTCAAATAATAGCATTCTGAAGCCATGTGCAAATTGGGATGATGGACACAGCCTAAAAATCAAGGAAGGAAAGAAGCATACTGCAGCAGAGGTGAAGGTCCGCGTCGCGGACCTGGGAGCACATTAGCAAAACTGGAAAAGGAGAAGAAAAAGATGCAAAGGCCCAGTACGTTGCAGGGTCCGCGTCGCGGACCAGGGTGAATGAAGAGGCGAATTAGTCCAGTCAGCAAATTAACGGAGCCGGGTCAAAACACACTAGTTCGCGTCGCAGACCGCGTGCATTCCAAGAGAAAAACGAGTTACGGAATTTGGAAAATAGGAGACTATTAATTATTGGAAAAATAACTTTTATTCATTCGTTTTTTGGAACGAAAAATAGATGGGAGAAAGTAGAGAACACAACCTAGGTCAAATTTGGTTTGTTTTCATCTTTGTATTCTTGAATATTAATTATTGTCAGCTTAATTTTGATGTGGGAACCAACTATAAGTGGCCAGTTCTCCCATATTCTGGGATTGTAGCCCTAGACAATGTGATCTCTTAATTTTGGTTTATGCATGATTGATTTTATTACTTACTCTTGTGACACTTTTATTTAAACTTCTTAGCCTGATCAACTAGGGAGTAAATAGGTTAGTCATTCTGAATTCGAAAGATGTTGGAGTGATTAGAACACAGTGCACCAGAGAGCGTGTCCAACTAGGTCACTAGATTGGTTCGTGTAAGGGAGACCTGTGACAACTACCCTTACACCTCGCTTGGTTCATAATACAGGAAGATAAAATTAAAGCACTTTTGGTGGGCTGTCTATCCCCGCTCAACGATGTAGTTAGGCAGTTAGTAAAAGTAGGTCTGCAGAGGCGTGCAACCCTGTTAGGTAAATTTAACCCTGTGAACTAGTAAGTGTAAACCCATATGCATGAACACCGATTGAGAGACACGGAATCGCCATGGCTACAATCCCGGAATTACCTTTAAGTTGATAAATTCCTATTTCAAGCAAATCGAGTCTTACATTAAATCTTAGATTTTAGACATAATTCGTTTCATTTGTAAATCTCATTGCTATTTATCTTGGATATCAATTGAGCATAATAATTTAGGCAGAAACCATTAAGCTTTAAATCCTTTGGGTTCGATATTCCGGCCTCTTTCTCAGCGCCACCATATTACTTGGGTTGATCACGTACACTTGCGTGTGCTAGGGAAGCAACAATATGCCAATCTTGCTTTTCAAGGAGAATATAAAAAAAAAAAAGATTTCTACCAGGCACTTATCGAAGGAGCAAAGGAGGAAGTAGTATGTCTCATTAATTTCACGAGATATTTTTTTATTAGTAGTAAATATCAGAAATTTTATTCATTAAAATTAAAGTAGATGAAAAAAGTTATCTACTATTTTTATCTCAACTGAAATTTAACAACACTTATACAATATTAATTAATTTTTTTCATTGCCAGAAAAAAAAAATTCATCCTACTTTTTTTTTTTTTTGTTATTTACCTAAATTATACCAAAATCCTAGAAAAGGAGAAATTTTATCATTCTATCATATTCATATTTATTTTTTAAAAATCTTTTTGACATACAATATTGCTTTTTTATGACCCTACAAACCTTACCCTTCCATATCGCAAGCGGATAATATGGCAAGAAAATTTGCTACCTCAAATTGATTTACACCATGATACATTTCATCATATTTTTTGCAAAAAATACAAATAAAAAATTAACATTAAATTCTTATGATATATTTGTTCATTGTGGATAATTTTTTTACACATTTAAAGAAGGCTAGCTAGACATGTGGCATTTTAATAATTGCTCAATGCAAAAAAAAAAAAAAAAAAATTAAATCCACCCCCCTCTTTACATGTGTTCTTCATTTCATAATTCTTTTAAAAAACTCTGTTTAAACTATAATTTAAAAGATTGAATATATAAAAAGTTGTTCGTGGTAAATGAACAAATCAGTTGATGTTTCAATTATACATATAGAGAATAACAATAATAATAATTTAAAAAGGTGAATCATGGTAATCTTCGTATATATATATGTATGTCTAAATTGAAAATCCAAATATATTGTAAATATATATTTGCATATATTATTTACACTAAATTATATTGCTAATCTTGAGGTTATTGAAGTGAGAATAAATATAAGGTAGATGATAAATATATGTATTTTATTTAATAGAAGTTGTTTGGCGTAAGGTATAAGGTATAATAATCTCAAGATTAAATATATGATTATTTTATAACATGTTTGACGAAGGTATTAGGTAATCATTGGATTATTTATCCCATCCGTAGACATTGAAATTTTGTAGAGTCAAATTTTGTAGGACTCTACAAAATTAGTCTTATTTAAATCAGGGTTTCTTGGAGGATACTTTACCTTAAACCCCAATTAATGCCTGTATAAAAGGTATTATAGTCCCTTGAAAAAACATCTCAAATATTCCACAGAGATCAAAATATAACGAATCAAGGAGGTTAAAATTATCCTACATTCGAGAAATACGCCATTAACGACCCTTGAATCATGGAGAAATTTTAGGAGAGAAGAATTAAGGGATAAACAAATTTGTATTGTGGGCAGAGTTCATGTGGAATAAGTATTGTAAAAAGTGGCATCCTGTAATAGTCACTAATAGGGGAGCATCACAAGTTTGGATACAAATGACAAAAATAAGGGAAGAGGTAGAGCAGGATATCTGGTGGCAAGTTCAAGCTGGAAATTCCAGCTTCTGGTTTGATAATTGGACCAAAAGGGGTACACTTTGTTTTATAGAAGATCAGATAGAGATGGAGGAAGGTTTAGAGGTAAAGGATATGGTTATAGATGGAATTTGGGACAAACAAAAACTTCTGGCCTGCATATCTGAGGGGATGACTGAATTTATAACGGGAAATATCAAACCAACCCAAGAGGGCAGGTTGGATAAACCATGGTGGATGAAGGAAACTTCTGGAGTGTTCTCAGTCAGATCAACCTATCACAGTTTGAGGAGGAAGAAGCCAAAAGTGGACTGGAGTCATAAAGTGTGGGAAAGGGGGGTGCCTTTTAAAATTGCTTTCTTCTTATGGAAAGTTCTAAAGGGGAAGATACCTACGGATGACATTCTTAAAAAAATGGGAATCACCGTGGTGTCTAAGTGCTATTGTTGTGAGGAAGGGTTTGGAGAGACAGTGGAGCACATTTTTCTAACATCTTCTATAGCCCAAAGGCTATGGAATTATTTTGCTTCTTGTGCAGGTATCAGGATGCAAGAGGGACAGTTAAAACAGGTCATCAACACATGGTGGAGCATGGATTTATCAACAAAGCTCAACCAAATTGTAAGAATAGTCCCTGCTATTGTAATTTGGGAGTTATGGAAGAGGAGAAATGCTAGGAGACACGGGAAAGATAGATCCTATGAGTGGGTGGTTCATCAGTGTCAGAAAACACTCCATTTAATAGTAAAAGAGAAGTTCCCATGGATGAAAGTACCTTACAGGTGGGCAAAGATGATAAACAGACTAGAAAACTACAGACCTCGACTGTATTATCAGAAGGTGAAGTGGAAAGCACCCACAGTGGGGTGAATAGCTTGTAATACAGATGGGGGGAGTCAGGGCAACCCTGGAGACAGTGCCTATGCATTCTGCACCAGGAATGGGGAAGGGAATCTGGTCTATGCAGAAGCGCAATACTTAGGGATGAGTACCGGTTCAATGGCAGAAGCTAGAGCTATATTGCATGCCCTAAAACATTGCAAAGCAAGAAATTACAGACAAGTTGAAGTGCAAACTGACTCTAGTATCATAAGAGACATGATTTTACATAAATGCAGATGTTCATGGGACCTGGTGGAAATAGTGGAAAAAATTCAACAGATTAAGCAACAGCTGATAGTTAACATTATCCATGTGTTTAGAGAGGCTAACCAATTGACAGACAACATGGTGAATGAGGCACTGGACACACAGACAGACAAACAATTCACCCAGTTCATGCAATTATCAAGCAAGAGCAGGAAGATTCTAAATATGGATAAACAAGATACTCCATATCTTAGGGTGAGGACCAGGCCAATTAAACCATAACAGCAGCAAAGCAGTGAAAGAAGATGAGAGCTTACCCAGAGTATTCCACTGGATTAACACTGCCAGTAAAGTCGAGCAACCACAGATGGAAGAGCGCATCCCGAAGCTTTGGGCATAGCTACCCATGTACCTACAGAGTCAACCAAACATCAGATGAGCAGGAAGGCTACTTGACATCTCCAAGACATGCACTTAAAGCGAGGCTTGAGAAGAAACAAGAACTACCTGTGAAGAGGAAGGAGCAATGTAGACTTCAGGTGGGGAATCAGGGTCGGATGAGGAGGACGGAACATCGCACATCTCAGGCGGAAAATCGGGGATCTGATAAAAAATGGCAAGCAAGAATCAACAATGGGCTTTCACACCAAGGAGTGGAGCATGGCGTAGTATCGGAGAGTCGCCGGGGCAGCTAACGACGACATCAAGGTGAAAATGTTGCTCACTTCACACAATTCTCTGGGATCCGAGAGCGAGTTTGCAGGAAAAATGTTGCTTACTTCATACAATTCTCTGGGATCAGAGAGTTGGTATTCGAGAGCAAGGTTGCAGGATGTTGCTTACTACTTCATATAATTATCTGGGATTCAAGAGCAAGATTGCAGGAGGAGAAATGTTGCTTACTTCATAGAATTCTCTGGGATTCGAAGGAGGAGAAATGTTGCTTACTTCATAGAATTCTCTGGGATTCGAAGGAGGAGAAATGTTGCTTAGGGGAGAGAAGGGTGTAAAGAGTGTAGGGAAAGGAAAAGGAAAGTCCAGGGGACTCTAGAAGACCCTAAAATGTAGGGTCGGATGGATCCGCTGGGCCAAGTTATTGGGCCATCAAGATTTAAAATGTATCTTTTTCAGACTTTCAATAAAATGGGCCATTAGCCCGCTTATTTGATTAAAAAAATAATAAAATAAAATTATGTTTCTTCATATTTTATTTGTGATTGCAATTTATTTTCTATCACTTTCAAAATTTATTGAAAACACCACAATTTTTGCTTTAATGATATGATAAGTTATTCTACATGTACGATAAAATAACTTATTTTGTGATAATTTATTTTCAACCAAACGACCCATTTTGGGGATTCAAGGGGATTTAAATCCAAATTAGGAGGGCAATTTGGCTTTAGGAACTTCAATTTATTTCATCAGATTAATTTTTAACACTATTAATGGGATCGGCAAATATTATATATATTTAATAAGTTTCTTAATATAAATACAGTATTGATTAAAAATCATGGAATATTTGAAAATTCTCTTCTATTCTCTAGATTTATCCTTGAACTTAAAGTATAAAATAATAAGAAAAAAATCCGAGTAAGATAAAATTGACTAAAAGTGCCAACCCGCTCTAGTGACTTCACTCTTATACTCTAAAAGGACGTTTGGTAGGAAGTATTAGGACAAATAATCCATATATTAGAGTAAAGTATTAATTAATATTATGTTAAGTAGGATATTTGGACTCATGTAATAGTAATATAACATACATGGTATTAACTAATACCTCCCGTATGGTGGTATTAACTAATATCTTAGATTTAATACCATGGATTAAATATATAAAGACAAAAATATCCCTCAAATTCTTTTACACTTTTTTTCTTGATTTTATGTTTTATATGTGTAGTTTTGTACTTGTAAATTTATTTAAATAAATTAGCTTACAATTTTTATTTATTTGCGGGTTCATATTTCATAATATAAAAACAAATAAATTTACCATGTTAAATTTTTAAATTTTATTTATTTGTGGTTTCATATTTACATAATAGACCAAAAAACATGTCAATTTTTTTTATATAATTAATTTATTTGATTGATTTTATTGATATACAACAAAGTCCAATGATGTTAGATATATTCTCAAAGTTGATTGATCTTGTAAGATATAAATACTATATTAAAACTACAACGTTCAAATTTTTATACGTAAATATAGATTATTTATATTACAATTATTTACCATCTTTTTATTTTAATAATAAGTGGTCTATATTTATTGAATTAAAAATTAGCATTTTATTAGTGATAAATTTATTAAGATCACAATTATCTATATCTATATATATATATATATAATAAAGGAGAATAGTTTGCAATGTGGTTAAGCCAAGTGGCAAACTATTGAAAAGTCACTTGGCGATTTTAGGACAAACATTGATAAATATGGTAATAAAATATTTTAAGAGATTAAAAATAATTGAATTAGCAAATGCATTAGACTTATTAAAATAAAATTTAAAAAATAAAAGAAAATGAGAAATAGAGGAATATTATTTAATCTACTGTGTGTATAAATAGAAAAATCAAAATACAATTTCAAATTAAATATTACCATGTTTATACATGATAAAAATCATATATGGATATAATATTACCGTCTATATGAGAAGAATATGTTTTTAAAATTGAAAAAAAATACATAAATATCAAAAAGGATGTCACATGAAATTTTCTATTTTTGTTTTATTATTACATGTAAATATAAATCTTTAGTAGAAGAAATGATTTTAAACTTTAAAAAAAATGTCAAAATCAAATTTTGTAAAAACATATGTGCAATTCTTATAAGGTTATTAATAAGAATAGAACTTGGTAATTATATTATGCTAAGTGGTAAGTGAATAAAAGTCAATGTTAACAATTTAAAACATGTTACACTATCTTTATTTATACATATTTCTCTTTTTAATAAGTGGTGCTCTTCGTCGGACGACGAAGGGCATTCTCGTGAATATGTCCTCCCGCGTGGCCCTTTTACAAACAGGCGCACTAATGGCATTGTTGTAATTGCGGTGTATTTCTGGGATACTACTTTATTCTCTTCAGGATGTATATTTTCGCTTTTCGCTTACGTCGGTTTTCCTCTGTCTGGCTTTGTGTCCTGTGGCCGGCGAAGAGAACCACCTTGGCCGACTTCGGAAGTTTAACTCTTTCCAGGTGACTACATCCACCCCCTTTCTCCGTCGTTTTCTTCGCCCTCCAAATTTGGTAAGCTGTCTTTGCACCTTAACATGTACGACGAAGGGCATTCTCGTGAATATGTCCTCCCACGTGGCCCTTTTACAAACAGGCGCACTAATCTTTTCACTTTGTCGTACTCGGAGGTCCCGAGAGTACATGCCATCTGTCTGGCTTCGTGTCCTGTGGCCGGCGAAGAGAACCACCTTGGCCGACTTCGGAAGTTTAACTCTTTCCAGGTGACTACATCCACCTCCTTTCTCCGTCGTTTTCTTCGCCCTCCAAATTTGGTAAGCTGTCTTTGCACCTTAACATGTAAATTTAGGGTTTCCCTTGTTGATTTTTCGGTATAATAGCTTCCGACCTCTTTCAATGTTGTTCTTCCTACTGCTGCATGTTGTTTCCTCGGTGTCCCGCTTCCTATGACGTTTGGTCGGTCCTCAAAATTTAACGACGTTGCTGTCTTTCTTATTTTGGTTTTTAGGGTTTGCCCTGGGGAATTCTGAATGCCAATTTTTTTCGACGCATTAATGGCCAGCTCCGTATGATATGCATGCCCGCTGTTTGAGTGAATGTTCTGTGTTTCGTACTTCTTTGAATTTTTCTTTTGTCGGTGTTGCATGTGGTTTCACAAGTGTGGATTTCGGATCATCTGGACTTGCATGTTTGAATTTTTATGCCGCAGTCTTTTGTTTGAAGAATGTTTACAATTGAAAAGTGATTCAAAGAACTGACCATTTCCCCGACTAATTTTCTGCTAGCTAAAACATGCATTAACAGAATAATATGCTTAGAAATTTCCAATTCGGAGATGTAAGCTCCACTTAGGCCACTTGAAAACATCTTGTGTGAATTCAATATGCTTGATTCATTACTTCTGTATCATCTTTCATTGGACATAGGGAAAAGGTAGTTTTCTGAACTGATCTTTACTGGACCCCTGCTCTCATGGAGTTGTTCGCACAAATGTGCAATGTGAAATTCAGTTGCACATGTGATCGTTGTTTTAATTGTATCCTTCTCTATAACTCTAATGCAATACCTGAGGCAGTCCTTCCATTAGCTTCGTTGTTATATAATTTGGTGATGATGTCAAGTAACTGATTTGATTCCCTAAATGTATGGTCTATTTGCATGTTTATATTTTCCTTTAGCTCCTGAATGTCCTTTACTATGTGCATAATCTCCCAAGGAATTTTCCACTCATTTCATATCAGCTTGACCAGAGTAGCTGGCATTTTTCCCTCGGTGTTGAAAAGTGCCTACAAATTGCTGTAGAAAAGATGGGAAAAGGCCGTGATGATTCAGACCTACATTTAGGGCCCTGGAGAAAACCCAATTTCTATCTTGGCGAGGCAAAATCCGAATCACGCGAAGAACGATTCATTTTTGCAGCCATGGTGCGGTCGTGTTCTTCTCCTCTTTGCGCCCATTCTTTGCAGATCTGAGCCTCTGTTTTAATTCCAGGTAAGGCTTCATTCCTTTGTGCCTTCTTCCGATTTGCTTGCTCCTAAGGTCGCATACGACTTACATGGTTGAACTACTTGCAAGCGGTGACATGTTACATAATTTCGTTATGTGAAATTCCTTGTTGCTATACCAACATTGGTCAGTATTTTAAATTTTTTTCCCCATTACTGTATAAAGAGATGCAAAGGGTCCTTCCTTATTGTGATAACTTTCAGTGCTTTACTATTTCCCTCTGCTCTGTGGTTGATTTGCTGATTTCCCCAGCCTTCATAATACACATCTTTATATTAATCTTTTTACGGTATATGACTTCTTTCCGGAGAAGAAAATTTTCCCTTTTGAGCTGTAAGCTATACTTACGCCACTGGAAAACACCTTCTCTAAGTTCATTATGCTAGATTCGTTATTCCTATATCATTTTTCAGTGGACATACGTAAAACGTAGTTTTATCAACTAATCTTTACTGGACCCTTGCTTTCATGGATTCAGTCACAGAAATACGCAAACTGAAATTCGGTTGCACATCTCATCCTTGTTTGGATTTGGGTCCTTCTCTATAACTCCAGTGTAATACCTGAGGCACTCCTTCCCTTAGCTTGGATGTTATATAATTCGGTGATGATGTCAGCTAACTGATTTGTTTCCCTAAATGTATGGTGTATGTGCATGTTTATATGTTCCTTTACCTCCCGAATCTCCTTAACTATGTGCGTATTCTCCCAAGGAATCTTCCACTCATTTCGTATCGCCTTCAGCACACTGTCTGCCATTTGGCCCTGACTTTTGAGCAATGTCCCGAAATTGCTGTAAAAAAGATGGAAAGAGGCCGTGATGACTCAGAACTACAGTTCGGGCCCTGGAGAAAACCCTACTCATATCTTGGCGAGGCAAAATCTGAAACACAGTAAAAGGGATTCATGTTTGCAGCCATGGTGGTGTGGGCTTCTTCTCCTCTTTTGGCTGATTTTCTACAGATCTGAGCCTCCTTTTGAATTCCAGGTCAGGGTTCATTCCTTTTTGCCTTCTTCCAATTTGCTTCCTCCTATTGTTGCATGGTGCTTCCTCCGTCGGCACTTTCATTCGTTCCGCCATGAATTATAGGTGCAAGATTTTCCTACTTTATCACTGTGGCCTACTGGTTTGAAGGTAGGCCATAAATCTACCATTCCGGTCTTCTTTGGGTTCTCCTTCTGTATAACTCGAGTGCAATGCCTGAGGCACTCCTTCGCTTGGCTGCGATGTTATATAATTCCGTGATGATGTCAGCTAACTGATTTCCTTACCTAGATGTCTGGTGTATGGGCATGTTTATATGTTCCTTTAGCTCCGGAATGTCCTTAACTATGTGCGTATTCTCCCAAGGAATCTTACGCTCATTTCGTATCAGCTTCGGCATACTACCTCCCATTTTTTACTGCCTTCGAAATAATGGCCACAAATTGCTGTAGAAAAAATAGAAAGAGGCCGTGATGATTCAGGCGTACAATTCTGGCCCTGGAGAAAACCCGATTCATATCTTGGCGAGGCAAAATTCGAATCTCACTCCCAAAGATTCGGTTTTGCAGCCATGGTGCTGTCGTCTTCTCCTCCTCTTGGGCCCCACTTTCTGCATATCTGAGCCTCTTTTTTAATGCAAGGTCAGGGTTCATTCGTTTTGCCCTTCTTCAAATTTGCTTCCTACTAATGTTGCATATTGCTTCCGCCGTTTGTACTCTCTGTCGCTCCAGCATGAAATAGCGGCTTAACATTTTCCCGCTGCAGCAGTACGCGCTACTGCTTTGAGTGTACGCCACAAGTCTAGCATTCCGATTTTCTGTTGCTCCGTACGTTCTCCGCTTCTCAATTATTGCCGTTTTCGCCTTTTACTTTTGCTTCTGTCTGCCCCGGCTCGACCGCGTGCTGTTCGCTTCTTCTTTATTTCAACTTAGCTAATGTTGCTCCTGCCGATGAATTTTGGAGGGTTAGGGTTTCTAAGGTACAAATACCAGAGGCCTGGGGTTATTACACATCCCAGTTCAGGCCTAGGATTATCGCGGGTTACTTCTTCGTGGAAATCTGCAAGCTTTATTACATTGTTCCAATGTTGGAAATAGTCTCTTCTCATTTAACCATTTCTATATAGATGAATTGGTCTGAAACTAGAGCCTAGCGGCTATGTCTGATCCCTGAACGTCATTGATGCGTAAAACCTTCCGTACTGCTCCACAGTTGAGATCGACGTTGAAAAATACAAACTACTTGGGTAGTGAAGCGTACCCAAACAGCAGCCTTTTGACCACCTACTGAATCTCTGTAAGTGCGGTGCCTCACTGCTCCGATGACACATTAGCGGTCAATCCTACCAGGCGATGAAGATTGTGTACACTGCATATGGCAACTGAAGACACTTTAAAGAAGAGTCCTATTAGAGCCTTCGTCCTCAATAGAATCCTCCAAAGTATTTCCTTCTACAAACTTTCCAATTTTCCTTAATGGGAGAAATTGCAAATTTCATATCCCTCCCCATGTATCCTCCCGAAGCAATTCACCTACCATTCCGACGACAGTAGAAGCTCGCACTTGCCATTTATTGATGCTTATGAATTAGCACCTACCGCACTACTCTGTTCGCGTCTTCGTTGTTTCCAATGTTGCCCTTTGGATCCTTCCCAGCCTACCGTTCCACGGGTCATAAGAACGCAGATTCGCAGCTCCACGAATCGCAATAAAGTACGCTTACATCCCGCGTTTGGCCCACCGCACGTACGTACTTCTGGTCGGTGCTGGTTGTTGCTTTGTCTCTTCTTCCTATCGCCGGGCCCGCTTCCCAGGTTCCGACTTCATTCTGTTTCTTCCCCACTCCCCCTTTCCCTCTGTACACGCATAATAGGTTCCAGCGCAGATGTTTTACTCAGCTGCTGCCACCTCGCGCTCAACTGGGGGGAGGGAGTAAACGCTCCATACCCCACGCAATATTGAACGTCCGATCTTCCCTTTCTCTGCTTAACCCGGGAAAAATGTGAGCCTTCTTTTCGCGTATATTCATATGCTTCCTTCTTCTCCGTTACGTAAAGATGCTGTGTACTCCCCAGCCCCTGAACGATAGAGAATATGCGTCAAAGCTTCTCGCCAACCTCCACTACGTTCATTGCATGATGGCTTCATCATCTCTTCCACCCTCAGTTGCTACTTTTCAATTCTCCCCTTCAACAACATCCAACTTCACGGGCTCAAGCGGCATCAGCGATATACGACCCCTGTGCGTGCGGACCCTCCTGGCCAGTACGACATCTTCGTAAATTACAAAGTCGAAAGCTCCAAGCAATTAGGGTTGAACTACATTGTTCTTCAACGTACAGTTGGTGAGAACAAAACATCTTCTATTGCTTCTTTCTTCCATCGTCTAAGGATGATAAATTACTGAGTGGCCGCGATGTTGTTCTTGTGGAAACCCCTAGAAGCTCCCTTTATGATTTAAACTTCCACCAGTGATTTCCAAGTTGAAACTTCCATTCATAGCGCCTTCAAAATTGACAGAGATATAAGGCACAGCTGAAGAACTTCCACTTCAGCTACCACGAAACCTCCGCAATAAAGGAATTTCAAAGGTCTGTCTAATTTTGTTGGTACTCTGTCTTGTCCTTACCTGAAATCACGGTTGACATTTTCAACAATCCCAGCCGATACTTTTGATGATGAACTTTCTTCCCGGTGTCTGTACAATGAGCAGGAAAGGAGAAGTCCGAAATTTCCTGCTACTTCCAGAACTGCCGTAGTAGGAAGACTACAGTGTGCACATCATTCCGGCAAAATTTTCGGTTTCTGCTTTGCCGCAACGACTTCAGCAAACATTATCGAATTCCACCCTTCCCTTCCCACACTCGGTGTACAACCGCTTGGAAGACAGTTCATCACCCAAGGTATCGGCTGAAATTATTGAGCATGTCAACCTTGGTTCGGTTTAACTACAAGACAAAGTACAGACCAAACTACACAAACCCTGACTACTCCCTCACTTCCTTCTGATTACGCAGTTTCAAAGAGAGAGAGAAAATACTACCGGAATGTCAGCGGCACTAACAACTGCTTCCTTCCCCTGATCAAACATCCTCTTCCAGATTGTTAAAGCTGCAAACTGCAGCCGCAGGAATCATACTTGAAATAGAACTTCCGGGAGTTTCCACAGGAACAACATGTCCACCACCGTGGAATTTAGTATCCTAATTTTCTTTCCCTTCCAGTTGGTCCTTATTGTGTGCTGGAGGATCTTTGTCTCCGCTTGGTTCTTCCTGATCAAAGATTTTAGAGGGTTACTTCAGGACCAAAGGAATAGGGAGGCCAACAGAGATTGAAGGAGAAAATGGGTTTCTTCGAGGGCCTCAGCCCTCTCTGATTGGCCAGTGATTTCTCCTTTGGGCCGAACCAACAACCATCCTTGTCAAATTTCTACAAAAGGGATTAGGATATAATGCATTGTCTGTTCCTTCTCTGGCTGCATTTTCAAAAGGAACCACAAATTGATGTACAGAAGATGGAAAGAGGTAGTGATGATTGCGGCCTAACATTCGGCCCAGGCAGAGAAGCCGATTCATACCACGGCAGGGCAAAAGTAGAATCATCTAACAACGGTTCATTTATGCAGCCGTGGTGTTATCGTCTTCTTCTCCTCTGTGCCCCCATTCCATACATATCTGAGCCTCTACTTCAATTTCACATCTGATGTAAAGCACTTCGTTTACACTTAGAAGCTCGGTTAAGTGCAGAAAATTGGGTATTCCTTCCCTCCACTGTATGTAAAAAATTCCTCCTTCCTTTTAAAGGCCGGTCGTATTACTTCCTCAATATGAAATCGACGTGTAACAGTGCCTCATCTTGGGAGATAAATCCTTTTACAACCAGAAACAATACAAATATATGGAGTCACTGTATGATTCCTCAAAGGAAAAATCCTCCGCACACATAGAGCACAACAGAATCCAAAGACCATGCTGCTTGGACAGCTAAGGACATGTACGGTCTCTTCCGCACATGGGCCCTGCCATTGAGAAGTTGGAACATCTTGTTAGGTTCGTAAATCAGGTATTATTGCAAATTGCGCTTTCTCTCCTTTCTGTGTTGTCATTTCTTATTTAACGTACTTCTTGGTTAGTAAGGGTTTAATTTGATACTTTCACTTTTTCACACCAGGTGAATAGAATCGGTGGAAAGATTATCCTGAGGACGACGAATCTGAACATTACAATGAAACTCGGACATGAAATGACAAATCAGAAGTTCGAAGCAGCGCTCTGGACAAACATTATGGACCTGAAATGGCTCGTGTAATTTGTTCTAAAATTCTAGCTGTGGAACACAGAGACTGGACAAAATAGGCAGATCCAATCCTTGGAGTCGATATATACAGTGAGACTGACGTTGAACAGTGCGATGATGATGCGGACTGCATATGTTGAACACCGCTACCTGCCATGTTCACCTTCTCATCGGTACCTATATCGTGCGTGCCTATATACGTCGTTGCAGCTTATACTTAGACGTTCTCTTAGGGAATGACATGTAACTACGTATTTGGAACTGAAAGTCTGTTAAATGCTCAAAGGCATGTGGTTATGTCATTGGATTGTAAATCAATGTTGGATTTCCTCTCCCACGTACCACCTATTTATGTTGTACTCTACCTTTAACAATTCCTGATTAGCTGTTCTCTTTCTTTAGCAATGCTGTGCAGCGTGAATTACGGTACAACGCTATGCGGACTGATTAGACCGTCCTTTCCGAGGTGGTTTAGCACGCAGCGAAAAAACCTCCAACTAACACCATCAATCCTTTTGTAAAAGTATACATGTACTTATGTAACCTGTACATAATGTTCGTATTACAAAGAAGCTGTCTGAAACTATTAACACAGCCTATTAGCATGTGTCATCTATTCCTTCCATTTGCTAATCCCACATTCCAGATTACAGTCGTGTTTACGTCCCTCATAACCCACCGCCCGTGCTTCGCATGGGCACGCTTCTCTAGTTTAATTATAAGGGATTGAGGGTGGGGTGGGTGGCGGTGAGGTGGAGTGCATGAAGAAACGGGATATAATCATTGAGAAATAATATGATAGTTGAACATTTTAAAATATAATATAAATCTTTCGACATATTCGATAAGATACCATTAGCAATAATATATAAATTACTTATAAATAATCATTTACTATTAACGCATCACGCGGGTATGTATACTAGTTTATTCTCAAATAATTCAAGTGAGAAAATAACAAACACGATAACTAAATTATTGTTTTCCTAACTGGTTAGAAGTCACAAAAAATAATCTACTTTAATGTAATTACATAAAGTAGAAAATTCCATAATAATTCAAGGGTATAATTGGAAAGAAGATTTTTGTAGAATTTTAAGCCAAACACAAGATTAGATAGGAAGCAATGAACCAAACACTTAATAAACAATAATCTCTACATTACTAATCCTTGTATTACTAATCCTTGCGTTATTCATTTTGTACTGAACGACCCCTGAAAGTTTGTGCATATAGAGCATTCACGTCAACTCAACAAATATATGATACATATTTATACACATCTTTTCCATTTTATCATAATTAATTAATATTTTTTTTTTATCATATTACTTATTTATGATGACATATTTAGTGCCAATTTTTATTCTTTAAATATGTAACAATCCATCTTAAGATGAGAAGTCTCACATCGCAAAACACAAGAGAGATGCTGAACATATAAATAAATAAGTCTTATCTATTAGTGATACGTTTTAAAATCATGCGATCTAGATTCAAAGCGAATAATATCACTAGCAATAGTGGATCATTACAAAATATGTGCAAATTTTTACTGGCCTACACCTATCATATAGAAGCAGTGACTTTACTAAATTGGAGGCACATTCAATGGGTGCAAAAGGACTAGTACTATGACTTAGGTGTTATTTTAATTAATTTAAAGTCAAATCCATTTTAATTTACCCATCCCCACTACCTAATTGACCAAGCACTTTACAGCTCACACATAAACTTCTAATTGGGTGTGTTTGATTTTAAAGATACTTTTATGTATGGATTAGTACAAAAAATACACTAGTAATGTAAATAATATTATATTAATTTATAAATGAGAGTTACTCTGATGATAAGTATTCTTTGGTTTCAATTCTTAAGTTATAACTTTGAGTTATTAAGGGAGTAAAAATAATGGGAGCTTTAGGGAAAGTAAAAAAATTATTATGATATATAAATTGTTTTTCATGCATAATAAATAAACACGCTCTATGAGTTGATTTGGGATGATATCTATACCATTCAATTCTGGGTATGTACAAATAAATACTTAAATTTATATAAAACCAAATAAGTAGATACACACGTTTTGCATGTTAATTCGCACGAGATGTTCTCGTACTGATTTGTATTTATGCATGTAGGATACATATATCATGTCATGTAGAATGTATGCGTCTACTTATTTATACAAATTTAAATATCTACTTGTGCACAATCCAAATTGAAAGTCATAAATAACAGTTGAGACCAAATTAAAGGTATGTTTATGTTCTAAATTAGAGATAAATTTAATTTTGAAAAAGTTTAATATATAAATATGTTATTTAACTTGATCTTAACTAACATGTATGCACTTCAGCTTTGACGTATACAAGTAGATATTCAAACTTGTATAAAGTTGAATGAATGAATACTTTTGCTCTATACTCTTGTACAATATAAGGGGTTGTTTGGTAAAGTGTACTAGCACATACAATGCATGCATTAATTTTGTGTCTTATTAGTACCTTGTTTGATACTTTTTTCAATCTATGTGTCGTTAATGCTACACTCTATTTTGCTCCTCAAAAATATTTCCTACATCTTTTTCACTATATTTGTGGAAGGTATATTTATAAATGAATATTTTAAAATAAATTATGCAATACGTGCTATTTTTAATGCACCAAAACAGACAATGTATGAGAAATAATCTTTGCATATTAATGCAAGTATAATCAATACAAGTATTATTAATATACTTAATTTAATATTATTCTCATCCACATTATTAAACGACCTCAAAGTTTATGTTTGCTTATTTAGCTTTACAACAAATTTAAGTATTTAATTGGACACATTTAAAATTGTAGGACAAGTTGCTTGAGGAAAAAAAAAAAGGAAAAGAGAGTTGTAAATTTAGAGGAGGAAGCACCTAGAGCATGACCTAATGCTTAGTGAATTAATTGAGAATCACGAGGTCTCAGTTTCAAGGTCCACAAAAGTAAAAATGATAGATAATTTTTCCTGGCACTTTGTTTGGGTGTTTGTTGGGGGTTTTAATTAAGGGTGACAAAGTTGTTTAGAAATTTAAAAAAAAGTGACACTAGTTTTAACAATTAAGTGTAGGTGACAAAAATTTAATTAATGGTTAATGATTTAAGTCAATGTTCAAAAAGGTCCCCAAGTTCAATTTTATACACTTTAACCCACCCAATATGAAATACCTTAAATACCCCCAAACCCTCCCATCTTTCACCCAGTTCCCGCGACCCCCAACTTCTCCCATTTCCCGTGATTTTTTTCCCCCATTTGCATCGGTTCCTTTGGTTTTGTTGTTGTTGTAGTTGTTGTTGTTCTTCTTCTTCTTGTTCTTGTTCTCCTTCTTCTTCTTCTTGTTGTTGTTAGTATTTTCTCAACACAAGATTTGAGCTTCAAATTTGGGTGAAAAGAAATCAAATTTTTTGGGGCATTTGCTTGGGTAGGCTTTGAAAGTACTTGAAAGGTAAGTTTCCATCCTTATAAAAGTGTATTTGGTGCTATTTATTTGTGTTTGTGCTTTTGTTGATGTTTCGGCCATTGTTGCCATTACTTCACTGTTGAGTAATTTTGGGGAAGACGCAGCAGCTGCTGCACACAGTTCAGCAGCTGCTGGACTGTGTTTAGCAGCTGCTGGACTGAGTTCAGCAGCTGCTGCGCTCAGTCTAGCAACTGCTGAACTAACAAAGTTGGTTTCATATGATGAAAGTAGCTGCAATTGTTGTATTTCTATACACTTTTCTCATGTTGCGCTTTTAACTGTTACTCATATAGGTAGCTTGAAGATCATCCATGGGAGACAAAATAGTATTAGGAGTTGATTGTCATGGTGAATGGGTTGAGTCGAACAATCGTTTTATTTGGCGTTGGAAAGGCAAAGAAATGGCCGAGACGATACCGATGATTGTGAATCGAGATATCTCGTACGATGATTTTGTAAATCAAATTATTTGTAGTTGTGAATTATATTGTGAGCCGGAAGATATCGTCATCACTTACATGCATTCTTGTGGTGAAAAACAGAGAGTGACTCCTTTTCGAATAAAAAATCAAGTGAGTTTACGAATTTATCTGGAAGATGAAGGAAGACCCGTATTATGGGTATACATGGTTGAAAGGGCGTTGGAGAACCAAAATTCTCAGCAAAATCTTGAAATTGTGAATGATGAATGTCCTTTGATGGCTATGGACAATCCAGATAGAGCAAGTGGAGGTGAGTTGACGCCGACCCCAGAAGTTGGGAGCAACACACTAGCGAATACACAATCGACACAGTCGAATCACCTTCAAGATGATGAAACAGGTTTTCATAATGGTATGACATTTAAGAATAAGGAAGAATTAAATATTACATTGAAAATGGCTTGTTTGAAGAAAGATTTTAGATTAAAAAAAGTGATTAACTTGCGAAATGTGTATTGCGTCAAGTGTGTACATCCCGAGTGCAAGTGGTGGTTGAGAGCCGTGAAGCTCGAAAGTTCTGATAGATTTTACATCAGAAAGTATGAAAAGTTTCACACTTGTGGTTCTCAGCATCTGACTAGCCACAATCCCCATGCTACGGCCAAGGTAATTGGCGCATACTTTAAAGATAAGTTCCCCGAGGGTAAAGGGTCGTCTACCAGAGATATGAGAACCTCACTGCGGGTTGAATTGGGATGCAAGGTTAGTTATTGGAAACTCTGGAAGGGTAGTGAAATTGCAAAATCTTTGATAAGGGGAACACACGAGCATGGATATGCGGTGCTTGACACATATCGCCATATGCTTAGCACTGTGAATCCGGGGACGAAAACGGCGTTGGAGGTAGATGAAAATGGTAAATTTAAGTATTTTTTTGTGGCCGTAGGAGCTTGGATTCTTGGTTTTAGGCATATGAGAAAAGTCATAGCCGTAGATGGAACATTTTTAAAAGGAAAGTATGGTGGCGTCTTGTTGTCTGCTGTTGTACAGGATGCTGAGAAACATATTTTTCCTGTGGCATTCTGTGCTGTTGACTCCGAATGTGATGCGGCTTATCGGTATTTTTTTGAGCAAATGAGAAGTTTTGTAGACGATACTCCGGAATTGTGCATAATTTCGGATAGGCATCCAAGCATTAAAAAAATGGTTTCAATTGTCTATCCTTCTGCTCATTATGGTTGTTGCATGTGGCACCTTGGTGAAAATATTCGAACCCAATTTCACAATGGAAGAATCATATATCATTTTTACCAGGCTGCACAAGCATACAATGTAAGTGAGTTTTATGATCACTTCAATCAACTAAGAGATACGGTTCCACAGGCTGCCGCACATCTGCAAGAAATTGGATTTCATAGATGGAGCAGGGCATTTTTTCCTGGAAATAGGTATGGGTAATTACTGCTGCAATTGTTACATTTAGTATGCTGATGAAGTTTGTGTCGAAACAACTACTGGAACATCTTAATTATCTGTTGTAGAATTCTCTATTCTTAATAATGGTAGTTATTAAATTCTATAATATCTGTTGCAAGATTTACAGGTTCGGTATTATGACATCAAACATAACTGAGTCGATTAATTCTCTTTTTGTTGTTGAAAGAGAATTTTCAATTTCTGCTCTATTTGATGCGATAATCAAGAACTTTGGGGAAAAATTTCACCAAAGAAGAATGGAGTTCATTAATGCATCAACCATCTTGGTCCCTTCGATAGAGGAGGTGATCTCCAAAAATACTATTATAGGGAACAAGCTATTGGTTCATCCAATTGCCAACTATAGATATGCTGTCTCCGGACATGATGCAGTGGCAACTGTTGATCTTCATTGCAAATCTTGCAGTTGCAGAGTGTTCGATCTTGTTAAAATTCCTTGTCCTCATGCAATGGCCGCGCTTCGGAGTCAATATGGTGAAGATTATGGAAGGTGTATTTATGAGTATTCTTCTGAATACTATAAGGTAGAGACATACATCCTTGCATACGCGGAGAAAATCAATCCCGTGCCGTCTGAAGAATTTTGGGAGGTTCCTAGGGAGATTTTAGAAAGTGAAATACTTCCTCCATATGTTGCGATGGGAAATGTGGGAAGAAGGGCAAATAAGCGGCGTCCAAGTGTCGGACAATCACTGCCAAGCAAGAAGAATAGATGTTCCATCTGCAAAATGGTTGGGCACAGGAGAACTACTTGCTCTGAGCGGAATGTTTCATAAGAACACTATCTTTTATTTGGTGTTTGTAAACGTCTTTCATTATGCATGTTAAGTATGGAACAATTAACATTTATTGTTATTTAATACATTGTACATTGTATATTACTTGTATTATTGCTCAATACATTTTTACTCAATTTATTATTGCTCAATATATTTTTACTCAATTTATTATTGCTCAATACATTGTATATTACTTGTGCAATTGGGACACGAAAATTTCCAAAAATTTGGGACACAAAAACAGTGAGCCTCCGCGACCTCAACGCGTCGCGGAGGCGTCGCGTAATAGCACTTCTCCCGGGGTTGAAATGTTTCGCCGTTTTTCGTTCGACCCGGGAGTTTTTTTGGGAGTTTTTTTTGGTGAACCAACATGTCTTAACATTTTGAAGGATGAGTAGGTCCTCGATGAATTTTTCGGGCCCCGCAATGAAAAATCTCAAAAATTTGGGACACGAAAATAGTGAGCCTCCGCGACCTCAACGCGTCGCGGAGGTGTCGCGGAGATGCACTTCTCTAGTAGTGTAATGTTGCGTCGTTTTCCGTTCGACCTGGGAGTATTTTTGGGAGTTTTTTTTGGTGAACCAACATGTCTTAACATTTTGAAGGATGAGTAGGTCCTCGATGAATTTTTCGGGCCCCGCAGCGAAAAATCTCAAAAATTTGGGACACGAAAACAGTGAGCCTCCGCGACCTCAACGCGTCGCGGAGATGCACTTCTCCAGTAGTGTAATGTTGCGTCGTTTTCCGTTTGACCCGGGAGTTTTTTTGGGAGTTTTTTTTTGGTGAACCGACATGTCTTAACATTTTGAAGGATGTGTAGGTGTTCGGTGAATTTTTCGGGTCACGTAGCGAAAAATCCCAAAAATTTGGGGACACGAAAACAGTGGGCCTCCGCGACCTCAACGCGTCGCGGAAGTGTCGCGGAGATGCACTTCTCCAGTAGTGTAATGTTGCGTCGTTTTCCGTTCGACCCGAGAGTTCTTTTGGGAGTTTTTTTTGGTGAACCAACATGTCTTAACATTTTGAAGGATGTGTAGGTGTTCGGTGAATTTTTCGGGCCCCGTAGCGAAAAATTTCAAAAATTTGGGACACGAAAACAGTGGGCCTCCGCGACCTCAACGCGTCGCGGAGGTGTCGCGGAGATGCACTTCTCCAGTAGTGTAATGTTGCGTCGTTTTTCGTTCGACCCGGGAGTTTTTTTGGGAGTTTTTTTTGGTGAACCAACATGTCTTAACATTTTGAAGGATGTGTAGGTGTTCAGTAAATTTTTCGGGCCCCGTAGCGAAAAATCCCAAAAATTTGGGACACGAAAACAGTGGGCCTCCGCGACCTCAACGCGTCGCGGAGGTGTCGTGGAGATGCACTTCTCCAGTAGTGTAATGTTGCGTCGTTTTCCGTTCGACCCGGAAGTTTTTTTTGGTGAACCAACATGTCTTAACATTTTGAAGGATGTGTAGGTGTTCGGTGAATTTTTCGGGCCCCGTAGCGAAAAATCTCAAAAATTTGGGACATGAAAACAGTGGGCCTCCGTGACCTCAACGCGTCGTGCAGGTGTCGCGGAGATGCACTTCTCCCAGCAGCTGTTGTACATTTCCCAGCAGCTGCTGTACATTTCCCAGCAGCTGCTGAGAATAATCCAGCAACTTGCCAACTTGCTACAACAACTTGTGACAAAATGTTTTCCATCGAGTTATTTCTAGTGTTGAATTGGACTAAATTCCTTATATTCATCTGTAACGATGAGCACATCGACTAATTAACGGAAACAGCCACCGAAGTAAGTGTGACTTACATGTGCGATTGATCAATTGATTGTTTATTACTTTTGAGTAAGTGAAGGCAATGTATAAAGATCACTCATGAATTTAGCATTTTATTTGTAGTCGGAGCAACAAAACTCAACCTATCACTACATATGGATGATAGCATCCCCTTATAGGCATCTTCCCATAGGTATTAACGAAAAATCAAAGCTCGGGTCCAGTAGCTGCTGTATATTTCCCAGCAGCTGCTGAGAATAATCCAGCAACTTGCCAACTTGCTACAACAACTTGTAACAAAATGTTTTCCATCGAGTTATTTCTAGTGTTGAATTGGACTAAATTCCTTATATTCATGTATAACGATGACCACATCGACTAATTAATCGAAATAACCACCGAAATAAGTGTGACTTAGATCTGCCATCTTTTTATTTGTGTAAGTACTATCTCAATGTATAAGATCACTGCTGATTCCACCTCAACGCATAAGATAACTAGTAATGTATTACAAAACGTATCGACGCAACCAAGAAATAGTCACTTTACTTAGTCACCATCACCTACATGTGCAATTGATCAATTGATTGTTTATTACTTTTGAGTAAGTGAAGGCAATGTATAAGATCACTCACGAATTTAGCATTTTATTTATAGTCGGAGTAACAAAACTCAACTTATCACTACATATGGATGATAGCATCCCCTTATAGGCATCTTCCCATAGGTACTAACGAAAAATCAAAGCTCGGGTCCAGCAGCTGCTGTACATTTTCCAGCAGCTGCTGAGAATAATCCAGCAACTTCCCAACTTGCTACAACAACTTATAACAAAATATTTTCCATCGAGTTATTTCTAGTGTTGAATTGGACTAAATTCCTTATATTCATCTGTAAAGATGACCACATGGACTAATTAATCGAAACAACCACCGAAATAAGTGTGATTTACTTAGTCACCATCACTTACATATGCAATTGATCAATTGATTGTTTACTACTTTTGAGTAAGTGAAGGCAATGTATAAGATCACTCATGAATTTAGCATTTTATTTGTAGTCGGAGCAACAAAACTCAACCTATCACTACATATGGATGATAGCATCCCCTTATAGGCATCTTCCCATAGGTACTAACGAAAAATCAAAGCTCGAGTCCAGCAGCTGCTGTACATTTCCCAGCAGCTGCTGTATATTTCCCAGCAGCTGCTGTATATTTTCCAGCAGCTGCTTCAAAATTCCAAGTCATCACCGATTCATAGGCATCCGTCAATAAATATTTTTTTTTTGCAATAAGCGATGTTGATGTTTTTACGCTATTGGCATTCTTTGGTGATTTTTCGGGGCCCGTAGCTTAAAATTGCAAAAAATTATACCTGGAAAGCAGTGAACCTCCGCGACATGTACACGTCGCGGAGGCATCGCGGGGTAGGTCACTTGGGGAGGCCCGATTAATTTCCCTTGACAAGTGTGTTTGCACGATAGGTCCGCGACGCGGACCTGTCGCGGACTAGTGTATTTCGGGACTCGATTTTCCTGTGGACCCACCACTATATAAAGGCCCCTTCGATTTTTAGGGCTTTTTTATCAAAACCCCACCCGATTTTCGGCCCTCTACTCCTACAATCTCAAATTTTTTCCCTCATTCTTCAAGTTTTCAAACTCCTACGCGACACACGCTCATTTCACCATCAACTCAAGTAAGTATTTTCCCTCTACTCTTCAAATTTTCAATCATCTGAGTCATCTCACCATCCATTATTCTTAGGTTTTTGGTAAGTGTGAGTGCTTTGTTGGTTTAGTAATCATCATTGCACTTTGGTTTATGGGTGTTATTGTTTTTGTAGTAATTTTGTCAAATATTTTCGATTTGTTTGTTGATTTTTATTGGGTGTTATTGTTCTTTGCTTAATTTTTATTTTGGGTAAATTTGAAGCAAGTAATGAAAAATAAGTTCCTTCCTTTTTTCCCTCTCTTGTTGAAGTTGATATTATTTTTTGGTAGAGCTATACTAAATGGCAAGACCAAAACGAAAAAATGTTGGGCCCGACGCTGCCCCTTCTAGACGTTCTAGAAGGCTGATTATATTGGAAGACGAGGAAGACGATGATCAAACACAACAACAACAACTGGATCGTCTCGTTGAAGTAGTGTGTGCTGACGCTGGTATTGGTTCCAGTCAAGCAGATGCTCCACAGAGCCCAGCAGCTGCTGGTCACGCTTCCTCAAATGCTCCACAGAGCCCAGCAGTTGCTGGTCACGCTTCCTCAAATGCTCCACAGAGCCCAGCAGCTGCTGCAAGCTCTTCCTCAGATGCTGCACACAGCCCAGCAGCTTCTGCACACAGCCACTCTAATGTTGCAACAACTGACGTAGCTGGTGACGAGAGCCCAATAACTTCTGCAGAAACACCCTCAGCTGATGTCGAGAGTCCATCACCTGCTTCAGACACTGCCACAGTTGTGGCATTCAGGTATGACGAATATGGATTTGACATGCCTGGGTTTCAAAATCGTGATGAGAGAGGGGATATAGGGATAAAATCTGAACTTGGGAAACCATATTCGAATTTTAAAAGTATTTTAGTGAAGCAAGACTTAGAAGGCTACTTTAGGTCTACGGTATTTGGAAAATTATACCTAGACATAGGTGAGGGAAATATCCCCCGATTTCAAATGAAGCTGATGTATCAGCTTATTCGCCGGTGGATTAGTAGCCAGAATGACTTTTGGGTAAATTTTTGTGGAATGGCAATTTGTTTTGGCCTGAGAGAGTTTGGCATTGTGACTGGCTTGAACTGTCACGTCCCACCTCCTCCTCCCTTCTTTTCCAAAAAGACTAAAAAGACATATAAAAGAATTTGTGAAGCAATGGGGAAGACGCATTGCAAAACAAAGGAGATACTTGACCTTTTGCAGTCAAGTGAGGTGAGGAGGAGTGTGAAGAAGTCCCTCTGTTTAGTTTACTTTGTCCATGTGATTCTTATGGGTAGAGATGGAGGGACTAATTCAAAGGATTCTTGGTTCAAGCTATCGGCCGACCGAGATGCATTCTGTGCATATCCTTGGGGTCGGGATAGCTATGAACTAACAGTACAATATTTGAAGAAGGCGGCGACATCAACCAAAAAGTCGTCTAATCTATATGGTTTTCCATGGGCTTTTATGGTAAGTTGTATGTGTTGTATTTTCGTTGTATTTTTTATATTGATTTATTATGTTAATTAATAACATTTCGTGGCATTGATTTATTTAGGCTTGGGCTTTTGAGGCTGTTCCTTATATTCGGAAAACATTCAAAGAGTTCGACGAGAAAGTATCTTATCCGAGACTTCTTCGATGGTTGGCAGCGCCAAATAATGCAAGAGTGGAGGCGCATGAACTCTTTGATCCACCCGAGGACGAGGTAAGTCTTACTATTGTTGTACTTCTTAAAAATTGCTTTCCTTCTCGTACTTTACTATTTTGTTGCTAATATAATTTTATTAAATTTCTAGGTCGTTTATCCGTGACTAATCCCGACTGAAAGTGAGAAGGATATGGACTTCTGGAAGGGATTTATGCCACTCAGGCAAAAAGAAGAGGATCCGAGGATTGTGAGGATGCTGAAAGATTTGCGCGGGGTAACGGCCATCAAAAGGGATGCTCCTGTTCATGTGGGTGTTGGTGTTGGGGTTGGGGTTACTGGTGCTGATGCTGATGCTGCTGCTGGGGTAGGGGTAGGTGATGCTACCATGCCAAGTGCAAATGCTGCCGGGGATGAACATATAGGTGGATTCTCTCCTTTTGGTGGTGAATGTGGTTTTGGAACTCCATTCACCCTTGGTAGATCCCGTGATTTGGGTGCCGGCACTTCTAAGGCAGCAGCTTGTCAAACTTGTGGTTGCGAAAGTTGCAACGAAAGGATGAGCAGGATGATGGAAATGATAGTGTCACATAATGAGAAGATGGATAAAATGATGGAAATGATGCTATCATTTAAGGAATTGTTGAATACCATCCAATCCAAAAGAGGTGTCATCCCGTCGTCTAGGTTGGTGTCACCTTATACTCCAATTCGACATCATAGGAGGCGAAAGCAACTTTCAAAAGCAATCATGACTGCAAGGAAAAAAGCCAAAAGTGCTGTGATGAAGGACAAGCAGCCAGCAACATCTGAGATTGAGGAGCAGCAAGCAACATCTACGGAGGAGCAGTAGTTGATGCCAAGAACATATTATTTTTTGATGTTTGTTATTTTATACACTTTATGGTGATGTTGATCAGGGATAATTTTTTGATAAACGTATGTATTTTGTTATTTTCTCAGATTTTTATGGAATGTTGATGATGAATATCTCCAATTATAAGAATTTCTCCGTTTATATAATTATTTGGTGTCAAATAACTCAATATTTTGTTTTGATTTCTTATAGCAAGTTGGCTACTTGCTGGACTAGTTGTTGCAATTGCTGTATAACATGACCGCAACTTATTAAGTTGTTGTTTTATTCACAGCAATTGCTGGGACAAATCCCAGCATTTGCTGTAAACACATAGCAAAAGCTGGAAATGCGCACCTCCGCGACGCGGAGAGGTCGCAGAGGGTCACTGTTTTGGTGTCCCATATTTTTGGAATTTTTCGTTATGGGACCCGAAAAATTCAGCGAACACCTACACATCCTTCAAAATGTAAGACCTTCTTGTTCACCAAAAAACACTCCCAAAAAAACACCCGGGTCGAACGGAAAACAACGAAACATTTCACTACTGGAGAAGTGCATATCCGCGACACCTCCGCGACGCGTTCAGGTCGCGGAGGCTCACTGTTTTCGTGTCCCAAAGTTTTGGGATTTTTCGCTACGGGGCCCCAAAAATTCACCGAACACCTACACATCCTTCAAAATGTTAAGACATGTTGGTTCACCAAAAAAAACTCCCAAAAAAACTCCCGGGTCGAACGGAAAACGACGCAACATTTCACTACTAGAGAAGTGCATATCAGCGACACCTCCGCGACGCGTTGAGGTCGCGGAGGCTCACTGTTTTCGTGTCCCAAATTTTTGGGATTTTTTGCTACGGGCCCCGAAAAATTAAACGAGCACCTACACATCCTTCAAAATGTAAAGACGTTCCTGTTCACCAAAAAAAACTCCCCAAAAAACACCCGGGTTGAACGAAAAACAACGAAACATTTCACTACTGGAAATGTGCACCTCCGCGACGTGGAGAGGTCGCGGAGGGTCACTGTTTTTGTGTCCCAAATTTTTGGAATTTTTGGCTACGGGCCCCGAAAAATTAAACGACGACCTACACATCCTTCAAAATGTAAAGACGTTCTTCTTCACCAAAAAAAAATCTCAAATTTACATGACATTTGTCAATATTTATATTATATGATACATCCTAATACGCATACTATCGTTCGCGACACCTACTATTGCAACGTAGCAACGATATATGTCTAAAAAGCAATTGGTATCCAAGATTAATTGATGGCAATGAAATTAATATAAGCAACGATATATGTCTAAAAAATGTGATTTAAATTACACAATCAGTGTCTAAATTATACACACGCAATGTCTGAATAACACAACCAACTACTATACTACTCATCATGACTAGGCAAGATTGGGTCCCCTCCTGTGGCAAATGGCACCTCGTCCTCAACGTCATCCTCATCACTGTCGGATCCCATCGTTCCTGCCTCGGGGTCCGTGGGGATATCATCATCAACGGGCTCCACAAGGTAGGCCCGATGCCCAGCACAGCATTTGCCAGGTCGTTGAGAGGGTAGCGGGTCGCAACTTCTTCCAACTCCTGCTCCGTAGATGCGCGACCGCCCGTCCTATGCCTCAACATCTCGATCCCGTACATGCGTGCCATAATGAGCTTATCCCGATGGTTCCGCTCAGCAGTGGTGAGGATTGGCCCAGTAGACTCCTCTGGCCCCTTAATGTTGGTCACATTATAGGGTGGGGCCTCGATCTGGGGCCAATAGTCCGCCTCTTCGCTGGGGACACCTGCACGAGTGCACAATTCAGTAATGAGGCCCCCGAAAGCGTACCTGCGACCACGATGGACTCTAGCCTTTCTCATGGCGGACTTGAGAATGACCCCAAAGTTAAGCTCCATGCCCGTCATGAGGGCATATACCAAGCAAGTTCGGTCTCGGGTCACGGCAGTAAAGTGTTGCCCCGGAAAGAAGGAATGCATAACAATTTTGAGCCACACCCGAGCTTCCCGATTCATGTGGGCAAAGGGGAAGCTTTGGGGGTATCCTCGTCCAGCGTGCCTTATCCATCTTGCCGTGGAGTTAACTCCCGCGAGTGTGTGCCGGATGAGACGGTGGGGGGCTGCACTTGCAAATCATTGAAAAGCTCAGAAGAAACATCTGCAGTGCCCAGAATGCCATTTATGGCAACGGGGCCTATGTTTACTTCAACTCCCCGCACAATAACCACCTGCGAGCGAGGTTCCTTTTTCATATTTACGTAGAATTCCCTAACCATGCTGAGGTTGCATGGTAGGGGATCGTTGAAGAGGAACATCAACTGGTACTCCATGCACCTTTGATAGATGTGCGGGAACTTGCGTGCCAGGGAGTCCGCATCAATAGGAACATCGGGGAAGTACTTGGTCTCATTATGAGCCCGGTACCACCTATGTCCCTCTCTATCGACTGCCCGGAGCCCAAAAATACGGCGTTGGCCTCTGCGCTTAGGGGTTGGGGGTACCACTGGGACTTCCCTGGTACGCCGTCTGCTGCTCGAGGTGCCACCTCCACTGGTTTGCCCTATACGTCTTGCCCTAGAAGCCATTAATACCTGCAGCAAAACAAGTTCAGCAAAATAAAAATCTTGTTGATTGCATCACAAATTCTTTTATACATAAAGCATCACCACAAATTCTTGAAATAGACTAAATCAACCAATAAATCTAATATCTAACATATTTATATTTCTCCAAATTACTACAAAAACAACAACAACCATACTTGAAATATCACAATAACCACTTACAAAAGCAAAGAGTAAAAACAAAGCCCTAACAAATTCTTTTATATGTCAACCATCACAAATTCTTGAAATAATATAACTCAACCAACAAATCTAACATATTTCTCCAAATTAATAACAAAAACAACAACACCTATACTTCAAATGATGCAATAATCAAATCCAAGAACAAAAAGTAACACAAATTTGACATGTACAAGAAAATACTTTACTTGATGCTTAGATGAGTGTGCATCGCGTAGGAGTTTGAAAACTTGAAGAATAGGGCCAAAAAAATAAGAGAGTGATGAGTCATGAAAATACGACTTTTACGACGCTTAATACATAGAATTATTGTGAGTTCTTAAGCGCATTTGTTAGAGTAATAGGCGTTTTATGTTTGGTTTGTAGGAAAAACAGGATTTCATGGAATTATGGGCGTTGGACTGATTTGAGGTGATTTGGAGCTGAAATTGGCTAAATCGTGGAAGAGCACTGCTGGTGAATGGTCTAGACACACCATATGATACTTGTGTGTGGCTGGAAACCAAAGAAAGATAGCAATAATGCAGCAACAAAGATTAAGATGCAAACGTCACAAGCTATCTCGGAGGAATAATCAAGACGCGTTGATAATGTTGCGTGTGGAGTGTGTGCTGCCCATGATCAGTTATGTAGCAATATGATGGGGTGAGGATTGTGCTAACACAGTAACCAAAGGATCCAAGAGTCTACGTAACAAGACAAAACCAAAAAGGAGAAAGGGAACATACCACGGGCATGTTCACAGCCCGTGGTGATGTTGACGAGTCGTGCAACGGACCGTCCAGTTGAAGCCTCCAGGAACGACATTGAATACTTCACCACGACCCTTTTGCACGCACCGTGGTGCACGCCACGGACCGTGACGATGCTCGTGTGAAGCACCTAGACGGCAAGAAAGGAAAGAAAGCCAGACGTAAGGTCAAACGGCCCGTTACACTTGACACGGGCCGTGTCACGGGGCGTGAAGAGGACCACGGGGCGTGAAGAGGACCACGGGACGTGTCATGGAGCTTGCGACAGTTTGCAACAAGAAATCCAAGTCCAATTAGGATTCTTTTCCTACTTAGGTTAGGTTTACTTTTCCTACTCGTTTTAGGATTGTTTTAAGACTATAAATAGAGCTAGGTTTTATTTCTAGAAAAACATCTTGCACCCCATAAGTGGGGGGCTGCTGGACACACTATTGGAAGGGACTTTTTCCAGATTTTCTCTTCTATAACCACGCTGGACAGCAAGCAAAAATCCAATAATGTTAGTTGTGAGGTTGTGAATATTGTTTTGAGTCTTTAATTCTTGTTTGCTTTGCGTTATGGCGTGTGAATTAAGAATTGATTTCTTCTCCCTTGCAAGTGATTTTAACATGGATTACATGATGATTCTTGTTCTAAACCTTGCAAGTTCAATAATCTAGACCCACAACTAGGGTTGTGGGAACCATAACGTCTTAATGAAATAGGCAAGACGTAAGGTTTAATTGGGATTTGTATTGTAGGTATTGTGATTTCCTTTGCTTAAAAGTCTTTCTTGATGAGTGCACGCATTGAGAACTCGCCCGTATTCGTTAGTTGTCTGAAAGGAAATTAATGATTAGGAAAAGGGAATTACAACAGTAGATAAGGCAATCGACCTACGTTTAAGTCACTTGAGCCCGAGAGGGGATGGTACACTTAGGCTTGGGGATTAGTTTATATCTAAAGAACTTGAGACCGAGAGGTGATAGTTTTCTGAAATCCAAAGCGAGGTTTAGCATCGAAAACATTCTGAGACCGAAAGGAGATGAATGACATAATTCTAGGAAGGACCGAGAGGTGAACTAGAAGTTACCCAACTCGCTAGATTTTGCATGCAATATAAAGAACAATAAACCCGACGTTAAATGCTTAATAGTTATGTGTCATGGGGACTGCAACCCTAGGTCATCATTAAACTGTCTAAGCCTTAGTTTATTTTATCTGCATTCATACTCATAGTTAGGATCTTAGTTCAAAAACCCCCCATTTTTACTTTTTCGCATTGTTTGTTTTCTGGAAATAGAACCAACGATCAAAGTAGGATAACTAGTAAAGTTGTTTCAACCTATTCCCTGTGGGATCGACCCCGACTCTTAGTTGGGTAAATATACTGCTAACGATCGTCCATATTCTGTAAAAAGGAGTATGTTTGAACGTTATCAAAAATGGCGCCGTTGCCGGGGAATATGGTTTTGAAAGAATCTACTAGTTTTTTATTTAGGTTAATGTTCTATTTTCTAGTTTTACTATTTATTTTTGCTTTTTGTTTCTGTTTTGATTTCCACATGGGACAAAGTACTGCGAAACTAAGGATGCCATCCAAAGAAGTATTTGGTCTCTTCATTTTTATACCACCACCCCTAGAGCATAGTAGAAAAATGGAAAAGAAGCTAGGGGTGCAGTTCATAAGTTCAAAGTGGAGGAAAAAGTGGAAGGCAACATATGTGGATACCTGATGAAGTCTGAGTAATCAGGTACATTACTACTGATGCCTAAGGCATCGCAGGTATGATCACTTCCCTTGTTTTGTACATTGGTTTGACATGCATTAGGGACAATGCATAAATCTTGGTAGGGAGTGGGGCATCCTGAACCCTGAGGAGTTTTTCTTGCCATGTTTCTTTTCTCTAAAGGTGTGTTATCTAGTAGAACTGGCATGTTTAGGTTGTTTCGTTTGGGTAAATATAAGTGTTTATAAGAGTCTATAGTAACCCATAATTATTGTAAAAAATGCCCCAATGTAAAGACAATTCAAAAGGCTTGTATATGCACACATCTCATCCTGACTAACTTATGTGATCCTTGTAAAGCATTGTATACATTGTTTAGTTGGCATCTTGATGAATGAAGCATGACTGTGTTGGTTAGTACTGAATAGTGTGGGATAGGTGCCATGTGCGTGTGAGCTTATTTGCTTTATTCGATTGATACACTTGTAAGCTAGAACTTGCCTGGTTAGTCCCACCAAAACACTTGAATGATTGGATTAGGATAGGATCTTAGGTCATTCTTGTTATTAAATCACTAAGCCTGAAATCAACCAACCAAATGAAATTGTTCCCATTGAACCAAAAGTTGAGCCTTAGTAGACCTTTTCTTTCTAATCACCCAACTCACCTTCCTGATCTATCCAAGTTCTTTACTTTGGCCCTGGTCCCTTGAAAGGACATTGTGAACCTCAACTCAGGCCAAAAGCCTAAGTTGAGGGTGGCTTATACTGGCCCTGGTCCTTTAAAAAGACATTGTGAACCTCAACTCAGGCCAAAAACCTAAGTTGAGGGTGGCTATTGTAAGAAAAGCAGAAAAGTATGGAAAAGAGTCAAGTGATGAGAGGAGAAGAAAAGTTTGGGATGTGATCGTGACTAAAACAAAAGAGCAAAGAAAAAGAAAAAAAAAAGAAAAAAAAACAAACATAAAAAGAAGAATGAATGAAAATGGAAATCACGCCCAACTACAAAGAAAGTTGAAAAACAATAGGGGCAATAAGGGTTTGGGGGCCGAAAAGTAGAGGCTGAGTCAAAACAGTGTCTTGGAGGGAAAAATTAGTCACTTTGATCCTAAATGTACCTCACCCTAGCCCGAGCCTATATTACAAGCCGCAAAAGTCCTAAAGTGATCCTAAAAAGGTCATTCGAGAGTCAAGGTGGTGAAAATAAGGGCAAGCATATGGTCTATACTGGTGTGTAAATTGAAAATTTTTTTTTGAGTGCGAGTGTCTACATTCCAGTCTCTGTATTGCAATTATATACTGTGTGTGAGACTTCTTTGTAGTGAGGGGCACTATCATTGCACTATTTGGTTGCTATACTAACTGGTTCATCTTTGTTCTTGAGCTTATTTGTTCCAACGAAATACGGTGTAATGCTTAATTTGATCCATATGAGTCTGCTTGGATGTGAACATATTGCAAGTTTACTTGTTGGGCATGAGTTTGATGATTGAGGGGTTGCTATGTACTTCTTGTTAAACACTTGTCTTTGCGCGTCGTTATGTTTTGTTTTTGCTCATCGCTTGAGGACAAGCAATTTTTGATAACGTTCAAACATACTCCTTTTTACAGAATATGGACGATCGTTAGCAGTATATTTACCCAACTAAGAGTCGGGGTCGATCCCACAGGGAATAGGTTGAAACAACTTTACTAGTTATCCTACTTTGATCGTTGGTTCTATTTCCAGAAAACAAACAATGCGAAAAAGTAAAAATGGGGGGTTTTTGAACTAAGATCCTAACTATGAGTATGAATGCAGATAAAATAAACTAAGGCTTAGACAGTTTAATGATGACCTAGGGTTGCAGTCCCCATGACACATAACTATTAAGCATTTAACGTCGGGTTTATTGTTCTTTATATTGCATGCAAAATCTAGCGAGTTGGGTAACTTCTAGTTCACCTCTCGGTCCTTCCTAGAATTATGTCATTCATCTCCTTTCGGTCTCAGAATGTTTTCGATGCTAAACCTCGCTTTGGATTTCAGAAAACTATCACCTCTCGGTCTCAAGTTCTTTAGATATAAACTAATCCCCAAGCCTAAGTGTACCATCCCCTCTCGAGCTCAAGTGACTTAAACGTAGGTCGATTGCCTTATCTACTGTTGTAATTCCCTTTTCCTAATCATTAATTTCCTTTCAGACAACTAACGAATACGGGCGAGTTCTCAATGCGTGCACTCATCAAGAAAGACTTTTAAGCAAAGGAAATCACAATACCTACAATACAAATCCCAATTAAACCTTACGTCTTGCCTATTTCATTAAGACGTCATGGTTCCCACAACCCTAGTTGTGGGTCTAGATTATTGAACTTGCAAGGTTTAGAACAAGAATCATCATGTAATCCATGTTAAAATCACTTGCAAGGGAGAAGAAATCAATTCTTAATTCACACGCCATAACGCAAAGCAAACATGAATTAAAGACTCAAAACAATATTCACAACCTCACAACTAACATTATTGGATTTTTGCTTGCTGTCCAGCGTGGTTATAGAAGAGAAAATCTGGAAAAAGTCCCTTCCAATAGTGTGTCCAGCAGCCCCCCACTTATGGGGTGCAAGATGTTTTTCTAGAAATAAAACCTAGCTCTATTTATAGTCTTAAAACAATCCTAAAACGAGTAGGAAAAGTAAACCTAACCTAAGTAGGAAAAGAATCCTAATTGGACTTGGATTTCTTGTTGCAAACTGTCGCAAGCTCCATGACACGTCCCGTGGTCCTCTTCACGCCCCGTGGTCCTCTTCACGCCCCGTGACACGGCCCGTGTCAAGTGTAACGGGCCGTTTGGCCTTACGTCTGGCTTTCTTTCCTTTCTTGCCGTCTAGGTGCTTCACACGAGCATCGTCACGGTCCGTGGCGTGCACCACGGTCCGTGCAAAAGGGTCGTGGTGAAGTATTCAATGTCGTTCCTGGAGGCTTCAACTGGACGGTCCGTTGCACGACTCGTCAACATCACCACGGGCCGTGAACATGCCCGTGGTATGTTCCCTTTCTCCTTTTTGGTTTTGTCTTGTTACGTAGACTCTTGGATCCTTTGGTTACTGTGTTAGCACAATCCTCACCCCATCATATTGCTACATAACTGATCATGGGCAGCACACACTCCACACGCAACATTATCAACGCGTCTTGATTATTCCTCCGAGATAGCTTGTGACGTTTGCATCTTAATCTTTGTTGCTGCATTATTGCTATCTTTCTTTGGTTTCCAGCCACACACAAGTATCATATGGTGTGTCTAGACCATCCACCAGCAGTGCTCTTCCACGATTTAGCCAATTTCAGCTCCAAATCACCTCAAATCAGTCCAACGCCCATAATTCCATGAAATCCTGTTTTTCCTACAAACCAAACATAAAACGCCTATTACTCTAACAAATGCGCTTAAGAACTCACAATAATTCTATGTATTAAGCGTCGTAAAAGTCGTATTTTCATGACTCATCAGAGAGTTGAGAGGAAACGGACGAAAACGACTGAGGGTAATAAAAAAAACCCTAAAAATAACGAAGGGACTTTATATACTCCTGGGGTCACGTGAAAATCGAGGAATAAATTACATTGTTGCGCGACCAGTGCGCGACGCGGATCTATCGCGTACCAACACTTTAAAAATTTATTTTCTGGGGTCTCATGTAAAGGCTTGTATGCGATACACCCGCGACGCGGAGACGTCGCGAAGGATCACTGTTTCGGGCAAATTATTTTTAAAAATTTTTAGATAAAGGCTCCGAAAAATTCCTCGAACAATGGACTACGCTTCAAAACAACAATATTTGTTATTTCAACCAAACAAATGACAAAAACAAACCCCGGATTCCGAAAAAAATTATGCTACAAATTTAGACCAAGAACAGTTTATCAACTGTGTCCGCGCGACGAGTCCGCGACGCGGACGTGTCGCGGAGAGTCCGAAATCTCCCGACTGGATTTTTTTTTAAAATATTAATTTTCTTTTTAAAAAAAATTTATTTTTTTTTTAAATAAAAATAAGTTTTTTTTAACAGATGGGTTCCAAAAGTTTTAAAACTTTACACTTACACCCATCATTAACTTAATCACAACATTAACTTAACTAATGACAAGTTTGACCGGTCAAGGTCAAACTTGTCACCAATATTAATTTCCAAAGTTTTTTGTCACCACCCTCTCAATTTTCACGTGTTTGTTACCCATTATATTGTATTGTTAGTTTAAATATAATGTTTGTTTTGACTGTACATAAATTTTATTGCATCGTATATTAAATCTATTGTTAAATAACTTCAAAAAATCTCATTTTATATAATGGTCGATTTTGTGTGACCACATTTTATTTTATTTTTTTAATTTTTTTTGTCTTTATTTATTATTTGTCCTACCTTTTTATAATAGCTATATTTCATATCACACTTTTCTTGTAGGTTTATAATTAAAATTCGCAATATTTAATGACGAAAATTGACACATTCTATCCAATCATCACATTCATTAAAATAATATAATATGATACAACAAATACGATATATTATAATAAAATACAATGGTAATACAATAATTCAAACTTTGTATGAATTTAATCCGATAAAACTTATGTGTCTACAGTGACGTTATGTAATGATGGAAGTTGATATATTCTATTCAAAAATCATATTAATTGAAATAAGGCTTAAGTCATCTACAACCACTTAAAGTTGTCCACATATTTCAGTTAAACACCTCAACTTAAATTTGTTCTTATTGAACACCTCTACCATTCAAAATAGTACCCATTAGACACTATTTGATGACACGGCGTCATAGGTGTAATACACCTCCAGGAACACGCGTGAAGTTGAAATTTTTTTTTGCAGACCAATCAAAAAATGACATATAAACATGACAAAAAAGTTATAATTTGAATATTAAAAATAAAAATAAAAAGTTGGCATTGTCTTTTCCAACTGCCCCCGCCACACCCCTTTTCCAAATAGTCCCCCATAAAAAGTTTTGATAAAAATCTTTATTAGAGTTGTAGAAGAACATGTCATCAGAAAAACAAAAATTAAATTGCAGCAAAAATAATTTCGGTGAAACTTAATTTTTTCCGACAAGACTTATAAATGAATCTGAAATTATTTTCTTTGAAATTGTTAAAGAATTCAAATCTTAATGAACTCATAATATAAAAGAAGAAGAAAAATCAACAAATCTGAATTGATGTTCGAAAAAAGGAGCAAGACTGGGAGAAATGACAACTACAATGCTATGACTATAAAAATAAAAAGAGGTGCAGGTGTATGGGTGAAAAAAATTCTTGTGATATTAAAAATTCAAAGGAAAAAAAGATGGAGTGAAGAATCAGAGTGCGTATGGCTATAGTTGACGAAAATTGTGTGTTCTAACAAAGATGAAACTAGAGAACAATGACCATTAGGGTGGGTGGGGTGGTCTCGCAAAGAAGAAAAGGAAAAGGAAGGTTTTTTCTTTCCTTTTTTTGGGGGGCTAAAAATATAAATTTTATTTTATTGTTCTTTTAAATTTATTTTTAAATTGTTATTATGGGTCCAAAATGTCACATGTCTTTTTCTTATTAGCTACTATGCCATGTCATTAGCAAGTGTGTGACACACACATTCTATTTTTAGTTGATTATTAAAAAATGTTCAATCGTATATTTTTTTTACTAATAAAGGTGTTCAGTTGGAATAAACTTAAGTTGAGGTGTTCAATTGAAATATGTGGACAATTTTAGGTGGCTGTCAATGATTTAAGCCTTAAAATAATACAGTGCAATACATTATTATAAACAACAATAACATATGTAGTGGAATCCCACCGGTGGGGTTTGGGAGGGTAAAATATACCGACCTTACGATTATCTCATAAAGATAGAGAAACTATTTCCGAAAGACCTTACTAACACAATATGATATATTATGAAACAATAATTAAAAACCACCGAACAGAACGTAAAGCTATTCCAAACACCAAGGTCATTAAAAAGGTAAAAAAACTATATAAAATAGACCTAATTGTGAAATTATTTAACAAAAATGGACCCAATCCAAACGGTCTACTTGCTTACTCCACTTTCTCCTTTATTATTTTCGCCAAGACGTCAACATTACTACTATGTGATACTCTATAGGTGTATGATACCATAGGGATATCATACTCGACCAAGCTTAATTCTCTACGATATTCCATTAGTATATTAATAATTTATCGATATCATATATAATTGAGTTTTTTTAAAAAAATAAATAAAAATTAATTAAGAAAATTATTAAAATCGCAATTTTATTTATTAAACGCTAAACTCCAATGATATTATACTTTGATAATATCAAGCTTTTTTTTTGATACTATCAAAGTATATATATATATATATACTTTCCGTCTCATGATATTAAATGTGCAATAATAGTTAAAAACTCGTATACTCTCAATTTCATGACATTAAATATATGAGAATAATCAGAAATACGAGTTATAAAATAAAAATAAAAAAATAATCGCTCGTAAATAATTTTTCTCCGGAGTAATAAAGGAAGAAGGAAAAAAAAATGCAAAGACCAAATTAGCTCTACTGTCATTCTGACATTGTAGTGTTGTTTCCACTCAAATCCAAATTGTGGACTCTTCTCTCTCTCCCTCTCTGTAGTGCCGCAAACCGGAGCTCCCATACAAACGACAACGAAGCCGGTGAACCCTCTTTCTCTTTCTTTCTCACACACAGTCACGTACATTCTCTCTTCTCTTTCTCTCTCACACACAGAGTCACACAGTCGCATACATTCTCTCTCTTCTTTTCTCTGGTTCAGAGTCACAGATTTGAGGTCACTGCAGCTTGTGGAAAAGTTCAAAAAATTACAAATCCAGAAGTTGTTTTCCTCAAATCAATGCTTCTGTATGGCTGTAATTCACAGAAATCCATGTCATTTTTGCTCGCAATTTCATGGTTTTCTTTAGCTCAGACGGATTTTTCTGGGCACCATTTTCAAAACACTCATCTGGGTTTTTATATTTTCCTGCAAAAAAGAAATAAAAAATAAAAATAATTTTCTTCTCTCGAATCAATGCTTGGAAGGATGTAATTTTACAGAAATCCAAGCTTTCTTTTCTCTGAATTTTACGTTTTTTTTAGCTCCGACGGATTTTCAGAAGACTCATCTGGGTTGAACTTTTCTGCTAAAAAAACAATTACATTTGGACGTATAGATATCCAGAAGTTGCTTCTCTCAAATCAATGCTTGTAAGCTTGTGATTTCACAGAAATCCATGTTTTTTGCTCTGAAAATTTTACGGTTTTTTCACGTTATGTTTAGCTCCGGTGGATTTTTCTGTGATTCATCTGGGTTTCTATTTTTCTGCCCTGAAAAGCTACATTTGTTTGAATATATCTGTATGTTGTAAGCAGTGTTCCCAGTATTTTCTCTTTCTTTATCGTCGATTTTTATATGATAAAGTAGTAAGTAGTATATGATTTTGTATTTTATATATTTTAAAAAAATAATTATAGTATGATGAATTGGAGAACATTTACAGGTTTATCTTGGAAACCGTGGATGATTTTCGGTGGGATACAGTGAGGTGATGGCAGCATCACCGTTAATTCAGGTAATGTTTTTGGAATTTTAATGATGTTATGTTGAATTCTGTTTCTTGCTTTTCCATTTTGTTGTTGGGATAAAGTGACAGTCAAACATTGTCTTTTGCTTTATTGTTTTGCTTCCTTTCGCCTTTTTCTCTTTGTCGAAATGGAAATGAGGGTTTTAATGGAGTATGGACTGTCAAAGAAAGATGGTTTACTCATTTTGAACTTAATTGCAGTTGAGCAGGATCTTCATCGAAAATTAGTATTGCAAGATCTGTTGGTAAGCTGACTATGTGGGGAACTGTTGAGAGGACATTACAGGGGGAGCTTCTATTCTCGCCCATGTTTTTTAATGACAGTAGTGTTTGGGTCAGTTGAAGACACACTGACTGATCCACTGGATTGCCTGCTGTAGCTAACAAGCATAGGATAATCCAGAGATCAACTTGTCCAAGAAAAGGAGAAGATCAAGCGGAGGAAATTTGACTAGTTTAATTTAGAGCTTTATTATTATGGTTATTCTCTTGATAGGGTGTTGACGGAATAGTCTGCGATTGAGAATGGCTACGTGGGAACACTTTGGGGAAATTGCAAATGTTGCCCAGCTTGCTGGCCTTGATGCAGTGAAGCTAATTGGGTTGATTGTAAAAGCTGCAAACACAGCTCGGATGCACAAGAAGAATTGCAGGCAGTTTGCGCAGCATCTCAAGTTAATTGGTAATTTATTGGAACAGCTTAGAATTGCAGAACTCAAGAAGTATCCTGAAACCCGTGAGCCATTGGAATACCTTGAAGATGCATTAAGGAGGTCTTACATCTTGGTCAACAGCTGTCAGGATCGGAGCTATCTTTATCTCTTGGCTATGGGATGGAACATTGTCTACCAGTTCCGGAAGGCTCAGAATGAGATTGACCAATATTTGAAGATCATTCCTCTTATCACACTTGTGGATAATGCTCGAGTCAGGGTACTGAAACTTTGCTCTCTTATCCATAGCATCAGAGGATTATTCACTTGTCTTCATAATCTATTTATTTCATTTGTAATTCATCCACATCTATGTAGTTGTTCTTACTTATATCTTAAGTTTGTTAGATATTCATCAATTCATGATATGAAAGTAGAACAGTTTGGCGGGTATTGCATCATTTGATGTTTGTCTTATACCCTAAGCTATAAAATGAGGCTTTTCTTTCCTGCTAATCTTGCACGTATCTCGTATCATAAGATCTCACCAGGATTGTTGGTTAACCGCTAGTCAAATCCTTGTATTCTGATGCTAAGTAGATTCTTGTTTGTTAAAGAATGTGTGGAATAACAAATTTCCTTGCTGTATGCTGTAACAAAGACGTGAATGTATTAGCATCATGAACCCAAATACCAACACCAACAACAGTGTCAGTTAATCCAATAATATATGCTTACTTTAGCTTACCTGTCAAAGTAAAGTGTGATCGATTAGGACGGAAATTAGTGCATGAAAGTTTCTTGAACATTTTGGTTCTCGCAAAATAGATGGCTCTGATAACTTGTTCATTTTGCATAAGACTATGAGGTGTGTCATGTGTGAGTAATGACCAGATGATGGACAAAACCATGAGACATTAGTATCAAGCAGTTTCTCCTACGGAACATGGTAACTCCAGTGAAGCACAACAGTCTAGAGTTGGAATTCATAGTAAACTGCTACCACATGCTTTTTGGGTATCTTCAACCTCTCTATTCCACTGGGTTACACGCTAGCATTCTCTTGTTTTCACTTTACAGGTTATTAACTAGAGTAAAGACTAGGACGTTATGGACTAACTTATATGAACTAACTAAAATATTTCTCTGTTATACTGCATTCAAACAGTCATCCTACTATAGTAATGAAAAAATTAGTTTGTAAAAAGAATGTCTATCTGGATAAGTAATCTCTTCCAGAACCCAAGGGTGTGGCCTAATGGTCTAGGTCAATGAAGTGTGTGCGAACCTTGAAAGCCAAGGTTTAAATCCTAAAAGGTTATTTCTTCCCATAAGCTTTGGTTTACAGAGTTACTCAGTACTTGTACTGGTGGGAGATAGAAGGTATCCGATGGAATAGTTGTGGTGCGTGCAAGCTGGCCCCTAGACCACTATCATTAGAAAAGCTCTCTCCTTATAAGTAATCTCTTCAAAGAACAAGAATTAGAGGGCAGACCCTTAAGCATTCTTAAGTAGTGAAGCAGTTTTTGTGTCCGTTGCAATGATCAAGGGCCAGTATTGTCTTATTTCTTGCTGTACATCCACTGTGGAGACAATATTTGTGTTCACCTTCCAAGATAACAATTTCTTAGTTCTTACCAAGTTTTAGGATGAGAGAAATTGTATTTGGAAGAAAGATGCATCATTACAATAAGAGTAATCTGCTCACTGATATTTTGCTTATCTTCTAATATATCTGTTCAAGTATGTGTCTAGCTTGGTCTACCCATTACTGCTCAGAATTGGAAGGAGTAACCTGCGGTTTAGCTTAATTATTTAGACATGTACAATTGATGTGTCATCGATATCTATTTCTACCTTCAAAGTTGATAAATCTTTTTGTACCTTATTTTGGCAGGAGAGATTTGAAATCATTGAGAAGGACCAGCGCGAATACACTTTGGAGGCTGAAGACATGAGGGTCCAAGAAGTCATTTTAAAACGAGATCCCTCTAAACATGATACAATAGTGTTAAAGAAGACCCTTTCCCGTTCCTATCCAAGCATCCCTATCACTGAGGCAATTCAAAAAGAGAATGAAAAGCTTCAGCTAGAACTGCAACGTTCACAAGCTAATTTAGATGTAAATCAGTGTGAATTCATTCAGCATCTTCTTGATGTCACAGAGGTCGTTGCAGCTGAGTCTCTTTCTGAGAAGAGTTCACCCACCCAGCCTACCGAAAAGTTGGAGCATAGTCACTCAGATATCAATAGTGACAAGGAACACAATGGTACAAGTTGTACCAAGAGCAATGAGAAACAGTCAACTTCAAGGTAGATGTCCTTTGTAGATAGTAGCGATCTTCTCATAAAATGTGGAAGGAGTCGATAACACTGATGAAAGTTTTAACCCCTAGGGGTTGGCCCGGTGGCAATTGACTTGAGCCTTGGGGTTTGCTCCCTTTCAAGGTCTCAAGTTCGAAACCCACTAGGTGCAAAGAATTTTTGAGGGCCATCGGACTGCGTAAAACCTGAATTAACCGTGGTGCACTTGTGGGAAACTCCTTGCCAAGGGCTTGTGCACCCCCGGATTAATCGGGGCTCAAAGAGACTTAGACACCTGATGCAAATAAAAAAGAAATACCGACGAAAGTTTAGTGCCTATAGTGATTCCACTCAACTATTTTCATTTTTATATATATTTTTATCTGCAGAAACATCTCTTCAGTTTCATCGATTCCACTCAACTGTTTTCATTTTTATATATATTTTTATCTGCAGAAACATCTCTTCAATTTCATCGCAACGTGAACTGCTGTCTTCAAAGGGTTCACATCGATATGAAGAGTGGCATACAGATCTGTTGGGCTGCTGTTCAGAACCTCTCCTATGTACATTTAACTACATCTTTGCTTTACTATTCTTTTTGTTACATTACTTTGTTTCATCTGTTCTTTCTTTTTCTGTTCCAAATCTGCTGAAAGGAAAGATACACAGCTTCTTTAATGGATATTTGTCGATAAATATGAGGTAGTGGTAAGGTCAGCGTACATTCTACCCTCCCCAGACCCCACTTGTGGGATTCTACTGGGTATGTTGTTGTCGATAAATATTCATACTTGAAGATGGGCCAGAAATGCAAATTTTGTGCAGACAACTTCATTTCAAGTGTTTCATGTACTTCTTTAACTGTTTAACTCTGTACTTTTTTTGGTGTAAACAGGTACTCTTAGATAGCTCAGAAGCAATTAGCACAGCTATAGATTGGTTGTAACCTATAGATTTAGGTTCCAATGTAATTAGAACACTTTTGGTGGGGAACTACATTTTTAAATGTAGTATACCTGTAGATATATATAGACTAACTGTTACCTTCCAAAAAAAAAAAAAAGTAAGAAGAGAATATTTGTGTGTATTGCTACATTAGGTTCGAATTGTGCTCAAGTTGTCAACAACACATATATTTACTCCAAAAGAATTAATTTTCCTTTTGATATTGATTGTGCTATTCTTGCCAGAGACATCATTTCTATTCTAGCAGACCAAGGCTAGAGGGATTCCAGTGGCTGAAATAATTGGCTTTTCTTTTTGTTCATCACTTTGTCCTTTGTCTTGTTATTACTGCTCTTTTTGCTATTGTTATTAAAGAAGGAGCACATTGCAAATCCATTTACTTCACTATATCAGTGTTCTATCATTTCACATCTGAATTGCTCTTCCGTTTTATGACCATTCTGGCATTAGTTGATTGCGTGAGTTGTTTGTTTTCACATTCATAAAGTTATTTCCCTATTTTTTGATATTTGGTGTGGAAGTATGTTTGAAGACTACATTGGCTGGAAGGATAATTGTGCTAATGAACAATTCTCTACTCCATAGGAAGATTAATTTGGCATCTTAAAATTTTATCCTTTTTGTTCAAGCCAATTCATTTTGGTTCATTTTGTTTTTACACTTTTCTATCTAAGTAATTAAGAAACTAGCAGTTATTCATCACTGGAGACTATCATTATATTTTTGTTCAATGTCAACATATCGTAGTTGTTTATAGTGTCTCTTTACTTTGCAGGCATCAAAACTTTTTTCTTTCCTTGTGGTACATTTTCTAAAGTTGCCAGTTTTGCAGCCAATAGACACATATGTAAGTGACTTTATAGTCTGCCTGAAACTTTCTTGTCCTGTCATGGGTGATAAACATAGTCTTTTTATAGTTACTCAGTATCAAGCTTCTTTTCTTCATTTTACCCGAAATGAATAAAATGGTCAAAGTAGCAGCAACATTTAGTTTTTGCAAGTTACTGTATTAGATTCAGAACTAGCTGTTGGGAAACACTGGTAAAATAACAATAATAAATAATATTAAATTTAAATAGATATTACTATAGTAATAATTTAAGTAATATATATAAGAGTAATACTTGGGTTGTGCTAAACACTATCCTAAGAAACTATGTCAGCAATGTGAAATGTTTTTCCAGGATTAAACAAGTCTTCTCTAATTAATTATAGAGTACATGAATCAAATATGATATAAGTAATACAAAACAAGCAAGTCGGAAGAGGACTATGATAGTAGGCTATGGATTACTGTTGATTGGATTGTTTCTGATTAAGACTCCCTCGAGCAGTGAAGAAACGAGTGCTTGGGGACAAATGAAAATTGATATCTGCACAATGATTTACTTGAGGACAAAGGAAATTAATACTTGGCCATCAACATTGATGACATATGATAAGTGTAATTGTCATCAAGTTGATGCCATATGTGCTGATGCCATATATGCTAACGGGTTCTATATTCAAATGAGCTTAATTTGGCTCAAATAATTTTAAAATATTCAACAGTCTCCCATATATTTCAAAACAATTTTGAAATAAAAGACAAGACTTGCTTGATTTTGTCTGATCAAAATGTAATAGGTTTGGTGTCTTCTGGACTATGAAATATAAAATTTCTATGCACCAATAATTCTTATTGTGAGTTGGAGATTCTATCAATCACATTTTGACCGTTATATTTTGTTGTAAAACACAATTTTGTGCCAATAGACTATGGGCGAGCCTGGTTATTCATGAGAGCTCTAGCAAGTAGGCCAAAGTCTCATAAGAGAGTCTCATATAGGTGAACTCATCAAGTGTATACTGCTTTAAATACACAATCCTTAAGGACTATGAATTCACTAAGAGTTAGTAACTCATCCTTGTAATTAGTAGGAGTTCAAGTACTCTCTTTTGGTACGGAGTGTCAATATTGACTTGTTATTATCCATGTGAACATATCACTTTGTGGTATTTCACTGGGTATATTGTTGTAGAACCTAATTCATGGGATCTGCAATCACATAGGTTGGGTTACCATCTTTATTGACAATCATATCGGCCTTGACCCTATCTCATTTGAGGTTTGAAGAATTAATTATCTTCTCACAGGTTTAGTCAGAGAATTGGCCAAATTCATTTATGGCTTCACATACTCAATGAAAACCATTCCATCTTAGCAATTGCTTAATGACATCATGTCTTCATTTCACATGTTTGCGTTTACAAAATTATAAGATTTATCTTTGCAATAGCAATTGTGGCTGAACAATCACAATGTATAAACACAATAGGCAACAGATCCTTTATTAAATGGATATTCACTAAGAAATTTCTTAGCCACTCAGCCTTAAAACGAGCTAGCTCAAGAGCTACAAAATCAGACTCCATAGTCGATCTGGCAGTGATCATGCTCAGTAGTTGCTTATTGACATCATGTCTTAATTTAACATGTTTGCTCTTACAATTATAAGATTTATTCGCAATAGCAATTGCAGTGGGACAATCACAGTGTATAAACACAATAGGCAACACATCCTTTAATAAAGGAATATTTGCTGATAAATTTCTTAGCCACTCAGCCTTAGAACCAACTAGCTCCAGAGCTACAAACTTTGGCTTATTTTAAGTGTCTTTCAAGTTGTTATTTTAAGTTTTGGAAGTGTTTGGGTAACACAAAAAGTACTTTTTAGGCTGAAACTTCTTTTGAAAAAAAAAGCCAAAAACCAAAAATTCGGTGTACCCAACTTGTGGCTTTTAGCTTTTAATTTATAAGCCACTTTAGAAAAGCCAATCCAAACACCCCCTAAATTTTCCTTTGTCGCCAAGTACTCATTTCTTCACAGCTTGCTACTACTATAAGTTTGTGGAGGGAGTCCTGATGAGAAACAATCCAATCAACGATAATCCTTAGCCTACTATCATAGTCCTCTTCCGACTCGCTTGTTTTGTAAGTATTATTTATATCCTGTTGATTAATTTCAGTATTATTATCATAATATTATATTGTTATTGTTATTCTACCCGTGTTTCCCAACACTAGCAGCTGAAGTGCTGTACACTGCAAGAATATATGTACTTTCTTTTGTTGTAAGTTTGACTAGTTACTATCTAGGAGATGTTGGAGAACTGGTTAATCCATCTTTACATTAGCAAAGCTCCCCTTTTAGATTGTGTTTCTTTGTTGTTTCCAAGAGCAAAAATAAATATGAGAAGAACACAGTACTCATCCCATAAATCTATATGAAAACCTTTGCATAACTGATGAAAGACATTGTGCAACCTGAACATGCCAGAGAACAAAAATAAATATATATTCAAGTGTTGTATCTCTTTAACATTTTGCTATTTTACATTTGATATTTCACACAATTCAATTGTCATAGTAGCAGAGGTTTTTTTACTTGTTATCACTACCTATCAATAAATATAATTGCATGTGACAATTTTAGGTACTTAAGGTTGTGATTGAAGTAGTTCAAGACTATTCTGTAGGAATAACAACTATGTGGAACATATCTCTTACAATACACACACCATTTTTCCTTTGATGTTTATTCACAGTTGATACCATTTGGATGCAGCTTCAGCGGACGCTTGTAATGAATTAATGGCTTACTCGTTGATACTGTCCTGCTGTTGCTACACTTGCTGCATCAGAAAGAAACTTCGCCAAAAGCTAAACATCACGGTAAAATACCCTATCTCTCACAGCTAAATATGAGCCCCAAATTTAGAACTAGATCGCAAGTGTAATATCGCTAAACTGATAAATAGACTGGCAAATATTTTCCGCTAGCATTCATGCAGAAAGAAAAATCCTCTCCATGCAGAATGAGATGAATAGATGCTTCTCAATGTTCCTTTCCTATCAGCATGTTGAATTCCTTGACAGGATTTGAACATAATCGATGGACAAAGACAAATGGTTAATGATGGACGAGTAACTCCATACATAAACTGGTGTTAGATTAAATTGAGATATAGGTACCCTGCTGATTATTCTTTCTTTTTTAGGGGGGCATCATAGATGATTTTCTTTCACATTTGATGTGCTGTTGCTGTGCTCTCGTCCAAGAATTGCGTGAAGTGGAAATACGCGGGGCTAATGGTATGTGTTACTGGAAACCCGTACCCTATTTCATAGTTTCATGCCTTCAAGGCTTCAACTATACAGTGGTGCTGTTTTTCTGCATCAACAAGGTCTATATGCGAAATGTCATCATCGTATACGTTAACATTATGTGTTGCACCAAGCTCATTGTACATAGATTTATTTTTCACATTGCTATGCTTCATCATGCAGGTATAGAGAAGACGAAAACGAGCCCCCCGCCCTCTCAGTTTATGGAAACATAGGAAACTGAAATTGGCTAAACATATCAGAGCTTAGCTTGCAGCACAATTGATAGATGGAATATAGATTCTGTTTTTCTCTGGATTTAGAATCATATTGTAAAGTAATTCTTAGTAATCCAGACTTAATATGTACAAAGATGATCTATATTTTTCAATGGTTCCATTGTTAATTCATTTGCTTAGGAATGAATCTATATTTACTAAATCTATATTTGACTAAATATTATATGTAAATTTAGTTAAAGTGTACAAAATTTATATATTTTATAAATTATTTAGTCAAATGTGTTTAGGATTGTAATTATTTAAGTATTAAAAATGATTATGGTAAAATAATACCAGTGTTTACTTGGAATGGTTGGAGTAGGTTTAAAGTAAGCATTATTGTTGTTCGTTTATTTTTTTTAAAAGTAATTTTTGTTAATTATGAAAAAGAAAATTTAATTAGTAATGTTAGGAAAGTCCTATTAAATTTTAAAAATTTTAACACAAAAAATTGTACTAGATATCAAAATAGACCAAACATTGTAATAGATTGAAAATATTCATGCTTTTTCTTTTTCGTGTATGTGAATCATTTCAATCTTGCTTTTTTCATCATATCCACCATGGAGGCTATATCATTTTTTGTTTAACTTTATTTTTAATCACACGTCTTCTTGGATGTCCATGAACATACATTTATCTGAGCATTTACATTTTCATTATCTTCATCTTTTGAAAATAAGTATGTTTGACTGAGCAACACTTTACTACCTACAATAATTACCATGCAAAACATATATTTAGATTATAATGTATTCTCATAATACAACGCCCTAGAGAATGGAGATGAGCCTCTATTTCATCCCATCCCTTTCCATTATGATGTGTGACATCATAACCAATTTTTTCTGTCTCCTTTGATTGTAGAACTATGATATTTGAAACTTTCTTTCTTGTGTATGACTTGTGTATCGATCTTCAATTTCATCTCTGCCTTATGCATTACATCACTAAACTTGCACTTCAGATGCTCTGTCTTAGTCTTTTTTTAACTTGAAACCTTAAGACTCTATGACATGTCTATATATTTTCACTCTATCGTTAACTTCACCGCGTGTCTCATCAATAATATTACATCATATATATATATATATATATATATATATATATATATATACACGTCACAACATCGTGATCACTGACTTTGCTATCTTACGAATATCCTTAAGCCTTCGCTTCTTATCCCTGTCCACACACTCCAACCACTTCGTATAGGCTACATTCTTAGCTTTCATTTTGCCTTGAATTTCTCCATTCCACCACCAATCTCCTTAACAATTGACCATCAAAGATCCCTCTTGATACTCCTAGAACCCCGGTAATTGCTTTTCTAATGCAACCGATAATCATGTCCCACATGTTATTCACGTCCCCGCTATTACTCCAAACCTCCAAACCAATCAAATTGAATCATAGTTCCCGTGCTACGAAAAGGTATCAAGTGATTTTCTCTCTTCAAAGGGCATGTATTAGCAATTACCAACTCAAGCTCTAGCAAAAACTAAAAGACGGTCCACCTTCATTCCTCTCTCTAGAATCAAAACCTCCATAAACATCATCAAAATCGTTGTACAAGTATGACCATTAAGATCTCCATCAATAAAAATCTTATATTTGCAACTGAATCACACTATATTATACTTATATAACAACCGTATAAAATAAATATTTAAAATCGAATCACATTATATATATAAGATATTAGAAATCGTTTGATATAAGAGATAAAAAAATAATAATGGTTTACTTGATTAAGAATACTTAATAATCTCGAGATTATTTATTTCATCATTTAGAATTTATAATAATAGGATAAATTATCTATCAATCGGATAACTTTGTTTATCTCGTCTCCGTACCAAATAACCCCTAAATTGCACAATCAATCCTTTTTCTTTTCCTAATTGTACACTTCTTCTCTCTCGCTAAACTCACTCTTTCCCCTCTTCGTTTTCATTCAAGAACCAGAAAAATCCCTCCAATCGATCGCAATTTCTGCAAATTCCTCTTTCGTTTCTTCAATTCATCCATTTTCAGAGTTGGGGTTTTCACTATTTTGATGGACTCCTCTTTAACTCTCTCTCTTTCTCACACAAATTCCGATACTAATGACCTGATTGGTACCTTCTTCTTAGAGCAATGGAGACTGAAATCCAAAGCAGCTGCTAGAAAATCCGAATCAGTAATGGGTGTTCCAGAAAATCAATTCTTGATGGAAATTGATTCAGAAGAGTGTGAAGAAGAGAAAGAAGAGTTACCAACGGAGTTGGATACTTTGAATAGTTCAGGTGGGTTTTCGATTGTTGGATCAGATAAACTTTCTGTGCGTTATCCAAGTGTGAATCTTCATGGACATGATGTTGGAGTTGTTCAAGCTAATCGACCTGCACCTTGTAAACGCCTTGTTTATTACTTTGAGATGTTCGTGGAAAATGCTGGTACTAAAGGGCAAGTTGCTATTGGATTTACTACTCATGGATTCAAGTTGCGTCGACAACCTGGGTATTCTACTTTCTTGAACTTCAATTTTTTATTGTAATTCTAGCTCCTTGTTAGCTTTTAATTTCAATTCTAATCGGAAAGCATGATTCTTGAACTCTAGTGTGATGGGTATTGTTTTTGTTCTTGTACTCTAATTTTATCCTAATATAGACTCTGAATGTAGCTCCTTTAAGAAAATGGAAGAATTTTTCATTTTCTATTTCATTTCTAATTAAAAAAACTTGATTCTTGTCCTGAAGTGTGATGGGATAGATTTGGGGTGGGTGGGGGTGGTGAAAATCTACAGGATCAGTCAAGTGGCAGTCTCTCTATTGTAAACCAAAGTTAACATTGATTTCCGGCTGGCACTAAAGGTCAAATTGCCATTGGCTTTACTATCCCTGGTTTCAACTTGCGTCGATAACCTGGGTATTCTACTTTCTTGGACTTCAATTTTGATAGTAATATAGCTCCTTTTTATGAAAAATGAAAAAGTTTTACCATCTTCTAATTTTAACTTACTAGTCTTTCTTACCTTATTTCAATGCTAATCACAAAGCTTGATTCTTATTCTTAAGTGTGATGAGATAGATAGAAGGGGTAAGATAGACTGTGTAACTCCTTTATGAAAATGAAGGAATATTATCATCTTCCCATTTTAACTTCTTAATTTTCTTACCTTTTAATTTCAGTTCTATTTTCTAATTACAATAGCTTGATTCTTGTGTGATGGGATAGATAAAAGGGGATGAAAATCTACAGGATCAGTTAAGTGGGAATCTCTCTATTCTTAACCAAATTTAACACTGATTTCCGGCTTTCGCGGATATTCTTCCTCTTTTTTGTCTTTTTTGAATTGGCTTAAGTTTTTTAATGGACATCAAGGGGGTAAACAATCTCATAATAAAGGTTGTGTGAGGGAAGACAGACACCTTTCTGCTAGTGAAGGTAGATCAAACTTCAGCTCCTTTTGGTTCTTGATGCATTTAGAAAGTTGGAGAACAAATCTGGTTGATTAGTGAAACTTCTAATATATAGAGCAGCTTTTGAGTAACTAGTGAATTGCTAGATTTAAGAATTACCGTTGTCCATTGACCGGAGAGGGATAGCCTAGTTGTAAGGGCTGTCCACCTGCAAAACAAGATTTGGTGATCGAGTCACCAGTGAAGCAAAAGTGGGAACAACCTGTGCTGTATTTGTTGGTACGCAGTTTGGGAGGTTGAATTTTACCATATAGACAACATGTATGCCAGAGTCTCAAATAAGTTGGGTCAACGACGTGGAGTCTCACCCGCAGAGCCAATGCCACTCCATTGAGGATCATCTCTGTCCAATATTATATAAAATAAAATTTGACCAAAGGAAAAAAAGTTTCTTCAGCACCAAAAGTTCTCTACATTTTCTGTTGGCTGACAAGACATACTTCTTTTCTCCAACAAACTTAAAGCAAAAAAGGAGTAGAAAAACAATGTGCAAAAACTAAAACTAAAAATTGATACTTGGTCTAAAGAAATAAAGTAGCTTCTTCAATCATTTAAAGTCTTCTTGAGACATTGATTTTGAAATATTGCATTCTTTTAAAAAAGTATATAAAATAACTGCTAATATATAGAAACTCATACCTGCAAACTTTAATATACCTACAAATAAGAAATTTACCCTGTAGTCCCATTTCGTATATTGCTAGACATGAAGTGTAAGATGTTAAGATGCTTATGCCAGACCGTCTACTGTACTTCAAACCAATTCCACATATCGTACCACAACTGAGTTGCCACCTTACGATGTAACGAGATGTTTTGACATTTTCAACCGCAGCTGACTTATGTAACACTCCTCTCACTCAAGTTCTTACTTACCAGAGTAGTTCCTCTTGTTGCCACCCAAGCAAAGAAAAAAACATTTTTAGACTCTAGGTATCTGAAGAACTAGTGCAGTAGATCCACCCTCCCCCTCACTAACAATTAATTATAGTATGACTTAAAAGAAAATGGTCCACCTTTCCTTGACCCCTCCACCAAAAACCTGGCTGTTAAGTGATAAATTTTGTTTATAAAGCATTTTCAACACACTCCAGGATATGGGTACCTCCCATTTGTGCAAACTTCTCCTAACTTTCAGGTCCCTGAGAGCTCTTGCCTGTGATCCCTGGATCTGCTGTACTGTTTTCTTTTGCTTTCCATATTCAGAAGCTAATTTTGTTGTCCCAGACGCTGCATGTAATGAAAAAGTCTTCCTACTCCTTCATGATATTCTTCTATCAGCCACAGTTGAATGTGGTGTGGTTAGTACGTACTTCTCTGTCCACAATTTCATACTTTCTTGGTCTCAATAAAGCATGCTCCTCGGTTCAGAATATCTATTTCCCCAACAATGCCTTGTTCAACGCTGTAGGATTTTTCACACGAAGTCCTCCCTACTTTTAGGCGAAGTGGCAATCTCTTGGTGACTCAGTGGTGTTACCTCATCCTGTCTCCTGCATCCCATGGAAAGTTCCTCTCTAATCTCTCCAATTTTTCAGTCACACTAGTCGATGCCTGCAAAAGTGACATGTAGTTTGTATAGATGCTCAACAGATTCATGACCCAACAATCCAACATTTAGAAAGGTTGGGTCTTCGCTTTCCTTTAGAACAAAAGTCCCTATGAAGCCTGTTTGGCTTACTCTGTTCAATTCAAAAGATGAAAAACTCCCCCAACTAGTTGTATACTTGGATGTGGTAGGGTGCAGCGGTCTACTCTCCAGATGGGGGATGATGACATGTCGGGTTTATTGACAAGATCATTGAGGTGGTACTACTAATTTGGCAGTGCACTATTGTGAACACTGCCGTTCTTGATGATGTAACCTCGATCAACTTTTGCATCGTGAGTTTAATGTGGTAAAATGGAAATGTCTTACTGTGTTCTGGCTTTGGTTTCTACAACCATGTTCTCTTGTTGGGACAATTTTTAAGTCTTGTAAGTTGATTGATTTGACCACAAGAAAGGGTACAACTATGACGCAGCGAGCGCAAAATAATTCTGCACAAGGGAAACTATTTCCAGGATGACCTGACTCTCTAAGACTATTATTCTTTCACTTTCACACTGTATGAAATATAAAGGACGCTATCCACTCAGAAAGAGAGATGGAGAATTGTCCCAGCATGTATTTGGTGGACCCTATGGAAAGAAAGGAACTAAAGACACTTTGAAGACAAAGGAACTCTATGCAGAATTTAATGATGAAGTGTTTGGTGCTTTACTTTTTTTGGTGTAAACAAGAATGTCTAGAAAATGTAGAATCTATCTTTGATGTCCTAGATTACATGTAGAAGTCCTTTTTCTTCTATTGTAATCCCTTTTGATCTGGGAACCCACACAGCTTGTGTAAGTATCCTTGATTAATATACTGTTAGCCATTCTCAACCAAGAAGGAAAAAAAAAAGAAAAGAAAAGAAAAAAAAAAAAAGAAATGTGAGAAAGAAGAGATTAAACTCTTGCTACATTGATGATAAAGTACATAGAGAACTCTTTTTATTGGTGTTTGAAGTTCAAACTGTACAAAATAGGGAAGTTTCTTAGTTATTGTTCAACAATAAAAGACACTCCACTATATTATGTGAGTTCTTTGCCAAATTAGATGGAGTGGGGATTAAAACTATTTTCACTCAGTTAACTAGACATGTATAATGAACCTTAACACATACTACTAGTTTAACGTGTCACTATTTGTCTTTTCTATGGTTCATTAGTTTGTTTTTGTGACATAGACTGAACGAATTGCATTGGTGGAGTGACATTTTGTTCAATCATTTTTCATTCTGAATTTATTTTTGATCTTTCTTTGTTTGTCAGCTGGGAATCAAACAGTTATGGATATCATGGTGATGATGGACTGCTTTACCGTGGACAAGGAAAGGGAGAGGCGTTTGGTCCAGTTTACTCAACGGGTGATACTGTTGGTGGCGGCATCAACTATGCTTCTCAAGAACTCTTTTTCACGTAAGAATTCATATATTTTTAACCTTTTTTACAAAGGTGCTTGTGACATTGCTAGATGATTCTTGTTGATTTTATAAAAAGATGGTCTTAACTGTTTGCAGTATAATATCTGGACTCAAGAACTTGTGCTTTTTTTCTTTTAATGCCAGGAAAAACGGAACTGTTGTCGGAACAGTTTTCAAGGATGTAAAGGGGCCATTATTTCCCACCGTTGCAGTTCACAGCCAAAATGAAGTGTATGTATATGCATCTTTATCGTCTCTGCCTTATACTTCTTTCCTTACTATACATCTAATATAAATTATGGGTGGCAAAATTCATCTATACGGGCATTGTGTTCTCAAAGCACTTGCTATACTGACATTTTTTGGGGGCTTACGCCTCTGGTTTGCCTTCATCTGAAAGATTGATAAGATGGCTTGGAATGCCATTCGTTTTATGTATCTGAATATAGTTCCTTGTTAAAAGATGTGCTGACTTGTGCTGCAATTTTGGTCTCCATAACCTTACATTATCTTTCTTATTATCAGTGTAGTCCTTTATCCCCATTCCAATCCTCTTTTTTTGATCAGTCCAATCCTCTTTGTTTCTTCATGAAATATATCAAGTCTGTGAACTATATCGAAGACTATCCCTTAGTTTTTGTTCCTTTGATGCTATCTTTTCTTGTTAAATTAAGCCAAATTGGGGCTGGACTTGCTGTACTTCAAAGAATTAGCTTCCTAAGTATTTTTCTTTTAGTTTCCCCATCTGTGTGCTCTTCCAAAGATAGGTAGAGTAACGAGTATATAACATTATTGGCACATGCATATCCTTGAATGTAGAGAATGCTGAACTCCACTTGCATAACTGTGAGCCTTCTGAATTTCGCGCAGTTACTTCTTTGTATCATATTGGTTAAGTTTCATAGATTTTGTGAAATGCTTAAACAGTGTTGGAGCTTATTCATGGAGTTAAAGAAACATATTTTTCTTACATTTAAAAGAAAATCACCTGAAAAAAGAAAACATACGTTTCACTAGTAATTCTATGAGTGCTTGGTTTACGTTCACATCCATTTTAAGATATCATCCGCTCTACTTGGCTAATCTTAAAATTAAGGCATGCAATCTGCTAATTTTCCATCGTCCAGTAGATAAAAGAGCCTTTTTTTGGGTCCAAATTTGGATTTGTCTTTCATCTTTTAGAAGAGTCAACAGTAACTTTTCCTGGCAACTTCTTCTTTTGTTGGCTACTATTTAAGTTTAGGATAGGAGTTTTCTTGGTTGATAATGACTCAAAATTGATAGATGAGTTTGTGATAAGAAATTACACTAATATAGAATTAAGCCGGAGTCAATGCATCTAGAACAAATAATGATTAGCTCTACCCACAGTTATCTAACAAGTTATTTCAGCCGTTGATATCAGTAGGTATTTCTCATTACAAAAAAGAAACACGCATGCAATCTTTTTTTTCCTTTCCTTCCATACTATCCACAAATTCATACCATCTAATCCTCCCAACAGCCAACATGCTTGACATAAAGCATCAAGAAAGAATGTCCGCGAGTTCTTAGCAATAGCTGTGTTGATCCATGGCTAGTGTACCCGAACTATGACTTAGTAGTATGGATCATCAAATTTAGCATTTCTGACTTCTTGCAGTAATTTGTTGATTTTACTATCTCAGGATTACCGTCAACTTTGGGAAGCGTCCATTTCTTTTTGATCTTAAGGTAAAGATCCTTCCATTTTTTTTTAGTTGAATAGTTTTCCTTTGCTTTGCCCTGTAACTCGGCCTTTTACCTTCTCTTGGTGGTTCTGTCATTGGTCTCCTCTCCTATTAATTATGCTTGCGATGCTGTGTGTCTCCACTTTGAAGTCAATCTCAAACAGAGAGTTGGTGCTGATTGTTACTACGATATATGAGTCCTTAAATATGACAAATGCATGTTTGTACACACATCTTTCTGCCTTGGGTCTGTGACTTCTCTTGATTGTCCGCTCATTGCTGCTTATTCATAAGATATGTGTATCAGTTGTTAGTTGAAAAACCGTTGCTGGTCTATGTTACAGGAAACAAATTGAAAACTCAATTACAAAAATCAGGGTATAAAAGCTTGTAAACATAATTTAATTATAATCCACTGGCTTTTGCTTTCTTTGTTTAGGCATACGAAGTGCAGGAAAGGGCAAAGCAGTATTCAACTATTGAAAAATTGTGTATACCTCAGAATGCCAGTTATGGGTAAGTAGTCTCTCCATCCGATTGCTACAATTATAATTCTTAAATAAAGATAAGCGGTCCTATCAGTAAACATACCAATTTGCTGATTTTTAGAACTTAAGAAGAATAAAGGTAGTGTTAGAATACTTTTTTTTTAATAATTAGTAATGTTGTATTCCTCAGCATTAAGGGTATGCTGGCGACCTTAAAAAAATTAGTACATGGCAAGATCAGGAAGGTTAATTACAAGGATCCTAGCATTAGTGTTAGAATACTTTCTATCTAGTCTAATAACAGCAAGTAATAAACAGTGAAGAGAAAGAAGTTTTGATCCAAGGGAAGTGGACAACATATTGGCTTGGATTGAGAAAGTGGCCTGGGGTGTAGTTAATGGTCAATGAAGTGGGGGAGCACAATGAGATCTTAGAATCATATCTTGATGGGATAATAAACAATGAAATGAGATCTTCCAGCTGCTTAGGCCTTGGTGGTCACTGGTCAAAGATACCTGGTACTTGCATTTGATGGGATGTAGCAGGTACGAGGTGGAATAGTGGAATTGTGCTCAAGTTGGGCCGGACATCACCGTGGAAAAAAGGTAGGACAATGAATGAGGCTCATTGAAGTTATTATATCTATTTTCTTCCAGATAAAAAGGGTGCATGATGTTGTATTTTCTCAATTTAGATTTGAAGATAAGGGTAGATAACAGTCTTAATACACATTGAAGAACAAGGAGGATACTGATCATATGCTCTAAAACCATATTATGCTGAGTCTATAGATGCATATAGGACATCTGTACTTTGCAACTGTGTCTTTACTGTATCATATATCCAGTTATTGTCCTTACAGGGTTCTGGTAAGATATGGGGCTGAATGAGTTTAAGCTGTGCCACCTGTAGGTTCGACTTCAAGTAAATATATCCAACAATCCAAAGGCGATTACCTTTTTTTAAGTTACTGTAATATTCTCCAAACTATATAATAGTTAATAATAATGCTCCAAAGAAACCGTTATACCTTCAAAAAAAGAAAGAAAAATATGCTCAAAAGACACCGTTCATTATTGTTAGAGCACTTATCTGGAGCAGGTATTAATTATGTTGTGAGGTGATTATCTCATACGCTTGCAGAGATTTAGAGAAGGAATGTTCAGTTCAGATTCAAAATTGTATTGGGTTGGGATTGGCAATTTAAGAGAAAAGTTAAGCCTCCATGGTTCAGTGGATATTTTAGACTAGCCACAGATTTGACCAATACATTTTTGGGAACTTTTTAATGGTGGGACTATATATTTATATGTGCTTAGTCGAGCATCACAAATACAACAACAACAACAACATACCCAGTGATATCCCACTAATTGGGGTTTGGGGAGGATAGAGTGTACGCAGACCTTAGCATTATCTCATGAAGGTAGAGAGACAGTTTCCTAGAGACCCTTGTCTCAAGTACATCTAACTCAAGTAGAAGAAGAACAAAAGAAAGGAATAAGGCATAACAATTAACACGAGAAGCATAGTGAGGTCGACAACAAGGAAACAATAACAACAACAAATTATTGAAACACAATAAACAACGTATCGCAAGAGTTTTCGACTAGTACTATGACGGACACTAACAAGCAAAAATCTACTCTTACTAAACTTCTACTTTTATGCGCGACCTCCATACTTTCCTATCTAGAGTCATGTCTTCGGCAATATGAAGCTGCATCATCTCTTGTATAATCACCTCTTCCCAATGCTTTTTCGGCTTACCTCTACCTCTCCTTGTACTCCCGACAACCAACCTCTCACACATCCTCACTGGGGCGTCAGCGCACCTTCTCTTTCACAGGTCCAAATCATCTGAGTCTCGCCTCCCTCATCTTGTCCTTCGTAGAGGCCAGTCCCACCTTCTTTCGAATAACCTTATTTCTAATCTTATCTCTTCTAGTATGCTCACACATCTATCTCAACATCCTCATATGTATTTTTTGAACATGTGGGTTCTTAACTGGCCAACACTTTATCCCATGCAACAAGGATGGTTTAACCACCAATCTATAGAACTCACTTTTAAGTTTATTAGCATCTTCTTATCACACAAGACTCTAGAGCAAGCCTCCATTTCATTCATGCCGCGCTAATACAATGTGTGACATCATCAACGATGTCCCCACTATTTGGATATGGACCCAAGATACTTAAAACTTTCTTTCTTGGGGATTGTCGTTGTAGCAAGCCTTACGTCCATGTTCGCTTCATCGAATGCAACACTAAATTTGCGCTCCAAATATTCTGTTTGGTCCTACTCAACCTGAAACCTTTAGACTCTAGAGTTTATCTCCAAACTTCCAACCTAGCGTTAACTCTGCTTCGTGTCTCATCAATCAGTACTATGTTGTCCGCAAATAACATACATCATGGAACCTCTTTCTAAATAGACCGCGTCAACTCATCATTACCAAGGCAAATCGGAAAGGACATCACAAATAATTTTTTATAATTGAAACACCAAATTCATAATTTTTTTTGATCGTCAAAATCAAAGAGAATGAAAGAAATAGTGCTAGACTGATAGCAGTTAGTACATCTTTGGTGAGCTACATTAGTCTTCCAGATATCGGGTGAGTGTGCCTTTTGATATTCGCGATAGTAGATTTGAGTTATTTTTACCCTATGTTCTGGTGGAGATCTTTATTCTGACGAAAGAAATGGAGCGGTGAAGTGTTTAGACTATGTTGAATCAACAGAGTAACTAAAACACTTTTGTTACAAGTGTTAGTTTCTTTCTACGTGTTGCTTGTCTCTACTGTTGGAAATGCATTTCTATTTCTAACGGGTTTTCAACTTCCAGAATTGTTCGGGCATATTTACAACATTATGGATATGAAGATACACTGAAAACGTTTGATGTTGAAAGTAGAAGTACTCTTCCACCCATCTCTATTGTTCAAGAAAATGGCTTTGCAGAGGACATGAATGTATATTCATTAAATCAGAGAAGGGTTCTTCGTCAGGTATGAAATGTGGAAGCGTCTTTTTTTTTTTTTTTGAGAAGGTCACAATTTGTATTATAAACCAGTACTTAGGTAGTACTGAAAACCCCTTTACAAAAAAGTATGAAAATGTAAGAACAAAAACAGCAAGCCTAGCATGATGCTAGTACTTCTAGGATTGCTTCTGCATCTATAGGGGAACTCTTTGAACACCAAAAACATAATAACAGAATATTATCTGTTTGATCATTATTCATTTGTTGGAATCTGGTACACCAAAAACATAATAACAGGATACAATCTGTTTTGATCATTTGGGGGGATCTGCTTCTCTCCTGGAAGCATCTTTTTTCTACCATGATATTGTTAAGGGATGATACCATGATATACACATTAGTCACTTGGTTTTTGTTGCTATTGGTGCCTGCAGAACCACTTTCTTTTCCCCTTTACCAGTGATGGATTAAGAGAATTTGATCGATCTTTCACTTCTTTTATTTCCTCCTCTATTGTTTCTTACTCCTTGAAAAAGAAACCACGAAAGACATATAATGGAAAGAGGGAATGAGAAAGACAAATTGGGTGGGATTATTTATTATTTGGGATGAGTAGAAAATTAAACAGGTAATAAGAGTGCACTTTGTATAGTGTGAGAGAATCTCTTTTGGCTGGTGAATAGATGTTCTATTTTGTGTATATCTTCTCCCTTCTCTTGTGCTTTTTTATCAAACATGAAGGACTGGATGATGTTCAACTCTCCTCTCGCTTTACCTTTTGTCACATAGTGCCTGAGAAAAATTATTCTAGAAAGGATGCAAATTTTCCCTCTTTTCTGCTGTTTTTGTTACACTTAACTAATTTCAATATTTGATGGAAGTGGAAATAACTAACTGAACAGTTTGTCAAGACAAAGAAAGACATCTGGTGAAAGAATATACAGGTGCTGGTTCTGAATGGAAGTGGATAAGAGAAGAATTATATAAGCTTTGAGCAATGTGGTGAACTTTGATTGGAAAAGATGGAAAGCATCCCTTTCCACAGTTTGAAGTTGAATTGCCTTTCACCTTTTTATTTTTGGTGTAACCATGTCCTCCCCAAAGAGGTGGAGGCCGTTACTCACTTTTTAGACAGTTTAGGAGGGGTATAGAGGATAGATCTTTTGGTTTTGCTTACCGTGTACTCCTGATGTAATTACTCTTGAAATGCACCATTGGTGTATTGTTGTCTATAAAATGTTAACTTTATCAAAAAAAGATGGAGACAATATTAGGTCATATCAGTGCCTGATTTTTCAGTCGCGAGTTCATGAATTTTCGGTTACTCGTCACTTAATAGTGCTATTGAGGGTGATTCCCTCCATGCAAATAGCTTCCTTTCTCTCTTCCTAGGTGATATGAATTGTAAAATCTTTTGATCTATGCCCTTTTGTCCACTTCGAATATCTTGATGAAACATTAGTTTTAACTTTTGGAGGATATTTCAGATGGTCTCTTCCTTCAATCCCTTGTAAGAAAAGAAAATCTATAAGGTTGAAGAAAACATATAAAAAGAAGATATAAGCTTGTTAGTAAAGCTTTCGTACGCATTGGAGTTTTTAGACTATTGACAAGTGAAGGAATAGCTTTACTCAGCCTTTTGGCTGAGATCAAGTGTAGTATTTGTCCAGTTTTAAGACTTTTACCAAGTGAAGGAATATCTTAGTGGAAGAAACCCTACTCATCCGACCATAAGATTAAATGTTTGAATCACCTGGGGAGTAAAGCAGGGTTTTGCATGTTAAAAGATTGGAGTGTTTTCACTTTGACAAAGCAAAGTTAACATATGGTAAGATACAGAGTATTCAAAACGTCTGTTCTCCTGGATGGGTTAGTTGACGAACGACCAGTAACTTTTACCATCCATTATTATTCTCTTCTTGCTAAATAATAGTTTTGGTTAGTTTCAGATCTGCACAAAACAATTTAATCAGTTTTCCTCCCCGAGCTCAGTCCAAAAAATAATCAATGTAGCACTTCCATCTGTCGACATTTTAACCCCTTCTACCTGTTCTATGTAGTTGTCATTTTGCTGACATAGAAATGATACTTATAGGAATGTCTTTGTTGTTTAAACAGCTAATTCGGAGCGGTCAAATTGGTGATGCATTTGGTAAACTAAGAGAGTGGTATCCTCAGATAGTCCAGGTAATTTTCTATTGACTGATATTATCAAACGTCATATAACTCCTATTGCAACTTCATTCACCTCCCTTTACCTTGTTGCACAAGATGCTGTTGAACTTCCATACTTGATGTGATTGGTGTAAAATTTTGCTTCCTTAAGTATCCATACACAATTCATGCTCTTTGTTTTCTACTTTCTAACTTGGTTCTATTTTTATCAAATCTTTCTTTCTTTTGTTTCTTGGCATGAGTTAAATAGATGTATATGTTTGGCAGTCAACTTATTCTTATCTAATGTTGTGTATATAGTATTTTTACTCCTTTCTGTACCTTCTTGGAACTTTTTATATTTCTTCTTCACTTGATAATTTTTTATGTGCATATACATAAGATGTACATGTAGGATATGGAATTTCCCCCTTTTGGTTTGTTTTGTTTATTACTCCGGATTGTTTATTGAATCTCACAAGAAAACTTAGAACACTTGTAAAATATATTAATTAAGGATTCTCCAGAAATGTAGATATATAGTACCTATATCTCTGTTGTGCTGAACTATTTAGAGTTCATTCAGAGCAATCTCTATATGCTTAAGAAAAGGAGGAAAAAAAAACTACTACAATCGTTGACCTGTTTCACATTCCAGTTCATTACCGAAGCTTGTCTTAATTAAACTACTTTCAAAATAAAGTTACTTAAAGAATTGCATAAATTTTCAGTCAAGCTACTTGAATGTGGATCACATGGTACTTGTATCAGTTAAAACTATGTGAGTTTTAAGTTAAAAACATATCACTTTAACACCTGTAACTGGAATGTATCAATAAATTATGTGGTATATCAATATTTTCTTATGAACAATAAGTCCTTATAAGAGAGGATGTTGTAGAAATTTTATAAGATGTTACTTGCTTTTATCATTTTGTTATTTTCTTCTTTGTATTTTTCTATCGGGAACAACCTCTCTACCTTCACACACACCACCCTTCCTTCCTTGACCTCACTTGTGGGATTACACTGGTATGTTATTGTTGCAAGTTATTAGCAATTCAACCAAGTGCTAAAAGTTTTAAACTTTGATACACCTCTAATAGATTGCCTCATGATATCAACTCTTCTCAAACACACAGCTTCATGCTAATACCAAAGAATAACTCAAATTAGAGAACTTTGGAAGTTGCTGTCATCAAAGCTTATTACGTATTGTTTCCTGATGTTTTTCCTCTTCTTTCTTCCATAGCCTTTAATGAAAGTAGTTTGAAGTTGAAGGGAAGTTTTTTGATGATATATATATGGCACTCTAATTCGATGGTTGACATATAGCTTTTCAATTAATCCAGTTTGCTCGCTAGTTAGCTTGAGTCATGATGAACTAGTATACCATTCTTCTGTCCATCATGTGACAACAAACTTGTTCTATTTTGACTCACTTTTCTTTTCCTGATAAGTTGTTCTATGCTTGTTAGGATGGCACATCAACTATATGCTTTCTGCTTCACTGTCAAAACTTTATTGAGCTAGTACGGGTAAGTTGTTTTTACAGATGGTTCTGCTGCTTCATGTTTCTCCCTCTCTGTATAAAACTAATAACCACAGGACAAATGACTGCAGCAACCCCTAAGCTAATGGTTTAATTTTTATGCTGCTTGGTGGAAATTCAAATCTTTTTTAGTTTGAAATCATATTGAGAATAATATAGTTTTCATGCTAGAGATTAGTCAGGACACAAAAGTTCTGAGTAGACAGTAAAGCTGTGGTGCATGAAAAAGAGAGAAAACTCATAGGTATGTGGGAAAGAAGTCAATGGGGCCACAAAGAAATGAACATTCTGGTGCTTACTTTGACATCTTTTAGATGCATCGTCAAATTATCTTATTACTACACGCTTTCTGGGATTGTATAAGAATGCCAGTTGTTGGCTAATCTTCTGTTCCTTAGTGTGTTATGGTGCTGTGTAGTCATATAGATGGGATACAATCTGAAATCTTACGTGCTATCTGTAGGTGGGGAAGCTTGAAGAAGCTGTGTTATATGGCAGGACTGAATTTGAAAAATTCTATAAGTTGGGAGACTATGATGATTTGGTCAAGGTACTGCAGGAAATTTTGTTAACCTTTTGTGGCTGTGTTTACTCATTAGCATTGTATTAATAGGAGCATCCTCACTAAGATGTGTTGGACACTTTCCAAAAGGGTATAAAGTGTGTTCCCATTTTCATAAATTTGTTCATTGTAGTACTGAGCTAATGAATTTGATTATGTATTTTTTCTGAAACTGGTAAGTTTGTATTCTTTAGCATTAAAGATATGCTGGCCACCACGAAACAGTCAGGTTACGGACTCCCTATCAGATTTATAATCTGTTCGGTATCTTCCATGCGTAGTTGTTTACACCAAAAGGTAAAGATACAATAGCATTCCATTTGACTTTATGAAAGGGATTGGACCTATCTTCAAAACATCTGGCATTTCTCTCCCTCCATTCTGTCCACCATATGCATGAGGGAATTAATCTCCACCATCTCTTTTGGCTCTTACTTCCCCCTCTTCTAATGAATTCAATTATATTATCCTCATACAATTTGTATGTTACATCATGGATATTTCAGAAGTACACTTCTCAATATTCAAAATTTGTAGAGCAGTAACATGTTCGTCAAAATCATCTCTGGGTTTTCTCCTTCCATATTACCCGACATACACAAGCAGGGTCTGTTATCAGCTTTCCTCAGTCCCTTCCTATCTCTGTATCCCAACCAGCAGCAAAAGAGTTCATTCACAGTCATCACCATACCCAGCTTACCCCAAATATATTCAGGAAAGATTTCAAAATTTCCTTTGTTAGGTTATGTATGATTATTCTAGAATGTCGTAGATATGATATATAGCTTAATTTCAGATGGTATACCCCAAATAGTTTTTGGTTGGGAACCAATCTCTCAACCAAGTAGACCTGTCAGCAATTGAATTCCAGTCATCTCATTTGCTGTAAATGATAGGTTCTTCCTCCACTTTACATGTCTAGACACACTTTCAAAAATAGTTAAGGTTACGCTTTAGGTGCCTTGACTGCTCCAACTTAGTAATCACAGAACACCAAAGAATCCTCCATAAAGTAAATTTCATATCTCCCTGCCACCACCCCTAGCTTTATCATCCTGTTGAGCCCTTCCTTTCTGTAACGATAAGGAAATAAAAAGCTGACAAAGTACCTCCTTCTCCAAGTCTCCTTTGAGAGGAAAAGAAGCTATCATGTTTCCTATGTTTATTGTGGATTATACAACTAATAGTATGTGTCCTACCTTATATTCCAACAAAGTGTTCTTTCCCTTGTTTTGTACTGTCCAGCACGTCTTCTTTTCATGATCCAGAAGCTCAATAGTTACTCTTACCATAAAATGCATTAATTTTGCAATGCAGGGAATGTTTAAGCTAGACATTTTATGTTTTTGCATCTAATGTTATCTTGAGCAAATATTTGTTCATATTATTTCTCTTTGTCTATATTATCATAGGATTGTGCTGCTCTGCTGGCATACGAACAACCGCAAAAATCCTCTGTTGGGTATCTTCTAGGAGATTCACAGCGAGAAATTGTAGCTGATGCTGTCAATGCAATGGTATTGTCAACGAATCCTAGTGTGAAAGATTCAAGAGAGTGCTTACATTCACATCTCGACAGACTACTCAGGCAGTTAAGTGCTTGCTTCTTGGCGAAGAGGTCACTAAATGGGGATCAGGGTGAAGGTTTCCATCTGCATAGAATACTTAACAGTGGTATGAAAGGCTGAGAGGTAGTCTCGATTTCCATTCCCATCCCTCCGAACTCATGTATATGCTCGCTCAACCAATGTCTTTCATGTCACCGTCCAGGGGGAAAATGTCCCTCAGTGACCAGCACACATGCTGTGTAGAGTCGTTATGTACTTTCTTGATTTCTAGTAACCATTCATTTTCTGGAATACTGAGTTGTCTTCGTTTCATACACCCCTCGACAGTAAACCCTCTATAGTTGGTGCACATTGAATGGTCAGATTTTATACTTGGGGTATGATGCCATCCGTGGTTCTATCGGATAGCTTTTGTACATATTCGTTTTTCAAGTTCAGTAGATTGTTGTTTTTGTGTAAACTGATCCTTCTTGTTTCACAACTCTTTGGAAATCATTATTGTTTGTTGAAGGAAAACAGATTGGCAGCATTGTTTTATTGCTTAGAAGCCCCTAAAAGGGCAGTAAGTGTGAAGACGGGAGGAAAATATAACAACCCAGACAGGAAGGAAAAAAAGAAGAAGAGGTAACTATATTTTTGTGTAAGGGGTAACTTCTGCGTACATCTCTCCCTTTTCGGAAGTGAAGAAGATTCTTGAGTAAGGATTTATTGGAGAAAGTCTCTCTACCCTGTAAAGGTTAGAGTAACGTTTGCGTACACTCCTCCCTTCCTACTCTACTTGTGAGAATATATTTGATATGTTGTTGTTTATGAAGAGAAGACAAGTTATAAATAAAATTTGTTGAAATTTATTAAGGAGAGTGTAATTTTTGTTGAAATTTTTATTTGCACATTTGATTAAAAAGGAGAATTAAGTATTTTTAAGAAATCTTAAATAAGAAATAAACACAAATATTTAATAAGATGACTAGAACTTTTATGTTTATGATTAATAATATATATTCATCTTTTGAAATACTTATAAGCATTTAAATTTCTTATATAATGAAAATCCTTCACCAATGAAATTTCACCTAACTATCCAAGTTGTGGTGAATGGTTCAGAATTTCTTCTTCCCTAACTAGATATTTGAGATAGAGAGGTTTTTTTAGAAATTAAAAAAAAAAATCTTTTTTTAGTAAACAATACAGTCCCGTCCCCCTTCTTCGATATAGGTTTTATGATTAAATTTACTTGAACCTTAATATAACGTTGAACTTTATGGAGATAATAAAAAGGAAAAAAATTTCAAGCAAATTCCTACATTTATATTGGTCCGAATATAATTTGAATATAATATAGATATCAAATATTGAGCGGTTATGAATCCGAATGCAGCTCGAATATAACACATATATCAAACACTAGTGAAAAATAAGAACGAAACAAAGTAAGATTGGGCTGATTTGTTTTTGACCCGCTAACCCAGCATTTCAAACCCAAGAACAAATTATATAAAATCCCTAAATTGTTGAGAATCAAATTGGACTCACAAAAAATGGTGAGATTTGGAAGAATACTTCTAAAGGATGGAATTAACCAGAAGCTCCTCGAAATTCTTGTCTGTCCACTTTCTAAGCAACCTTTAAGGTCAGAATTTTTTTACTTAATTGCAAATTATTTTTCTTTCTCAATTCAGAATGTTGCGTTGAAGTTGTTTTTTTTTTTTTTCGTTGAAGGCTTTGCGAGAAGACGAATTCTCTAATCAGTGATGCAATTGGTGTTTCATATCCGGTGAGTGATTGTTTTTGGACAGTTGAATTTCGTTTCATTCCCACTGTGTTGTTACACTTTGTTGAGATGGTTTTTAGCTATTATTTCATAATGTATTGTACATTGTATTGTTTTGATGAATATAAACGTCTGAGATAGATTATATCATTCCATAATGTCAGGCATTCGTAATCTGAATAATAAGCTTATTATAATACTTACTCCATTTTGATTTGTTTGTCTGGTTTTGACTTGACATGTAGTTTAAGACTGGACTTTTAAATCTTGTGGTCTTAAACTAAAGATATATAGAATGTATCAAAATGTCTAATCTTGAATATTAGGTGGAAAGTTAGAATTAAAAGGTTGACAAAAGAAAGGAAAGAAATATTCTTTTTGAAACGGAGGTAATATGAAGAAAAAGCATGGAACAAGATAAAATTGTTATAAAATAAGGTAGGAAAAAGGGTAAAAAACAGGATCATTAAATAGTAAGTAAGGGCAAGTTTTTTTTTTTTTAAAAAAGGTAACCATGCGACTAGACCATATAGATCGTTACATAAAATAATGCTTTTCGTCGTTACATAACAATGGATACAACAATACGAAACAGTAAAATTTGAGGTAACAATCAAAACAAACATGGTATTTAAAGTAACAATACAATACAATGGGTGATAATATCCAAACTAGCTAATTATTTGTGAAAACATTCTGTCAATGTCTCCAATAGTCTACCATCTCTGCTGTTATTGTTCCTCGAATGAGGAAATCAGAACATAAATTTGTGACTTCTTTAGGTTCCCTCTGCTAATATTAGATGAATGATACAATCAACTAAACCTTGCTCTCAAATTAGTTGGGGTCTGTTGTGTAAATAATTTGTCTCCATATCACAGATACATTGTTATTTAGATTTGTTTTTTGATTGATATGGTAAAGCAAGTTATTTAGATGATCTTTACCCTGCTGTTTATCTCGAGCAGCACTGGCTATGCTTTGCAAAACTCCTTTAGGCAGGTTACTATGATCTATAATCAATCAGAATATTTTGGTGAAACAAATTTGTTCCTTGCCCATTCCAACTGTTTAATTGACGGATTTGAGTATATTTGCGAAGCTCTTTTAGGCAGGTTTCATTTTGCTGGTTTCTTAAGTTTTTCATTTGCTTATGAGTCTCCTTGTGTTCAATTAGATAGTCAATGGGATTCCACATCTTGTGCCAACGGATGGCAAGATTATCGAGACTGATGATGCATTAAATTCTGATGGCTCTGTTGATTTGCCTGGTAAAAGAACGGATGATCACTGAGGTAGCTCTTAACACAATTCATTGACAAACAACATTGGAAGTTCATAAGCTGATGGAAGATGTTAAAGAGAATTATGTCAGATTATGTCAGTTGAACCTCTTTATTATGTCAACCTGCTCTTCGCTGCAGTCTTACTTAGGCAATCTGTACTTTGACATGAGGCTTCTAAGAAGTGCAATTCCTTGATTAGTAATACCTGGGAGTAGCTTCTTGTCTATTTCTTCTTTTCATGTGATAGTTTTGCGCAAATCACTTTTTTGCGTTCCAATCATCCATGCTTATTACACTTGTGCGTAGTTGTGTTTTTCCATAAGAGTGAATTGTAACATATTACTGCATAAAGCCTCGTGATTATACATTTTGATTAATGGTATTAGCCTTGAATTCACGAAATGCAAACACCTTATCATTTGAGAACATGACTTAAACTTCATTTACTGTTACTAGGTTCTGTTTTAAAGTAGTTAGCATAATATCAGTGTTGTCTAGAGTTTACACATAAATAAGGAACCTAGTGGTACTTTTGCATTCCAAAACATAGTTGAGGTGCTGTATCTTAGTCTTAAAATACTTACAGAAGGAGCAATTGGTGGGATGCTGCCAGTCAATTTTTTGGCATCTTCATTCGTAGCATTTTATCTAGAATTTCAAGAGCCTGAATCCCGGCTTTCCAAATTTTGATATACCTTGGAATCGGGATAATAGATACAATATAGAGAGGGAATAGGTATTGCCTTTAAAGTAGCTGCTTATCAAGTGAAATCAATAGATTTGGCATTGGAACTCTAAAACTTCAAAAGAATTGTCCTTCAAAATCTTGATGTGGCAGTTTACAATGACAACAACATACCCAGTGAAATCCCACAAGTGGGGTTTGGGGAGGGTAGAGTGATGTGGCAGTTTAAAAATGCAATTAAGTAGGTGGTTGAAGAACTACGCAGTTAGTACCAGGAATACCATATTCTGTTTTTCTTCCATATAGATTGCAGAACAATATTGCATTATGGGAAAAATGGTGTCTTTTACTCTTTCAGGTTTCTATACCCCCATTTACACAGAGCTCACTCTATACAAAGATAAAGAACTTATGAAGAAATAACCATCAAATAATAGCTATTAAGGAAAACCATAGCCAATACAAATTGGCAAAAGAAGGCCGAGCTTGTTACATAGTTTCCTGCAGATGTTGATGATGTAAAATCTGGAGTCACACTAGTAGGAACAAACACTTCAGTAGGCTTTTGCTTGCTGACGGGCAGAATAGTTTTACTTTTGGATTCTTTAGAATCATAACCTGTGAAAAGTTGTCTCCGTTTTAGACTTGAACTGGTTTTGCATACAATGAAGGTTCTTATGTTAAAAGAAGAAATGTAAACTCACAATCGGATGGCTTCCAGCCCAAAACCATCCTTTCTCTATCAAAAACCACCCGATAGCCAGTCATAAAATTTTCTGCAAAGGGATCCTTATATCAGTGTTGTATATTTCATTTTGTCCTTCATCTCTAAATCAAAATATGTGAAAACTCAATATCTAAGATCAATGTCTTAAAAAAGGGGACTCAAGATTTAAGATGAAAACTAGGTATTGGGTTCAAGTCCTAGTGGAGATAAAAGTCACTTGGTGATTTCTTCCCATCTTCCTTGTCTTGGTTTGCAAAGTTACCTGATAGCTACGCTAGTAGGAGGTACAGGTACCAAGTGAAAGGTGTGCGCATGGCCCGCTCACCACCATCATTAGAAAAAAGATGAAAACTAATTTTTTTTAATATTTCTTGGCACTTGCTATTTGTAAGAGTCAGTTCCTTAGTTGCATAAATAAGTAGAATCTCGTTACTATATACTCACGTCCAATGATATTGACATCCCCACTTTTGACAATAGCTAAACAATATACTCCAGAACCATCCTGAGGATTAAGCAGAGTAATTAGAAAATAATGAAGAGAATAATCTAATTCTAACATACAAAGAGCTGTACCATCTTACTGGAAAGGACAATGTTATAGTTGGATCAAAAAGATAAAACTGTTTGCCGCCTTTCATCATCAAATTTACATCAAGAATTTCAAAGGAAGATTGATTTGCCCTGCATAGACGGTGTTAAATTTTAAAGTCAATAGGAGTTAGGAGAAGGAATGCTTGACAGATTATAAATGCTGGTTTACCTTAGCCCATAGCAGTACTCAAAAGGAACCTGAACCATAGGTTGAATACGTACCTCTTGTGCCTGGGAATCAAACTGCAAAATATACTAAATATATTTAGTTGTCAAATATCAAACAAGAAATCTCCGACTGGTGATCATACATTCAACTCCTGACCAAGGGAAGATCTCCGATTTAAGCTTGATGAGTTCAACGTTTAAGGTCTTTCGCTCTGCAATTATTGTATTTTTGAAATTATGGTTTCAAAATTTAGTATTTGTTGAAATATTAGTGTTTTTTTTTCAGGTACATATGATATATTTGTATTCTGCGTCAGAAATACTTCCTTAGTTGAATAGTGAAATGTTGAAATACTTAGTTGAATAGTGAAATAGGTTGTGTTTGTCTTTGGTCCCGACTCACATTCTCTGTTATGACTTTGTAAGCAGGATCATTTAAGTAGGTGAATGAGGTGCCAGAGTCAAATATGGCTGTGAAATCAACATCAATATTCTTGTTTCCCACAGTTATTCCCGTCAGGCTAATGTTATAAGTTTGGCTGCATTTAGAGATAGAAAAGAAGGAAATATAGATATTTAGTTTGTATTCCCACATCATTATCAAGCTTGAAACAGAATGAAAATGCTAAATACTTTGAATCAAGGTGAATTCTTACTGTGGTTGTTCAAGATTGAATGGTGTCTCTCCTTGGTCCGGACTCCCTTTGTCTCCAAAATCTATTCTTCCAATACCGTCAGCCCCAAAACACAGAGAAAAAGAATTCGCAGCAAGACCTTTGCTGGCTAAAATGCTAGGAACAGATGTATTGCCCATACCAAGTCCAAATAGACCGTTGGGAGCAGCACCTTTCAAAAAAGCACCAGTTTGTTTCAATCCACACCTGAAATAGAATTACTAATCAATATAGATAGTTGTGGACAAGAAAAGCGTTACACACCCTATGCTGCTTTATCAAATTTGGGAAATAGAAACTACTTTCTAAATTATCATTCGAGTAGTTGATTTCACAAGTATCATCTAAAGAGGTGAACACAAATTTAGAGTCCGAGTCCATAGTGAGTGTGATTATTATATATATGCATTTTAAATATGTATATACATATTTAGTTGATTTCTATGTATATAGTGATGGGGTTCTTGTGAACCTGTAGATGGGCCTCTAGATCCGCCCTGTTCAGTTGAACCCATAGATCCACTTCTAATCCTTGAGCCTCCATTTTCTCTAATACGACTTGTGTTAGTGATTACCTAATATTCTCCAAACAGAAACAAGAAGTAATACACACTCACCCCAATGTAATTGGTGCCTCAACAGCCTTTCGTTGAGAACTATATGTCTGTAAGTGCAAGATGTCTTCGACCAGTACCCCAGAAGATGAGGTATTTTCAGAGAGATATCTAACTCCATAACCACATGCACTTTGTGCCACTGAACATTTTCTTCCTTGCCCACACAGAGTGCCATTGCAGGGAACAATTTTGCTTGTTGATGATGTGTTGGGGCTGTAAATGTTAAGGTCTATAGGCTGTTCCAAAAATGTAAAAATTGTAAATCAATTATGATAAGTGTCGTCAAGCAGTGACATAAACAGCAAAAAGGGAAAAAACAACAGAGCAAAGGAAATCTAGTTCATGGAGCAAACTTTGGTGTCATAGAGTAGCACACAAAACTAAAACTAGTAAGCACCTTAAATTTTCACTGAAATGGTTATCAAAACTTCATTTGAACCATTTCTTTCATGATGGAGGTGTTCTGCCTAATTTGCACGCACCTTGATTATTCCATCTGATACGTCCTATCTCTCACCAGTACATGTATCGGGTAGCTCTGCCTACCAAGGCTTAGGAAGAATGGGAAGAAATTTTCTTAGTGTTTTACGCCTCCATTGGGCTTTGAACTCAAGACCTCTTGTCTACCCGCCCGCTTCATTGATCACTAGGTCACAGTCTTTTTTCAACTCTATATGATACATATAAAATCTCGCTCTTGCACATACTTATTTTTATGAGCTTTTTCACCATTAATCATTCAAATTCCAATTGTTTCTACAAAATCGTGCCCAATTTCATCTTTGATACTAAATCTCAAGCATAATTGAAATTAAATTTTTTTGATATACCATTAATGCTCAAAGCTTAAATTCGATTGACTTACTCTTTTGAAACCCATCACGAGTGTGTGAGCACAGTTGTTGCAGTTACATGGTAGCCAAAACAAGTCGCTGCCAGTGTCGAGTGCCACCATAAATGATAGCCCAGGTGTGCCCACTGTCACATTTGCATAATGCAAACTGAAACTCATACAAAAAACATTTAGTTAGTCCTAAAGGAAGAACATGTTTGCTGCACAACTACAGGTAATGTAATTTAAACATCTATATATATGGAGTTTGAACCTAAGTTATTGAGTTTGGACGAGCCCGTGACTAATGTACTAGGTCTGCCCCTTCCTAGGGTGCCCTACATGTAAGCAGTGGATGCATGTCTACCACTCCCACTGTTTCAGTATAGATGTATCTTCTGATTTTAAATCCTGAATCCACCTCGACTTCTTTCTCTTACAAAACTGTCTTCCATCGCCAAACTATAGAGACAAGGAAACCTCAGTCAAATTGTAAACAAACATGTGTCATCCTTGCATAAGGGTCATGCTAATTTTCTCTGTATCATTACAAATTTTATCGGATACCCCAGAATGAACAAAACACAGATGATCATTAACAGAAGTTCCACAGTGTCTTTCGGAGAAAAAGACCAAAATAGTCCCTTAATTTTGGGTTAAGACTCAAAAGCATCCTTGAGTTTTCACATGGAGCACTAATAGTCCCTCATGTTTGCATATTGGTGCACTTTTGGTCCTCCCCTAAACTTTTATCTATGTTTAACATTAATTTTGTCCATAATTTTAAGTATAAAATGTCCAGTCATGTTTTTATATATTTAGTAGAAATAATAATTCCATGTGAAAGAAGTTATTGAAGTACTAATATAGAGGAAGGAGAAGAAACCTACAACCCCAAAGAACTGAGTAGGACTGTTTTGTTTCCTCCAGCGAACGTGAGCAAGGGTGGAGTAGGATCAATGGCGCTTGTAAGACGGCGATGTTTCAGAGTAGGATCAATGGTGCTGGTAAGCCGGTACCTGTTGATATGGCGATCACGTTGTGTCCAAGCTGAATAATACTGAATACTACCTTTTTGAGGCAACCAGTGAAGGTCTAAAATACCTTTTACTGGATTAGAATACGTGTGGTGTATTTCAAACCTTAATGTCCCAAACGCTTTATGCAACTGTAAAGCCAAGAAAAGAACAAATGCCATGAAGTTACTAGTACCACAAAAATCAGCCATTGGAATCAAATTAACCCAATGGCTCAGCTCAATTGTCAAGGAATTGTCCGTTCTGGTCTAATCTTTGGAGCCTCGCGATTGTGCGAAGACTTCAACAGTTGAATTCCTGATGATTTTGCCTTATATGGGAGCCAGGCGTTATGTTTGTCCTCTTATTCCAATATGAGATTTGCCTAAGTCAATCTCCAGAGTGAACAAGTCCTCTGTCAACAACCAGATATGTTGGGTCTGCAATTTTTATCCTCAAATCCTTTGTGCTGCTCGGGTGGAGGTTTGGTTGAAGATGACATGATGCAAGTAAAAGTCTACGAAAAAGTTGTTGTATGCCTTTTTCGAGTTTCACCACCAACTGTCCGCGGAAAGAATTCCCCAAAATTTTTCTAAACGGAACAGTGATATGAAATGAACAAAAGAGACTGGAGTATATATGCACAATATGTAGTACATATATATACAATATATGTATGTACATGAAGTAAAAACAAAAAGGGAAGAATTATGAATCCATAAATGGTGTTTGATAAAGTATGAATAGAAATTTGGAGGATGTGGAAGGTGAGTCCACCAGTTGAAGCTTTACTACAAGTTGTAGTTGTTTATTGTCAAATGGGGAATAATGGGATACATGTTTTGGGTTCAGATTATAATGGGATCCATTTTTTTTTTAATGTCATTTAATGTATATGAAGTGGAAAGAACTTGGGAAGGTGCTGGTAGTACCTACCACTACCAGAACGACTAGTGAGATGAGAATATATATTGGAAGATTTGACTTTGCTGTTGTTACTATTTCCTTGTATGATATGTCATGCTTATTTCCTCTAGTACATGTTCTATTTCTTGTCGGAGGTCATTTGAAAATAGTTTCTCTATCTCCATAAGTTGCACCTTAGACGTCAAATGTATTAGCTGTTACGAAAAATACTACAGACGAAATCATTACTGTTTGAATTACATATATGTGTGTGTGTTGCTCTGCACTCGCTATACAACAATAATATATTCAATGTGATTTTACGAATGGGGTTTGGAGAGGACAAAACTTTATTTTTACAAGGTAAATATGTTGTTTTTGATAAATTTTTGAAAAAAAAAGGACTAAACTTGAAGAAGTAGAAGTTCAAGAAGGAAACTATTTTACTCACCAAGTCTTTTTGTGCACATGATTGAATGGTAAGTGTGATCCTTACCTAAAAAGACAATTTAATAAGTTCTTCTTAATGGTCAACTTTTGTTGATCTAAAGTAAAATGGACCAGAAAATGTTTTTCTTAGGTTCAGCTAATCATTAAAGCATTAAAGAATGTATTCAGATTTACACAAAAAATATTAGAATATGATGTTTTTCTAAATTTTGTTAAGAAAGGCAAATTTAGGAATTAGAGTCGTAAAACTCACGAGAAAGGGATGCTTATCAAGGTGTGTTTTGATAAGTTCGTCAAAAATGAGAAAATCACTTTTTTAATTGAACAAGCTCAAAGACATTCCTTTATCTTTTCACCCTCCGACATATCTCATCTTCACCTGCTTCTGTGAAGCCAGCAGGAGGTTATCATCAACCCCTCTTCTAGATGGAAGAGGAACAACACACATCACATGGCAGCGGTATTACACTCACACATCTTTCCCATTTTTTGTAGTTTTTCCTCATCACCTTAATGCCCTCACTTGAGTTTACCAAGCTCAGCATACTTGGCGCTTGTATCTTGAGGAATATAAAGTGGTGATGTTCGTGTTTTGTAAACGATGTGGGACAACGGAGTAAGGGGATATATTTGGATTTGAACTTTCTAAACAAACACACTCTTCTAGAGTCGAGGATCGCTCGAAAATAACATCTTTATCTTTCGATAGGTAGGTGGGGATGAGGTTTGTCTATGGTCTACCTTTTTCAGACTTTAATTGTGAGATTACACTGAGTATATTGTTGTTGTACACACTCTTCTCATGTCTTTTAGAAACAACTTCTTTATCTTTCACGATGTAGGGATAATTAAGGTTTGTCTACAATCTACACGTTTCAGATTTCACGTGTGGATTGCACTATGTATGTTATCGTTGATGTACACACGCTTCTTGTGTCAATTGTTCGGACTTCATGCTCGTCTTGGTTATTACTTGTCGCTTTTTTTTTTTGTACTGTTCATAAGTTATCATTTTATGAAATTTTTTATAAGATTTCTCATTAGTTAATTTTGACTACATATTTAACCTAAATCAGCTGATGGGGAGTTCATTACCTCCTAAAATGAGACTTTTTTTTTTAACTTGAATCTAAATTAATCAAGACTCAAAGAGGATGCCAAACAACTAATTAAAAAAATCAAATAATATAGTTACACCTTTAACTAGATTATGATATTTTTGTACAAATTGTATTAGGACCAAAGTATGCCAACTGAAATTTTAATTAGTTCTTTACTAACCCTGAGGGTTAGCTTGGTTGGTAAAGGCAGGAGGACAAAGTCCCTTAGATCACCAGTTCGAGCCTCAGCAGGGCCACTGGAGGCATTACAAATCAGTCGCATTTCCAGGGCCCTGTGGAACTAACCGTGGTGCACTGCCTTGAAACAATGGACCCAGGTTCATAAGCGATACCCGAAAACTACGAGAAAAAAAAAAGTTCTTTTCTTAAATAAAAACTAAGACATGCTTAATCTTCTTCCTTGAGAAGTGAAAAGTTAAAAAGGTGATGGTCCAAACTATATGAGAGAAGCCTTGTGGAGTTGATAGCAAACTGGTCATAGTAAGCAAGAGGAAGAGCTGCTGCTCTGTGAAGCCAGCAAGTGGGTTAATGCTACTAAAGCACCCAACCAAACTCTATTTTCTCCGCAGATTCATCCACCAGGGGGATGACACACATGCCACAAAGACACATGTCAACAGTATTACCCAACAAATACTGCTGCATACAACTAAGTCACCCTCCCTAGGGAAGGGACTGACACACATGCCACACAGACACATGCCAACAGTACACAAATACTGTCTTTGCTGGTCCTCAAAGCTTCTCACATGTTTATAGTTTGTCCTCATCACCTTATTGCCCTCACTTGAGTTACAAGCTTGAGTTACCAAGCTCGGCATACTTGCTCTTTGGTTAGAGACACTATAAAGTGATGATGGTTGTGGTTTATAAACGATGTGGGACAATTATGAAGTAAATTAAATGTCTTATTTGAATGGTTGTTACTCGTTGTTGTGTTGTTAGTCTAAGAACGATGTTTGTTTTGATTGTTATTTAAATGTTATTATATTGTATCATTTAAATGTAATGATGAAAAGATCCATTTTGTGTAATGATCGATTTGGTGTGATTGCGTTGTTACATTAATATTTTCTTTTTGTTTTGTCTTTGCTTAGTATTAATAATTATATTTTATCATTTATCCTACCTTTCCATAATAGCTTTACCCCGTACTATATGATTTCTTGTAGGTTTATTATTCAGAGTATGGATATGTGAGATTATGTAATGATGGAGAACGATACAATCTATTCAAATATTATATTCATTACAACAATACTGTAATATAATAGATTATGAAATGATATATAACAACCACGTAGACAACGTGTAAGGGGCTATTTAGATTTTCAATGTAGTACTTGTACACATGCACTCTCTTGCGCGTCAAGGAATAGCTTAAAACAATCTCCCTATCTTTCACGAGCTAAGTAGGGGTAAAGTTTATCATGAGTCAATTTTGACTACATATTTAACCTAAATCATCCTAATCTTGAATCTTAGAAACGAAGCCGCTTTTGACAGAAAGCCTACACCTCCTAAAGTAAGACTTTCCTAACACGAATCTGAATTAATCAAGATTCAAAGTGAATATCAAACACCAAACGAAATATTATAACATACAACTTTAACTAGATTTTGAGATACTTTTTTCAAAATAATATCAAGTCCAAAGTATGCCAATCCTAAATGTTAATACTTTTTCTAAAAAAGGAGATGTTCCAATAAAATTAAGACATGCTTAATATTCTTCTTTGAAAAGGTAAAAATAAAGATTAAACTTCTGTTTGATCATAGATTTTGAACTTGTATTTTTTGAATCTTGAAATTGTATTTACACACATATTAAAAAAAAAAAAAAAAGGTAATGGTCCAAACTTATATGAGAAGCCATACTTCCTGGTTAGGATTTAGCAAACTGGCAAGAGGCAGAGTGCTGCTCTGTGAAGTCAGCCATGAAGTTAAGTTTCTGCTTTTGTTTACCAAAGCACTCAACCAGAACTCCCCCTCAAGCAAAGTCCATCAACCCCTTTCTAATTTCAAGAGGGAAAGACACAAATTGCTCACAGTATTTTTCACATTAAATACTGTGAACCAGATGCCAGTATCCATGCTAAGTCCATTACCCAAAGTAGGCCTTTGTCTCATCTCACAGTTTGTCCATTCATTACCTTAATGCCCTCACTTGAGTTACAAGCTTGTGTTACCAAGCTCGGCATGATTGATGTTTGTGTTGAGGAATTATATTGTGGTGGTGTTTGTGTTTTGTAAACGATGTGGGACAATGGACTAAGGAGATATATTTAATTTGGATTTCCTATGTTTTTACTTTATACCCAAACACACTTTTCTGAGGATTGTTCGGAAACAATATCTTTATCTTTTGTGAGGTGGGTGGGGATGAGTTTTGTCTATGTTCTATCTTTTTTAGACTTCGACTGTGAGATTACACTGAGTATGTTATTGCTGCTGTACACACGCATACACTCTTATCGCGTCTTTTGGAAACAACTTCTTTATCTTTCACGAGGTAGGGATAAGATATGTATACATATAATCTTTCCTTTACGAACTCCGCTTGTAGAGTTACACTTTGTACGTTATTGTAAAAATGCACTCTCTTTCGCGCCAAACATCTTTAAGAAATAACCCTCATTATTATGGTACGTAGGTCAGAGTTGAATCTAAAATTTTTAAAACACGAGTGTGCCGCTTGAAAAAAAAGAGGGATACTTGATCTCTAGTCATCAAGATATATAATTCAACATCCAACCAACTGCATCATTATTTTAGCCTTGTAAAATCAGTGTCAACAGATAATATTATATCAATTTTAGAACATATGTACGTAAAACACCTAATTTTACGTAAAGATCACGAGTTCACATGCTTCACTTTTAATATGTAAATTTGCTCCAAAGTATGATCTGTCAATACTCTATCCTTCCTAGATTCTACCTATAGAATTGTAGCGAACATGTTATTGTTAATCCGTTTTAAAGATCACTTGATCTTACATGAACTTAATTAAGATCACAAGCTAAATTGTTAATCATAGTCAAACCAGCATAACTCTTATCAAATTTTAAATCATTTGTTTATTTTTTAGTAATTTATTTGATTACTTAATAACAAAAAAAATTAATTATGATTATAACATATCAAATAAAAAATAATTACAATACTTTTACAAGTTTTTTATGGGTCAATTTGAATGATATATTTGATCAAACAAACCCAAATTTAAATCTTAAGAATAAAGTCGTTTTTGATAAGATTTATTTACATCCTTAAAATCAAATAATATAAATCATAACTACTTTGATTAGAGTTTCAGTTTTTTTTTTTTTTTCCAAATAATATCATGTGCAAATTTCAAGCAACATTAATTTACACAAAAAATTAAACACCATTCAGTAAAATTTTAGAAATGGCATAATGAAAAAGGAGGAACAACAGTGGTATATATTAGAAGATTTTTTAAATTTATGGTCTGAAATAATTTTTAAATATTTGTATGGTCGAGATTTATTTCATTAAGAGTAAAAGAAGAATTTTAAAGTTAAATTATCTTCAATTATAGTAAAGTGACATTCTTTTGGGAACGGACTAAAAAGGAAAGAGTGTTACATAAAATGGACGTTTTAGTTGAAACTGTGTGTGTATATATAGGGGTGGACCTAAAAGGTGCTAGGTGAACCCCCTTTGCCAAAAAATTACATTGTATATATAAGGTAAATTTTCTATATTCTTGTACATATGCTAATTTGTGAACCACCTAAATCAAAGAGGAAAGATAGCCTAGTGGTACTAGATTATCCAACTTGGGCTACAAATATTATCCCCAGATTTCATGTTCGATTCTTGCTGGTTGTGTGCTTAGAAGTATCGATAGTGATTTCTTTTTGGAGTTTGCACATTTATATTTTTATTTTTCGAACCTTTTAGCTGAAAACTCTGAATTTGCCACTATATATATTTACAAAGAATTAATGAGTTTTTAATCTACTCATGGACATTTAGTAATCAAAACTTCTAAATCATAGATCCGCCTCTGGATTTTTGTGCTTTTAAATTTTTCCTTTTCCATTGTTGAATCCTCATTGAACCTAATAACAGAATGCTTGAGAGACACTAATTAGACTCATTTATTGCAATGGTGACTTTTTTTCTTTTTTTTTAGTATGAGGTGAAGAAAATGTAAAAGATAAAAATGGAATAAAAATTAATGTAGGAACATACATGAAAAACACTTAAAATCTTGTATTTTTTATTTGCGATACTAAAATGTCGAGACGTTATTAATAACAATGCAATGAGTATCACACACACAAAAAATTATTTAAAATCTAAAATTTGAACATTTTGATACCAATGTGAAATAAGAGATGTCATTAATAAAAATGCAATGTGTAACTGGTACTATGCTTGTGAGGCCTAGCTTTGCCAAGTTTGAGGGTCAATGGAATTTGTCCGGGTTAATTTTTGAAAAATTCAATAGGATTAACATCCATAATTTTTTTTTAAAATTTTGAATTTCTTTTTCACGATATCAAAATATTGAGAACGGAGACATCATTAATAAAAACGTAGTGAGAGTTGGTCATCAGGCCTATGAGGTCCAACTTCACCAAGTTAAGGGGTTAATAGAGTTGATCGACTAATTTCTAGAAAATCGATGAACTAACACATGCGACAAATATTTAATATTTAAAAATCCTATTTTGTGACATTAAAACGCTGAAAAATGAGGCGACATTAATAAAGATGCAATGAGTACTAGTTATTAGGACTATAAGGCACGAGTTGGTTAATATAATTCTGAAAAATTAATAGACTAATATATGCAAAAATCACTGAAAATCTTGAATTTTTATTTGGTGACACTGAAATAATGAAAACATGGATGCTAATTCAAAATATATATATTGAGTGTCGTCACCAAATTTGTAAAGATCACCAGGGCTAAGTTTGGTATCAACAGGATTAATTTTTTAATAATTAATAAAAAAATACTTTAAATTTTAATTTTGTGACACTAAATGTGAAAAAAGAGATGGCATTAATGAAAATGCATGAGTAGTGGTTATCCACCAAAATGCTAGAAAAAAATGTCATTAACAAAAATGCATTGAGTAATGATCACCTGTTTGGACGCGAATAGAGTCGATCGATGGATTCTTAAAATTTAGTGGATTAAAAAATAAATATTTAGTTCTTATTTTATGACAATGAAATGCTAAAAAATATTTTTAATACTAGTCATCGGGCACGTGAGGCCCTTGCTTGCCAAGCAAGGATGGCAAGGAGTCAATCCAATAATTTTTGCAAATCAATGAACAAACACAAATAAAAAAACGTTTAAAATTCTACACTCTAATTTTGTGACACCAAAACGCTAAAAAAATAAACGTCACAAATAAAATACAATAAATATCGTGAAAGTCGACGTTGCCAACTTTTAATGGTCAACAAATATACTTGATAAAATTTTTAAAAAAAAATCAATGACCTCAGACATATGAAAATATGCTAAACACCAAGGATAAATACTATAAAATTATATTTGAAATTACATATTAAAAAATTACATCAAACTTTAAATATATATTCGAAATATTAACAAACATAAATTATTAAATACTTGAAAGTAAGGGAGGAGTAAACCCTTTATTTAAAATTTAATAACTTAAACGAACTAAAATCTCAATCTCATAAATATTAAAATGTTGATTCATCTCTGCTTGAAAATAAAAATTGTTTTAACATATATTTAAATAATTAACTCGAACCTATCCAACTCCAACCAAAACATAAATGAATCACTTTTATTTATTGATTTTTCACCCAAACTACATATTCATATTGAAATTTAATTAATTTAAACTTATAAATAATTAAATTTATTTTAAAAAATGATATTTATAACAAAAATTTTTCATTTGGAGAATTTGAATTCGAAATCTCTACCCCTGGAACCATCTCATCACATGATGACTTCTGTTATTTTCTCTTTTTAACCATCTAAAAATAATTTTGTTGGGTTTTTCTTAATGGGGTTTTGTTTTTTCCATTGCTAAACACAAGAAAGAGAGAGAGAGAGAGAGATATCTTTTAGTTGGTTTAATCACACACAGGTAAAGGGAAAGACCCTCCCTTTTTCTTCATTGTTAAACTTTATCTTTTTCTTCTCTTTCTCTTTGTTTCCTCAATTTTGTAATTTTCTTTTTTCCCTTTTCTTTTTTTAGCAAAAAACAAGAGAAGAGAGAGAGAAAAAAAGAAAAGGAAACAAGAACTGGAAAAAAGACTCAATCTTTACTGTGTATAGTTCGTTTGTTTTGTGGGTTATACAAAAGGGGCTGCTTTGATGGATCTATAGATCTAACACTTTCAGACCCACATGGATTGTTATGTTTTATTTAGATCTCAGTCATTATCAGTTGAAGGGGTTGAGTAACTGACCAGAGGAAAATAAAAAGATAGCAAAATAAGGCCTAAATCACACCACCAGAGTCTTCTTGTTCTATAGTTTTCAGCAGGTATTCTTAAAGTTGTGAACTTTATGTGATTTGGGGTGTTGTTTTAATGTTGTTTTGTTCATTTTGGGATGTGGGTTTTACTGAGTTTTTGCTGTGATGTTTAGGTGATTTCTGTTTTTTCATGATTTGGGTGTTGTTTTAATGTTGTTTGGTTCATTTTGGGATGTGGGTTGTACTTACTTTTGGCTGTGAAGTTTACGTGATGTGTGTTCTTTCAGGATTTGGGTGTTGTTTTGTGCATTTTAGGATTGTGGGTTTTTACTTAGTTTTGGCTTGGCACTGTAGTTGGTTGGTTGCTTCTTGTCGTTGTTGATCTTAGAAATTGGCTAGGGTTCTTGGTCATGCTTATTTTTATCCTTTGTTGTTGAAATTGGGTTTTGAAATTTTCTGTTTTTCTGTGAACAGATTTGTTTCTCATTGATCAAAGCTATGATCTTTATTGCTTTCTTTGAGTCAAGGGTCTATCGGAGACAGCCTCCCTACCTGTAGAACCGCATTTGTGCTCTAGACCCTCACTTGTGGGGACTATAATGGATATGTTGTTGTTTGTTTCTTTGGTTAAAGTGATGATCTTTCTGCAGCTCTATGATTCTTGAAGTAAGTTGTGTAGCTGAAGTTCTTGTTATATGCTTGTTTTTTGTTTGCAGGATTGAAGAGTATAATAACATAATTAGGGTTTTAGTTAAGCTGTTGCTGCATTTCTTTTGGTGTTCAGCAACTGGAGGTAGGCAGAAGTGAAATGAAATGAGGGATGTTATCAAGGCTGATAAGTTTCCTGAAGGCCTGTTGGCGGCCATCGTCGGATCATTCTGTACATGCTGGTTCGGATGCAGCTGGACGGCAAGATGGACTTTTTTGGTATAAGGATAGTGGTCAACACTTGTTGGGTGAGTTCTCAATGGCAGTCGTACAGGCAAATAATTTGCTGGAGGATCAAAGCCAGATCGAGTCGGGTTCTTTGAGCTTGCTTGATTCGGGCCCCTATGGAACGTTTGCTGGGATATACGATGGTCATGGTGGACCGGAGACATCACGATATATCAATGATCACCTCTTTCAGCACCTCAAGAGTAAGCTTACTAGACCTGTTTTATTGACCAAAGTACTCATTTGCCGAGTATCGAATTGCATCAATCTGTTTGTAGTTCCAAATGGTGTTGATAAGCTAGTTGAATGCTATTGATTAAATTCTTTTGTAATGAAAATACGAGGGTGTATTCTTTTTAGAATTTAAAATACCTACTGCAGTAGATTATTTGCTATTGAAATTTGTAGTTTGAATTAGTTAGCCTGCAACTTTCTTGTAGGGTTTGCAGCCGAACAAAATTCTATGTCTGTAGATGTAATACGGAAAGCATTTCAAGCTACAGAAGAGGGATTCTTTTCTCTGGTTGCAAAGCAATGGCCAATGAAACCACAGATGGCTGCTGTGGGATCTTGCTGTCTGGTAGCAGTGATCTGCAATCGTATCCTGTATGTTGCTAACCTTGGTGATTCCCGAGCTGTTTTGGGAAGGCTTGTGAGGGCTACAGGGGAGGTTCTTGCCATCCAGCTTTCAGCTGAGCATAACGCATGTTTCGAATCTGTCAGACAGGAGTTGCATTCAATGCATCCAGATGACCCGCAGATAGTGGTTTTGAAGCATAATGTATGGCGTGTAAAGGGTCTGATTCAGGTATATCTCATATGTCGTGATTTGTGGATAGAGTAGCTTATATGGTTCTTAATTCTTGCTATTATTTCAAGGGGGAGGTATATGATTAGTATTATCATTAGAGTCCAAAACATTTTATAGTCGATGGATTAGGTTGTTACTCATTGGTCACTGTATGCAGTAATTAATGTGTCATGTATCCTCTAGTCTTAGCAATGAATACAAGGTCAATTAATGCACTCTTTTATCCTCATCCTAACAGATTCTTTTATATTCAGGGAGGGTATTTACGTTCACAGTCTCCTATTCTAAGCTGGCTTTTGACTAAGATACACGTTTTAGATTCCTTGAACCAGAAGAATTTAAAATCTTCCTTTCATTCCCTTTGTTATCTAATATTTTGAACTCTTTCTTGCATCGCTATTCATATGCTGTATTACAAGGTCATGGTGGTTTACAAGTGACTCAAATTATTGGTTAATCTATGCTGGATATTTACTCGCATGATCAATCAGTAAATGCAGAATTATGTAAATGAACTAGACTCACATAACCTATATTTTTCATTGGCAGTGGGAAAGGAGTCTATTTATCTTCCTAGCTTGGATAGATTTCTCCCAAATACAATTCGGCTGAGATTCCATGAACACCATGGTTGATAAGTCTGTCTACTGTCCTGATATGCTATTACAACATTTCAGAAAAAGGGAAATTCAAGACGAGACAACTTATAAAAAAGGCAGACCAATACAAGCCAAATAGCTGTAGAAGATGCACGAAAAGACCCAAAAAAAGATTTTACTGTGAGATAAGAACAACAGGAATTTCACTACTTAATTAGTCACTTGACTCACTTCAGTATCGGTGCATGTTCAACTTCAAGCAGCCATGTGTTAAGCGTTAGAAATCATTTATTACAATAATGTGCCAAAGACAAGAAAGGTCAAAGGAAAGACCATTCTTTGTTTCTTCCGTGGGGTTCGGATTAAATTGTAGTTGTACGATGTGCATGAAATCCTTTGTTTCAATCCATTTATAGAAATGTTTTGTCATTTTGTTTATTATATGTGATAGATGTAGATGTCGCCCTTGATAACTCTTTGGTAATTTTGTGCTGTAGGAGTTAGATATTTAATATTCTTATTAAGAGCTATTAATCCAATTTATTATCTTTTCCCTGTTTTTGTTAGATCCTGCTTTATATACTTGCAAGAATTCTGCACAATATTAAAATGAATTTACTTGTTTTTTGGCACCAAGCTATTTATATGAGTTTTAATTTTAAATTCGTCTTGCAGATTTCGAGATCTATTGGTGATATATACCTTAAAAAGCCTGAATACAACAGGGAGCCGTTGTATGCGAAGTTTCGGTTGCGTGAACCTTTTGAAAGGCCCATATTGAGCTCTGATCCATCAATTACTGTTCAAGAACTAGAACCACATGATCAATTTCTCATATTGGCTTCTGATGGTCTCTGGGAACATCTTAGCAATCAAGAAGCAGTTGATATAGTACAAAATAGCCCCCGAAGCGTAAGATCTTTGACTGTGGGATGCTTTTTTTTCCTTTTCTTTTTTATTTGTATTTCTTTTGCGCATCTGAAGTTTACAACTGCAAATTAACCCTAGTAGAATTATATTGCTGGCTTTAGGTGGTGAACTTTGAAAGTTTTAAATATCATGTAGATGAAATGCCTCGTTAAGCATATCTTGTTTTTATGTCTTACTAAAATCATGTTTCATTCCACATATGTACTGAGATTGTTCGGGAGACATGGTCCAAGCCCGGTGAGGGGGGGATTCTTGGTGATACTAGATCAAAATGCATTGAGGATTATATTTCCTGTTCTCAATATCATACCAATGTTATTGATATGACTCCTGGTATTCACTTATTAGCTAACTCTAGTAAAGAGCTCAAGTAGTTTCAGGAACATCCACGTTCTATAAAGAACAAATCAATGCTTCTAGATCCCTCATTTGTAATTCACAGAAATATATGTTTTTTGAGTATTTTAGTTTTTATCTTTTTGTCTTTCCATTTTTCTTTGGGGTAAAAACTTAGCTTGTTTCTAGGCCGTTGCTAGTGGATGATGTAATATTTTGTAATATGGACATGATATTTAGATATTCTCGAAAGATGCGGCACTGGTATAACAGAATCCAAGGTTGGGTAGTTTAGGTGTCGAGATATCAATATTTTCCTTATGTTTTATTGGGAACTAAGGAAATGGTTGCAGGAGGAAAAAAGAGTTATAGGGAGTGTAAATGCACAAAAGCATCTACCAAATTAACAGATGTAAAACAAAATTGTGCAGTAATGTGAATAAGAATTCTGAACTAAATAATTAGGTTGTGTTGAGCATGAATTCTTTGTTCCACTTGGGATGCGAGACCCTCTCTTTTATATTTGTATCTTCCTTCTTATTGTATCTTCATAGCAGATTGCTCAACCTGATTCTACTTGAAAAGAGGAGGAGCATAAGTGTGTGTTAAGTATGACGATTGGTTCTTGCTGCGAGACTAGATTGAAGGCATTCTACCAATAACATTGTCCCATTCTATCCCATGTTAGAATGGATGAGTGACCTTAGGTAGGAGTGTATGGAGGACACGGATTAAGGATGAAGGTTAGTAGGTAACCGTGTGTTGTCTTGTTGTCCACTCATATTAGTAGTCATAGTATTGCTCCTGTGGTTTCTTGTCCTTCGATTTCTGTTGCTATATAGCCTTATACCTCGATTATCATATTATTTTGTTGTAATTTATAGTAACATAATGTTACTATGTTACTATTGCTGCTTTTGTTATTATCTATCATTCTTGTACTTCTATTATTTTTTTTCGGGACTGCTTCGGACTGTTTTCCCTTGAGCCAAGGGTCTATCGAAAGACCCCTCTTTGTGGGAGTACACTTGGTACGTTGTGGTAGTTAGAATGGATGAGTGAATACTTCGCATCCCTGCCAAGTTCTCGTCCGCAATTATAGTCTTAATTGTGTGGCTTTCTGGCATGGAAGGTAATTGAGGCAACTCTTAATGGCAGAATATTGTGATTAAGGAATAAATATTTGTGTTTACTCTTTTGCTTATTGATAGAAATGACATGTTCCTTTCCAACCTTCAGGGAAGTGCTCGGAGACTTGTAAAAACTGCATTACAAGAAGCAGCAAAGAAAAGGGAGATGAGGTATTCTGATCTAAAGAAGATCGATCGTGGTGTTAGGAGGCATTTTCACGACGATATCTCAGTCATAGTTGTGTTTCTAGATTCAAATCTTGTAAGTAGGGCGAGCTCGTTGAGGGGCCCTTCTTTATCTCTGAGAGGAGGCGGTATGAACTTTCCAGCAAAAAGCTTGGCTCCCTGTGCTGCTCCCATAGAACTCGGTACCACTTAAAAACTTCTCTATTGTATACTCTGCTGTGTCCTCAAAAACTTCCTTGCGAGAGATTCAAAAAAAGCGATAGAAGGTGCACTAATTTATTCTTTTGATGTACAATGTTATATTTAACATGGAACAGGTGCCTTTGTTTAGTTTTCGAACAGCAAAAGAACGAAAGAATTTACTGTAGAGATTCTTTCTCGAGTATGAACGTGTCTGCTTTAGTTCATATTCCTCGCTTACACACACCCTTTGATTCTTTAGTTTCGTCTTGTAAACTGTGTAGAACGACAAATGAAGGATTATTCCACTGTCTTTTTTTTCTTCGTTTTCTTTCCATTTCCTCGTATCATATTCTCGTTGTATTTGGAGCCATCATCGATTCCTTCGAATTAGAAAAACAGTAGCAATGGTGAATGTTATACTTGTTGCTGTCGAAGCATTTTGTCCTACATCAACACAAGTATTTTGCTTGTTTCTGGAGATTGATTCTTGAACGTTGAATTTTGCTTGGTGAACACTGATCAAATGGATCGATGTTGATTTTTTCTGGTGAAATTCCCCTTTTGTCTAGTTATGCTATTACCAGCTATATAGTTCGAACTCTTCAAAAGTGCCGTTGGGTTGTGGATCCAGTATATTTTTGGAGTATCAGACACGACGTGACAACATCATTGGAGAGTCTGAACCTCTGCATTTTTCCAGAACTGGTAGTGTCCACCATCCCATGATGTAATGGACTGTAATTATGTTGGATCACAGGTAGACGCGGATCGAGATAGGTGGGAGGTGTAAGCACCTCGAGATGTGTAAGTGAAACGATTTGAGATTATGAGTTCTTTGAACATGTTTTAAGTCATAATATCTATACTAGTTCATATTTAAACCTCTGCTTTTATTCTTGTTATATGATGAACTTTCAAATATATTGCAAATAATTTCCTATATGTGAGAAATTAAACTCAATGGTATAAATTATTGCATTATTGTATTTATAAAAGGAAAACGGTCAAAAATGTTCCTGAACTATTTAAAATAGAGCAAAAATATCTCTCCGTTACGTTTGGGCTCAAAAATGCCTCCTCTCTGACAGAAATAAAAATGGGTTAAAAATACCTGAACTTTCAGAAATTGAGTAAAAATACTTGTTGATTAGATTTTAGTATTGGCTTGGACATCATGATATTATCAAAAAAGATGTGTTGTCGAAAATCATTTAGTGCAACCAGACTAGGTAAAAGTACGATAACTAGATACATAATTTCGAATGTGATCGGACAACGCAATGTCTTTGTCCATTCCTTTACACAAAATGAAGATCACTGAACTAAACAGCTGGAAAGATGCAATCTACCATACAGATACAGTTACTCTACCAAAGAAAGATCTTATTGAAGCCTCTCAACTAAATGTTTTAAACTAAGAAATTTGCAGCCTCAAGAGATCCAACTATTTTCAGTAACAGAAGTCAAGAATCATAACTAACCGCTGGTACGGAAAATGAAACAATGACTAACACGCGCAACAACTTCAACCAGGCATGAAGTAACGCGATTCTGTACAGAGACGAGACAAATCCATGTGCTGACTATTTCGCGGCTTCCTTGGCTGAAACAATCACCTACCAAGCAATTCTCAGTTTCTTAACTAATAACAGCATTTACAAGGGGGATAAAACTCCATGCCTGAACTGAACAGTTCGATGATCATGGTCACCCTAAACAACAAACTAATCCGTCTAAGAGGATAAACGCACAGCTTCACTAGAAAACTGATATGTTATGTAAGTAATTATAAAGAGTAAACCTATTCTTACTTGACGTTCGCAATTGCACAAAACATGATACAAAAATACTACTTAGTTGAAGTAGTGAGCACTATAATAGCTCAAAATTCTTTCTACAAGATGGTAATCGACTACAATGACCATATCGGAAAGTGCACATTTGCCACTAATTACATAGGTTTCCAGGATATACTGTATGTGATGATAAACATAGACGGAAACCTTCACCAGCAAGTACGAAGAAATTAAGTAACTTTATAATTGTTTACCGAGTACAACCATCTATAGATCTCGTCTGCACAATGGACACGAGCCATGTCTCAGCAACCATGTATCGATGCATGGTAGGTGAAACATGTGATGACATTGTGGCAAACATCTAACAGTTTCCCCCAGTTGAAAGTCCTGGATACATCAGTAGTAAACATACAATCAATCAGAATAATACAAACGGAAGAGAGAAATACTCAGCAAATAAATGTTGTTAAATGTAATTTACCTGTAAGCAGACAGAACACGAGACTCTCTCCCCTGTATCATCCACGTTGTTGTCATTGCTAATTACAACCTTAGCGATCTTCTCCACAAAATGTCCAGGCAATCCTTTTGCCCCGCCTGTATCGAAAATGCTAGGCTCCTCTTCATATGTAGTTTCAACAGCTCCCATCTGATCAACAAGAAGAAAGAGTCAACAAACGAAGAGAGTTTAAGTTGCTGTCAGAATTCCAAATGGCTTGTAGTTATGTTATACGATACCTGACTTTGTACTGCACTAAGCATTGCTGGACCAATCCGCTCACGAACTAGCCTACCACTTAACAAGCTGGCTATTACATCTATCTGTACAGATCAAAAAATTGATCATTAACCATACACCTTAAAAGTGTGTGACACATAGCTTGTCAATTACATACAATAATTCTCATCTTCTTTTTCTTGTTTCGTGTGCACCTCGTGCAGGGAAGAGAGAGAGATGGACGGAAAACAATCTTTAACTATTGGATCAGGAGATTGTTTGTGATCGAAGTTTAAGTTCTATGTACGACGAGTGAAAAAAATTATCAAGTCGTTTAAAAGCAGTGAACTAAAAAGTATATGACATGCTATAACGAGTTAAATTTTGTGATGGTATAAAACTTCTTTACGCTCTCAGTGTATTTGACTCAGGACCTTACTCAATATACTGATATACGATGCAGATGTTACAAAATTACAAAGCTAAACTTTCAAAAGTATCACTGAGAAAAGGTGCTATGTTGCTTACCAAGTAGAGAACACATCCAATTCCGGATTCATCCGACTGCCATAGTAAAAGAGATGATTCAAAGACCTCAAGAGAGAAAACAGCACCAGAAATGGCTCCAACCGCGGCACCTCTAACAAATCCACTTTCCGTCTCTTGACCTATCAAAGCTCCTGTCATTGCTCCTAATAAGGTGCCCACTGCAAAAACCAATTCCATAATTATTAGTAGCTCATAACATTATCGTCAGTTGAAACACAAATCAATTGCGAATCTACAAATCGCCATTTCATTCCATTAATAGAAATTAGAGTCAACTTTTACAGCAAATTTTAGAATCTGTCACCATTCAATCATATAACTATCCGCAAGGGCAGAGCTAACCTAGGAGATACACGTTCGATTGAACCTAGTAACTTTGATCCAAACTCTGCATTGTCTTAAGAAATCCATTCAATATGTACAAATTATAAGTTTCGAACTCAATAATTTAAAAGGCTAGAATCGCAAACTCAATAACTTAAAAGGGCTAGAATCCTGAACTCATAAGCTTTAAATCTTGGCTCCGCCTCGTACTATCTGGCTTAGACTACAAGTTCTAAAAGTTTCTCCTTTTTCTCAACTCATAACTTTAAAAATATAATGAGTTCAATTCTAAAATCTCAAAAGGTTGACTCATAACGTTAAAATCCTGAATCCCCTTCTGATTGGACTCAAAACTAAATAATATCATACACTAAATTCAGGGTGAGAACACAATCAACAAGATAGACAGATTGAAAGTTGGAAGCGAAAAAGTCCAATAAACCTAATCTAACCCCCCTTATCAAAATGCAAACACAAAATTTCGCTCTTGTTTGGCTACAGATTTTGAAGTTGAAACTCGAAAATTGTGTTTTGTGAAACTGGACGTTGTGTCTGGACACGTATTTTACATGGAAAAATCATGAATTCCTTTTTTTGGGACGAAAATTGGAATTTCTCCCTAAAAATTGATCTAACAAATCTCATGAAATCAAAAAAGTGTAGACAGGTCAAAGCATTTCCTAAAAAGAATTAACGAAAGACAAGAAACTACACGAATCCCCAAAAATGATCCATTTAAAGATAAATTTCCAAAATCTATACAAACCCCATCAAACAATCAAAATTCCACCAACAAAAGTCACAATCTAATACACAATCAAAGAAATTGATAACAATATACCCACCTAATGCAAAGAAAAAAGTGAAAATTGCAGAGAACACATTCCCAATAATAGTAGAAACAGCAAATCTGAAGCAATCTTTGGCTCTTTCAATCAAATCCCTCATACAAAATGAAGATATAATTGAGGAAGAAGAAGGAAAAACACTTCTTGGGTATGTATAAAAATCCATTCTTTTTCGTTCTTGCTTTTCCAAAGATTCAGAGAATTCTATAAGAAAACAGCTATAATATATATTCAATGTATATTTTTGGTGTGTAGTTGTATATATAAAGAGAGAAAAAAGGTTGAAGAGGGTGATGTGAAGGTAAAAAGAAACCACAAAATCAACTAGCATTTATAGCTTTGTTTGACACACACCTCTCTCATGAGAGAAAATGGGAAAAAGAAGGGTTTTTTTTTGGCCTAAGATGTTTATGAGAATGAATTAAATTTGAATTTGTGTCTGAAATTTTTATATTAGGATAATAAGGGTAAAACATTCTTTAACAAAGGTGATTCTAGTCTATTTCGTTAGATTTGTGATTTTTTCTTCAAATTGTGAGGTGTTTGGTCGAGTTTTTAGAGAAAAATAAAGTTTTAAAAGTTTTTCATCCGCTTTTGATATTATTATTGTGAACATGTTAAATTTAAATTTGTATCAAAGAGTTTTATATTAAAGTATGATATTTTTCAATAAAAATATTTCTAGTCTATTTCGTCAAACTTTTAAGAAGCCAAAAGTATTGTTCTTTTATTAAAAAAAAAGGTGTTTGGTCATGTTTTTAGAGAAAAAGTAAGTATTTTTTAGTAGTAGTGATCTTTGTTTTTTCGGATTAATTAGTCAAATACAAATAATAATTTTCTTAAGTTTTTTCAAAAAAGGATTATTTTTAAAATAAATAAATTATTAAAACTTTAGCTAAATAAGCATATTCATTCAAATTTAAAATTTTTAATCAAGAATAAAATAATATAAAAAGTATTTGTCACTGTACCACTACTTGGTGGTTATAGCAAAGCAATTTGTCTTTCTTTTTTGACAAAAAGATTTAATCTTTTCTTGAGGGTTTAAATGATCCACCAAATTGAGGCAAAATACTCACATGCAAAAAGTTTCAAATTGTCTCTTTAGTTTCTTTCATTCTTCTCTTTTTCAATAAATATTTTTCACATTTGAGGAATACAATTTTTAAATTATTGTTCTTCTTCCAAGTGTTTGGTACTAGGTCACTAGGTATTCAAAATGGGGTTGTAAATTAATCTAAAAACTATAGTTTTAAAATAATTTGGTCCACAAACTAAATATTCCGTCAGTTCACTTTTACTTGTCACTATTTCACTTATCGTAGTTAAATTAATATAAATTTTGACCAATATTTTAAGATGTATTCTTTTATTATATTAATATGAGAAGGATTGCAACTTATTTCATTTTTAGTATAGTTTTCAACCATGTAAATTTTATATTTTAAATATTAAATTTAGCTATATTAATTTAATTTTAATTTTTAATCAAGTTAACCTAAAAAAACAAAATAGTGACAAGTATGAATCAACAGAGGGTGATTCTTAATACCTAAAAAGTCCATTTAGTTTTTTTTTTAAATAAAAAAAAGATTTCATTGGCTTAATTATTACACCACACCTTTCCATGATTCAACCTAAATTTGTGCACACCTTTAGAATGAAAATGTTTTACTCTCCTCTCTATCTTATTTGTCATGTTTTTTTTTTCCCACTTTTTTTAAATAATATTTATTTTTTATCTCAATTTATTATTAATTTTTTCGTCATTTTAATTTCTCTTCGTATCTATTAAGTAAAGATAAAGATGAAAACTATTATTTTCTCTGTCATTCTTATTTATTCAATTTTAATTTGACACATTTTTAAGGAGCAATAAATAAAATAATAATTTTATTACATTACCTTTTTAATATAATAAATTAATACTTGAAAACTGCATTGAGAAATGAATATAATTAATAGTAAGAATGAATTTAAAATTAAGTGATTAATGATCTAATTTTTCAAACTAGACAAGTAATAATAAACATCTATTTTTGAATTTTAATACAGTGGATGAGGAAAATGTTTAAGTATATCTTAATTTTCTAAAATAACAACTATCTGAATTATCTATTGTTAGTAAGAATGACAAGTAAATTAAATAGAGTATCTTTTTATGAGTCTATGCAAATTATTAGAGTAAGTAAAATTTAAACATAAGACACTTTAAAGAAGAAGAATTCTCCTATCAGATAGAGATAAAATTTATGTATATATTTTTTTAAAGTTTACTCCTAAGATTATATTAAATATATTATTATTGTGCATTTAAAAGTAAAAGAAAGAATAAATGAATGTACATACTCTATTGGTTCACTTTTATTTGTCACTATTTCACTTATTGAGGTCAAACTATATGAACTTTGATCAATATTTTAAGATGTATCTTTTTATCATATTAATATGAGAAAGATTGCAACTTATAACATTTTTCGTATAGTTTTCAACATCTAAATTTTATGCTTTAAATATTAAATTTAGCTTTGAAGTTTAATCTAGTTGATCTCGGAAAAACGAAACAGTGATAAGTAAAAGTAAACAAAGGGAGTATGTTATCATTGTGCACTTAAAAGTAAAAGAAAGAATAAGTGAATGTACATATTCCCTCTGTTCACTTTTACTTGTCATTATTTCACTTAACGAGGTCAAACTACATGAACTTTGACCAATCTTTAAAAATGTGTGTTTTCATCATATTAAGCAAACTAAGAGCAGGGAAGGGACTATGGCCGGCATAAGCTCACCAATTAGGATATTTTTCGTATAGTTTTCAACCATCTAAATATTAAGTTTAGCTATTTCGATGTTGCTTTGAAGTTTAGTCATTGAAAAACAAAACAGTGACAAGTAAAAGTGAACAGAGGAAGTATGTAGTTTTTATTTTTAAGAGGATTTTTGTTTATAGTACCTTTTATTTTGAGAAAACTATTAAAAACACTCCTGAACTTGGCACAAGTTATTAGTTTCATCGTCGAACTATTGACAGTTTTAAAAACACCTCTCTACTTTATTAACTGAACTAAAATATATCCTCAAACTATCACATGTTTTAACTTGACAAGAATTTTTTGGAATATATTTTACTCTTATTACGAGATCAAGGATGTATTTAAATTAATTTATTAAATAAAATAATATTTTTAACACTATTAATAATTCAAAAATAAAACTAATAATACATACTAAATTTACAGAATTTTTAATACTTTTCTCTTTTATTTTTCTTCTCATAATTGTTTATTTTAAAAGAGAAGACTTGTAGATGTGGTTGGGTGAGAGTTGGATAGATGTTTGTGAACTTTATGACATAGTCTATTGGTGCCAAAGATATTTTCTTTTTGGAAAAGTGGACCATAACTAAGGACAAAGGATTATGTACAATGAACATTGGGAATGATGCCCATTTATTATTCCTCATATCATATGTCCACTTTTAAACAATATAAAATTATTTTCTCCGTCTCATTTTATGTGATACTGTTTGATTTGATATATTAATTAAGAAAAAAAAAGAATGACTTATGAAATTTGTGATCTAAAATTATTTATAGATATTTGTATGATTAAAAATTATTTCGTTAAGAGCAAAAGGAAAATTTTAAAGTTAAAAAAAGTTTTGATACATTTAATATATCTTTAATTTTAAAATAATAAAATTCAAATGTTTTTTTTTACTTTATTAAATCTAGTGTCAAGATAAATCATGACAAATAAATTGAAATGAAAGGAGTATATAATAATAAAATTTTCACTAAAACCATTCACAACATATGAAAAACTAAGAAGATTCAACATCATATATCTCTCTATATATATTAAAAAAATATTATATTTTTTTAAAAAAATATTAAGTACCTATTCCCACCTTTTTTTTTGGTTGAACCAATTAAGAAAGAATTTCATATAAAAAAATTAAGAAACTTTCTAATATTTCAATGAAAATGTATTTTCCATCACACATTTTTCTAATGAACTAATTTGAAGAAAAATTACCGCAAAAAAAAGTTATATTTTATAATACAACTTTTTTATTTATTCACATTGAAAAAAACCTCTATTTCTAGTAATGATATGAAAAAAAAAATTTAACCCTTGCATGTAATGTATAATTTTTGAAAGAAGTTCGGATAAATGACTTTTTAGTATCTTAGCTTTGCTTATGCATGAACTTATAATCAACTCTCTAAATTGCGACTTGTGATGACTAGAAAAAAAATAATTTTCTATGTTTTTTTTTAATAAATGGATAAAAAAATGAATTGATAAGGATCTCTTGTGTTTCATATGAATTTTATTGAGTTATTTTTATTGATTTATTATTAAGTAAAAAAATAATTTTAGTGATGGGCATAAAATCAAATTTGGAGATTGGCCTACTTCTATGCACTTTTTTTCCAATGGTGGCCCCTAAGAAGAAAAAAAGTCTACCACTAATATTTATTTTCAATGTGTTATTGCCGAAAATTAATTAACAAAAAAACAAATACTCAAATTTGAATTTTCATTTTATTTATATTAAAGGTGTAGTTGGTGTAAATTGATATCTGATTGTCGTACTATTTTATTATTATCTATTGTCTTTTATATTTTCATTACGCTTGTCTTGAGCTGAGGGTATATCAAAAATAGTCTATGAACCCTCACAAGATCTTACTCTATAAGAACACATTAGATACATTATTGTTGTAAGAATGTATTTGTGTATGAAAATATCTTCTTCAAAAAATAAGCAATTTTTTTTTAGTGTTTGATAAATAAACAAAAAAATATTGACTTAAAAATATTTAAATATAATTTCACAAAATGCTATGAGGGTGAAATGGGATGAGGAGTGAGGCTCGAGGATGGGATGATCAAAGGATGGAGTTGGAATTGGGGCGTTGAGACTTGGATAGACGTGGAGAAAATAATCAACTTGAAATGTCATTTATAAAACTTTTTTTTTACCTTTATTAGAAATATTATTTTTCTTATTTTTCAATTTAAACTAACCAAATATAAAACATATATAAAATATATTAATACGATAAATTTTAATTTGATTCGATAATTATTTTTCGATGATTCATATCCATTCTGTCAACCATTAGTGGAGAAAGTAATAAAAAGGAGACAATATTTATATTATTACGTAATTAAGCCCCAAAGTCTCACCTGCCAATTATATTGTTTTAAGTTTTTTTTTAATTACTCAATTTATTTATTATTTTTTAATTATCAAAAAAGTCAAATGCATCAAGTATAAAGAAGGGTAGATTAAACTAGAGCAAAATTAGCTGAGACGTGTGATTAATTACAGTAATTAAGATAATAGCAAGTAGGATATTATTACAGTGGGCGATTAGCAGCTGGTTTTGGATAAACTTGGGACATAAAAATTAGCTGGGGTTTGAAATATAATATTTTTTATGTTCATGAATAATAGCGGAATTAGAATTTTATTTTTTTTTAAAAAAAAGGTAGGGGATGAGAACTTAAAAAGAAGGTATTATAAGGTCGAGAATTGAATCACCGTCAACAAAGTTTAGATAGCCAATTGACTGGACTGCTAGAATATTCTAGCTCCACCCCTATATATATGTGTGTGTGAAAAACAATTTTAATCTTATATTATATAATATAATTTTGTTGAACATAATTTGAATAAACCGCATTAGAAAAAATAGTCTCCTGAGACCTCTGGTTAAGGAAAGAACAACCCATCCACTGCACCACATCCTTGAGTGTCTTATGCATTGTTTGATTTAATAATTAAATTTATTATCTATATACATATATTCACCTTTCTAACCCAATAACTTTAATTTAAATTCGTGCCGTTCTTTGGGCTCGAACCTGAGATCAATGGTTAAGGAAAGAGCAATCCATCCGCTGCACCACATCCTTGGGTGGTAATTCAAAACCTAGTTATTAGTACTTCAACTCATTCTAAAATTCAATACTCTTAAAATTAAAATCATGACTTCGCTTGAGTACAGAGTACAATACCAGATACCGTATGAATAGCTATAATTCTCATTTCATATTAAAGCTGTGTGTTCTGTGATTTGCTCAACTGCATTTGCTATAACTCGATAAAATACAAAGACACTGTAACAAATACTAATTCTGTAAGCTCCGATATCACGAAAACCCGAAAAGGAAGAACCAAAAGAAAAAGTCGAAGAAAATAGAGTACCATCTGAGTATAGTAGGCTTGAGATCGAAAGCTTGGTTCTCCGAAAATTATAAGATTATAACTGCTTTTGATACAAATCGTACAACAGCGAGTGCATCCAAACTCGAAAATGGACCTGTATAAACGATATCGTTAAATCAAAAGAACTGATGAATCTACAAGATTGCTCTACTAGAGATGATGAATGTGACGAACGGTTGATAGACAAGTTTAGAATTTTACACATGAATGATTCGTCCATTTTTGACCTCTACCTATGTTAAGAGAATAACTGAAACTCACTTCGGACAGGTGGACGAGTAAGTAAAAAAGGGGACCTGTAGAGGATCTAATGCAGTCAATGCTAATTCTAGAAGGCAACTAAATTGTAATGTGCAAGGAAACGGTGCTCTTAACCAACTAATAAAAAGAGCTAGAGCGAAAAAAATATCCTCCTTTCTCTTGACATAGGGACATGGACGGCCCTAGATATTAGCTGGGGGTGCAGGGTACAGACGCATCTGCTGCTCTAGGCTCGGAGTGGATATGTTTTAAATATTACTCCACACCACCTCGAACCTACTAACTCTAAAAGGGGTTTCCAGAAACTTGGTAATCAGATTCCTATCGTTATTCCCATGATGTGAAGAGAATGATGAAGCAGTTCTCTGTCACACACAAGGGGTTTAACTCTATCATAATTAGTATTGAGGTGATTCTTGCCTTGAATTTTTAAATGACTCCTTTTCCTCATAATATAGGCCAGAGTACGTCCTCATCGTGCCCTTCATGGTAGGGACACCACCTCCTAAAGATATTCATCCTCTGGCTCAACGAGTGTATATTCTCGAATACAAATGAAACCTAGGTAGTCCATCCTCATAAATGATTTTACTGTCTGTCTGCGAGCTAATACAACATTTTCTGAAAAAAAAGAAAAAGAGATCATCTTGTCGCTCAAAGGGTGTATATACTCACAAATGAAGTCTACATACTATGTCCTCATAAATGAATTTAATGACCGTCCCCTAAGGAGCTAATCTTACAGTTTGGGTCTATAGGACTAATACAAGGAAACACCACTCAAGGACACATTCAAAGAGATGGATTATCACTTTCTAATAAATTTCTGTAGCATACCTACAATAAGCATGAAGCCACATAATTGTGAGGTTCAATAAGAAGAAACATATCTAAGACCTGAGTGATTTTGCAAAATTTGCGCAACATATTAGAAATGCTTTAATTCGTATTTAATTATCCTCCTTAAAGGGGATATATTTACCTTTTGCTGTAGGTTAAATGTTGTATTCATGAACACGCATCCATTTCGTTGATGACCACTTGTTACCCTTAATCACAGGGCACCCACCTACAACAAGATGTAGATAATTGAAGTTATTTGTCAACAAAATTTGTGGTACTCATGAGCTCTGCTAAATTGTGCAGAAGTTAATACTTTATGTGCGATAAGATGTTCAGATAACATGATAATATATTATAATTGAGCTTCTTAAATCAATCAGCAGCTATTATCAGAACCTACTCTAAGTGGACATTACTCACCGTGCAAGCTTGAAGGATCAAGAGTAGCATCAGGATTCATGCTCCAGAAAAGCAAAGCATCGCCCATCTTTGGTTTTACAGAGAGTCCACCTTTTCCACATTCAGATAGCTCATTCCACCAAGGAACCGCACTAAAATTTCCCTTGGCAGCAGGAAATACAGTTTCTCCCCCTTCTTCAACATCTGATCTGTGGTGCAGCAAGAAATTAACCAAAGTTACTAACTAATATACATAAACATAAACCTCACCGAGGGAAAGTCACTTACAAGTACATCAAAACCGTAGCAATGCGTTGACCACCATTTTGAGTATTAAACTCATCCGAAAAGTAATCATAGTGTGGCTCATACTTTTGTCCCACTTCATAGTGGAGAATTTGAAGACCTTCACCATGCTCTATAGACAGAAGCAGAAGCACCAATTACATGCAGTTCAAGACATTGCATAATGGCAAATATGTCAAATAGTTGGGTAGCTAAAGAGAGAAATTTAGTTAGTTTAGCTCTGTCAAGAAAAATAAATATGCCTGTCTGGCTGAACCATGTAGAACATATATATATATATATATAATAAAATATGTATATATATATAACGCCCTTCAGTAAACACTAAATTTCATGGTCCATGTAGGGTAAAGGAGTAATTTGAAGCAGTTATTAACACCCTCATTCTCATTGCAGGATTTGAAAAGTGCTAGTTTAAGTTTGGACACACAAGTAATTTGCAATTCATTCCCACCCACTCATCATGCAACTGAACTGCATCTCAGGTCGGGATAAAGCTTCTCCTGAAAAAATGCATACAACTCCAATAGCCATCAACAAAAGCAAAATCATTCATAGCCTGAAAGAAAGCCCTTTCTGCAGAGGATCTCAACAAGAATATTCCCCTGGAAAGTACAGCTAAAGCAAACTAGAATTCCTAAGTAAAAGCAGACGTTATATGTGATTCATAGTGAGATCAACTAACCCATTCCCACTCAATCACAAAAAGAGACAGGTGGTATTATATTCTATATCACCTTGTAAGGAGTTTTTTCGACGCCAATCTAAGATCAAGCATCATGCAACATTCAAACACCTAGAATAATAGCAAAATAACAGTGTAAATTCATAGAATCACATATTTCGGTATGAAATCAGCATACCTACTGGAATAAAGGTGAAATCTGCAATCCTTTTCTCTATAGCCCTGACTATTTTATCTTGTCCCCTGGAAAGAAATGTTCCTGAACTTGTTCGAACCCTGCCAGGGAGGTTTAAAGGTTTTATAATAGTGTCGATTGAAAACAAATTGACCTGCAGACGTTCAAGCAAAAGAAATGCTTACCTGCTGTCTGTACTCTTGCCAGTAGCACTGTCAACGACAGTTGACTTCTTCATATGAGGTTTGCCAAGATTAATCAGATATTCACATTCTTCCCTGGACTGCCCAATAAATAGGAAGGAAGTTCAGAATAGTGACTTCTTTAGAAACCAGTAAATGCATTGGTCAACAAATTCTGTGTTAGATATGCTCTTATGAGAACACTCGTAACAACTCCTTAGATACCAGAAAATGTATCAACCAACAAATAATTTTTTCTCCTTAAAGGTAAGCATTGCTATTAACACTACCTCTGTTCTATTTTATGTGGCAATGTTTCCTTATTAGTTTGTTCCACAAAGAATATCACTTTTCTATATTGAGAAACAACTTAACTTTGAACTTCCCATCATACCCTTTTTTTAAATAAGAGCTTATCATTTTACCCTTAATGACATGCTTTTATAGCCACAAAAATTTCATGACATATTTAAGACCACAAGGTCTAAAGTTCTTCTGTTTCTTGAATTCTATACCCAACCAAAACCACTACATACATTGAAATGAAGGGAGTAACAAACAGCACAAAGATTATGTCGTGATTACATCCCATCAAAAAGACAAAAAAGTAAAACCCTGGCTATCTATGTAGTGAACCTAAAAATTTTAGCAGGGTTTTCAACATCATTTACAATTTCCAATCGACAACAAAAAGAAATTAAAAAAATAGAATCTGATTTGATCTTCAGAATAGAGATATATTGTCCTTCAAAGCATATTATGTTTCATTCTTTTCACAGACACCACCATATGCAAGCTAGTAATGCATCTTTTCTTCTCTTTCTTTTTGCTAAAAGAACAACCAGCAAAACATGACAAGGCACATGGTCATCCTAAGGCGAAGATATAATATCACTTACGGATTCGGAAGAGCCCAGTAACTTTTGCTTAATTCATTAAATATGTTAAATATTTGATTGTGAACCCATTAACTAAGATGAGCTATTGGTTTGGTAGCAATTCCAAACCTATACATTTCAAATCTTGGCTCCACCTCTATGGGCACCTCCACCAGGTAAAATAGTTGCAAAATACCGTCAAGATTAAATCTAAAGGAGGACAGTGTTCATTTCTTCCTGAACTTCTATCTGTACACAATGTATTGAAATAAACCAAAAAAAAGTACCAAGAAGTTATGGCAGACGACAGCTCTTGGTTCCCATGAAATCACTTCAGCCCATCGAAATAAACAAAAAAAAGGTACCAAGCTTTGATTATTTTTTTTTTCAATTCACCACGTCAAATGAGCTATCTGCATTTATCTGTATCTTATCAATAGAGTAATCTCAATCGTGTGAACTTGAAGAGCATCAAGTAAATCATACGTCCATCACGAGCCACATGGGCACCTCCACCAGGTAAAGTAGTTGTGAAATCCCATCAAGATCAACTCTAAAAGATCATACTATCCATCTCTTCCTACACTGCTATTCATACACAATGTATTGGAATAAGCAAACCAAAAAAAAAAAAAAGAATCTTAATGGAGGTACCAAGAAATTATGGTAGAGGACAGCTCTTAATTCCCATGAAATCACTTCAACCCGTAGAAATTAAAAAGAAGTACCAAGCTTTAATTGTTTTTCAAATCACTAAGTCAGATGAGCACCTACATTTATCTGTATCATATTAATAGAGCAATTTCAATCGTGTGAACTTGAAGAGCATCAAGTAAATCATACATCCATCACAATTCACATGGGCACCTCCACTAGGTAAAATATTTGCTAAATCCCATCAAGATTAACTCTAAAATAGAATACTACCCATCTGTTCCTCCACTGCTATTTATGCACAATGTTTTGAAATAAAAAAAAATTGTAATGTACTAACCAAGAAATTATGGTAGATAACAGCTCTTGGTTCCCATGAAATCACTTCAGCCCATTGATCTCCTCCTCCACCATCATCATCTCCTCTGCAGCAAACAAAAAAGAATCCCATAAAACCATAAGATCCCTATCCACTTCTGGAAAAAAAATAACCAGCAATTCATGGAACTTATATTGTATGCTTTTAATATAAATTTCGTAACATTTTCTGATTTATGTAGCCTTTTCACTATGGGTTTATCGGATAAAATCTCAACAAATATTAGATTGAACCCTTAATTTAACATGATGACAAATAGAATGCTAAAAATATTAAAAAGTTGAACCTATTAAATTAAACTTCGGATCAGTCTCTGCAACAATTAACCAAAACTCCATTGAGAATTACCTTCCAATTGCATGGTGACCAATTGAGCTAAGATCATGTACTTTTCAATGCTAAAATGCGCAGAAGTTGAATTAATTTATATTCTAGATCCGCCTCTACAACAATTAACCAAAAAATCTAATGAGAATTACCTTCCAACTGCGTTGTGAGCAACTGAGCTAAGATCATGTACTTTTCAATGCTAAAATTCTCAAAAGTTGAATTAATTTAAATTCTAGATCCATCTCTGCTACAATTAACCAAAAATCCATTGAGAACTACCTTCCAAATGCATTATGAGTAATTGAGCTAAGATCATGTACTTTTCAATGCTAAAATTCTCAAAAGTCGAAGTAATTTAAATTCTAGATCCAACTATACAACAATTAACCAAAAAATCTAATGAGAATCACCTTCCAACTGCATTGTGAGCAATTGAGCTAAGATCATGTACTAATGAATGCTAAAATTCTCAAAAGTTGAATTACTTTAAAGTCTAGATCCGCCTCTACAGCAATTAACCCAAAAACACAACGAGAATACCTTCCAGCTATATTATGAGCAATTGAGCTAAGATCATGTACTTTTCGAGATCCTTTAGAAGTAAAAGGAATCGAAAAAATTCCAAAAGCGAGAAGAATCAGCCCGAGAAAAGAAAACCCAATAAATACGGCAAAAAGCAGCGTGGAATTCGACGATCTCCGAGATAAACCTCTGAAATGCTTCCCTTTCACTGGCATTGTTGATGAAAACTAAGCTCTGAAATTCGAATAGGGAATTTATCAACCCTAAAATTGAATTTGGTGCAAATTCTTCAGGTCGAAATTTTTTGAGTTTGCAGTAAGTCTATGAATGCTGAAAGAAATTTTTCTTATTGGTGTAATTATGTTTTCTTATTTAACACCAAATTTTAAAAAAATAAAAATAATTTTTGAATCATATTTTTTTTTATTTTCCACCCGTACCATCTTTTGTCACGATCGGGGGTTGGGGCCTAGATGTGACACGGCGAATGGAGGCTCGAGAGTCTCCAAACAAGCCTCAAGTATCAGTAACCACATCATCGGTTCGAGAATAACATTCAAACACGCATGACCATATAGCCAAATCAGATCTCATGAATCATTCTAATAACAGGATAGCAATACGATAGTCATAGTAACCATATCTAAGAAGAGTTCACATAGTGCCCAACATTGCCTCTAGTCAAAGGAACGGGGGCCAGGACAAGTTCCGAGCTCACCCTCAATAAGAGAGGACATCCATAATAACAATAAGAAAGATAGTTGGCTCGCCCCCGGAAGACGGGACTCACCATAATAACTCCAAGAACGAACTAATTGTCAAATGGTTGGTACTCAAAATGCTCGGGCCCTACATGGTAAAATCATGTAGCCATAGAGTATGCGTTAGTACGTTTGAATGTACTAAGTATGCGGGCATGCTATGCATATGACTTATCAACCTGTATTTCAATGTTAGATGACAAGGGCACATAATATAGAAAGAACCATATATCCAAAGGAGGAAGTATACAAGATGCGATGAAATTGGGCATGGACTATAACCGACAAACCAAATCCATGCGAGCTATTACATGAATTAGACCGATTGGGACCTCCCACCGGTAGGGAGAAGATTACTTGCCAAAGGTAATCTACATCTCACCTTACGGAACTAACCATTTCGGTGGATGGTCATCTTCCTTACGGAACTCACCATTTCGGAAGGATTTTCCAGAATCATACAGAATGTATCATAATCATAAACGAATAACCATTCCTTACGACCCAGTTAATTTTGGTAATGGTTAACGTCCCTATGTTGGCACATAGTTTAAGGAAAGGGAGAGGGCCCTTGGGGATAGCCCTAACACCCCCAATCCATCGGTGCTAAGTCGAAAACATCCCACTTGAATACTTATACATCTACGTGCTTTTAGAAAATGCAATGTTCGTATCAAACCATTCAATACACATTAAGGCTCAAATGCCAAATTATAGTTCATACTTGTAATGCTCATGTAGGGAATAACTCATTCACATATACAAAATGGTGCAAGCACCCAGAATGCTCAATGAGCCAAAATCATAGACATACCGGTGATCACCTTCTTGTCATAACCAATGCCTTACCAAAATCACATCATAATCATTTCATAAAACATAATTGTGCTTAATCCACTTCATAATTTTCATATATCAATGCTCATGAATGTGATACAATGCATGATATGAGGATAATATGGGTAACATAGATTCAAGTTAAAATCAACACCATAATATGAAATTGAACATAATTTAAATCAACATCTAAATCACAGTAATAGTCACCCATGCATAAAACAATTTTAAAAGGGACATGCATGTTCATAATTTCATAACTCAATGTAAATCATCATAATGGTAGTCAAAATGAATTGAAATAATAAGTAAAATATAACCCATACACTAATCAGATTTTAATAAAATCAAATCATGAAATTTCATATTTAAAGTGACTTAAATTCATGGAATGGATTGAAAGGAATTTTGGGTCTTCTTGGTTGAAAGAGACCAACAATCAATCCCACATACCTTGATTGAGGAGCAGAAATTGGGTTTGAATTAAACTTCAATTGAAACCGTAGCTTGATCCTTGAGAGGGGAGAATTGAGAGGAATTAGGAGGTGATCTTGTGAGGGTAAAAGTGTTTTAGGAGAATGAAGTAGGAGGAGGGGGGGGGGGGGGGGGAGAAATTAGCTGAATTAGGGGTTAGGATAGGTAAAAGGTCACAATTCATGATTAGAATAAACTGAATTTACACATATGTCATTAATGAAACGGACCTAAATTTGGTTTGTCAGGGTCACGCAGTTCACTACGCGGTCCGTGAAACATCACACGGACCGTGAATAGTGGTTGTGTTCCCCTACTTAGAATTTCATAGGGGAAAATCTCACGGAACTAAGTGGTGTCACACGGATGGTTACACGGTCCGTGTGACTCCACACGGGCTGTGACACTGACCGTGTAACGACACTTGAAATCATTTTCGCACGATAAAGTTACGAGACAGTACTTCTATACATAGAATAATTTTTACGTAGTGAGTTACACGGAGAGCCACACGGGCAGTGTCACATCACACGGACCGTGTGAGTGTCCGTGTGCCTTCACTTGGCCATAGTTCCCTTCCGTCCCAAAGTCATCCCAACCATTAACTGGGCCTGGTGCCTCTTCACGAGAGGCCATACGGTCCGTGTGACTTCACACGGGCTGTGTAGGCTCCTTCGTGGAGGGGTGCCTGGCAGTTCACTGGGAAAATTCCAAGACATTTGTGCAATGCCACTCGAAAAATCTGGATCCTTACATCATCTCCCCCTTGGGAACACTTGTCCCTGAATGTGCAAAAACAAGGCTTGAATTAGAGCATGAAACACCCAACACAAGATACAATGCATAATTCATTACTCAAAATTGTACCAAAAGCATTATTCAAAACCATTGTTCAAGACCTTTAAGCTCATATCAAAAATCGTATTCAAGTCACTCAAAACATTATAAAAATCCTTTTAGTGCACATGCATATGCATGTCATGTCATGAGACTCAAAAGGGCAAGAAATGGCACCATTAGAGGAGGAAGAATCCTAATACCTTAGGCTTGAGTAGATTGGAAAAGATGAGGGTATCGCTTCACCATGTCCAGCTCTGCCTCAAGTAGCACTCTCCACTTGTTGATTTCTCCAAAGTACCTTCACCGAAACCACGTCCTTGTTACGAAGCCACTTTACTTGCCTATCCAAGATTTCCACCGGAATTTCCTCATAAGACAAGTTTTCTTCAACCTCAATTACTTCCAAAGGTACAATGGTGCTAGGATCACCAATTAGCTTCCTCAACATAGACACATGGAAGACCGGGTGAATGGAACTTAAATCCGGAGGTAACTCTAACTTAAAAGTCACACCTCCAATTCGCTCAACAATCTCATAAGGGCCAATATACCGGGGGCTTAGCTTACCCTTCTTACCAAAACGCATCACACCCTTCATAGGCGAAAACCTTCACATACACCCAATCACCGACATGAAATTCAGGGTCCCTTCTCCTAACATTCGAATAAGTCTTTTGACGACTTTGGGCCGTTTCAATCTCTCCCTAATCACCTTCACCTTCTCCATGGACTCCATCACCAAATCTGGACCAACTAGTGCCATCTCTTCCTACTCAAACCACCCCACCGGCGATCTACACCTTCTCCCATATAAAGCTTCAAATAGTGTCATACCAATGCTAGCATGAAAGCTATTATTATAAGCAAACTCAATGAGTGAAAGATGGTATGTGAGATTGATTCTTGGTCTCTTTCAACCAAGAAGACCCAAAATTCCTTTCAATCCATTCCATGAATTTTAGTCACTTTAAATATGAAATTTCATGATTTGATTTTATTAAATCTAATTAGTGTATGGGTTGTATTTTACCTATTATTTCAATTCATTTTGACTACCATTATGATGATTTACATTGAGTTATGAAATTATAAACATGCATGTCCCCTTTAAAATTGATTTATGCATGGGTGACTATTACTGTGATTTAGATGTTGATTTAAATTATGGATTTATTCAATTTCATATTATGATGTTGATTTTAACTTGAATCTATGTTATCCATGTTATCCTCACATCATGCATTGCATTACATTCATGAGCATTGATATATGGAAATTATGGAATGGGTTAAGCCCAATTATGTTAAGCCCAATTATTTTAAATATAAAATTATGAAGTTTAAATTTTGAATGTTTCTTTTTATATTTTAAACTTTAAAGTTAATAAAAATTTGAGAAATAAGGAGGCAAATATATTTAAAAAAAAAGTCAAAACTTAAATTATAATTTAAGTCAAGATAATAACATTAAAAAAAATAAGGCGAATACCCTATAATTTTATTATGTTATTTTAAAATTTAAATTGTACAATGTAGTGATGTAAGATATTAGAAATCAACCTAATTTATGCAGCCACCTTCTAGGAAGGGTTCTGTTTCAACTAGGTCTTATTTATTGTAAATTTGTAATACAATAAAATTTAATCACTAATATCTTAAACCACTTTGAAATTCTTGCCTAAGTGTTTCTAACATTTCTAGTGTTACATTTTCTGGAATCGGCTCTTGAGCTTGTTCCTCCAGAGAATTCATGTCGTCTTCACTTGATTTCGATAAAATATTATCGATATCGGCTTCAAACTGAGAAGGCAATGTTGGACGCCCTAAATTCCTACGCTCCGCATTTATCCAATTCGGAATAAGACTGAAACTTCCAAGCTATCAGCTGCTAGTGAATGCCTATGGTCTCTAAATTGGAATCTAACAGCACTAAAAGCGCCTTCCAAAGCCACCGACGATGCTTGAATTGCGAGGACATCACGAACCACCTGCTGAAGTCTTGGAAAAGCTTTTCCACGATTCTTTCACCACGCCAAAAGCTACTGCTTCCCCTCTGTATCCTTGATGCTTTCTGTAGCCTGGTTAAGATATTCATCAAAATCATTGTTTTCGTTAGTGGTTAGTCCAAGCTGAAATTCCAACATGTCGTCAATATCATCCTCGTATCTAGGCCTACACGGTTGTGGTTCTTGATATTGTACATTTTCTACTAAATTATACTCTTGTAAAATCATACAATTTTCTAGCTTCTGTTCTAATGTTACTTTTAACTACGTCTAAATTATGTGATTGATTTTCTTCATCGTATTTGATTTCGAAGTTTGTATATATACTATCTACCATTCTAGATACCCTGACTTATTTGTAATCCGGATTAAATAAACAAACAGTTAGATAAATCTGAGGAATTGGGAAAAAGTATTTCCTAAATTTTTCTATCATTTTTATAACAAGTTCTTTAAATTTTGGATTATTTCTAAACAAAGCAAATTTAGTACAAATAGTACAAATATTAGGCAAAACGGAACAAATCGTAGGATAATAAAGACCAGATATTTGTTTAGTGGCTAAATAAGAAACATTAAAAATTCAATTAAATCCCTAATATCATTCCAATCATTTTCATCTACTCGGTAGGTCATATCTGCATTATGTGCATTCCAAACCATTGTAACCAATATTCTATATTCATAAGCTACTTTTAGCATTTCATACAACGAATTCCACCTAGTAGCTACGGTTTTAGGAATTTTCCTAACAGGCAAATTACATTCAATGCACCGACTTTCAAATTTTTTACGCCTAGCCTTTACTTGACATTTAAAAATAAAATGGCATGTTATTTCTACTTTATTACAAACATTTTCAAATAATGACGCACCATCTCTAATAATTAAATTGTAAATAGGAGCAACACATTTTATATGAAAACCATCTACGTAAATTGGACTAAGAACAGGTCTTAAATAATCTACATCACGTTTAAGACTAGAAGCATTATCTAAAGTTACACTAATTATTTTACTAGAAATACCAAAAAATTATAAAACATCAAGAATAGTTTGCACAATATAAGAACCTGTTTTACGCATTTCACAACTTTTATATCCTAAAATTCTTTTCTGCATATTCCAATTTTCATCTATCCAATGGCCGGTAATTGTAAAATAATCATTACCGGTTATACTATGACTCATATCAGAAGTAATTGCTAGCCTAAAAGTATTATAAGCAAATAAACATCAAAGATACTGTACATGTCGTGCCTGATAATCAAAAACAGTTTTCTTAATTGTATTTCTAGAAAAACTATTAAAAGACGGGTTATAAACAATTTGAAATAATGGATAAAACCAGGATTTTTGGCAAAACTAAAACGCAAACCAGTAACAACAATCATTTTAGCAAGCTCGTCTAAGTCACCTTGTCTATTATAAGGATGATGTGTACTAGGATCGAAAATATTGGTAGGGTTTAATTGTGATTGCACCATATTTGAATCTCCCACCAATTCTTCGGGAATGGGAGTTTCATATTTTTTGGCATCCGCAATGGCTTGGGTATGCAAAAATTCTAATTTACAATAATGCATTAAGTGATTTTTCAAATGACCTGTCCCACCCCCCTTTCTCGAAGTTTTATGGTTTAAAACATGCTTACATTTATTACAAATCGCTTTTGTTTTATCTTCATATTGTGTTAAAAATTGCCAAACAACAGATTTTTTAACATGTTCCGTCTTAGGTCTATTAGATGACGAAGGTTGTACGGGGGGAGCGGGAGGGGGGGAGTAGTAGCAGTATATAGGGGTTGAGTTTCATCGTCATAAAAAATATCGTCGTCCTCATTAATTTCAAAATAGTCTTCTAGTAAATCTTTATTAAAGCCAAATTTACGTTCAAGAAATTCGTGTTCTAATTCCGTATTAGAATCAATATTAAAACATGTGTCGTCTACATGTATAAAATCTTCGGTATTAAATCTAAGTGGTGGTTGTCTTGTAGATTTAGACGAACTACCACCGGATTTTTTACCGGTTAAAGCTTTCGTTATTCCACCAAAAAAAGTACTTTTTTCCTTTTCTTTTCCACCGAAATCCATGTTAAATTAAATTAAAGTAGTAAAGATTATATGCAAAGATTCAAGTTATGAAATATGAACTTATAATTTATGAATATAAAAAAATTAATTCAAGTAGACAAATAATCAAATAACTAATTAGAATAACAAATAAGTTGGAATGAAGGTACCAAACGCCTGTGTAAAAACAGACGTAGAAGCCAAAATTGATGAAAGTTGAAGCTTGAATATGCTCCAAATTGATCCACCAAAATTTGCTCCAAATTACAATTAACAAACCAAACTAAATAATATTATTATAATAATTGAGAGAGTAAATAATTAATATATAATAAATTTGAGAGTAGTATGTATAATATATAATTATAAATTTATAATAGTGAAGAAAATTGAGAAATGAGTGAGTTGAGAATATTGAGAGATTTCAAGATGATTGAGAGAATTGGATTGAAAAAATATGAAAGATTTAGGGGTATTTATAGTTGAGAAATTATTGAAAAAAATAATAATAAATTAAAAACGAAAAAATGGAGCCTCCAACGGCTAAAAATGGATAGGTTACCGTTGGTGGGCCCCACCCCAATGTTAACTTTTTTTAAAAAATAAAAATAATTTATACCGGTCCGGTACCGGTAAACCGAAAGCGGTTTTAACCGGGAAAAACTACCCCTCCCTTCCCGGTACCCCACATCGGTAGGAATCAGTAGAGCACCGAAACTGGACCGAAACCGGTACTGAACCGATCCGAAATCGCCACCTACTGGTTCCGTTGCCCCCCCTTATTAGACCCCCACTAAATAAATATTTATTTTCTTCTTTAACATATAAAATATCATACTGCAGTATTAATTATGCAATTTTAAATATATTAAATACCAAATAAAATATTAAAATAGTATCAAAACTAATACATATATTATTATTATTATTATTATTATTATTATTATTATTATTATTATTATTATTATTATTATTATTATTATTATTATTATTATTATTATTATTACATGATGCTTTTTAATTTGAGTTATCTCAATTATTCTTTTTTTTTAAACTGATATTTGTTATGTTTTACTCGATTTGAGTGTTCGATCCGAAATATCTTTTTTCCTTTATAAATTAGAATGTAACACCTGACAAAATTACCAAAATACCCTAGAAGAGAGATGTGCGCAAAACGCGACTTCCCATACTCCGATGGTAAATCCGAGGCCGGATTTGCGATCAACATGAAAAATTAAGTAGAAAAATGGTATCGGTTGATTTTTAGAGCAACCAGATCAAAAGATTTTTTTTGATGTGAAAACACGAACCACTAAGTTCAAAGAGTCATATTTCGAGGAAAATATTTTAATGAGATGAGGCGTGTTTTGATGAGCTTGAGTAAGTTGGGGATGAGGAGTACAGGTTCTTCTATATGCATGAGATGAGCATTTACTATGTCATATGTGCTAAGTATGATTTCTACGTGATTTAACTAACCGTATGAGTTGGAGTCTTGCATGGAGTTAGTTTGAGTCTTGAGTTGCATTTCATGAATGGTGGTCCTAAGTTATTGAGTTGTTGAGAAATTGAGTTGAGCTACTGAGAATTGAGTTAACTTGATTGAGATGAGTCAAAGAGTTGAGCTTGAGTTAATTTTAATGAGCATGTTTTAGTCTCAGAAGGAGTATTGAGCAATAAGTTGGGTGATTGAGGATGTAACGCCCAGTAAAATTACCAAAATACCCCTAGATTGAGGGTATGTGCGTAACGTGTCTTTCGATACTCATATGGCAAATCCGAGGCCGGATTTGTGACCAGCATGAAAAATTGAGTGGGAAAATGATCTCGGTCAAATTTTAGAGCAACCCGATCGAAAGATAAATTTTTGATCAAAAACAGAAACCAGTAACGGTCCGCGACAAAGGCGTGTTGCGCACCTGTCGCGGAGAGGCACTTGTGTGCTTTTCAAATTATTCGACGGGATGGAAAAAACTTGTTTAAAAACTCTCTTATGAAAATACATTGTTCGCGACCAGTCCGCGTCATGGACCGTGTATTTTCCGAGTTGAAAATTTCTAAATGATTATGAGGGGCATTCTGGTCAATTCCCCACCCCTCCTAAACTCTAAGACACGGCTACTAATGACGTTTCGACGTGAAAAGGGTCTTAAACCCCCATTCTAAGTCGGATTTCCTAATCTAACAAGGCTAGGACTTGAGGAGAGAAAAGGAGAGCTTGAGTCGAGGAAATTCGAGAAGAGATCCTTGACGTACTCGGTTCTTAGTTGCATCACATGTATGTAAGGCTAAACTACAACATGGGATTGTTCTCTCATGTGCCCCATAGAGGTCATAGATGAGTTGATAATTGAAGAGTCTACATGCATAATTTCTTTGATGGACTTTCTTAAAATTATATTTGAAATTACATGTTTTCTATGTTGATGATCATCATACTAATTGTTTTCTTAAATTGAATATCTTCATGAGAATTTGTATAACCCAACACGACTAATTTGAAAGGCATGCATATTGAACTTGAGAATGGAGTTTAGAGCTTGAGTTGACATGGTTGATTGTGATGATAAGTTGATGAAATCTTGATTGTTTTATGAGTCTCTATAAATGAACTCTTTCGATGTGTCTATTCACTTGTTTCCTATGATTGTTATACAATCTTGGGTCATTGATGAGATTGGTTGATGAGAGGGTTAAAGCCCATTTGAGATACCGGTCGTTGACGGGGAGTGAGTCCCTATGAGATTGGATGAGCTTGAGGTCTTATGAGCATTGAGTCATGGGAGGAGTATCGAGCACTGAAAAAGTGAGAGTTTGTCCAACTCGAACTCGTCAAACTACATCGCCAAACGTAGGAGAGGCATAGAACCATCACATATATTATGGTTCCCCCTCGAGAGTAACGGTCCCTGAAAGCAATAGAGGACCTATTGAGTTGACTCCATATTGGGTGAGCTGATATGGTTTTTTAGCGTTCCCTACCTGGCAAGTTTGGAACCACTGTGGCAACAACAGGGTGATTGTTGTACATTCACTGGCTCATAAGTGGGTGTTGTCGGATAAGAGAAACTCCCATAAATTTCCAACCTTACTCCGAGTCTAGATGAGATGAGAGGGGGTGAGCTCCTCGAGATGAGTTTTGAGATGAGATGAGAGGAGGTGAGCTCCTCTGAGATGAGCTTGAGGTGAAAGTGAGACTATTGATGAGTTTAAGTTATTGATGTGTCATTGTCCACTCTTTATTTTTCCATTGATGGACATTTGACTATTTGAGGTGATTTGATATTTATTTTGAGTTGATGTTGTTTCCATACTTTTTACCGGTTTCTGTTTCACTAAGCTATTTTACATACCAGTACATTCCAAGTACTGATGTCCACTCTGGACTGCATCGTTTTATGACGCAGAGGCAGGTACTAGAGATCGTCAACATGCGCTCTGTTGAAGATCCGAGATCCTCAACTAATTGGAGAGCCTCCCCCTACTCCGGAGGATTTACTACTTTTATTTCGTCATGCTTTAGAGTTAGATTGGACTATTTCTTTATTTTGATTTGGGTAGCCATGGATTTGTCATTGGCACCATATGATTAGTGATAGAGGCTTCATAGACGATGGTCGAGCATTGATGTTGAGATTGTGAGCTAGTTCTTTCTACTAGCCTTTATTATATATATATATATATATATATATATATATATTCTTTTGAGACTTAGATGAGATGTGTCCACTAGTTACTTATATTCTCCGTTATTCAGTAGAGTTTATTTGATTGAATAATGTGACGAGGCTAAGTGGTTCGCTTGGGGACTAGCAATAGTCTCTAAGTGCCGGCCACGCCAAGGGTACCCTCCCGGGGCGTGACAGAGGAGCACCCCAGAACTACGTTGTCCGTGTAAGATAGTCGTGCAATTAACTTTGGCGACTCACGTCCCAATAGATGGACATTCTCTTTGGATCTAAGAGAGAGGAGAGGTTGGCGTCCTTTATCATGGTAAGTTTAGGTGCGCGTGGCAACGACATCTTTTCGTTGTACATCACCAAATCTCATGGCGGGATGGAGAGTTATGTCAGTTACAGAAACTTTCAAGCAACACTTAAGAGCATAGCATAATTTTCGGACTAAGTTGCATTAAACATTGAGTCTAATTCTAAAGCACAATTTCAAACTTTAAACTTGCATCATTTATTTGAGTTGAGTTTTCAGTCGAATTTACTGAGTTGAGCCGAGCCTTGTGTGTTTACTTTAGCCATTCTTACATACCAGTATATTCTATGTACTGATGCCCATTTGGGCCTGCATCATTTCATGATGCAGAGGCAGGTATTAAAGGACTTCAGCAGACACACCATTGAAGTTCAGATTCGCGATTCCAGTGATGTTAAGCCCTTCTTACCTTCGGAGGAGCCTTTTTTTCACTGGGTATTTTATTTTCCTTGAGTTGGGTAGTCATGGCCTGTCATGGTACCATCTAGATGTTAGAGTTAGAGGCTTCATAGACATTGAGTAGAGGATGTTGAGTATTGTTCCTTTTTCAACTTTTGTTTTATTGAAAATTTCTTTTTATATAAAGACTAGATTATTTAATTACTTTACAATCTTTTCTTTAAGCATTTTTCTTCCGTTGTCGAGTATAATATGACGATGAGGCCAAGTGGTTCGCTCGAGAACTAGCAATAGTCTTTGAGTGCCGGCCACGCCAAGGGTACCCTCGTGGGGCGTGACAAATTTGGTATCAGAGCACAAAGTTCAAGTGTCCTAGAGTGTCTATGAAGTCGTGTCTATAGGATCTTATATATGGTTATAAGGGCCCCACTTCTATAAATGAGAGACTATTGACATTTGGGAAAAGTTTCTCTTCTTTCAGATTCTGAATCGTGCGATAGAGCTATTCCCTAAGAAACCTATGATGATTCGTGTGTTGCTCTAAACCTCTCGATTATGTCTAACCAATGAGGTAATAGAGACAGAAAATTTCAAATTCTTATCGATGAGTTCCTTGGTGATAAAGTAATTCCTCGGTGATAAAGTAATCAGAATGGTAGAGATACTGCACCAGGCTTGAGAGGAGCTGACTAGTGTACTAAGTTGATTGAGTAGAAAGAGTGCACTAGTACTCATATGAATCGTGCATTTGAGTTAGCTCTAGATGTGCCCAGACCCTTTTTTTCAAAACTTGCTTACGACATTACCCATGAGAGAGGAACTTATGTCTCTAAAGAGTTTAATGTTACCACCTAAGAGTGAGATATGAAGTCTGATAAACCCTAAGTAGGATTTAATCATCCTAGAGTTAGGAGGATGATGATGGAAAGAAAGGGACAAGATAGTAAGAGTGATGATGATTGAGGCTTATAGTTACAGTTATGTGTCTATTAGGTAAGTAATAAGGTGATGAGTCAATTGCCACAAGTTTGATGAAAGAGTTGTAAGTTCCCTATGATTTTCCTGATGAGGTATGGACGAAGATTTATTCTTAGAATGTGATAGAGCATGCTCAAACTAGAAGGAAGTTTATGTTGATGTGTTGTAGTATTCATACTATTGAGGGTAAAGTGCAGATGTTGAATAGGGGAAAAGAATGGTTTCAATGTGATAGATCTAAATTAGGCTTATAATTCTTAAGTGAGAGTTCATGAGACTCATCGACTTATGAACTTAGTCAGATAAGGAGATATGACTGAATAGGTGAGTGGCATTGAGTTGTGAGGAGGGGAATGTAGTGATTGAATACTCGTTATGAGATTTCAGTGGGCTTATGTTCCTAAAATTTTTACCTAGTAGTTGTAAGTTGGCATTGGAGAGGTGTGTGATAATGCACATGTTAGTGTTACACCCTAAGCTTGAATTTTGAGGAGTCATGCTAAAAAGGAGATAGCATCGTGAGAGTGATAGTATTAGTTGGAGATTTGCTCTAAGAGGCTTGCCATAATATATGTTCGAGATGAAGATGTTGATTTGTGAGGAAGTGATGATATGGGCAGGGTACAAGTGCCCCTTATGTAACATAAGTGAGACAAAGATAGCTCAATAGATAAGATGAGGCTTGAGATATGTATCCATGATTTTGTAAAGATGTGTGAAGCTCTAAGTTATGACTGCTATAAGAATCTAAACAGTATTTTGAGTTGTCAATATGGAGTAGGTTAATGTAAGCATTTCTTATTATCACGAGTAGCTAAGTTGATTTAGGGCTTATAGATAGATGATGATGAGTTTTCCATGATAGACTAATTCTTATGCAATTAAATTTATGGGAGCACAAAAGTTGAGCGTTAGCAGGCAAAAGAAGAGGTTAGATTGTAAGAGTTGTGGGAAGTGGTTATGTACGTCATAAGAATAGCAAATATAGAGAGATTTTCATAAAGATAGGAATGAGCTAAGAGTGATATCGTTGAAAGAGTTTGAGTGGCTAGTTACATGTATGTGACTATAGCATAACAAAAGAGATTAGGATATTCTTGTGGATAGTGGTTCCTTGACTGCATGGAGGCATATGCTTATAGCCTAGTAGAGGAAGTTGATTCACAAATTTAGAGAGGGGACCTTGAGAGTTAAGAAGGAGATGACGAGGTAGTAAACCAGGGTAGATCTTGAGTCTTTGACAACAATGGGCTGATCAAGATGAGAAATTAATTCTTTTCCATCTCATACGATCTTTACTCTCCAGTTAAGATGATACTCCATTCCCTTCTGGTGTATGACTGCCATGCATATAACCTAGTCTCATGCACATCATGTTTATTCACGTTCATGTTGAGTTTTAAGGATGTGAAGTGATGAATTCATTAAGTAATCTTGATCTTACCCCATGGATCCAAGAGTTTCCAGTCCTATATTGAATGAGATGTGACCTGAGTTTTACACTGTGTATAGTTTTGTGAACCCAGAATGAGTCTCGATAGACGAGAGAGATTGTACTTAATTATGAATGTCTTCCGATAAGATTTCTCGATTGAATCATGCCAATGATCTTTGTTCTAAGCCCTTTGAGTGATCCAGTTTTCCAGTATTGCTAGGAGTGTAGATGATTGTAAAGGAGTGATGGTATTCGTGCCTTAAAATGATGTTGGAGATAAAGTGTAAATTCTATATATTGAGTTCGAATTCTGTTGTTGAGAGTGAGTATTCGAATATTTGAGTATTTGAGTTCTTGATGGTATTCGTGTTTATTTTGCATGTGGAGTAGTAGTGGGGATTCACCAAAGAGGGAGATGATGAGTTCCTCCAGGTCCAAATTGTGATGTTAATGGTAGTAGACTGAGAGTGTGGGTAGATGAGAAGGTGAGAATGTATCCTTATTGTAATATTAGTGTTGAACTTGTATCAAGTAGGGGTAGAGAGAGGGAGGAGGAGAGAGATGAGACCCTATGATGTGCAATAGATAGGTAAGAGTATGTTGGGGTGTCTTTGAGTGAGAGTTCATTGAATGGTAGAGGTAGAAGTGACAAGTAGGCTTGAAAAATTTTAAGACATAGTTGAAGTGGTTAAAGTGATAGGCTTGAATACGTAGTTGTTATTATGTGAATATTAATGATAAACTATTGAAGACTTCGTAATAAAGGTTTCGAGTAAGGGTAGTGAAGTACTAAAGAGGACTAGTGATCTTTTAATGAAAGCCCTTGTGGAAGTATGGAGCCGAGTATTGAGGATTAACTTTGTATGATTATGATCGTCGTATGGATAGCACCTTGAGGCTCAGAAGTAGGCTTGAATGGAAGAGGAGGAGGTGATTAGGTGGAGATTTGAATACGAGTTATGAGCTTGCATTGATAGAGTAGATTGCTACAGAAAGGAGCATAATTGAGGTGGGGAGTTGATATTGAGAGTGTCCGCAGAGTCTTGTATATCACGATGGTCTCATTCTCGATTAGAACTGGTGATTTCCTCCTTGAGTTCTAGCAACTGATTGTCAAGGAGTTTAAACGATTCGAATTGATTGAGTTTCGACGTTCCATTCGTGCCTGATGGTGAGAATGTTGAAGATAATATCTCTGTCCTTGATCTGAAACTGGTTTGTCCGTTTGGAGTTGATGTGTCTATTCTTGAGTTTGAGTAGAGTTTATTGAGGTTGATGAGGAGTGGAGAGTTCGAGTTATTGAATGAGTATTGAGATGAGTCTTGAGAATATACGTGCCTTGATATCTACCTCTACTCATCATTCGAGGATGAATGATTCCAAGGGGGAGATAATGTAATACCCCGCAAAATTACCTAAATACCCTAGAAGAGAAATGTGTGCATAACGCATCTTTCCATGCTCCAATGGCAAATCTGAGGCCGGATTTGAGATCAGCATGAAAAATTAAATGGGAAAATGGTCTCGGTTGATTTTTAGAGCAACTGGATCAAAAGATATTATTTTGATGTGAAAACGCGAACCACTGAGGATGCGAGACGGGTGTGTGATGCGCACCTGCCGCGGACCAACACTTGGTTTTATTCCAAAAAATTTCTACGGGATTAGAAAGATCGTTCAAAGAATTTTTGACGAAAAAATCCAAAAATTTACACTGTCCGCGTCATAGACCTCATATCCTGAGATGGACTTTTTTTTGAATTTCGTGAGGGGCATTCTAAACCTTTCCAAACCCCGCCTAGACCTAATATATGACCAAAATGGATCGTTTTAAGCGTTAAAAATATTTTAAACCATATTCTAAGTCCTTGAAAAAGACTAGGGCTAAAGAGGAGAGAAGAAGAGCATAAAATTGAGGAGTTCGAGGAGAGTTCTTAAGGTTGATTGTCCAAAGCTTCAATCTAGGTGTGTAAGGCTACCTAAAGTGTTGGATTGAGTTCATCGACGCGTCCCTTCGTCTACTTGAGTTAGGTTTCATGAGTAATAATCGAATAATGTAAATCTTGTGATCTCGAGTTCTACGTTCTTACACTTGTTTGAGTCTTCATGGATCTACACGAGAAAATTGATGAGTTGCATTATTATTACCATGAAATAGAAATATTGATAGGTTTTCAAGTATTAAAGAAAAGTATATTTTAAAAATCAATTTTTTACATATTGAGAATAAAGATGACTTTTCTATGTATTGATGAAAAAGTGATTTGAACTAATATTCTATATGTATTTTATTGAGTCCAAAGAGTCATATTTCGAGGAAAATGTTTTAATGAGATGAGGTGTGTTTTGATGAGCTTGAGTAAGTTGGGAATGAGGAGTTCATGTTCTTGTATATGCATGAGATGAGCATTTACTATGTCATATGTGCTAAGTATGAATTCTACGTGATTTAACTGACAGTATGAGTTGGAGTCTTGCATGGAGTTAGTTTGAGTCTTGAGTTGCATTTCATGAATGGTGGTCCTAAGTTATTGAGTTGTTGACAAATTGAGTTGAGCTATTGAGAATTGAGTTGACTTGATTGAGATGAGTCAAAGAGTTGAGCTTGAGTTATTTTTCAGGAGCACGTTTTAGTCTTAGAAGGAGTATTGAGCACTGAGTTGGGTGATTGAGGAGCACCCCAGAACTACGTTGTTCGCGTAGGATAGTCGTGTAGTTAACTCTGGCGACTCACGCCCCAATAGATGAACATTCTCTTTGGATCCGAGAGAGAGGAGAGGATGTCGTCCTTTACCGTGGCAAGTTAGTGTTGACTTATGACACTATTTTTCAAAATACAAATTTGTAAAATTTTAAATACATTCTTTTGCAAAAATGAAAATATAATAATATGATAATTAGATCGAAGATTTAATACTTTAAAATTTAGTCGTGTTATATTTTATGTTAATAGAATTGTATAAGAAAATGTAGCTCAACTTCAACAGTTATTGTAGACGTACTTTTAAATAGAGGAACCTTTAAAAACAATCTGTTAGTTCTCATGCTTCCAAAATATACGATATGATACAATAGAATAAGAAATAATACATAACAACCATCCAAATAAATCGATAATCTTACATACTTTAATTTAATTAACTATGACAAATGGCATATAATTTGGATTAAAAATGTTAACTAATTAAAATTAAAAAAATTACTCAAAAAATTACATAAATCAAGTTCTGTTAATCTAAAATCAGTATAGGTGTTCACCTGTTGCGCGGATATAAAATAACTAATATATGTTAATTATTGAGTAAGAGAAGAGTATGTATAATCATATATAGTATATTTATTTTATATAAACTCTTGATAATTAAATTTTATCATAATCTATACGCGGCGAGGATATGATCTTCAAAGATATCAAATATTATTCTAACAATTTCTCCTTCTCGTAGTATGATGAAGATTAATAACATATGTGGGGTGTGTTGAATTGATATTTGTGCTATTTATATGTAATTTATAATGCATAATGCAATCTTTCACACACTAGTCCTCTCTAGTTCAATTCTGTAAAATAAAAAAATTATTTAATCAAATATAATTTCATCAAATAAGGACGCGCAACAATATGAATTTCAAAAATTTATTTTTTATGTAAAAAAATGTTAAAACTGAAAAATCGAGCATTATTTTAGTGTTGACTTATGACACTGTTTTTCAAAATACAAATTTGTAAAATTTTAAATACATTCTTTTACAAAAATAAAAATATGATAATATGATAATTAGATCGAAGATTTAAAACTTTAAAATTTAGTCGTGTTATATTTTATAGTAAAAGAATTGTATAAGAAAATGTAGCTCAACTTTAACGTTTATTGTAGACGTACTTTAAAATGAAGGAACCTTTAAAAACAATTTGTTAGTTGTCATGCTTCCAAAAAGAAAAAAACAACAAATGATCTGCTATCATGTAATTCAAATTTTGAGTTGAGTGTAATTATTTTTGTAATAATCCACTCATGTATAGTACCTACATCATATTTATCGACCTCGTAACTTCACTTTTTGTAATTTTTCATCTAGTCTATAATGTTTACATAACAAAATATCTAAAAAAAAAAAACAAAATAACTATATGCTATAGAAATAAAAGAATTAAAAAAATCGAATATAATATTACAATTATTTAATCTTGAAGAAGCAATGCGGTTGATATAGTGAATTTGGATTTTGTGCGAGCTGTAACATTCTACATTCGGAATATTTGAACTTTCAAGTTCCATTCCAATTTAGTATTAAAAATTTCATTTATATAACTTAGTATTGACATGTTTTTCATTGGGTATTTCTTTAATTTTTTTGTTAAAATTTCACACATATAATTTAGTATTGACATATCTTAGCTGGATTTTTCGTGAATATATATGGAATATATGATCTTGAAAATGATTACTTATGTTTAAGTTTTAAATGGTTTGCATTCCTTATAATTAGGAAAAGAGATAAAACAATTACAACTATTCATTTTTAAAATATATAACTAAATTAGAAAAAAATGTGACACTAAAATATAATAAAATAAAATGATGGATAAAGATCGATTATCAAAAACTAACATAAATAATTTATTGAGATATTTAAGGCCAAATAGTTATTTTCTTCGTGTATTTATGCAAACACTCAATTCAAAATGTTTATTTAAGCATTAATAGTTAATTTTTTAAATAGTAATAGTAATTTTTAAAAATTTAAAACTGTCAATTTTCATTTTACTTTAAAAATGTGTATTCAATTTATTATTTAAAATGAGAGTTAATTTACTAAACTAAACTGCCTAGCATTTTTTAGACATTGACTTGGATATTTTTCTTTAAAAAAATTAGATTGTAAGTTGTATTTTATTATATAAAGAAGTTTAGTAGCAATAAAATTATTTCACTTTTAAAAAAATAATTTTTTTTTGTTGTTCTACAACTGCCTATTTCCTTTAAATATGGAACTACATATGTTAGTTGTGATGTAATTAATAATAAAATGATTTTCTAAAAGAAATAATTTTTTGAATAAAATTGTGTTACGTTTTTTTTTATGCATGATATAATTGAGTTTTGCAGAATGAGGAAGTTAGGAAAGTGGGTGAGAAATTTTAGGGGTGATTTAGAGTTGATATTATTTTCTCTATCATTTGATTGATTTAACTTATAAATACTCTTACAATAATTTTGATTTTGATCCATAAATTAATAATTTTTATGCTATTTTAAATTATTAATTTATAACCCCGAATATTTCTAATTCTATTTTTATACTGAGTTTTTTTTTTAAAATTCAAGTGGCTTCACATATATATACATTAATATATATTTTTGGTTAGTTGTTTTTTACTTTTTGATCAAATGATGATTATTTCAATTTTTTTTGCTGTTGTAAATAGTATTTTTATCCTGCATCTTAAATAATTTGACATTATATTCATTAATGTATTTTTTTAGTTAACTGTTTTTACTTTTTGGTCGTTTTTTTTCATTGTAAATTAGTTTATTTATGTCACGCCCCGGGAGGGTACCCTAGGCGTGGCTGGTACCCAGAAACTGTTGCTAGCTCCCAAGCGAATAACTCAATCTCAAGACTGTCATCCAACATCAAATTCAGCGGAAACAATATAATAAGAAAGTGGGCTACAACAATAAGAAGGGTCAATGGCCAATAACTCTATCTCATCACCGAAGATAAGTGAATAATATAACTATCTCAACTCTAAGGGGAAAGACCCCACATCAAATCTCAACTCATGTCTATGAAGCCTCTAACTCAACTAGACAGTCTAAGAGGGTACCATGACAGGTCATGGCTACCCAGCTCAACAAGCGGAATAACCGAGAAAGAAAAAGACTCCTCCGAACAACAAGGAGGCTCATCAATGACTAAACTCGGGATCTCTGACATCAACGATACATCTGTTGAAGTCCTCTAACTCCTGTATCTACATCATGAAACGATGCAGCGCCGAGTGGCGTCAATACGTGGAATATACGGTATGTAAAATGGCTGAATGTAATAGTACAAGTACAACAATATAGGGATAATATCAACCTCAACATCATACTCTATTAGAATGTCAAATCTCTACTAAGGCAATAAATTAAGGTAGACAAATGACTCATCAATGTCTCATCTCAATATCATCAATACATCAGACTCATCTCAAGTAAACTCGTCTCAACTCAAAGGACTCATGCCCGTTTAGGACAAGGATAAAGAGTAGACAGTGAAACATCAACATCCATCAAGACTCATACCATCATATCAACATCAAAGTTCTATCAGAACGAACCTAGTTGGGAGTTTCTCTAACCGACAACTATCACCTATGAGCCGATGATGATACAACGAAGCGATGTCGTTGCCATATCCATCCAGTACCCTGCTTAGGGTAAAGGACATTAACCTCAGTGGATCCACAAGAAAAAAAACATCAGTCCTCTTTTGGGACAAGGAGCCATCCGCATTGCGGTTCAATCCTCTCTCCTACGCGGGCCACGTAGTTAATGAGTTCGAATAAGACTCACTCTCACCCATTTCGATGCTCAGTACTCCTCCCAGAACTCGACATGCTCATAAACCTCATCCTCATCAGTTCCATAGGGACATAGTACATCAACATCATCATCCTCGGTCCCATAGGGACATAGCACATCAACATCATCATCCTCGGTCCCAAAGGGACATAGTACATCAACATCAACTCGTATCATCAACATCAACTCATGGACTCGAAACATTCTTTTAGAATTTAGCTTCAAGTTTTAAGACTCGTGAACATCATTCTCATCAACATCATTGTTGACACCCAATTTTGACCCTCCACAGTATAAATTAATCATCGAGCTTTTAATTTTAACAATTTGAAATAATGAGCTTTCAAAAACGCAAAAACATTTTTCAAGTGATTTTTAGGTTCAAATATTTTAATTTTTAATTATGTTTATATATTGCATATTATATTTGTTTCAAGTATCAATAGTTAAGTATTAGATTCGTGGATTTTTCAAAATTTCTCAAATAGATTTTATTTTTAATCGTTTTTATTTTAATCATTTTAGGATTAATTACCCCGTAGTTAATTTAATTATTTCAAGTGGTTAATATTTAAAAGCTCTTTAATTAATTTATATTAATTTATTTTGTGGTCAAATTAATTAATTGATTTTGATTTGATCACATTTTAATTGGTCACATTTGCAATTAAATTGACTAATTTTTAAATTCCCCTCAACTCTTTAATTTAATTTCAAACCCAAAACTCAATTCCTAATTGGGGAATTTTCATAAATGGCAAACTTAAAAAACATAAAGGCCTAAAATAACTAATGTTTATGAAATTACCTTTTCTAACTTTGGCTATAGCAAATCCAATGTATAAGTCGGAATTTATGGTAATGTATAAAACGAAAATGCCAAAAATTGTTCATTAAATAGGAGACTTTTTAGGTATTTTATATGGAAAACGGTTCCATAAATAAAGGAAGTAAAATACCAAATATAAATCATTTTTCTAATTGAACTCTTCTTCTAAAAATAAGATGATATTTCCATTCTAAATAAAAAATAGATTTTATTTCCTAGTGTGACTATTTTGTCCAAAAAAAAAAATCCATGCCCACAACAAAATTTATATACAATATTGAATAATTTCATAAAAAACAACATAACTAGATAATAAGGTGCTTCATATATACATAATATACATTTACACAAATTTGCTTAAAAACGGTTTATACATATACAACTAAACTTGAAGATCTACACACATATCAACTTGCGTATAACATGTATCTTTTACCTGAAAACTATATAGACAAATTGCATGATTTATATACAAAACTGAATAATTTCACAAAAACAACATAAGAATATAATAAGCTGTTTCATATATACACAATATACATTACTCAAATTTGCTTAAAATTGATTTATACATATACAATCGAAAGTGAAGATCTAAACACATATCAACTTGTGTATAACATGTATATTTTTCTCGAAAACCAAATAGACAAATTGCATGACATGTGAGCAGGTTATACAATCAATACAAACAGCACAGAAGTCCTCCCTCTCTTGCCATTGCGATTTGGCATCTGAACGCAATACACAATCAATAAAAAACAAGTCTCAATCATGTATATAACGGAAATTGATCTTTTATACTATAGGCATAATATAAAGTTTTTATACAAATTTAAATCCATAATATACAAAATCAACACCATTGTTTAGAACACCACTATCATTTGAATGTTCGCTATAAATTTTTCTTTTACCTTCCAATACGCATCACACTCACAGAGCCAAAAAAACAAAATTAAAAAAAAGAAAACCAAAACAAATCTCACCAGTAATTTTCTTCCAAAAACACATCAAAAAAGTAATTTTTTCCGTCTTGCAATTTGTCTGCAAAAAACTAAGATGGATCTTTTTTTGGGGGGGGGAGAGGGGGGACAAAATAGTCACACTAGGAAAGAAAATCTATTTTTTATTTAGAATGGAAATGCCATCTTATTTTTAGAAGAAAAGTTCAATTAGGAAAAGGAATTATATTTGTATTTTACTTCTTTTATTTATGGAATTGTTTGTGTATATTGAAAAGATAGTGAGGGAGGGAAATTTTTAGGTTTTATACATGGGGAGTTGTGGGGTCCACAACTTTTATAGCAAAAAAAAATTACGGAATTGTCATAAATGTAATAATATCAAAATGTAGTTAAGATATGATATTTATAGTTATATGTTTGCTTAATTATGTAATATTTCCTTCCTAATTTTATTCCTAGGCCCAATTCCTAATTCTACCCTCAAGCCCAATTTTCTTTATAATCCTAAATACCCCCAGCCCAATTCCTAAGTCCAAATCCTTGAAATGGCCCAATTTTTAATAAAATATACTCCCTCCTGTACGCCTCCCCCACCCCGCTTCCCTCTTTCTTCTTCTTCTTCGCAAAGCCAGCAAAACCAGAGAAAAATGGCCAGAAATCAGTACATATTTCGGGCAAAACGACAAGCCAATGGTACCAGCGCGTACCCCTGCCTCTTGATCATTTCAATTTCAAATTTTGAATTGAAATTCGACTCAAATTCTCAAATTGACCTTGAGTTTCCCCCCCCCCCCCCCCCCCAATTCTTACCCTCATCTCTCCTATAAATACCCCTCTTTCTCCATGTTAAAGGGAGGCCGGCCGGAAAAGAGAAAAACCTAAAAAGACATCCATTTTTTCACTGGAGGTGGGCGGAAAAACGAAAGACCCAAAACTTCTATTTTTTTACTGATTGCGAAAAAAAAGAAGGGGAACCCGAAATTCCCCCATTTTTGCTCACTGTGAGAACGTCACTGGCAGTGGTGTGAAGCGTCGTCTTTAAGGCTCGTTGAAGTCCTAGCTCGCTGCTCCTAAAGAGGTAATCCCTAATTCTTTCTCCGTCTTTTCATGTTATTTCATTTTCTGTCTGGAATTTCCGTATTAAGATTAATCAGTCTTGTTTGTTGTGAAATGTTAAAAGGATTTTCTGGAGTTGTAGAATGGTTTTAAGTTGTAAAGGGTGGTTTGGTTATATGGTTGTATTGCAATGTCTATGTATCTATATATATAAATGCATTTATAGAACTTGAGAGTTGTTTGGTTATATTGTCGTATTGCAGTGCCATATATATATAGCTTAAAGGGTCTTTTGGTTATACTGCTATTGTAGTATCTATGTATCTTATACATCATGTATTTTGTTAGAATCATGAGTAAATTGTACGCCCTTCATGTGTTCGATGAAATGCCTCTTTCGAATTTTTGAATGTTGTGGTTAATATGTTTATCTCTGGGTACTTTGATTTTCTATTGTAAGTTGTTGGAGATGAAATGGGGGTGTCATTTTGGTTAAATTCATGATTAAATAGCATACCCTCCATGTGTTCGGTGAAATGCCAATTTGAACTTTTGAATGCTATAGTTAATTTGTTTATCTTTGGGTATTTTAATCTCCTATTGTATATTGTTGGGATGAATTAAGGGTGTTATTTTTATTAAAAATCGTGATTTAGCTATATGCCAACCACATATTGGCTTCAAGTTGATGAGTTTTTTTATGTTGAATCTTAGATTCAATGTCATAGGTTTTCATGTTGATTCTAGCTATTAAGTTCTATGTGTTGGTCGTAGTTTCAAAATATGGGTTATGTGTGGATTCCTAGTTAACGGAGTTTATATGTTTGTTTTAATTTCAAGTTTAATGAATTTTATGAAACTTTCTTTTTGTTTCAAAGGGTATGGGTGGATGTTTTGATTTTTGGATTCAAGTTATTGAGTTTGTGGGTTTAAATAATTTTTGGATCCCTAATCCATATTTCTTTTATTTCTTATGCATCTGTCCGAGTCTTCCTGGACACCCACCTTGCATTTCTCGGGGTCGTGAAGGCTTAAACAGGCGATCTCGCAGTGTATACCAGGGATAAAAGGGCGAAAACCCCTAATTCTTTGCAGTAGAAAAAATGGGCCAAGGGCCCCATCAGCAGCAACAAAGAAGGAGTGGGCTTGGCAGGCCCAATCCTTAGAAAATTAGGACAGGTTAACAATTTGGGCCTACCAAGCCCAATTTCATTTGTTTTCCTTGCATAATTATTTGTTTATGATATTTGTTATTTTGTCCCTAACTCTAACATTATTTATAGGTTTTTATCTAATTAAAGTTCCCCAAAAGTTGGTCATCTATGTTATTTTCACTTCTTGAAATTTGATGTCAAAAACTTTTTTTTTAGAAATTAGACTTCATAAATTTTCTTTAAAATACTTAAAACATTTTCTTCAAAATGACTTGTGAAAATACTTCTTTTTATACTTAGACATTTTAGTAGATTTTAAAATCCTAATCACCTAGTTTAATTCACTAACTATATTAATTAAATAAAATTTGATTAGATTTTTATATTATGTTTTCTTGATTATTTTTAAATGATTTATTTAAATCAATATTAATATTAATCGAATAAAATATAGTTAAAATTTTAAACATTCTATTTTCCTAATCTTTAAATATTTTCTTAAACTTTTTCTATTTAACGATATAGATTAATATTTTTAAAGTTAGTCAAAATTATTTAATCGCCGGATAACCGCGTGTTAGCGGCCATTTCGAGTGCGTAAAACCTTCTCGAAATGGAAATGTGAACCCAAACCCTTTTCTTTGGATTTTAAAAGATTTTTTCTGTTGAGTCTTTTAAAATAATTTAATTGGTTTTCTTGATTTTTCCTAAAAATTAAGTGGCGACTCTAAAAATTTTGAAGATTCGATTTACTTAAATCAATTAAGTAATAAATTGAATTTTCGAAATTCAAGTCATTTTTCGACATAACAGAAATGGCGACTCTGCTGGAGAAATTAATTAGGTTCTAATCACTAGATTAAGTTTTTGACTAACTTTAATAATTATTTTTATTTTATTATTCCAACCACTAGATTAAGTTTTTGACTAACTTTAATAATTGTTTTTATTTTATTATTTGTTTGTTTGTTTTACTTGTTTAATTTTAATTATAATTATTAAACTGTCATTGCATGCATAACATATTCCGCCACCCGACAACTTTATTTTTATTTTCCACTAAAACGACGGTTATGCGGGTCGCAGCCGTTTAGTCCAAAATTTTTCATCGGGGTACCCTGACGAAATGAGTCGATCTTGCGGGGTCGACGGTTGTTAACTTCCCCAGCCCGGGTTGTCCGCTCGGGTTACCTTTTCACAATAAAAAAATAAACCCACTCTTAGACACCTAGGGTAGAACGAAACAAAAACCCTGTAGGTGCATTGGCCTAGGTCGACCCAATACCCTCAGGGTATCGGGCCCATTAGTAGCCCACCTTGAGTCCAAAGTGGTCTACGGCCCAATTGGACGATCATATTATTTGTTTAATTTGAAGGATGTATATGTCTTTTAAATAAATCATCGTTCGCGGGTTCGGGGGGATTTTTCTAACACATTTCGTTTTTGTAGATGAGTAATCGGTTAACATGCGTGGGAATGTGAAGACTTGTTAGCGGTACCGACACCACATCCGAGAAGAGATGGAGAAAGCTAGAAATGAAGCGCGGTCCTCTAGTTAGTTTATCCCCTTGTGTGGGAATGTTTTCTTTGTATTTACATTTTTCCCCTTCCCTAAAAATGTATCCCTTATTATTGACGCTTTGTAATATTTTATTTATTTATAAAATTTATTTTTGGGAACGATGAAATATTTAAAATGACAAGATACATCCTTCAAATCGATAGGCCAACCCTTGGCATAAAAGGGTCACATACTCTATAGGACGCGTAATAACTATTTTTATGATATCTGTTATTTATGTGATTATGTTGTTTATTCGGAAAGTGCTAGCCCACTTCTTGCAAAAAATACGAGTCCTAAACACAAACCCCAGTTACTACCAAAATACGACTAAAGATCCTTTAAGCTCCGGTTTCTCGAGAAAGTCCAGACTCCTCAAAGCACCTCTAAAGTCTTACCTTTTGCCAATTCAGAAAGTCACACTAAAAAAAATCCAGAATACTAAGATACACCATTTTCCAAATCGTACAGACGAAGTCTTGCCTGTTTGCCGTGTATCCTGAACCAGTGGGCTATTCTTTTCCAAATAAGGCAACAACTGTGTGTTTGTTGACTTGTGTGTGATATCTTGTATTACCTGCTAATCCAAAGATACTGACACATTTGCCCTTGAGTAATTCTCCTTAGAGGTGATAAAGATTTATTTGTGTTGATAAAACTGGCCGATCATCCTTACTTCACTAGATCAAAAGCCCACAACAATTCCTTCCCCAATCAAGGCCAGTCAAGCAGTACAAAAGCAATGGCTGAAAACCATGACAATATGAGCTTAGCTGAGGTTTGCAGATTCGAGTACTACTGAACAGAGTAAGTTAATTGCACAGCTGATGCAGCAGGTTATTGAAATGGAAATGGAAATAAAAAAGACTCAAGAACTGGCAAATCTGGCCATCACTGCTAATCTTCCTGGCCAGGATGATGGGAGGCCTCCATTCCATTTTCCTTCTCCTAACCTGACACACCAACCTATCCCTATATCAATCAACCCACCCATCACCCCTACTCAAAATACCCCCGTCATTGAACTAGCTACTCCAAATGTCTGTCATCCCGGTCCATCACACCAGGCTCCACCTCCTCCACAAAACGTTAAACGTCAACAATGCTCAAGCCTTCAGCTTTTCTCCCGTTCTCAACAATGCTTACCCTCAAATAATCCATCCGGAAATCTACACTCCGGACCAATACAATTTTCCCACTGTCCAAACCTCACTTCCCAAAGCTCCTTTCCATGTCCCGGTTCTTACTAAATCCCAAATTCCTCAAACCACTTACTCCGAAATAGAGCACTACAAAGAGAAGGAGAAGGAATGGAAGGCCAAAGAGGAAATGGCCAAGGTAGGGATAAAGGAAGAGATAGCGAAAGCTTTGAAGCAATATCACATCACGCCAGATATTGCAGGCTTGAGTTATGCAGACCTGTGCATTCGTCTCGACCTAGACCTTCCGAAGGGATTTAAGATCCCGAAATTCGACACTTTTGAGGGAATCGGAAATCCATTAGCCCACTTAAGAGCTTACTGTGACCAACTCGTGGGTGTTGGTAGAAACGAGGCTTTATTGATGAGACTGTTCAGCCGAAGCCTGAGTGGAGGGGCTCTGGATTAGTTCACGTCACAGGAAGTGAGCCAGTGGGCAGGATGGAATGCCATGGCTAAAGATTTCATAGAACGTTTTGCTTATAACGTGGAAGTGGTTCCAGATCGTTACTCATTGGAAAAGATAAGACAAAAGGCTACGGAAAGTTACCGCGAGTATGCCTGCAGATGGAGAAAGGAGGCTGCCAAGGTCCGACCTCCTATATCAGAAAGGGAGATCGTCGAAGTGTTTGTACGCTCGCAAGAGCAGGAATTCTATGAGAGGATGATACTGCTCGTTGGAGCAAAGTTTGCAGATATTGTCAAGATTGGAGAAACTATTGAGGATGGCCTCAGGACGGGAAAAATTACCCGTATGGCAAATCCAGCTGGATCTTCAGGGCTGGTAAAGAAGGAAGAAGAAGATGTATCTGTTGTCAGAGCTATTCCATCAAAGATATATCAAGACCGTCATAATAATCAAGGAAAATTTTCTCGTTCGAATTTTAGAAAGCCTCCTAGAGTATTTACATCATTGAAGGAGTCTCAAACTCAGCTTTATGAAAGGTTGAAAGCAGCGGGTATGATCCATCCTATAAAAGGAAGACAAGCCAATCCTTCGGGAAAATTCTACAGGGCAGACCATACATGTGCCTATCATTTAGGAGCCATTGGACACGATACAGAGGATTGCTCGACCCTCAAGCTCAAGACTCAGAACATGCTTGATAAGAAGTTAATCACAATTGATTAAACTTCCCCAAATGGCAATATATTTCATGCTCGAGAGTAAGTGCAAGATGATTTAAGTATGATCGCTTGGAACATTCGCAATCAGAGGACAAAAACAACAGTGCAAAACATTGACAAGATTCTACATATGAAGTTATTGCACTTTAATCTCTTTTAGCACATATTTACTTGTAAGGAACTACGTCTGACCTGAATTCTCAAGAATGAGATACGTAGGCGGCCTATGTCAGCCTCGGTCACTTTATTGTCAAGTTTTAATTTTCTTATTGTTGGAACTACGTTTGACCTGATTTCGGCCTCAATGGGATACGTAGGCACCACAACGGCTCGGTCATATTCCCCATAAGATTTTCATTTCTCCTTATAATGAAAACTGGGGCAGAATTTTTGAGAGGATCTCAAAAATTCACTAGAAGGCAAATTTCTCCAACAAGATCGGGGTTCACAATATGCAACTGGGGCAGATTTTTTAGAAGGTCTCAGAAATTTCTCCAAAAGATGTTTCTCCAACGAATCAAGTTTGGAATTTTATCGAAGGGCGTAACCGGAGGCAAGTTTTGAGAAAGTCTAAAAAAAACACAAAGGTGTCATTTGCTACATTCAAACAAACTGGGGCAGAATTTTTTAGGAGGATCCTCAAAAATTCCACCAAAACTATGTTTCAAAGAGCGGACGAGTACGCAAGTCAGTTGCATGAAAGAGCACGAGGACATCTCTCAAACTAAGAATTTTTCTTTGGATGCAGGAACAATAAAATCACAAAAATGATGATGTCAAAACCTTCAAGCATAAAGCGCCACTTACATACACCATGGCCTCAACATAATTAATCACACAATTTCTCATCTCATCTTATCTTCAATTTATTATATTATGTCAAGATGATTTCCAATTACTTTCACTATATTTTGCAGTAATTAGACACAAGTTTAATGGATTTTCAAAGCTCAAAAAAATCAAGCCAGCATCGCCAGATACGGAGCGTGTGCAAGGACTATGGGATTACGAAGGAGCAAACATCAATTAGTGATAAATCATGATTGAGATCAGCGCTACGTTTACCATAGCCTGATCTTTATCGCCGAATGATATTACCTCATTTTATTTTAAGTGTATACTTTATTGTATTATGTCTGCTAATGCTTGATCTCAAGTTTTACAGGTGGCTATGCTAGTAAAGTTAGGACAATACTGAAATCAGCATCGAATCTGGAGACGATGCTATTGCAAAAGTGTTGCAAAGACAAAGCAAGAAGTCTATCAAATCAATAGGCGCTGAAGATTGCATATCTTCACGAAAATTAAGGTTACAAGTCAATTCAAGTCTTCAGCAATAGCTAAAGATATCGTGCGATAAACTCAAAGTTTATTGAGTTTTTCAGAAGAAGATGAGAAAGGCTTTAATCTTCGTGCAAAAGAATTCAGCCGTCTCACTTCGATTATTCTATCTCTTAAAAAGAGGTAGTCGTAACCATGACAAATGTACATGTCAATATGGTTTCTGCTTTGTCCATTAGGATGATCGTCACGTATCTATATAAGCATATGTGTTTGTTGACCATGTGAGGGTTAATATTCTAGAATTTTTGGGTTGCCCACCCCATAAATGGTTTATGAATTTTACTTGTCTATTCGAGAGCCTCTACATATGATTTTGTTGGGTTAACCACCCCATAAGTGGTTTGCGTAGTTTGTTTTTCTATTTCAGGGATCTTATATTGAAACAAGCTGGATTATTATCGGGTCGTGCACCTCGTTACAGTTGGGCTATTATCACAATTATATTACTGCCAAGAGGAACATCTATGCATATCGTCGTCAATTTATTTTCGAGATTATCATCATATTTATGTTATTGCCAAGAGAAGCATCTATGCATATCATCATCAAGACTATCTTTATATTTATATTATTGCCAAGATGATTATCGGGTCATCCACCCCGTTACAGTTGGATGATTATCGGGCCATCCACCCCGTTACAGTTGGACGATTATCGAGCCATCCACCCCGTTACAGTCGGATGATTATCGGGCCATCCATCCCGTTACAGTTGGATGATTATCGGGCCATCCACCCCGTTACAGTTGGACGATTATCGGGCCATCCACCCCGTTACAGTCGGATGATTATCGGGCCATCTACCCCATTACAGTTGGAGGATTATTGGGCCATCCACCCCGTTACAGTTGGATGATTATCGGGCCATTCACCCCGTTACAGTTGGAAAACTATCAAGCCATCAATTATTGCCGCGAAGGCTGTTGCATATTGTCATTACCATATTACATAATATTGATTCATCATCTATTATATCAAATTGGGGGGAGTCAACATCAAATGCTCAAAGGGATGAATATGTGTTAACAAGGTGAAAGTCTCTATCTCCCAACTTGATTTCCATTTTTATACCAACAAGTTTTCTCTCAGTCTTTGTCGGGAGCATCCAAAAGGATGAATTCTCAAAATAAACCACAGGTGTGGACGTCGTCAAGTAGAACGCGGCACAATGTGGAACTTTTCTTAGCAGCAAACTGGGATGTCATGCCCCGGGAGGGTACCCTAGGCGTGGCCGGCACTCAGAGGCTATTGCTAGCCCCCTAAGCGAACCACTTAGCATTCATCATATCATTCATTATAAACATTGCGGAAGGAGATAGAAAATAATATCTAAACAAAGTGGGCCAATGGCCAAACATCAAAACTGTTCATTACACCAAGCAGGGGAATATTGCTCAGGTATCATAACATTCACCTTGACTACACCATTATGTCTACAAAGCCTCTAACATTCCTTAAAACGTCTAAGAAGAGGACCATGACAAACCATGGCTACTCGACTCAAATGAATAGGATAACATTCATAAATAAAGGTTTCCTCCAGAAACAAGGAGGCTCACCACAGTCAGAACTTGGAAACACTTGACCTCAACGGGGCGGCTGCTGAAGTCCTCTAGCTCCTGTATCTGCATCATGAAACGATGCAGCGCCAAATGGCGTCAGTACGTGGGATGTACTGGCATGTAAAATAGCTGGAACACATTGTTAGGAATATACGAACATAACGTACATCATCATGAGACCTTAACATTTATATCAGGGAAATATTAACATTGACCTTTACATTAACATTGACCTTTACATTAACATTGACCTTTGCATTAACATTGGCCTTTACATTAACATTGACCTTTGCATTAACATTGGCCTTTACATTAGAGTACTATTAGGGAAACCTTTTCTGAGAGGCCTAACTGGGAGTTTCTTTAACCGACAACCATCACTTATGAGCCAGTGATGATACAACGAAGCGATGATGTTGCCACATCCATCCATTACCCTGCCCAGGGTAAAGGACATTACATAAGTGGATCCATAAAACATAACATTAGTCCTCATTTGGGACAAGATAGGAGCCATCCACATTGCGGTTCAATCCTCTCTTCCTACGCAGGCCACGTAGTTAATGGACTCAAGTGGGACTCACTTTTGTCCATTTCGGTGCTCAATACTCCTCCCAGAACTCGACATGCTCATAAAACATTAACATTCATTAGTCCTATAGGGACGCATTTCATCATCATTAGTCCCCATAGGGGCATAATACATTATCATTGGCATCAACATTCATTTGTCCCATAGGGACACATTACATTGTCATTAGCATCTCCTTTACATCAACATTAACATCATTGTCATTCCATCTCATTAACATCAACATCATTGACTTTAGGGACACTCGTTTAGGAACTTTGACTCTCAACTTAGAGACAATCCCACACTCACATTCTCAACATTCATCATTCATTAATTTGTCATTACTCTAGACTCTACACACACACCCATATTCATCATGCATGCTTTTCTAGAATACATATGCGATAGATATAAGGTTTTCAACTGAATGCTTTTCAAGAAAATAGTTTAAAAGGATGCATGAGGGTTTTTATGAGGGTCATCATCAATGCAAGAAAATATGTAGGTTTATGCATAAAATAATGGCATTTGTTCATTACATTACATGAATTAACATGTTTCACTTCATTACCCTAACATCATTCACCATTAGACTTTAATACCTTACTCATGGGGCACATGAGAGGACATTCCCATGTTTTAAGTTTAGCCTTACATACCTGAAAGAAGATAGTCACACTAAAGCACCTTCTTTCCTCTTGCTCTCTTCAACCTCCTTCAAGCCCTAGCCTTAAGAACCTTAGGAAGACTTCTTCAATGGGGTTTTTCAACCCTTTTTCGTGAAAACCGACCTATATAGGTCATAGGGGTACGTTTAGGATAGGTGGGATTGGACCATAATGCCCTTTGAAATTTTAAGAAATTAAATCCCGTCCTGAAATAACACAGTCTGCGACGCGGACTGGTTGCGGACAGTGTATTTTCGGAAATTCAACTCCGTCGAAATTTTCAGGAAAAGATAAGTGTGTCTCCGTGACCAGTCCGCGTCGCGGTTCCGTCGTGGAGGCTCACTGTTTTTCGTTTTGGAACGAAAAATTATTTTTTGACTCGGTTGCTCTAAAATTCGACCGAGACCTTTCCCCCACTCCATTTTCAGTGCTGATCATGAATCCGCTCTCAGATTTCTGATCCGAGCATCGGAAGGCACGTTTCTCGCACACCTCTCCTTGAGGGGTATTTCGATAATTCCACGGGCGTTACATTATCTCCCCCGTGGGATCATTCGTCCTCGAATGATAAGTAGGGAAGTATTTTAGCACGAATAGGCTCACGACTCACCTCAATATTACTTTGATAACCTACTACCTTCATCTTTCATTGGTCTTTAAGCTCATTTATTCAACATTAACAATTTCACATGGAATTCATGTAATATACATTAATTTACATTAAGTAGGGTCATTACCTTCGATGCTTCCATTGACCTCGGGCACGAACAAGTGCGGGTACTTTGCTTTCATCTCCTCCTCAGCTTCCCATGTGGATCCTTCAATGAGTTGATTTCTCCACAGTACCTTAACAGAAGCTATCTCCTTGTTCCTTAGTCTGCGAACCTGCCGATCAAGGATTTGGACTGGGGTTTCCTCATAGGACAGGCTGTCCTTGATTCCTGTGCTCTCTACAGGCACTACCAAGGCAGGATCCCCTAAACATTTCTTCAACATTGAGACGTGGAACACTGGATGAATCCCATCTAATTCAGAGGGTAGTTCCAGCTCATAAGCAACCTTTCCAATCCTTCGCACAATTTGGTAGGGACCAATATAGCGAGGACCCAACTTCCCTTTCTTCCCAAACCTCGTGACGCCTTTCATAGGTGATACTTTCAGATAAACCCAGTCATTCACCTCAAACTCTAAATCCCTTCTCCTTACATCTGTGTATGACTTTTGGCGGCTCTGGGCTGCCTTTAACCTTTCTCGTATAGTCTTCACCTTTTCCATGGACTGGTGGACAAGGTCTGGCCCAATCAGCTCGGCCTCTCCAACCTCGAACCACCCAATGGGCGATCTACATCTTCTCCCATACAAGGCCTCATAAGGGGCCATTTGGATACTCGCATGATAACTGTTGTTGTATGCGAATTCAATCAAGGGTAAATGGTCGTCCCAATTTCCTTTGAAGTCAAGAACGCATGCTCTCAACATGTCTTCCAACGTCTGGATAGTGCGTTCTGCCCCGTCTGTGGATGAAAGGCCGTGCTCAAGTTCACCTTAGTACCCAGCCCTTTCTGGAACGACTTCCAGAAGTGAGAGGTAAATTGGCCTCCTCTGTCTGAAATAATAGACAAGGGAACTCCGTGCAATCTCACTATCTCCTGAATATATATTTTGGCATAATCTTCGGCAGTGTTAGTCGTCTTGACTACTAAGAAATGTGCTGATTTCGTCATTCTGTCTACAATCACCCATATGGAGTCATGTTGCCTCCGGGATTTCGGTAAGCCCATGACAAAGTCCATGTTCACCATCTCCCACTTCCATTCTGGAATTTCAAAATTCTGAGCCAGACCACTTGGCCTTTGGTGCTCAACCTTGACTTGCTGGCAGTTGGGGCATCTGGAAACGAATTCTGCGATGTCCCTCTTCATTCCACTCCACCAATAGACTTCTCTCAAGTCATGATACATCTTGGTGGAACCTGGATGGATGGAGTACTTAGCATTATGGGCCTCAGCTAAAATCCTTTCTCGAACACCATCAACATTAGGGACACATAATCTGTTCTAGTACCTCAGTACCCCATCTCCCCCTTTGGAGAAGACCATCACTTTTTGCTTCTGAACATCTTCTTTTAGTTGGAGTATAATAGGATCTCGATCCTGCTTCTCTTTAACTTCAGTCACCAGGGACAATGAAGACCCATTTTGAACACTAACTCCTCCTTCATCATTCTCTTCAAGTTGGACCCCCAATCGGGCCAACTTGTGCACCTCTTTCACCAGTTCTTTCTTTTCTTCCTCAACATGGGCCGTGCTACCCATAGACAACCTGCTAAGAGCATCAGCAACAACGTTAGCTTTACCTGGGTGGTACATGACGCTCATATCATAGTCCTTGAGTAACTCTAACCATCCTCTGTCGCAGATTGACCTCCCTTTGGCTGAATACATACTGCAAGCTCTTATGGTTTGTGAACACATCCACATGCACTCCATACAAATAGTGGCGCCAGATTTTAAGTGCGAACACAACGGCTGCCAACTCAAGATCATGGGTAGGATAGTTTCGTTCATGAACCTTAAGCTGTCTGGAAGCATAGGCTACCACCTTTCCTCTTTGCATTAACACGCACCCCAACCCAACTCTAGATGCATCACAGTATACCATGAAGTCATCTGTTCCGTCAGGCAATGTCAAAACAGGTGCAGTGATTAACCTGGTCTTCAGCTCTTGGAAACTTTTCTCACATTCGTCAGACCATTGGAACTTAGCCCTTTTCTGGGTCAGTTTGGTCAATGGTGCAGATAGGGAAGAAAACCCCTCCACAAACCTCCGGTAGTAGCCTGCCAACCCCAAGAAGCTTCTTATGTCAGTTGGAGAGGTTGGCCTTGGCCAGCTTGCCACCGCCTCAATCTTCTGGTTATCCACTCGAATACCATCACCCGAAACCACATGGCCTAGGAAAGCCACTGACTTAAGCCAGAATTCACACTTGGAGAACTTAGCATATAACTCGTGGTCCTTAAGAGTTTGAAGGACAACTCTGAGATGTTTAGTATGCTCTTCCTCACCCTTCGAATATATCAAAATATCATCAATGAAGACGATTACAAACATATCCAAGTAGGGTCTAAATACCCTGTTCATCAAGTCCATAAAGGCTGCTGGTGCATGGGTCAACCCAAAGGACATCACTAAAAATTCGAAATGACTATATCTGGTCCTGAAAGCTGTCTTTGGGATATCACACTCCCTCACCTTTAACTGATGGTAACCCGATCTGAGGTCTATTTTTGAAAAACATGAGGCACCCTGAAGTTGGTCGAACAAGTCGTCAATCCTAGGAAGAGGATATTTGTTCTTGACTGTGACCTTGTTCAGTTGCCTATAATCTATACACATTCGAAGCGTCCCATCTTTCTTTCGCACAAACAAAACTGGAGCACCCCACGGAGAAACACTGGGTCTAATAAAACCCTTCTCTAACAGGTCTTTCAACTGTTCTTTCAGCTCCTTCAGTTCAGCGGGGGTCATCCTATATGGCGGAATTGAAATAGGTTGCATATCGGGGAGTACATCAATACCGAAGTCAATCTCCCTATCAGGAGGGACTCCAGGTAAATCCTCCGGGAACACCTCAGGAAACTCATTAACAACTGAGACCGACTCAAGAGTAGGGGTCTCAACATTATCAGCTTTAACTCTTACTAGGTGGTAGATACACCCCTTAGAGATCAACTTCCTTGCCCTCAGGTAAGAAATAATTATACCCTTGGGTGCAACATAACCTCCCTTCCATTCTAAGACTGGTTCAAGTGGGAATTGAAACTTGACCACTCGGGTTCTACAGTCTATGGATGCATGGCAAGCGTGAAGCCAATCCATCCCAAGGATCACATCAAAATCCACCATCTCTAATTCTACCAAATCAGCCAATGTATCCCTATAATAAATGGATACTACACAGTTTCTATAGACCCTTTTAGCCAGAATAGACTCTCCAGTAGGAGTTGAAACGGAATATGGCTCACGTAGACATTCTGGGGCAACTTCGAACTTATTAGCCACATAGGGTGTCAAAAAGGATAAGGTGGCACCCGGATCAAGTAATGCATAACAGTTATACGAGAAGATTTGAAGCATACCCGTTACAACATCTGGGGCAGCCTCTCGGTCCTGCCGATTTCCCATAGCATACAGGCGGTTCGCTCCGCCTCCGGCATTCGTAGCAGTAGCCCTCTGTTGACTGCCCGCAGAGGGCGCTGTAGATGACTGGGCTCTATTACCTCTATCGTTTCCCCTATGGCTCCTCATAGGACATTCAATCTGGATATGGCCAGGCTGTCCACACGTATAGCATAAATTGGTGCCTTCCCGGCACGCACCAAGATGTTGTTTGCCACATCTGCCACAAGTTGCTTTTTCTCTGGGGCCCTGGGCGACATTGGCCTGGGACTGAGATACCTGTGCTCTGAAATTCTGATGGCCCTGGGTCCTTTGGTCATACCTGTGCTGCTGAACAGGTGCAGTCACCATCGGTGTTGCATGGCGAGGAGGTTTCCTCTGAAAGAAGTTCTTGCTGCCCTTGTCCCCCTTTTGCTGGTTTTGTTCCTGGCCCGCAGCCTTGGCTTTCTTGCTCTGCTGTTCCTCCCTGTCCCTCTTCTTGTCCTCTTCGGTCTGTTGAGCGTAAACCATCAGCCTGGAAATATCCATGTCTGGGATCAGCAGTGCTGCCCTGCACTCCCTCTTCACATGTCTGCGCAGTCCAGACACAAATTTTCTCATCCTGGCCCTCATATCAAGAACCATCTCCGGAGCATACCTCGACAGCTGGGTGAACTTTAGGCTATACTCTTTGGCGGTCATACCCTCCTGTTTTAAGTTCACAAACTCTTCAACCTTGGCTTCCCTTAACTCTTGGGGAAAGAAATGATCGAGAAAAGCACTCTCGAACTCTTCCCACTCGGCTGGTTCAGCACTTTCACCTCTGACATCCTCCCATTGGTTGTACCAAATGTTGGCCACATCCTTAAGTTGATATGAGACCAACTCCACTCCTTCAATCTCACTTGCATGCATTGCCCTTAGGATCTTGCGCATTTCATCAATAAAGTTTTGCGGATCCTCCTCAACCTTAGAACCCATATAGACTGGCGGATTCATCCTCAAAAAATCTCTGAGCCTGGACGCAGCAGTTGGCTCTTGGGAACTGGAGCTTGGGGCCTGGGGACCACGACTGCTACTTTGCGAGGCCACCAACTGGGTGAGCATGGCAATGACTCCCCTGAAGTCTGCCTCTGAAGTGGGGGCTGACTGTGCTGGGGGTGCTGGTGGAGCCTCAGCAGCTCTAGCTGGTTGTCCCCGTCTCCTTACCTCACGTTCTGGCAAGGGGTTCTCAGTACTTGGGACAGAACCATCTCTTTGGGCAGCAGTGCGTTTTGGAGGCATTATCTGCAAACGCGTAAGGCACGAGTTAAAGAGGTTTGCTTAAAGTCAAGCTCTAGCGCACGACTCAGAACATCAAAGAAGTGGAACCATTTCCTAATGCCCTTTAGCATCCTGTTTATGAAGTGTGGTGCACAACACACGCATAAACGAGACTCTACTAGACACAGCTTCGTAGACTCCCTAGGACTCTTGAACTCTGTGCTCTGATACCAAGTTTGTCACGCCCCGGGAGGGTACCCTAGGCGTGGCCGGCACTCAGAGGCTATTACTAGCCCCCCAAGCGAACCACTTAGAATTCATCACATCGTTCATTATAAACATTGCGGAAGGAGATAGAAAATAATATCTAAACAAAGTGGGCCAATGGCCAAACATCAAAACTGTTCATTACACCAAGCAGGGGAATATTGCTCAGGTATCATAACATTCACCTTGACTACACCATTATGTCTACAAAGCCTCTAACATTCCTTAAAACGTCTAAGAAGAGGACCATGACAAACCATGGCTACTCGACTCAAATGAATAGGATAACATTCATAAATAAAGGTTTCCTCCGGAAACAAGGAGGCTCACCACAGTCAGAACTTGGAAACACTTGACCTCAACGGGGCGGCTGCTGAAGTCCTCTAGCTCCTGTATCTGCATCATGAAACGATGCAGTGCCAAATGGCGTCAGTACGTGGAATGTACTGGCATGTAAAATAGCTGGAACACATTGTTAGGAATATACGAACATAACGTACATCATCATGAGACCTTAACATTTATATCAGGGAAACATTAACATTGACCTTTACATTAACATTGACCTTTACATTAACATTGACCTTTGCATTAACATTGGCCTTTACATTAACATTGACCTTTGCATTAACATTGGCCTTTACATTAGAGTACTATTAGGGAAACCTTTTCTGAGAGGCCTAACTGGGAGTTTCTTTAACCGACAACCATCACTTATGAGCCAGTGATGATACAACGAAGCGATGTCGTTGCCACATCCATCCATTACCCTGCCCAGGGTAAAGGACATTACATTAGTGGATCCATAAAACATAACATTAGTCCTCATTTGGGACAAGATAGGAGCCATCCACATTGCGGTTCAATCCTCTCTTCCTACGCGGGCCACGTAGTTAATGGACTCAAGTGGGACTCACTTTTGTCCATTTCGGTGCTCAATACTCCTCCCAGAACTTGACATGCTCATAAAACATTAACATTCATTAGTCCTATAGGGACGCATTTCATCATCATTAGTCCCCATAGGGGCATAATACATTATCATTGGCATCAACATTCATTTGTCCCATAGGGACACATTACATTGTCATTAGCATCTCCTTTACATCAACATTAACATCATTGTCATTCCATCTCATTAACATCAACATCATTGACTTTAGGGACACTCGTTTAGGAACTTTGACTCTCAACTTAGAGACAATCCCACACTCACATTCTCAACGTTCATCATTCATTAATTTGTCATTACTCTAGACTCTACACACACCCATATTCATCATGCATGCTTTTCTAGAATACATATGCGATAGATATAAGGTTTTCAACTGAATGCTTTTCAAGAAAATAGTTTAAAAGGATGCATGAGGGTTTTTATGAGGGTCATCATCAATGCAGGAAAATATGTAGGTTTATGCATAAAATAATGGCATTTGTTCATTACATTACATGAATTAACATGTTTCACTTCATTACCCTAACATCATTCACCATTAGACTTTAATACCTTACTCATGGGGCACATGAGAGGACATTCCCATGTTTTAAGTTGAGCCTTACATACCTGAAAGAAGATAGTCACACTAAAGCACCTTCTTTCCTCTTGCTCTCTTCAACCTCCTTCAAGCCCTAGCCTTAAGAACCTTAGGAAGACTTCTTCAATGGGGTTTTTCAACCCTTTTTCGTGAAAACCGACCTATATAGGTCATAGGGGTACGTTTAGGATAGGTGGGATTGGACCATAATACCCTTGGAAATTTTAGGAAATTAAATCCTGTCCTGAAATAACACAGTCCGCGACGCAGACAGTGTATTTTTGGAAATTCAACTCCGTCGAAATTGTCAGAAAAAGATAAGTGTGTCTCCGCGACCAGTCCGCGTCGCGGTTCCGTCGCGGAGGCTCACTGTTTTTCGTTTTGGAACGAAAAATTATCTTTTGACTCGGTTGCTCTAAAATTCGTCCGAGACCTTTCCCCCACTCCATTTTCAGTGCTGATCATGAATCCGCTCTCGGATTTCTGATCCGAGCATCGGAAGGCACGTTTCTCGCACACCTCTCCTTGAGGAGTATTTCGGTAATTTCACGGGCGTTACATGGGACATAGTCTGAAGAGGAACGTCACACTCTTTGGACGCGAGCTGAGAAACGACTTCCACCGCAATCCAACCACACCCCTGTCAGAGGCATGTGGATATTTTCTTGAGTTTGCTAATTTCATTTTCGCATCCGATGGAAGTTTAACCCTCGTTGGAGGCAATCTTTCTAATCTGAGTGACAATGCACCAAGGTTCTGAAAATTATGTCCCTGTGAGTTCTTATTTATGGATGTGAAGAGCTCCACATTCATGGATAAGAGGTTGCAAGCCTTTTTGTTCATATTCAATCATTTGTCGCTCCTCCCAACCGAATGTTATCTTCGCATAAGAAGATTTCCTTTTTAACCGATCGAGTCGAACTACAAGCAGTCTGATTCCCATGTTCAGGATATGTAGGCGGTATTGAAAACTCGATTGTGCTCCAACCTCCCATCACTCTATTCCATAGCTTTTCGGTCTCTTCATAATTCGACTCCGAAATAGCTTTTGAGTTCCTTTCATAATCATGCGTTAAATCAAGCATCTTGAACTACAAGTGGCCTGAATTCTCATGTAACCTGAGATATGTAGGAAATCCGAGACCGGGGTCCGGCCACAATTTTCCAAAGACCGTACCTTTCTTCTAAAGAGATGAAATAGTGGTCGGTCAAAATTGAATTTGTCAAATTTCTTTGTTCATGGTCTCTTCCATCGACCCTATCCAAATTTCTTTTCTATTTAACAATATAGATTAATATTTTTAAAGTTAGTCAAAATTATTTAATCGCCGGATAACTGCGTGTTAGCGGTCATTTCGAGTGCGTAAAACCTTCTCGAAATGGAAATGTGAACCTGAACCCTTTTCTTTGGATTTTAAAAGATTTTTTCTGTTGAGTCTTTTAAAATAATTTAATTTGTTTTCTTGATTTTTCCTAAAAATTAAGTGGCGACTCTAAAAATTTTGAAGATTCGGTTTACTTAAATCAATTAAGTAATAAATCGAATTTTCGAAATCCAAGTCATTTTTCGACATAACAATCATCATCAAGGCTCTCAATAATTTGGACCACAGTCACAACATCACAACATCATCATCATTAAGGCTTTAGACTCATCCCCTAAGTTCATTCTTGCATTCTTTGATAAAATAGACATAGAATTTTGTAAGAATCATTCATGGAACAACTTATGCAGTAAATCAAGTTTATGATGATCATCAATTTAAGAAAAATACATATATTAAGAAGAACCTCAGTAAATTACTCAAGGATTTTAACACATAACTCATCATCTTCAATCATAGACTCAACTAACTTACACAGGACACATGGAAGAACAATCTCATGCTTTAGGTTAGCCTTCCATACCTGGGATGATTGCTATCAACACAATTCTCTTGGGACTTCCTCTTGATTCTTCAACCTCGTCTCTCCTCTACTCTCTTCAAGCCCTAGCGTATGAGCGCTGTTAGGAAGATGATTTAGAATGGGGGTTTTAGACTCTCTCTTCGTGAAACGACCTATATTGGTCGTGTATGGATTTTAGAAGATGTTAAGAATGGACTAGAATGTCCCTCGAAATTTTAAGAAATTCCCCAGCCGCGAGATAACCCAGTCCGCATCGCGGACTGGTCGCGTACAACTCATTTTTTGGCAAAAATCTTCTTGAACGAGTTTGATCAACCCCGTCGAAAGGTTTAGGAAATACATAAGTCACCCGTCGCGATGGGTCTGCGACGCGGCTTTGTCGCGAACTCTCACTGTTTCTCGTTTTGGAACGAAAAAATTATCTTTTGACTCGGTCGCTCTAAAAATTGACCGAGACCTCTCCCCCACTCAATTTTTCGTGCTGATCACGAATTCGCCCTTGGATTTTCCATCCGAGCATCAGAGACGCACTAAGCGCACATCTTTCCTTTAGGGGTATTTTGGTAATTTCACTGGGCGTTACAATTTAATATTTTGTATGTTTTTAAATTTTTGATCAATCATTGTTATAGTTTTTTTATATTTAAAATAGATTTTTTATTATATTTTAAAGAACCTTAATTTAAAACAACAAAGTGGCTTGATATTATGTTTCCACTTGGAACTATTCATTCTTTTATTAAAAAAATGTTAATTTAATTGATATTATTTTAATTTAATATAAATTTAAAAATTTACAACTTTCACGTTTGACGGAGTTTCGTATTTGTGGCTGGTTTGTTAAATATTATTATGTATAGTATTTCATACATAATTTTTAAATATTTAATAAATAATAAAATATTTTTAATTAAAAATTGTTGTGGTTTATTATAATTTTTACGTAATTTTTAAATATTTAACATAATGTTATGAATTGTGTGCTTGTAGCCTCTTAATAAAATATTAAAATATGAAGAGATATCTATTAGATCTCAAATACATATGCCTCATTAGATCTTCTTATAGATAACTGACATATTTGCCACATATTTTTAAATTCAAAAAAATAATTATGTTTTTAAGCAATTGACTAAAACTTGAAGAACAAAATTAGAATTTATATATTTTTAAAATTATTTTTTCAATTACATTAGTTGAATAAAGTTTAGTATTAACTATTTTTGATATTTTATTTATGCATTTCTACACATAAACTATGTTGAAGTTCATAATAATATATTTTAAACAGGCCAATGAAGAAAAACTATTTTTTTATCTGTATTCCACATCCTAATACAGATTGTAGCCTCTTAATAAAATATTAAAATATGAAAGAGATATTTATGAGATCTCAAATGTAACGCTGGTAAAATTACCAAAATACCCCTAGAGGAGGGGTACGCGCGCAACCCATCTTCCAATGCTTGTATGGCAAATTCGAGACCGGATTTGGTATCAGCACGAAAAATCGAGTGGGATAATGGTCTTGGTCAATTTTTAGAGGACTAGATCAAAAGATAATTTTTCGACCCGAAAACCTAAATAGTGTTGGTGTGCGACGGAGACGTGTCGCGCCTCTGTAGCGAACTTACACTTTCTTTTTTTTAAAGTTTTTCGACAGGATAGGGAAAACTCGTTCAAAAACTTTTCGGAGAAAAATACACTGTACGCGACCAGTCCGGGTTGCGGACTGGGTTATTCCAAAGCTGAAATTTTTTAAAATTTTGTGAGGGGCATTCCGGACAATTTTCAAACCCTCCTAAACTCAATACACAATCTAATTAGGTCGTTTTGACGTAAAAAAAAGGTCTAAAACACCATTCTAAAGTCCTTTTCTAACAATCTAACAAGACTAGGGCTTGAGGAAAGAGTAGAAGAGCTTGAGATTGAGGAATTCAAGAAGAATCCTTGAAGTGATTGTTGAAAGCTTCATCCCACGTATGTAAGGCTACCTAAAGCGTTGGATTATGTTCATTTACAGACCCCTTTGTCTCTTGAGTTAAAATCATGAGTGTAAATTACATGTTTTAAATTCTGTGGTTCTTGAGTTTTCAAAGTTTTGTACATGTTTTCATGAATTTACTTGAGTCAATTTATGAGTTGCATCATTATTATCATGAAATATAAATGTATTTCGAATGCTTGATACCCTAACCCTAAATTTAGGACTTTCTTTGCTTACTAAATTGAAATTATGAACCTAATCTTCTAAACCAAGTAAGTTAAACCTGAAAAGTATGTTTCTTGTTTCATATATGCATGTGTTGAATGTCTGTGATGTCTTATGTGCTGAGCATGGATGATATGATGTCACTTGACCGTAATTCGTAAGAGTGTTATATGATGTGAATTTTGCATTGTTTTGAGTTCTCATTTTGAGTTATGGAGTTAATTGAGAAAGTTGATGTTTAGTGGATTGAGATGAGTTTGAGTTGATTAACATGTTTTAGTCTTGGAAGGAGTATTGAGCACCAAGTTGGGTGAGAGGAGTCACCCCAAACTATGTTGCCAACGTAGGATGGTCACATAGGATAATTCTGGTGGCCCATGTTCCCATCTGAGGAACACTCTCTTAGGATCCAAGAGAAAGAGGTAGAGGTTGACGTCCTATTCCTTGGCAAGTTTAGGGCGGACGTAGGAACAACGTCTTTTCGTTGTACATCACCAAAGCTCATGGTGGGGTGGAGAGTTGTCGGTTAGAGAAACTTCCAAGCAAACACCTGAGTTGAGCATATCATGAGTCTTTCGAACTGAGTTGCATCAAATACTGAGTCTAATTCTGAAAGAATGATTTCAAACCTTAAAATTACATGATATACCTAAGTTGAGTTATGAGATGAGGAGTTGAGTCTTGAGTCGAGTTGATTGATCGAGTTTGAGCTTTATCTGTTTCTTGAGCCATTTTATATACCATACATTCCATGTACTGACGCCACTCGGCGCTGCATTATTTCATGATGCAGATACAGGAAATAGAGGACTTCAATAGGCACACTGTTGAGGTTCAGAGTTCCTTTGTTCCAGATATTGGTGAGCCCTCCTTGCGATCCGGAGGAGCCTTTCTTTTATCTTTATCAGTTGCTTTATTCTCTTTGAGTTGGATAGCCATGACCTGTCATGGTACCATCTTAGACTATAGAGGTAGAGACTTCATAGACTAAAGATGAGAATTTGATGTTGGGATCTTTCCCTCTTTGAATTGAGTTCCTTAAACCAACTATTATGTCATAGATGTTGAGATTGATGTTGTTGGCCTATGGGCCTCTTTCATTAACTGAGTTGTCCACTATCTTATTTTCCTTACTCTAATACTTTTCATTGTATCTGATAATTGAATGACTAAGTTGAGACCGAGTGGTTCGCTTGAGGACTAGCAATAGTCTTCGAGTGCCGACCATGTCTAGGGTACCCTTTCGGGGCATGACATCAAATACATACACCTTATTAGATCTTCTTATAGATGACTGGCAAATTTGCAACATATTTTTTAAATTAAAAAAATATATATTATTTTTTAAGCAATTGACTAAAACTTGAAGAAAAAAAAAAGAATTTATGTATTTTTAAAATCATTTTTTTCCCCAATTACATTAGTTGAATAAGGTTTAGTATTAAGAAGTTCATAATAATATATTTTAGATAGGCCAACGAATTTTTTTTTAAATATGTATTCCACATCCTAATAGGTGGATATAAAATACTTATCTTTTTGTCTATAGGTTAATGACATATATTATGCGGTAGTTGAAGTTCAAAGGTGTTCAAAGTTAGAAGAATTTTTTTAAAAAATAAATAAGGCACAAAAACACTATATATGAAAACATAGAAGTACAATTTATTTTTCAATTTAAAAAGTTAGTAGTATTTTTTTTGTCTAATTCAAAAGTTTGAATTATATTTGATTTGTTTTGATATTTATTTGAAAAAAATTAATCACATAGTTACAATTTTAAGTTTGTTTTTCAATCAACGATTTATTTGAGATTTGAGATGATTTGATTAACAATATAGATAAAATAAAAATCAAAATAAAATAGGATATATGTGATCAAAAAAGTGAGTTGAGGAAGTATACAATTTTCACATTGATATATTCAAAAAAATTCAATTGCATTATAAAAAGAACCACTCAAATTCATTAACATTATAGTCGTTTTAGACATAGCTTTGTGACCACTATCATTGTCAAAACATATTTAGCCTTCTGACCATTATCATTGTGATAAATAAGCCTGTCCAAATGACCAAGGATGAAGAATGAGAAAGTTATGCAACATCTGTTTTCTTTTAAAAAAAATTTAAAAATTAAGAAAAACAATTACTTAAGGGATGACGACACCTTCATTTTTGTGTTATCTCTACTGTTTCATCATCCTCGTCATTATTCATATTGATTTTATTTTCGCAAATTTAAAAACATTGAAATTGTTAAAAAATAAAAAACAATATAAGTGAGAATGTCAACCAAATGGAAATAGCAATTGAATTCACAAATATTCATATAATAAATCACATAAAAAGGATCATTTTATGCTTTTAAAATTTGACAAAAGAGGACTAAAATATGGGGAAAAAAGCATATGAACAAAACAATTATTAGAATAGTAATTTATGTACCTGTCATTGTTCAAAAAGTGATCTACATGATCCATTGTCATGAAGTCTTTCATTTTTCTATTATCTATTTTTTTCTCTTCACATTGAAGAGGATGGTGATCCCTTCAATCATTAATTTCAGATAAACAATTAATATATAGGGGATACAAACATAGAACACACTACTACATGCTAACTCTCAATTTTTTTTTTATGATCTTAGCAAAATACAATTCATTTTTTTTTTGTTTTGATGTTATTTTTGCTTTAACACATGTATGTTTGGATTCTTATTTTGAAGAGTTGATTTTAAGATGAAGTTTGATTTTTAAGGATAAAGCTAGTTATTTTTTGAAATTTAAAATTTTAATTTATACTTTAGGTAATGATCATGCCTAATTTTCTGCTTTTTCCCTAAGGATGTGAGTTCCTTCATGTTTACAGTTATTTTTTTTTTTGCTTAACTCATAAAGAGACACCTAAAGTTGTTCTCATTTTTCACTTAGACACCTAAACTAAGACAAGTTCCTAATAGACACTTCAACTGCTCAGATTTGATCTCATTAAACACTTTTATCCTACTTGGCACTCTCCGGTACTGTTTTTTTAATTTTTCAGCCAAAAATAAATAGCTGCGGTCCAAAATTTTTTTTTTTTTCATAAAAGTAGATTCTCAAAATTCTCAGTTAACCATGTGCAAAAAATTTTTATTTAAAATTATAATAATTATTTTTTTTTTGGATAACTGAGAATTTTGAGAACCTACTTTTTATGAAAAAAATTTTTTTTTTGGACCGCAGCTATTTATTTTTGGCTGAAAAATTAAAAAAAATACCGGAGAGTGCCAAGTAGGATAAAAATGTTTAATGAGATCAAATCTGAGCAGTTGAGGTGTTTATTAGGAACTTGTCTTAGTTTAGGTGTCTAAATGAAAAATGAGGACAAGTTTAGGTGTCTGTATTTGGCCTTTTTTTTTCTACCTTTAAATAATGCATATTATACTTAGTTTTTTTTATTATTTTATTTTATTTATGTGAGAAAATATATTAATAAAAGGTGTGTGGAAGAAAGTTTTAGAATTTATGCTAATGAGACTTTAGAAATTTTGTTATTATATTTTCTTTTGATAAGAAATCTAAAAAATAAAGCAAAGGGAAAAAAATCTCACGTAAATAACTTTTTATATCTCAATTCAAAAACATTTTCTTCTTTGTTGGTATTTGAAATCTTTTTTCTTCAATGATATTTTAATTTAAAATTTCCATTATTTTGTCATAATATCTAACAATAATTTTTAAAAATAAATTTAGTTAGCATTATAAATCCTAAGCAACTAAAGTTTATTCTCCTTTCGTTTTATTTTAAAAATTAAAGTAAATATAAATAGGCTCAAATTATCTATCTTTTAAATTTTAAAATTCTCCTTAAATAACGATATATTACACTAAAATATTATTATTTGAATATTAAAAATGCCGACAAATTAAGGTATCTGTCAAAAATTTGAATATTAAAACTGTGATCTTCAAATCATTAGGCCTTGAAGCAAAAAATTTTAAAATTTTATTTTTTTCAATTTACAAATTATATATCAACTTGTAAATTGTAATTGTATTGTAATAAATTTTAAACTAAAGGATAATAATAATTAATTTTAGCCTAAATTGCCAAGTATAAATATGAATATATATAGATATAGATAGATTTGTTCACGAACCCTTTCCCCCCTTTCAGAAACGGGTTCACACAATCTCTCCATTTTCGGTGACTTAGGGTTTTGCTCGTCTCTGCAGAAAAAATGGCAAGTTTTCTCCCTTTCTCTCTCTACATATGTGTGTTACATTGATGATTAAGTCTGAATTTTGCAATGTTTGTGATTTTTTGCAGGCTGATTCACCTGTAAAAAGGTGCGAATTCGTTTTTCTCACTTCATTTTTTGCATTTGTATCTTGCTCATTGTTGAAATTTCTGTACCTGCACTTGTGATTTGTAAGTAGGAGTTGTGATCTGTTTGTCACAGTTGAATGTTTTATTTTGGTTAATTTTTCATGTGAAAAGGGAAAAAATGGTTCTATTAAGCAGAATGTGGCCAAGTGGTGTGGGTTTGAGAATCATAAGGTTGAAGATTCGAATCTCAACGTAGTTGAAAAGCGGTAGGTGATTTTTTCTTATCTGTTCAAACTGGGAACTGTGTTGGTGGGAGATAGTAGGTGTCCGTGAAATTAAGTGAGGTGCGTGCAAGCCAGCTTAGATACCACTTTTTTAGTAAGAAAAGAGTGAAAATGGTTCTATTAATTGTTACATTAGGTGATTTCTTCCTATATGTTCAAGCCTTGGGGGATAGAATTAGCTGGTAATTGTGTCGGTGGTCCAGTGGTGTGGGTTGGGAATAGTACGGTTGCAATCTCACAGGTTCCAATCTCAGCGTAGACTAAAAACATTAGGTGATCTCTTACTATCCATGATCAACTGATGATGGGAGATACCAGGTTTCATTCATTACTTGTGAAAAAGAATTGGTATCATAGGTTCTCTGTAAGAAGAAGCTGAAATTAGTTTGTTTTTGCGAGCTGTTTTTAGGCTATATCTATCGATAGCTTATGATGTAAATCTGATCTCCAGCCTTTAGTGCTGATGATTTTTATAAAAAATTGTTACCTTTGTCCAAAAAAAAAAAAAAGAATTGGTATCATTGATTGGTGGAAGGTGTTCACTAAGATACAATTCAAGTTCTAGCTTTTCAGTTTTTGGTCTGTCATTCTAAACTTAATTGTATAGCTGACATTAACTTGTTCGAGAGTGAGGTATAGTTGTTTCTTGGACTTATTTTGGTAGTGTGGCGCTTTTGAAAAGGCATTTACTCCATTACACTGTTGCGTCAATTGTATTTTCTCTTATCAAGTGAATTCTCTGATTTTAATCTAGTACTGAGCTTTTCTGCTGTAGCATTAGTTGAAAAAGTAAATTTTCCTGGTTTACATTTGTTCGTAAGATGTGGTTTGTTTATATTATTGTTATTCAACTGGTTTGGTATTACTCCCTGCACTTTCCAGGTATTCACGCTCTCCTTCTCCTTGGGAAGAAGAAAAGGTAAGATCTAGATCTAGGTCAAGGTCTAGATCCCAGTCTAGGTCATGGTCAAGGCCAAGAGGAAGATCCAGGTCCAGATCAAGGTCAAGAAGTCATGGGAGGTTTGTTGGAACTTAAGTTTTTCTTGTCAGTGTGTTTCTTCTTGAAGTGCTGTTTAATATCCTCTGTTATGCTTTCTTTGTGTTAACAGCTTGTTTTAAGTTGCTAACATTTATTCTTCCATGGTTTATTCAGGGAGGAACCTTCTAATCCTGGCAACACACTTTACGTAACTGGTTTATCCACAAGGGTGACACAGAGGGACCTTGAGGAGCATTTCTCAAAGGAGGGAAAGGTCTGTAATGTACTTCATTTTATATGCGAGTTAGTTACTCATTCATGCTTCTTGTTCTATTTGCATTCTCCTCTTTGCTCAAGCAAGGTTGATTTTGCATAACTATGTAACCTTACTATTCTTGGCAAAAAATTTCTTTGATTCACTTGGAAGAACTGTTTTTATTTTCATCTTTTTATTTCTTTCTAAGTTGATGATACAAGGAGGATCTTCTCGACATGTACATCAATGACTTCTGGTGTGGTGGCATTTTTATCTATCAAATTTATGGACTTGCTCTGATTTTTTTCCTTTTACTTTCTGTCCACCAGGTAAAATCAGCCTTCTTGGTTGTGGAGCCGCGTTCTCGTATCTCTCGTGGTTTTGC